>CM060395.1:80271438-81471438 GCA_030545235.1 Helianthus tuberosus
GGTTTTTTTACGTTAATGTTTTTTTTACGTTTTACGCGCCGGTTTTTTTACGTTAATGTTTTTTTTTACGTTTTACGCGCCGGTTTTTTACGTTAAAATTTTTACGTTTACGTTTTACCTAAAACTTTTTACGTTTTACGAAAAACCTTTTACGTTAACGGTTTTTACGTTAACGGTTTTTTACTTTAACGTTTTTTTCGTTTTAGTAAAAAAAAAATTACGTTTTACGTAGAACTTTTTACTTTTTACGTTAAAAAAGTTTACGGGTTATTTTTTTTTTTACAAATTTTTTTTTACACAAAAACGAACGCACCCAGAAATCGCAAGCTCGGGAGGTGTCTCAGATATAATGTTATCATCATCGACGCCTCAAAAAAATATAAAAACCCAACAAACTTAAAAAACAAAGGGTATCTCGAAAAAAAAAGGGGTTTGGCTCAGATTATCCGATAATCAAGAGGCTGCAAAAGTGGGGTTGCAGGATCAAAAACCCTACCCTCCGCTGTCCTTGCCGCGCCATCGTCATCAAAATCTACGGGTTTTTTTTTTTTGCATCATCGCCACCCCGTCGATCGTATCAAAACCCACAGATTTAAATATCACAAATCAAAACCCACAGATCAACATGAACAACATTCAAACCCAGATTCAACATGAACAACATTCATACCCAGATTCAACATGAACATCATTCAAAAAACAGAATATCATTCAAACACAGATTCAACAGGATCAAAAAAGGTCACAATAACATCATTCATACCCAGATTCAACATGAACAACATTCAAGCCTAGATTCAACGGAATCAAACCCAGAAAGTCAAACCCCCAAGAACACCCACCAGATTCAAGAACACCCATCAAATTCAAGAACACCCATCAAATTCAAGAACACCCATCAGATTCAAAAAACCCAGAAAAAATCAAACCCAGAAAAATCAAGAACACCCATCAGATTCAAGAACACCCAAAATCAAACCCAGAAAAATCAAGAACACCCAAAAATCAAACCCAGAAAAATCAAGAACACATACCAAAAAAAACCATGGGCATCACCCGGCTTCACCGGCTCAGCCACCGCCCTCTCCAGCCACCCACCTTCCGGCATCGACGGGCAACACCGGCATCGACGGGCACCACCGGCAGCGACGGGCACCACCAGCATCGACGGGCACCACCGGCATCAGCACTGTTACAAACACCACCACCGAACACCATTTGTCCACCAATGAAAAACCTGCTAACCCCCCATCTCCCTTCACCGAAACCCCAAAATTGCACAAACGACCACCGTTCACCACTCTCCCCCACCCCCTATTGAATCTTCAACACCCTTTTCACTTTGGAGATCCAGATCGGTAGTGAGAGAGAGAGAGAGAGAGATGAGAGGATTTAAAAATGAGAGAGGAGAGAGGAGAGAGTTAATTATAAAGTCAGAGAATTAAATGAAGAGAGAGATAAGACTTGACATATGGGGTAAATGACCAAAATACCCCTTTCTCTGATTGGTTGATAGTGGTTCTCATGGTTCTCATAACTGGAGGTGGTTCTCATTCTAGCGGCATATATATATATATATATATATATATATATATATATATATATATATATATATATATATATATAGAGGGTAGCACTAAAATGAAAACCACCTCCAGTTGTAAGAACCGTGAGAACCACTCTCAACCAATTAGATTATGCCAACATAAAGGGTATTTTGGTCATTTACCCCAAATGTCAAATCTCTCTCTCTCTCTCTCCATTTAATGCACCAGATATTTTAAATCTCTCACCCCTTTCTCTCTCTTCAAAAATATAACTCCTCCCCTGCTCTCTCACTCTTGCAAACCCTAACCCAAACACCTATCTCTCTTCCTCAAGTTCCTCCCCTCACCATCCGATGAAACAGGAAGCCGACGACGATCTCCGGCGGAGGTAGGTGGATGACCGCGCCAATGGCGGAGGTAGGTGGACGACGGCGATCTTCGGCGACCGGGTTCCTCCTGCGACACCTGACGACTGCCGGCGACAACCCAAGAGACGAGACAGTCGGCCACCCTGTCGTGGTGGGCCGGCGATAGTGATGACGGAGACAAGCACACCCACGCGATTCGAGAGAGAGAGAGAGAGAGAGAGACGCGTCGGATGGGGGGATAGATTGACGGACGGCGGCGTTGGTTCGCCGATCGGAGCAGCGGCGGAGGTGGGTCGAAGCTCCGGCAGCCGTGTAACCGGGTAAATCTTTTCGACTTCCTCGTTTGTTTAAGATAAAGTGGTGATAATATCTCAAACAATGTTAATGTTTCAAAATCCAGTAGAGCATAATTCATATATTTTTAAAAAGTTATATTAAAACGGTGACCCAACAACCAAGAAGTTGTGGATTAATGGAAACAACTTAGCTATTAAAACATATTATGCTTTTATTGTGAAGGTATCAGGCTGGGAAAAAGTTTTGTATTAGCTAGGAACCATCAAGAAATCATCACCGAGGTTAATATCTAATCATGAGTTTATGTTGAAAATTTTATTTTATTTTTTATCTTGATTTCTGATTTGATTGCGATTATTAATGCAGAGTTTATCAAGCAATCCAAATAGATGAATGATGATGTGTAATAGATTTCGAAACTTCAAACTCGGAAATCGGTTCAAGTCGGCTTTGGCTCGGATCTTGGTTCATTTTCGGTTCGACATAGTTCAGTTAAGGTTCACTCGGTTCAAGTTCGGTTCGACAAGAAAACAGGGCGGTGACACAGTTCAGTAGCGGCTCGGGTTTCGGCTCGACGCGGTGCAACTCGGGCCAGTTTCGGGTTTTGGTTTGGGTCGAAAGCAGTCAACGAACCCGGTTCGGGTCAGCAGCAGTCAAACAAGTCAAAGATGGTCAACTGAGGACCAGTAAAGTTTAAACGTAGCGAGTTATTATTACGTTAGTTTAGATTTTATTTAGTTAACGCGCACCGAGCTCGAACTGATACTTTAGTGACTTGTTACGTTTGGCATTTTGATAGAAATTTTATATATTGTGTTTATATTGTTGAAAATTGTTGAGTTTGAAAAGATAATGACAACTTGAGTTGTCGGCTTATTCCAAAAACAGAGGAAACTCTGTCTGTTTTCCGTAAAAACGTAAAACATAAATAGTTTAACATAAAACGTAAAAAGTTAAACGTAAAACGCAAAAAGTTTAACGTAAAACGTAAAAAGTTTAAAAAGTTTAACGTAAAACGTAAACTTTTTAACGTAAAATGTAAACTTTTATGTAAAAACTATTTAACGTAAAACGTAAAAAAATTTCTACATAAATTGTAAAACGTAAAACACCGTGTGATAAAACGGCGCCTAAACAAGGGGCGTGAATACGGGGCATAAAAACGCCGCAAAAAAAACAAGACGTAAAAAACGCCGCGTTAAAACGGGACGTAAAAAATGTCGCGTTAAAAAAACGATGCTTGAAAAAGCCGAGCGTAAAAAACGGTGTGCAAAAACGACGCGTTAAAAAACGATGCGTGAAAAAGCCGGGTGTAAAAACGGTGTGCAAAAAAATTGTTTTGTTAGAAAATTTTGAATTTAAAAACGCTTTTAATAAAAAAATTCAGTATAAAAAATAAAAAGTAATATAATAAAACAAAAAAAGTAATAAAAAATAATAAAGACAAAAAGACAAAAAAAAGTAACTTTACAAAACTACTATTTTGGATTAAAATATTAAAGATATAATAAGACAAAATCTATTTAATATTAATTTTAGTAACTTTTAATCTCATCCATCCATCTTGTTGATCTAGTGGCTAGAAAGTGGTTCTCTCGGTTCTTACAACTGGAGGTGGTTTTCATTTAAGCACTCATATATATATATATATATAGGGTGGGTTCTAGAGTGAACACTAGGCTGAGAGTGAACTGTATGAACTAATCTCGGCCATTAGATTACATCATCTAGAGATTTTTAAACAATGTCAAGATTGTAATTATAATGTTGTAACTTCCCTTTAAATTAATTGACAGAAGGGTATTTGTGTCTTTTGTAAATTGCATTTATTAAACAATATAATCAAAATCTCTAAAATCTGGCTAGTTTCTGTATATACAAAATACATAACTGTTAGTGTATACACTTGTGTACAGTCTTGCTAGTATCAGTCTATACAAGATACACAAATGTTAACTATTACTTTATATAAGATACACAGCTGTTAGTTTATACACATGTGTACAGTCTCGCTAACTATTACTTTATGGCTTATTGGCCTGTAATAATCTCACCTACACCTTTTTGGCCAATAATAATCCCACCTCAGAATATTCCCCACACCAGTCCCATTTTTCAGATATTTTGCCCACACTGGTCCCCAGTTAAAAATCCCTAACTCAGTTAGTAAAATGGCTGATGTGGCAGATGATGTGTTAAAAACTGATTATGTGGCAGATATGTGGCAGATGATGTGTTAAAAACTGATTACCTGTAATAATCCCACCTACACCTTTTTGGCCAATAATAATCCCACCTACACCTTTTTGGCCAATAATAATCCCACATCAGCCATTTTACTAACTGAGTTAGGGATTTTTAACTGGGGACCAGTGTGGGCAAAATATCTGAAAAATGGGACTGGTGTGGGGAATATTCTTAGGTGGGATTATTATTGGCCAAAAAGGTGTAGGTGGGATTATTACAGGCCAATTTGCCTTACTTTATATAAGATACACAGCTGTTAGTTTATACACATGTGTACAGTCTCGCTAACTATCAGTTTATACATGATACACGGCTGTTAGTTTATACACATGTGCACAATCTTTTATACATCTGTGTATTATTCAGAAATGGTTACACATATGTATATTAACAGCATATTGTATATTATGCATGCACACAAGTAGATTCATATAAAAATTATGAAATTAATTAAAACGAAACATATCACATGTATGCAAAAATAAATAACTTCATCACATATTCAAAAAACAGTTAACGCACAAAAATAATTACAATTTCAATCTCAGAGAAATTTTTCAATATTTATTGGAAATTATAAAAAGTTAAAAACAATATATTATAATATCTATATATACAGATAATAAAAGAAAAACAATATTCTAGTTAAAGTTAAAACAAAATCTATGGATAAAGAAATGATGGAGAAATAATTAAAACTAAGATAGATAGAGAGAGAGAGTTAAAATATGAGAAAATTAAGGGATTTTAATTAAACATACTTGGCTAATGTTAGTCTTACCCTTTAATCTAAAAAATGATCAACGGCCAAGATTAGTTCACTCAGTTCGAGAGTGAACTGAGTGAACTAGTCTTGGTCGTTGATCATTTTTTAGATTAAAGGGTAAGACTGACATTAGCCAAGTATGTTTAATTAAAATCCCTTAATTTTATAATCTCTTAACTCTTTCTCTCTCTCATTTTTAATTATTTCTCTATTATTTTAATTATAAGAGATTGAAGG
Organism: Helianthus tuberosus; assembly: GCA_030545235.1. Classification (NCBI taxonomy): domain Eukaryota; kingdom Viridiplantae; phylum Streptophyta; class Magnoliopsida; order Asterales; family Asteraceae; genus Helianthus; species Helianthus tuberosus. Next base: position 80,276,901 of record CM060395.1, read on the forward strand.
GCTAATGTTTTTTTTAAATAAACTGCTATGTTCCTTTTAAAATTAAATATTAAACCTAATTAATTTATGATTTTTAACATATTGTGACATATGTGCTTGTGTAATCATTTTACAGACTCTGAACAATACAATATTAATAAAACAATGTGTTTTGATCCCAATGTTTGTTATTTATGTTTGACATTTTGCACGTTTTGGTTTTTTATTGCTTTTGAACTCTATATCGCTTTCTGGAAAGTTATACCCAAACTGATGTGTAAACGTAATCCGTTTATCGCGAAAAACACTCCGGGACAGCAACATAAGCTTAACATACCTTAAATAACCTTTACATAACTTAGAAATAAGTTTTGAAGGCTCTGGTATGGCAAAAACAAGTTTATTCGCTCACAGGGACTATTTGCGTCAAACTGCAAAAGTCTGCCGTTTCGTAAGGCAACGTATAGTCCAGAGCATGATCATAAGTTAAACATACCATATATAACCTAAACATAGCTTAGAAATAAGCTTTGATAGGTTCGGTGTGCGAAAACATGCTTATATGATCTTACAGGGACTAAAAGTGTCAAAAATGGCGTAAGTTTGCATTTTCGCGCATATCTTACGTTCTGACCACATCTGGACATCCAAAATTTTTGTACACACTAAAATATTGTTATTTTAGTGATCGGCATGCAAAAATTCCGCTCGTCACTTAATTTGGTCCGTTTTCGCGTCCGTTTGAGTTTCGTCGTAATTTAACGAATAACGTGACCGTACGACCAAACGAGCCGACATCCGAGAGTTTTCCGAGCACATTTTGAGTCCTCTAAACTTTATTGACCTTGTAGAGCCTTGAAAATGGCTTAACGGGGGTCAAAAGGGCCTAAAATGAGTTTAAACCAAGTGCAGGGGCCAGAACTGTAAATTATCAAACTTTTGCTGAAGGGCTGCATAAGCCCATCCTATATGCTTACGCGGGCTGCCTGAATAGCCCAGCGACCAGATTTCCATTTTCAGCATTCTGTTTGATCTTTGGGGGCTGTTTATGCAATTTTATGGTGTGTTGAGCAAGTTTAAGTGTTCTCCAAGGTCTCTAATCAGTTCCTAACACATGAATGGCTATGATTGAATCCTTGATGGCCATACAAACACATGGAATGATCTTGTTCATCATGCTCAAGTATAAATAGCCAAAATTTTCATTTGTTTCATTGCTCATTCCTCTCATTCTCTTCTCTAATCTGAATTGGAGCTTCCCAAGTGTTTGGAACTTCCTCTTTGGTTTTCTTATTATCTTTCTTCAAGCTTTGGACTCTTGTATGTATTCTTTCATTCTGATTCTTTATGTTAGTGCAGAAAGTCAAACAGTTTGACTTTCGGTTTTGACCATCAATTGGTCAAGTCAAAGTTCAATTGAACTTTGCAACGTGATTGTAATCACGATGGTTATAATCCTTAGCGATTATACCCACTGATTACCACGTTAACTAGGTGTAGTGACGAGTCAAAGTTTCGGTCAAAATGCGTTTTAGCATGCATTTTGCAACGGAACTACTCTTAGGTATCAAAACACTTTGTTTTGATACCAAATTAGTTTTCTAAGTTAGTTAAACATGTTTTGACATGTTTAACTCGTCACTATTAGTTTAGTGCTTGTTTAGGGTCGTGAGTTAAGCGGTCTAAACAACCGCTTAGACTTTCGAACCCGACCCGTTTGGTCGATCATTAGGATCCGACCAAGCTTGTTTAGTGATCATAGTTGCATAGGGAATAACCTCTGAGGTTATACCTTATGATCACATAGGATTGGTTAGTTATATGTTAAGTAGCTTACATGCCCATAGGAAATGACCAAAATGCCCTTTTGAAGCATAAAACCATATTGTGCATATGTGAACTTATTTTTTGACATCTAATCTGATTTAGTAACATGTTAGGGTATAATTGGGCATGTAAGACTTGACATAGCTTATAGGTAACCATCCGAACATAGTTTTACGCAAACGACGCATTATAGTAGCTTATACTACCATAATGGGTCGAAACGGGTCAAAAGCACATAGGTAGACCTTCAAATCAGAATGTTAGCTCTATTAAATCATACCATATGAGTTCAAATACTCATTTGATTTATAGAACATCATTCTATCCTATCTCCCGATTTAGGATCCGGTTATTAACATAGTTACCTATATTAGGTGCCGATTGATTCGTGATCCTTGGAGCCTTATTTGGTCTTATTCTCAAGACTATTAGGCAATCCCAAGTGAGTACATAGTTCCCCTCTTTTACCGTTTTCAAATACTTTGGGGTGATACACATGTGCATACTTGTTACTTTCATGCTTTCTTTGCTTTTATGACATAATCATGCTAGTTTCATCTAGTACACATATAGTACATGTTTTCAATCATGTTTTGCTATGTATGTTAGGCATGCTAGCACATTGTTTTACATGAACATTTCTACTATCTATGTTTACTTAGCATACTTAGTACATGGTTTTCACATGCTACATTGGTTATGACATTTGGTATGTTTAATCGGAACAATAATGCATTCATTAACATTGATCACGCCGCTCGGTAGTATGTAATGGTACCATAGGAATTGACAACTCTCGTTTCCGACTTCCTAGGTTTGTTTGGAAGTTGGAAATGACTGAATCCGATATACATAACTTAGATGAACCTTTAATTTGTTTAAAGGTTTGTCGCCACAGTCGCAAGGCTTGAATGTATGCGAATAAACAATACTGCATAAATGTTTGTAATCATAAAGCATTGTTTTCTGCAAAACATAACATTTGATTTAAACTTGGGTTTATTCAAAAGCATTGTTTTGTACATTTTCCTACAGGGTTGAATAACTACTAGTTATTCACCGTACATACCATTGATTATCACATTAACATTTTCACGTAGTTAAGTAGATACTTTCTACTTGCTATGCATTACATTTGTTTATACATGATACATTTCACACATGACATTGTACATGGTTTACACATAAACATTTTAACATTAAACAAGACATTTTGGTTGGTTATTGATAAGTGACTTATGTAACGGGGCTATGTGTTATATGATAAAAGCATTGTGGATACGCCGTTGGTACTTCCTATATATAAGTGCTTTTATTGTATTATACATTGTTGCGTTATCTAAGCCACTTGACAAAGACATGAAACATATTTCACAAGGACACAACATTTTTATACAAAGTAAACATTTTATACAAATTCACTTTTACTTGGTTATTCATTTAACCATGCATATATCTTTCATATCATTTGATTTTCATATCGATTTTCACAAGGTTTCATAAAAGAAAACATTTTACAAGGTTCATGACTACTTTTTGTTAAACCCTTCTTAAAACTACAAGTCATGAATCTTGCATAAACAAAACCTATGTATCTCACTGGCATTTTTATGCTGACGTACCTATTTTCGCATGTGTTTCAGGTGCTAATGCATGATGATGCTTGTGCTACACTTAGGCGGACTTGGGCCTTAGTGACTTAAAAGACAATTATTATGTTATGTTTTATTTAAGTCCCAAGACAATGTAAACTTTAAATTCTAATAATACAAAACTTTAATTACCATGGTTTTTGAAACAATAATTCTGTCACCTCACTCCCCGACGTTTCCGCCGCGGTTTGTTGTTTTACGCTGTCGGGGTGTGACAGAAGAGTTGGTATCAGAGCCAATGGTTATAGGGAATTAGGTTATTAGTAATGCTTTGACCTAGACTATAACTTTCTAGGATCCTAACACAAGTTATCTTGTGTTTAGATCTTAAAACAATACACGTCACCTATCCTTAGGTGATTTCCAAAACATGAGCACAATTTTCCAAAATGATTTTTAAATCAATCATCTATCCTTAGATGATTTCTTTCGGCCATGTGCCTTCCAAATTTTAAAATCTCGTCAAAGTTTGGGTCTAAATAATGTGAACACGTGCAAACTGGAAGAGTGAATGCCTGTACCCTGAGTTTTCTGTCTAAGGCTAGAGTGTTCGTACAAATCCGCAGTATCAGACCAGTCACTCTTACCTGGGAACTCTTGGGGTGAGTGTTCACTTATAGGAGAGCATGTCTTCAGTGATACATTTCTATGACCTATTTTCTTTGATTTGTCACTGTGTGTCGTTTGTTTGCTTTGTGGTAACAAACAAATGACCACCATCCTTATATTTTGTCAGTTTTATTGCTATCTCGTTTCTTTCATCACATCATATCTCTCGTTTTCTCTCATGTTTCCTCTTTTAGAATGCCTCCTCGACGTAACGTTCAACAACCTGATGCCGAACTGGCAGCTATTATAGCACAGCAGATGGCTGCTATGTTACCTGATCTCATAACTCAAACAAACCAAGCCAACAATAACAATAATGCACCTACTCCGTGCAATTTCAAAAGTTTTAACTCGGCTAAACCACTCAAATTTAGTGGTTCTGAAGGAGCAACTGGGCTCCTACAGTGGTTTGAGAGTCTTGAGAGCACCTTTCGCCATGTTCAGTGTCCTAACAACCGTAAGGTCGAGTTTGCTTCGAGTGTATTCCAAAAGAGGGCTCTTACCTGGTGGAATGGGGTTATGAGAGACCGAGGTGCTGATGTTGCTTTGGGTCAGACTTGGGAGGAACTTAGAGCTCTCATGATGAGAGAATTTTGTCCTCGTCACGAGCAGAGGGCACTTGAAAATGAGTTCCATGACTTGAAGCAAGACAGTGGTGAACACCGTGCGTACACTGATAGATATGAGGAGTTAAGCTTGCTCTGTCCTACAATGGTCACGCCTTTGGATAAGGCTATTGAGAAGTACATAGACGGTTTGCCAGATCCTGTTCAGGATATTGTCACTGGCAGTAACCCTACCACCGTCCGTCAGGCCATTGAGCTAGCTACAACCCTTACTGAATCGCAAGTCAAAAAGGCTAAACTCCACCGAAAAGGTGATAAGAAGCAGAAACAGTCTGATAACGCCCAGGAGAAAAAGGCTGCTGAGTCTTCCAAGAAATCGAGGAAGCGTAAGGCTTCCAAGAATTTCGCAGTCACTGCTCAGACTAACCAGGCTGCTCCTAATCCGCCTGCACAACCTGCTGCCAAGTGGCAGTATGCTGGTAACGCACCCTTGTGCAACAGATGTAATAGCCACCATCAGCCACAAGTGCAATGTCGTATCTGCACGAACTGTGGTAAATCTGGTCATCTTGAGAATACCTGTCGTTTTGCTCCGAACCATAATCAACCTGCTCAAAACCAAGCAGCACAAAACCTTGCCCAGAATCCTGCACGACCTCATTATCCGCCTGGTTCATGTTTCAACTGTGGGGATCTGACCCATTACAGGAACAACTGCCCGAGGTTGGCAAATGCAAATAAGGCACCGGCTCATGGTAGAGCTTTCAATCTTAATGCAAATGAGGCACGTGCGGATAACGAAGTGGTGAACGGTACGTTCCTTGTTAACAACCATCCTGCTTCTGTTCTGTTTGATTTGGGTGCCGATAAGAGTTTTGTGTCCTTAGCTTTTAAGCCTTTGCTTTCGATGACTAGAACAAAACTAGGAAAGCCCTTGACAGTAGAAGTAGCTAGTGGTTGATGTGAGGTAAAACACACATATTTTGTCCCGTGTAAATTGTATAATTATTGTATAGTTTTTATTTAATTTTTAGTAGTATACTATTTATCTTGTTTTTTGGCAGGTCCTGGTGCAAATGGAGCGAAAACAAGTAATATGGAAATAAGCAGCCAGTTGGCCAGAGTGGAGTGCCAGAGACCGAAGGAAATTTGTAGCTATTTTTTGTGAGTGGGCCGAACCCGCTATCTCTATGCAAGGCAGCCAATATATATATTACTATTAGAAAAAAGGGAGGTGGCTGGACATCAAATAAACATCAGACACCACTTTCTTGGGAGGAGACATATACGAAAATTAGAGAAGAAAAAAGGAGGGCTGCCATAATTTTTTTTAGTATAATAACTATAAGGGATACACAATTGAAGACAACCAAAATTAATATTGTTGTTTGGGCCGTGAAAGTCTAGCCCAGAAAAGGGTTACATGAAAGTTGGAATTTTAGGGCCTATTACTATTATTTTCGAAAAGCAAGTGGGTGGATTTGGGCCTATTATTTTTCAACAACATATATTGTAACACATTAGTCGATATCAGAACATCATACGCACGGCAGAAGACGGAGACGCACGAAGACAGATTTATTTGGAGGGATTGTTTTTAAAGCAATTATTTTGGCAAGGGTTCAAGGCTAAGAATCATTGGGTTGAAGCAAGAGGCTTAGGGATCAAGAATTAAACGGGTTTTATCTATTTAATTCTCTTGTTTTCTTAGTTTCTTTATTTTACTTCAATGAATTCTGTTATTGAACCTTGTTTATTATCTTCGTTCATGACTTTGCTTGGCTAATTTCATAAACCACCTAGATTTGATGAATGGATTAATATAAAGATTTTACCGGTTTTTGTTATTTGCATGATTATTATGGGTGATTGTGTTTACTAAGAGGTTTGATTTAATGGTTTGATGTGTATGCGTACTTTGAATTGGTTTATTGTTATTACTTGCTTCATATGATTCTTAGTGACGGTCTATATCACAACATAGAGTCATATTAGGGTTTAGGGTTTCGGTGAGTGTCTATATTACGTGAGAAAACCTTCACTCTTTAGGGAGAATCGGCCGATAACCTCTAGAAGTAAGTGGTAATAATTTGCTAAGTCTTAGTGTTCTACTAGTCCTAATACCTGGAAAGTGAGGGGCTATTGGTAGGTCTTACCCGACGAATTGCTTTAGATAGGCCTTGGAAAAGGTTATGTCTTGGTTTACCTGTCAGTTTTATTAGTCTATCAAGTCAAATTAATTACTTCAAACTACCCTAGATCTAGGATTGGAAAAGAATAGGTCAACATTAGGGTACTTACACAATAATTAGACAACTGGAAAGGCGTCTAATAACCGGTAGGATTAACGGCCTAGGTAGCTCCACAGGTTTCTCCTTGAGAAGGGTCGAGGGGCCTCGATGGTTCTTAATAGGTTTAGTACTTTAAGATCCCAGTTCCATAACTCATGCATTTAACTTAATCGGTAATCTCTTAAAAACAATCCAGGATTCTTGTCTAGGTGGTCCCGGTCTCATATAAGAAAAGTCTTCAGTCTTTATTCGTATTTAGTCTAGCTTTAGTCTACTTAGTAGTTTAATATAGATTTCCTAGATTTTCAGTAACCCCCCCCCCCAAAACAAATAAACAAGTTTTAGTCGTGTCTGTCAGTGTCTAGTCAGAGTTTAGTCTACGTGATACATAGAGTCCTGTGGTTCGATATCCGGACTTCCTAGGTTATACTACATTGATCGGTACACTTGCCGATTGTGTGGTTTTAGGTCGAGTCTAGAATTAAAGCTTTATAGTGTTTAGAATAGAGAGTCTAATTTAGTTTGTTTTTAATAGTCTGTTTAGCACACATCAGTGGTGAACCTGTTGTACTCAATTCCATTCTTCGAAATTGCCAGTTGAACCTTAACAACCATCTTTTTCCTATTGACCTCACACCGATGCAACTCGGGAGCTTCGATGTAATAGTAGGAATGGATTGGTTATCCAAGTACCATGCTGAGGTGGTATGCTTTGAGAAGTTGGACTGTTTACCGCTTTCGACTGGTGAGATCTTAGAAGTTCATGGGGAGAAACATGTAAGTAGCCTTAAACTTATGTCTTGCACCCAAGCCCAAAAATACCTACGAAAGAAATATGTTGCTTTCTTGGCACATGTCGTAGAGGAAAAAGGCAAGGGTAAGACTATCCAAGATATTCCTGTTGTTCGGGATTATCCAGAAGGTATTTCCTGAAGAATTACCTGGTTTACCCCCTGTACGCCAAGTTGAGTTCCGAATTGATCTTGTACCTGGTGCAAACCCTATTGCTAAGTCACTTTACCGTCTTGCACCGTCTGAGATGCGAGAGTTGTCTAAGCAGCTTCAAGAGCTTTCTGACAAAGTATTCATCCGTCCGAGCTTTTCACCTTGGGGTGCTCCTGTCCTATTCGTGAAGAAGAAAGATGGATCTTTTAGGATGTGTATCGATTATCGTGAGCTTAACAAGCTTACCATCAAGAATTGATATCCCCTACCTCGCATTGATGATCTCTTTGATCAGCTACAGGGCGCTACTTGCTTTTCAAAGATTGATCTACGTTCTGGGTATCATCAACTTCGAGTGACCGAAGAAGACATTCCCAAAACAGCTTTCCGTACACGTTATGGTCACTATGAATTCACTGTTATGCCCTTCGGTTTAACAAATGCTCCAGCTGTTTTCATGGACTTGATGAATAGGGTCTGCAAGCCTTATTTGGACAGGTTCATCATCGTTTTCATAGATGACATTTTGATCTATTCTAAGGCACGAGCTGATCATGAGCAACATCTTCGTCTTACAATGGAGCTCCTAAAGAAAGAACAGCTTTTCGCCAAATTCTCCAAGTGCGAATTCTGGCTTAAGGAAGTTCAATTTTTGGGGCACATCGTCAACGAACAAGGTATACATGTAGATCCCGCCAAAATCAGTACGATTAAGATTGGGATACTCCTACTACTCCTATCGAGGTTCGTTCATTTCTTGGTCTAGCGGGTTATTACCGCCGTTTCATTAAAAACTTCTATAAGATTGCGGTTCCTCTCACTGCTCTAACTCAGAAGAATAAACCTTTTGAGTGGGGATCCAAATAGGAAGAAGCTTTCCAGACCTTGAAACAGAAACTTTGTGATGCACCTATTCTATCTTTGCCCGAGGGTAACGAAGATTTTGTCGTGTACTGTGATGCATCCAACTTAGGCCTTGGCTGCGTTCTTATGCAAAGGAACAAAGTCATAGCTTATGCATCAAGACAGTTGAAGGTACACGAGAGAACTACACAGCTCATGATCTTGAGTTAGGAGCTGTAGTTTTTGCTCTCAAAATCTGGAGACACTACCTTTATGGTACAAAGTGTGTAGTGTTTACTGACCACAAGAGTCTCCAGCATATCTTCAATCAGAAAGAACTTAACATGAGGCAACGACGTTGGGTTGAACTCCTAAACGACTACGATTGCGAAATTCGCTACCATCCTGGTAAGGCGAATGTTGTGGCTGACGCATTGAGTCGTAAGGAACATGTCAAGCTTCACTGTGTTCAGGTTCGATCTGATATTCAAAACCGTATTTCTCAGGCTCAACATACTTGTGTTACACAAGACTTGATGGGTAAAGAATTACCGTGTCATACTAAGCCTGAGCTTGAACTAAGAGACTTTGGGATATTCTATTTCATGGGCCGTTTGTGGGTCCCAAGTATAGACGATCTTCGCACCTTGCTTATGGATGAAGCTCATAAGTCTCGTTATTCTATTCATCCTGGTGCAGACAAGATGTATAAGGATCTTCGAACCCAGTATTGGTGGCCGGGTATGAAGAAAGACATTGCCTTATATGTTTCCAAATGCCTTACTTGTCTTAAGGTTAAGGCAGAACATCAACATCCCTCTGGATTATTGGAACAACCAGAGATTCCGTTTTGGAAATGGGAAAATATTTCTATGGATCTTATTACCAAGCTACCGCGCACTAAAAGAGGTCATGACGCCATTTGGGTTATTGTTGATCGTCTTACAAAGTCAACACATTTCTTGCCGACCCGTGAGGATCTATCTGCTGACAAACTTGCCAGGATCTATGTTGATGAGATTGTATCTTGACATGGCATTCCTTTGAACATCATATCTGACAGAGATGCTCGATTCTCATCTCGCTTTTGGAGAACCACGCAATCTGCCATGGGTACCCAACTTAATTTGAGCACAGCATATCATCAGCAAACAGATGGTCAATCTGAGAGAACAATCCAGACACTGGAGGATATGCTCAGAGCTTGTGTGACTGATTTTGGTGGTAGTTGGGATTCGCATCTACCGTTGATCGAATTCTCCTACAACAACAGTTATCACTCTAGCATCAATATGGCTCCTTTCGAAGCTTTATACGGTCAAAAATGTCGTTCACCGGTCTGCTGGAATGAGATAGGTGAAGCTCAGCTTACTGGACCTGAACTCATTCTAGAGACTACAGATAAGGCCAAGAAGATTCGTGATAACCTTTAGACAGCTAGAAGCCGTCAAAAGAGTTACATGGATCGACGACGCAAGCCCTTAGAATTTTAAGTCGGCGATCACGTCCTAATCAAGGTATCTCCTTGGAAATGTGTGATTAGATTTGGAAAGAAAGGAAAACTTGCACCATGCTATGTTGGACCATTCAAGATCGTTGAAAGAATCGGAAAAGTAGCCTACAAACTTGAGCTACCTCCTAAACTTGGAAATGTTCATCCAACTTTCCACGTGTCCAATCTCAAAAAGTGTTTAGCTGATGAGAACCTCCACATACCACTTGATGAAATTCGTGTTGATAACACGACGCACTTCGTTGAGAAACCCGTGGAAATCATGGACCTTGAAGTCAAAAAGCTCAAACGCAAGCGCATACCTATTGTCAAAGTTCGCTGGGAATCTAAACGTGGCCCAGAGTTTACTTGGGAACGTGAAGATCAGATGAAAGCGAAATATCCACATCTATTCTCACAAGTTTCCTCTAAATAACTTTCGGGACGAAATTTCCTAAAGTAGGGGAGACTGTGACATCTGTGCTTGTGTAATCATTTTACAGACTCTGAACAATACAATATTAATAAAAAAATGTGTTTTGATCCCAATGTTTGTTATTTATGTTTGACATTTTGCATGTTTTGGTTTTTGATTGCTTTTGAACTCTACATCGTTTTCTGGAAAGTTATACGCAAACTAATGCGTAAACGTAATCAGTTGATCACGACAAACACTCCGGGACAGCAACATAATCTTAACATACCTTAAATAACCTTTACATAACTTAGAAATAAGTTTTGAAGGCTCTGGTATGGCAAAAACAAGTTTATTCGCTCACGGGGACTATTTGCGTCAAACTGCAAAAGTCTGCCATTTCGTAAGGTAACGTACAGTCCAGAGCATGATCATAATTTAAACATACCATATATAACTTAAACATAGCTTAGAAATAAGCTTTGATCGGTTCGGTGTGCGAAAACATGCTTATATGATCTTACAGGGACTAAAAGTGTCAAAAATGGCGCAAGTTTGCATTTTCACGCATATCTTACGTTCTGACCACATCTGGACATCCAAAATTTTTGTACACACTAAAATATTTTTATTTTAGTGATCGGCATGCAAAAATACAGCTCGTCGCTTAATTTGGTTCGTTTTCGCGTCCGTTTGAGTTTCGTCGTAATTTAACGAATAACGTGACCGTACGACCAAACAAGGCGACATCCAAGAGTTTTCCGAGCACATTTTGAGTCCTCTAAACTTTATTGACCTTGTAGAGCCTTGAAAATGGCTTAACGGGGGTCAAAAGGGCCTAAAATGAGCTTAAACCAAGTGCAGGGGCAATTATCAAACTTTTGCTGAACTGGGGAGCCCACACGGGCCGCGTAAGCCCATCCCATATGCTTACGTGGGCCGCCTAAATAGCCCAGCGACCAGATTTCCATTTTCAGCATTCTGTTTGATCTTTGGGGGCTGTTTATGCAATTTTATGGTGTGTTGAGCATGTTTAAGTGTTCTCCAAGGTCTCTAATCAGTTCCTAACACATGAATGGCTATGATTTAATCCTTGATGGCCATACAAACACATGGAATGATCTTGTTCATCATGCTCAAGTATAAATAGCCAATATTTTCATTTGTTTCATTGCTCATTCCTCTCATTCTCTTCTCTAATCTGAATTGGAGCTTCCCAAATGTTTGGAACTTCCTCTTTGGTTTTCTTATTATCTTTCTTCAAGCTTTGGACTCTTGTATGCATTCTTTCATTCTTATTCTTTATGTTATTGCAGAAAGTCAAATTGTTTGGCCAACAGTTTAACTTTCGGTTTTGACCATCAATTGGTCAAGTCAAAGTTCAATTGAACTTTGCAACGTGATTGTAATCACGATGGTTATAATCCTTAGCGATTATACCCACTGATTACCACGTTAACTAGGTGTAGTGACGAGTCAAAGTTTCGGTCAAAATGCGTTTTAGCACGCATTTTGCAACGAAACTACTCTTAGGTATCAAAACACTTTGTTTTGATACCTAATCAGTTTTCTAAGTTAGTTAAACATGTTTTGACATGTTTAACTCGTCACTATTAGTTTAGTGCTTCTTTAGGGTCGTGAGTTAAGCGGTCTAAACAACCCGGCTAGACTTTCGAACCCGACCCATTTGGTCGATCATTAGGATCCGACCAAGCTTGTTTAGTGATCATAGTTGCATAGGGAATAACCTCTGAGGTTATACCTTATGATCACCTAGGATTGGTTAGTTATATGTTAAGTAGCTTACATGCCCATAGGAAATGACCAAAATGCCCTTTTGAAGCATAAAACCATATTGTGCATATGTGAACATATTTTGGACATCTAATCTGATTTAGTAACATGTTAGGGTATAATTGGGCATGTAAGACTTGACATAGCTTATAGGTAACCATCCTAACATAGTTTTACGCAAACGACACGTTATAGTAGCTTATACTAGCATAATGGGTCGAAACGGGTCAAAAGCACATAGGTAGACCTTCAAATCAGAATGTTGGCTCTATTAAATCATACCATATGAGTTCAAATACTCATTTGATTTATAGAACATCATTCTATCCTATCTCCCGATTTAGGATCCGATTATTAACATAGTTACCTATATTAGGTGCCGGTTGATTCGTGATCCTTGGAGCCTTATTTGGTCTTATTCTCAAGATTATTAGGCAATCCCACGTGAGTACATAGTTCTCCTCTTTTACCGTTTTCAAATACTTTGAGGTGATACACATGTGCATACTAGTTACTTTCATGCTTTCTTTGCTTTTATGACATAATCATGCTAGTTTCATCTAGTACACATATAGTACATGTTTTCGATCATGTTTTGCTATGTATTTTAGGCATGCTAGCACATTGTTTTACATGAACATTTCTACTATGTATGTTTACTTAGCATACTTAGTACATGGTTTTCACATGCTACATTGGTTATGACATTTGGTATGTTTAATCGGAACAATAATACATTCATTAACATTGATCACACCGCTCGGTAGTATGTAATGGTACCATAGGAATTGACAACTCCCGTTTCCGACTTCCTAGGTTTGTTTGGAAGTTGGAAATGACAGAATCCGATATACATAACTTAGATGAACCTTTAATTTGTTTAAAGGTTTTTTCGCCACAGTCGCAAGGCTTGAATGTATGCGAATAAACAATACTGCATAAATGTTTGTAATCATAAAGCATTGTTTTCTGCAAAACATAACATTTGATTTAAACTTGGGTTTATTCAAAAGCATTGTTTTGTACATTTTCCTACAGGGTTGAATAACTACTAGTTATTCACCGTACATAACATTGATTATCACATTAACATTTTCACGTAGTTAAGTAGATACTTTCTACTTGCTATGCATTACATTTGTTTATACATGATACATTTCACACATGACATTGTACATGGTTTACACATAAACATTTTAACATTAAAAAAGACATTTTGGTTGGTTATTGATAAGTGACTTATGTAACGGGGCTATGTGTTATATGATAAAAGCATGGTGGATACGCCGTTGGTACTTCCTATATATAAGTGCTTTTATTGTATTATACATTGTTGCGTTATCTAAGCCACTTGACAAAGACATGAAACATATTTCACAAGGACACAACATTTTTATACAAAGTAAACATTTTATACAAATTCACTTTTACTTGGTTATTCATTTAACCATGCATATATCTTTCATATCATTTGATTTTCATATCGATTTTCACATGGTTTCATAAAAGAAAACATTTTACAAGGTTCATGACTACTTTTTGTTAAACCCTTCTTAAAGCTACAAGTCATGACTCTTGCATAAACAAAACCTATGTATCTCACAGGCATTTTTATGCTGACGTACCTATTTTCGCATGTGTTTCAGGTGCTAATGCATGATGATGCGTGTGCTACACTTAGGCAGACTTGGGCCTTAGTGACTTAAAAGAAAATTATTATGTTATGTTTTATTTAAGTCCCAAGACAACGTAAACTTTAAATTCTAATAATACAAAACGTTAATTACCATGGTTGTTGAAACAATAATTCTGTCACCTCACTCCCCGACGTTTCCGCCGCGGTTTGTTGTTTTACGCGGTCGGGGTGTGACACGTATGTGTATACATGTCAGTATATACAAGACTTATACACTTGTGTATTATTACATCTTGTTTCAAGGGGTTGGTATAAACCATATTTATACACTTGTGTATATTCAAGTACATATGTGTATACGGATCGGTATATACCAGACGTATACACCTGTGTATTATTCAAGTACATAGTGTATACATGTCGATATATACCAGACTTATACACTTGTGTATAAATACATATTGTTTCCACTATACATCATTTTATCAAACATTAATCTAATACATATATGTATAGAGAATGTAATTAAATATTTTTAATTGTGTTCTAGATGGAACAATATTTGATAATGTTTGTATTTTCTTTAAATTATGAAATATTAAGTTAGGTAATATGTGAGAGAAAAAAATATAGAGAATGTAATTAAATATTCTTTTAATTGGAAAGAGAAATCAGGAGAGAGAGAAAACCAATTAATTAAATGAAGATAAAAATATACAATTATACCCTTGTGTCTATTTAAATACATGTAAGTTACAAAAGATAATTACAATCCTGCCACTAAAGAAAAAATCTAGATCTACAAAATCAATGGCCAGGATAAGTTCATTTTGTTCACAAATATATCATTGTTCACTCATGAACTCTACACTATATATATATAGGGTAAGGTTCATGCGAGAACCACCCTTATTGCGAGAACCGCGAGAACCAATGTGAACACAAAATAAAATCTAAAAAAAATCAAAAAAGCACCCAAAAAAATTTTTTTTTTAATATTTTTTAATAAAAAATCGCTATATTTCGTTACCATAAAAAAAAAAAAAAAAAAAAAAAACTTTTTTTTTTCGAGTAACAGTTATCCATGCACATGTGCATATGTATCATTACTTCAACAAATTCGGTAATACATTATCAGGAATAGACAATTGCACTTTAATTTACAATACCATTAGTAATACACTACTTTTTACATTACCAATATTCAAAATGCACATGTGCATAATTAGGTATAACCATGATATAACGTATTTTGGTACAAAAAGTTTGTGATTTTGAATGGAGAAGTAGACCCATATACATGTTTTTTGGTTAGTTATATCTAGTGGTTGATGGTTTGGTTATAGTTGTCAATTTTTATGTAATATGTTGATTGGATGGTATAAATGGTGTTTACATACATGTAATAAAGTGAAAATATTGTTAATGGTATTGTATTATGGATGGTAGGAGGTAATGGTATTGTATTATGGATGGTAGGAGGTAATGGTAGTGTATTATGGATGGTATGATAGATGAAAAAGGAAAGTGTATTCAAAGTGGTGTACCAAAACACCATATTTAATGTTGATACATATAAATGCACATGTGCATTTCTAATATTGGTAATGTAAAAAGTAGTGTATTACATATGGTAGTGTAAATGAAAGTGCAATTGTCTAATATGTGTAATGAATTACGGAATTTGTCAAAGAAATGACAAAAATGCACATGTGCATGCTTGTGTATTATGGATGGAATGATAGATGAAAGAGAAAGTAGTGTACCAAAACACTTTATTTCCTGTTAATACATATAAATGCACATGTGCATTTCTAACATTGTTAACGTAAAAAGTAGTGTATTACACGTGGTAGTGTAAATGAAAGTGCAATTGACTATTATTTGTAATGAATTACGGAATTTGACAAAGAAACGATACATATGCACATGTGCATGGATAACTGTTACTCGAATTTTTTTTTTTTTTGAATTTTTTTTTGAATTTTTTTATTAACAAAATATTGCGATTTTTTCAAAAAAAATAGTAAAAAAATAAAAAAAATTTTTTTGGGTGTTTTTTAGATTTTTTTAGGAATTACTGTTTGTGTTCACACTGGTTCTCGCGGTTCTCGCAATAAGGGGTGGTTCCTAACGGATCTTTGTCCTATATATATATATATATATATATATATATATATATATATATATATATATATATATATATATATATATATATAGGGAGCCTCTAAAATAGAAACCATCCCCAGTTGTAAGAACCGCGAAAACCACTCTCAACCAATCAGAGAAAGGGGTAATTTGGTCATTTACCCCAAATGTCAAATCTCACCCTCTCTCTTCATTTAAATCTACCAGACTCTCTCTCCTATTTTGTCTCCTTTTCATTTCTCATTTTCAGTCTCTCTCCTCATTTTAAAAAACCAGAGATTTTCTTCAACCCAAGCTATAACTCACCACCATCATCTTCATCCACTCGATCCCTCACCCTCCCCCTCTCTGTTGAAGATGAACAGCCGGACTCCCATCATCTCTTACCTCTCTCTTAAAAATCCAAGAATTGAAACCACACCCACAGCCCTATCTCCTCCGGCTGGTCACCCACACCCCTATCACATGTGACGGAGGCGCCCCCAGATCTGAGCTTGAACCATGACCCGCGACTGAATCTGAATACCTGAACCCCAGATCTGAACCTGAACGAGGCTCCGGCGGCCACCGCCACCGTCGGGTGGTCTCCTCGGTCACCACCGTCTTTCATCATCAACAACAACTTCGTCACTCCATCTCTATCAATATCATCGTCCCCATCATCAACATCATCTTCAACGTCAGTCTTCATCATCATGGAAAGGAACTGTTGGAAAGATGGGGAAGAACCATCGCCGGGTCACCTTCAATGATGACCAGCCGTCGTAGGTTGTCGCCGGCCAAATGCTCGACCAGAGAGAGAACGAGAGGGAGGCATAGGTATTGGGGGTGTGTGTTTTGGGGAATTGAATATATAATTTCACACTCTGTTTTCATGTTTTTTAGTTACTTTTTCTGGTGGTTGTCTGGTAATTTTTTGCCTGTGTTCTTGATTTTTCTAGTGTTTTTTTCGGTGGGTTTTGATGATTTTTCTGCTTAAAGTTTGGTGGGTTTGGTTGCACATATGTTGAAGGTTCGGTGGGTTTTGATGATTTTGTGCTTATTGGTACCTTTTGATGGTTGGAAGCCAGGGGTTGTGTATAAAATAGTGGTTGAAGTGGTGGTTGTCTGGTAATTTTTGGCCTATGTTCATGATTTTTCTGTTGATTTTTGATCAGTGAACTATGTGGGTTTGATCTGTTGGATTGGGGTGGCGATGATGCAAAAAAAAAACCCTAGATTTTGATGACGATGGCGCGGCAAGGATGGTGGAGGGTAGGTTTTTGAACATGCAACCCCACTTTGTAGCCTTTTGATTATCGGAAAATCTGAGCCAAACCCCATTTTTTTCTAGATACACTTTTGTTTTGATGTTGTTGGTTTTTTATATTTTTTTCCCAGTCGATGACGATAACAATCTATCTGTCAGTAGTAGGCTACGACTTCAGCCTGTTATGGTGTAGGCTACGGTGTTGGGTTACGGAAATTGATTAAAAATATGTAAAAAAATAGGGTTTCCATATCTCATTGATTCCAATAGTGAGGCACGACCTTGGGGAAGATTTTGGGGGTTCTTCTTAGAGTTTTTCCATCATTCCATCTAATCATCATTCTATCATCCATAATGCATTCCAACATCAAGTTTGAAGATCAATTCTCAAGCACGAGCGGCTAATTTCTTCGTCGTCTCCTTCGAGTGGAGGATTCTTGTAAGTGGATGATTGTTTTCGGTCTTTCTTTGTAATTGAGATTGGCAATCTAAGCATTCGATGCTTTTTACTTATTGATTTGTTAGTTTGATTGCGAACGATTGATTTTATCTAA
Source organism: Helianthus tuberosus (assembly GCA_030545235.1). Lineage (NCBI taxonomy): Eukaryota > Viridiplantae > Streptophyta > Magnoliopsida > Asterales > Asteraceae > Helianthus > Helianthus tuberosus. The sequence continues at coordinate 80,294,901 of CM060395.1, forward strand.
AACCTAGTTTTGATTCTTTCAATTCTTGAGAGTTCTAGTAATTGGGATATATTAGATAGGCATTGGGTTTGGTAATCTTCAATTGATAATCGTGCGATAACCTTTTGTTGTTTTGCAATCAAAGTACTTAGTCCTCGTTTATCACAATCAGCTAATTAATTATTTTAATCATGTCTATGTGATTTTCTTAATAAAAACTAATCACTTGAATCCACTTTGAATCTAAAACTTGGAGGAATCACCTTTTCTCTAATTGTTTACAACTCGTAGTTAATTTAGTTTTAAAACAACTCTTGAACAATCGATTTTCTTTTTCAGTAATTTGGTTAATTAGTAAAGAACAATTAAACAACAACACTTTGACTTACCCTATCTAATAAGGTAGTTGTGTTTGAGTTTTTACTCGTATTTTTGACTAACTCTTCGACATCGGTCAATATGTTCAATACTCATTTTATTTATTGTGTTTTATCATTAATGGTAGTTTGGTAATTTTACATAGACTTAACTGGACAAACTAATGTTCATCCAACCAGGGACCATTCGAGTAACTAGGGGTGTGCATGGGTCGGTTTTAGCCTAAAACAATTACCATAACCGCGATGTCGGTTAATGGAAAACCATAACCATAACCGATCGGTTATGGTGGTTATGGTTAATCGGTTTTGATGGTTATAGTGGGTCGGTTGTGGGTGGTTAACCGCGTTTTTAGCCTAGCTAAAATAGCTTAATTTTTTTAACACAGAATAAATTGTTATTGCCCATAGTATTAAAAAATACATATAATCTATAATATTAAGACTAATTATTATCGAATATTCAAATAAAGTGATATAATATATTCCATAAATTCAAATAAACATTCAACCAAAACCACAAAACGATATGAAAAACCCATAAATGCTAAAAATCTTCAGTCAAAAACATCAAATATTAAAAATATGGTGAAAAGTTCTAAATCCTACAAAGATTTATTACATGTCAGTTCGGTTCGGTTATGGTGGGTATGGAAACACTGATAACCATAACCGACCCGCTACTTTCGGTTTTCGAAAAAACCATTAACCGACCCACCGGTTTTTGATTTGTTTCGGTTTTTTCGGTTCGGTTTTATCAGTTAATTTGGTTATGGTTCGGTTAATTCGGTTTTTTACGCACCCCTACAGGTAACAAGTAGGCAAACCACAAAGAACATACCTATAATTTTCAAAAGCTGGGGCTAAAAGTGAAAAATTTGCAAACCACATGAACCATCCGAGAAATTAACTCTAATATCAATAAACTATTGAAAATGCATTCTTGATCAATTGCTTATGTGTAGTCAATTTCGTTTATCTTATACTAGGTTGGAACCCCGTGCAATACACGGGTTGAATAAAATATAATTTTATATACCAAATAATAAAACAATATATCTTCAAAAATCTCATTTATTACATAGGTTGAATAAATGTAATTTTATATATTAAATAATAAAAAAAAGTTATATCTTTAAGAACCTCGTGTATTGTATGGGTTGAGTAAATTTAATTTTATATATTAAATAATGAAAAAAGTTACATTTGTAAGAACCTCATGTATTGTATGGGTTGATCACATGTAATTTTATATACCAATCAATAAAAAGTTATATCTTGTTATATCTTTATATACCATGTGTGTTATACGGATTGAATAAATCTAATTTTATATACCACATAACAAAAAAAAGTTATATTTTTAGAACCCGGTGTATTATACGAGTTGCATAAATGTAATTTTGTATAGTAAATAATAAAAATATTATATCTTTAAAAAACCTCATTTATTACACGGGTTGAATGAATCTTATAAAAAATTATATCTTAAAAAAAAACTAACGGATATACTCGATATATGATGGATGCGGTGATTGCGGTGATGGTTCTTATAAATGTCACGTAAACATAATGAATACCGTATTTGAGTTGAGAGTTGAACATGAAAATAAAAGTATAGAATCAATAAACATTGATTAATATTTTTGTTTACCTCTTATAAACATTTTTAAAATAGGTTCTACCCTTAACTACTTTAGTTTAATAAAATAAATAAATTATTTACATTATATTCATTTATATTTAGTGTACGTCTTTTGTTAATTTCAGGATAAATAATTTTGAAATCTAATAAATATTTCAAAATATTATATTATCTCCTATACGAATTGTTTAAATTTGTATTAAATTTAATTTTATAATAATTTTTTAATTAATATTAATTATTTATAATTAAGTAGGATAGAGAGGAAAAACTAAAAAATAGATGGCTTCAATGAATGACATGTGTCCTCTTATTGGTTTCTTTTATTATATAATATAGATATGGGAAAATACGGTATATAAGGGTATACGGAGTGGTGATCGACAAGGAGCGGCAAACACGTTTACCGTGCGGTAAACACCACCACCAACATACTTTGCCGCTTCCAAGTTTGCCAAATCGGTGTTCGGTTACCGCGTCGGTGAAGGGAGTGTGTGTGTGGTGGGGTGGGGTCCATTCCTATCTCAACCAATCACACCTTTTTCCTTTTTAAAAAAAAATAGTTTATCATTTCAACAAGTGTCTAAACCATTGCCAACACTTTTCACCAAAGTTTAAACACTTTTGACTGATTGACATGACGCGCTCTGATTGGTCGGTTTTTTGGTTTGCCACTCCAAAGTGTTTAACCACTCCCTACACCCTAACAAATATATTTTAAATTTTCTATCCACAAAAAAATACACTTTTTTTCTTTTTTGTAAAGCAAAACTATTACTAAATTGTTTATTTGATCCTAAAATGATCCGTTTTTCTATGTTTTTCTGTTGGTCAATAAATCTACCCGTGGCTCTGAAAACGAATATTATGATATGCCGTAAGATTCGCCAAAAAAAAATTCTTTTTATTTTAAATAAAATTTCTTTTTATTTTAATTGATTGTGCATGTGACCAACCTATTCATACTACATGACAATGGATCATCTCTAGTTTCTCTTGGCTGGGCTGGCTTTTGGGCCAGCCAACCCGTGTCATCACACGATTCCTAAATTTTCAAGGGTCTGAAAGTTTTATAAGCTTATATATATGTATGTATGTATGTATGTATGTATGTATGTATGTATGTATGTATGGGGAAAGATCCACTAAAAAGTGGATTTTGCCTAAGTAGCCTAAGAAAGATTATGATTATGACATGTGGCACTCCTAATAAGTAGGAATGAAGAGCATTTTGCTCCTTATAAATAGAAGTTTAAATGACATGTGTCACCCATTTTGTTTTTAAAAATACAATAAAAAAAATCAAGTAAAAAAAAATCTAGCACAAAAAATATAGTACAAAAAAATCTAGCACAAAAAAATCTAGCACGAAAAAATTCAGCAAAAAAAATGTAGTACAAAAAATTGATAAAAAAAAATTTAAGACAAAAAAATTCAGCACAAAAAATTTAACACATAAAATATAGTACAAAAATCAAGCACAAAAAAATGTTATACAACATAGAAATACAACACATTTTAATGAGTTTTTTTAGTCTTCATATTTTATATAGCAATATGGTGCTCAAATTAAAGATAAAAAGACGCTCGATTTTACGGTGAAATTTTTATGAAAAAATAATGTCGTGTAAAAAAAGTAATGAACGTTTAAAAAATGGGGGTGGAATATGCATGTGATTTGCATATGGAGAGAGAAAGTACATAAATAAGAGTTTCCCAAGATACCCCTTGCACTCACCTTTTCTCCTACACTTTTATCTTAACCATTGATTTGAAAAATGAATGGTTAAGATTGCTTCTCATCCTACTTAGGCAAAATAAAATTTTGAGTAAACTGCAATTTTACCCCCTGAGGTTAGGGGTCATTGGCATGTCTACACCCCCAAGGAAATAATTGCAATTTTAACCCCCACTGTTTGCTCTTATGTCGCACTTTTACCCCCCGGCGTCAAAATGGGTAACAGAACTGTTAACTCTAAGTTGAAATGACTATATTACCCTTACATTTTACCCCCCAACATTCCTGTTAAGTCGCACAATTACCCCCCACTGGTAAATTACTAATTTGTCCTTTGTTATTACCCCCTGTACTTTGTGTTAAGACACAACATTACCCCCTGCAACTTCCAAAACCCTTCCCGCCAAAATCAAATACCTGTTCTATGATTCTATAATACAAAATCTGAACCTGTTCTTTTATCTGAAACCTAATTCTGATTTTTGAACACGTAATCTGAAACCTAACAATCATACCTGTTCAAAAATCTGAAACCTAACAAGCAAAGACTCCAAAACTAGTAAATTACTAATTCTGAACCTGTTCTATGCATCTGTTATAAGAACTGCATGTCCAATGTGAACAAATCACACTCCGATACTTGTTGCAGATATATTGATACACTTAGTTCACATTTATATCAAATATCAGTTATTTCTATAAGGTGTTCAAATATGAACCAAAAATGTAACTCATTCAGACAACCTGCTGCACTAACAACCACATTCAGACATTGTAACTCACATTCAGACAACTGATTAGAACTTATGCACATACAAAAACTGTGATCAACCATGCACATGATCAACCTGAAGTAGCATTTTAGAACTTAAGCACACTGATTAGAACTTATGCACATACAATGTGTGTTATGCCCAAACTGTGATCAACCAGTGTGTGTTATGCCCAAACTGATTAAGCACACTTATGCCTACAACCTGCAAATGCACATGAGTGTGCTCCTAATTTTTATCAAACATAATGTTAACAAAAGCTAAATAAGTTAAGTTAACCTACATATTACACAAAAGGTTCGATTAAGTTAAGTTAACCTATATATTACACATAAGCTACATAACTAGTAGAGTAAACATCCATCCGCTCAACTCTCCGGTGGTAAATGGAAGTTGAGGGCAGGCCTCCCAAACACAGAGACCACCAGGTGGACCACCAAAGATGAGCTTGATAAGCTCATCGTCAGGTCAACTTTAAAAAAACCAACAGTGAACCAAATCAGACCCTAAACCCTGTTTATAACATGATAATGACTAAATCTGACCCTGATTAACTAACATTGGCCGATTATACCTTTGGTGTGGCGGATGATATAGCGGGTTATCCAACAAAAGACCGGCATTTCCACTGATCTGAAGATAGCGGCTGTGGTTGTTGTGATCCGACGAGGAGAAGAATGATCGGACGATGAGAAGAATGATCGGACAAGGAGAAGAATGATCGGACAAGGAGATGTCGCGCGGAGAGACACTGATCGCCGCCGATGTGTTATGTCGCCGGAGAAGAAGGTTGAAGGTCGATGGTGGGAAGGTGGGGGGGGGGGGTGTCACACCCTGGCTTTGCGGAAGCGTGGGTTTATTTGGTGTGACTTCTTAATACCATAGCTTAATCATAACAAAGCTATATGAAAATAAAACCATGCAGATCATCCATTGATTTAAGTTTGAAAAGTAAAATACCACAACATTGTCTTAAGGCGTTGACACACGCAACGGAAATTACAACCTAATAACATAAAAACATTGTTTGAAAGACACAACCACAAACTTAAGATAGACGTAGTTTACGAACTGTGACTCGTCCAGGTAAAAGCCAGAACCCCTAAACTCGGATGATCCCATAACTCTACGCGGCGTGAAAACGTAGCATACCGTGCCAGATCCTTAGTTCCCTGAAATACATGTAAGTTGGAAAAATCAACAAAAATGTTGAGCGAGTTCATGTGTAAGTGAGTAAGTAAAACCTTTGTAAGTATAAAAACCCTGGTATGTAGCAAATAAAGAAAAAGAGATCACCAATGGTTTGCAAGGCCATTGATATGTGTGAAGTGCAAGTAGGAAGACTCAAACCTAGCGGATTTTGCGTTGGGCACAAAGTAAACCCGAGGTCCGTTCTGTTGGGCCTGGGGCTGGGCTCGCTACACCCAGATAGATCTATCGCTTACGTCCCTCGGAACTACAATGAGGATTAATGGCCTCCAGTTCCCGCCTACCCACTCACATGATCTAAGTAGTAACCCTCCTTACGCTAACCATATCATGTAAAAAGTACTCGTAATCATAGTAACATGTATTTCACCCCCGCAGTTGAAAACTGAAAACAGTTAAGAGAAAAGGGGGACATGAACTCACTGTGGTGCGTCTCTGACAAGAAAATCTCCTGGTCAAACTGCTGTGCGACGACCTACACGTACTAACTTCTATTAGACGGACGGCCGTGCCTTAGTTTAAGGTTTAATGTCTTTGGGAAATAGTTAGGCAACTATTTCGTGTTTACACTTCGTAATTATTTGGTAAATATATTTCTTCCCAAGGATGGGGGTTTTGATACATGTGCGTTTTCTTGTAAAACCAAAATATATTATTAAGTCTCACTTAAAACATATTTAAATTCTATCTCCAAAATATAAATATTTTCCCAAAAATATTATATTTTATTCCATAAAATTTTACCCAAATAATACTTCTAACAAAATACGCAAGTTACGTTGTAAGGTTCGAGTGGTATTAATAATGCCGGTGTAACTTAAATAATATGAAGGCGTTCGTATTATTTTGGAGTCGTTAATATTTGGTAATATTATTTTTACCCTAAAAAATAATATTTACGTAGTTCACAAAATAATCACAAAAAAATTTACACAAGTGTTGTTATGAAAATATATATTCTAAATATATATTTTAGCAAGTTTTATTTTGTGAAAGTCCCACCTCCGACACTTAGAAGTTTTGTAATAAAAATTCATGGTGAAGTTTGTTTGGAAAAATAAGTCGAAAATATATTCATAACACTTGTCGTAAAAATATTTCCCAAGTGTTATATTTCTGGAAAAATTTCGCCTGAGTTTCCTCTGTAACTGGAGGTGGCCACGCTTTCAAGCGTATCATTTTCTTTTATAAATTCAATCAACAATGTTCCCAACATCAACAAACAATATTCCAACATTATACTAGTTCAACAAACAATATTCCAACATTTCTGGAAAGGTTTGTTTGGAAACATAAGGCTAGTTCATGTTTTGTGAACATGATCTAGCGGGTTGATGACGATCCATTTCCATACTAGCAATCAACAACAAAAAATAATCATAACAATACTAGTTTTATAAGTTTTACACCAATATTTACTTATTAACCACCAAGTTCATCACCTTTAGTAGACTTTTAATTTTGTTCTTACATGTTCATAAATTTCAACCGACAAAATTCTTATTAACCACTTTAGAATAGATCAAGAAGGCGATTAGAGTCACTTACTACTAGCTCGAGGCTAGGGAAGAAACTAGTCGAAAAACGGGTGGTTAAAAGCGTTGAGGTGAGGTCCTTGACGATCCGCAAGCACCGGGCTTCCTCGTATGTGACCCTTCACACTTGTATAAATATAGAATGCCTTGAATGAAATCAAAAGGTGGTGGTGGTGTGGCCTATGTCTTCGGCCATGAATGTCAAAGAGGGAAAGAGAGGGAGTAAAATTTTGTTATGTGTTAAAGTGGATGAGATGGTGAACTTGTGGATTTAATTATAGTCCATCCACTCAAATTGTCCATGGTGCAAAATGTTTAGTAGATATTGGGCATAGTGATTAAAATAATCGATCAAAGGACAAAGTGTGTCTCCCAATTGGTGACCGAACTCGTTGAGGGGGAGGGGGTATTCAGTTCGATTTGGACTAGGTGATTAGTGATAAGTTAGTTAGTTAAGTCATTCAAATATGGTATTATGTGTGTAGTAATTATAGCGGGTGTTAGGGTATTCGGGGACCCTAACTGGCTTAGAAAAAAAAAGAGAACAATGTCAATGACAATATTTTTTATGTCCCGGGTTAAGTCCGGTTGTTCGGTTGGATACTAGTCCGTTAAAGTGCTAAATAATTATATAAAGTGTCGTTATTATTTCTTTTAGTGACACAGATTATTCCCGACACTTTGGAAAGTGTCTAGTAATATTTTTCTCATGATTTGGCACTTCACTAGTTAGCTAAATGCTGATTTTTTTTATATTAAAGTGCAGGATTTTGTACTCAAAGTACGTTTTAGGCACATCCGGTCACTATAACTATCACCTAGTGACGCAGTTCTACAATCCTCACCTCCCTACACTCTCTACTAGTGTAGTAAACTATTCCCGGCTCATACTGGCCTTAGAGATAGTAACTGTCTGATGCTGGCTATGTCAGCATGTTTACTGGGTATCACGTTTAGTGTGCTCACTGTGCTTTTGTGCATCAAGGTTGTCACTGAAGTTTTGTGTAAATAATGGAGTGACAGTAGTAAAGTATGATGCATGTATAAGTATGTATCAGAATTCAAGTAGTAGATTAATCACAGTTGTAAGCAAGCACAGTAATTAAGCAGTAATTAAATATTAATTTGTTCGTACGGATACCTGGTTTGGTGAGGGTTGTCACATTCTCCCCCCGTTAAAGAAATTCTGTCCCGAAATTTAAGTTCTGCTACTAGATGCAGGGTTCATAGGAAATAAATGGGGGTACTTCTCCTTCATTCGATCCTCACGTTCCCACGTGAATTCAGGTCCATGCCTAGCATTCCAACGAACTTTGACGAGTTTGACACTGCTCCTGCGAGTTTTATTAACTTTCCAATCCGTGACCTCAACAGGTTCTTCAGTGAAGTGGAGCGTGTCGTCGATATGTACTTCGTCAGCAGGAATGATCACTGTATCTTGTGTTGGACTCTTTCTTAAATTTGATACATGAAATGTATCGTGGACACCATGGAGTTCAGCAGGTAGGTCCAACTTGTAGGCTACAAGCCCAATCCTTTGCAGAATTCTGAAAGGGCCAATGTAACGCGGATTCAACTTCCCACGCTTTCCGAAGCGTGCCACACCCTTCCAGGGTGAAACTTTCAATAAAACCATATCTCCAACTTGGAATTCCAAATGTTTCCGGTTTGGATCTGCATAGGCTTTCTGTCTGTCGCGAGCCGCTTCGATGCGTTTTCGAATCTGCGCAATCTTGTCTGTCGTCTCTTGGACGATTTCGGGACCAACAAGCTGCCTATCACCTGCGTCAGCCCAGCATAGGGGTGATCGACACTTGCGTCCGTAAAGAGCTTCAAAAGGCGCGGCTCCAATACTGGTGTGGTAGCTGTTGTTGTATGAGAATTCGGCCAATGGTAAATGCTTATCCCAGCTACCACCAAGATCCATTACACATGCTCTCAGCATATCCTCCAACGTCTGAATAGTTCTTTCACTTTGGCCATCAGTTTGCGGATGAAATGCAGTACTTAGGTTCAATTGCGAGCCAAAAGCTTGTTGGAAGGATTGCCAAATCCTTGATACAAATCTCCCATCTCTATCAGAGATAATCGAAAGGGGCACTCCATGACGTGCAACAATCTCCCGCATGTATATTTCCACAAGTTTACTAGTGTTGTCTTTCTCTTTGATTGGCAAGAAATGTGCGGACTTTGTTAGGCGGTCAACTATCACCCAAATAGTATCCTGACCCCTGGGCGTCCTTGGCAACTTTGTTATAAAATCCATTGAAATCTGTTCCCATTTCCACTTGGGAATCTCTGGTTGTTGTAGAAGTCCCGAAGGCTTCTGGTATTCAGCTTTAACCTTGGCACACGTCAAACATTTGCTAACATAAACAACAACGTCGCCTTTCATTCTAGGCCACCAATAATAATCTTTAAGGTCCTGGTACATCTTATCCGCACTGGGATGAATAGAGTACCGTGATTTGTGTGCCTCATCAAAAATAACTTTTATCCACCCACCAAACAGAGGAACCCAAATCCTTTTCATAAAACATAACGTTCCTTCCCCGTTTGGTACTAATTGCTTCTCCATCCCACGGAGATATTCTTCTTCAAGGTTTCTTTCCTTAAGAGCTTCTTTCTGCGCGGAACGAATGCGCAGGGAAAGATCTATCTGGATAATCATCTCCAAAGCCCTAACCCTTATGGGCTTGATCCTTTCTTTACGACTTAGGGAATCGGCGACCACATTCGCCTTCCCTGGATGGTACTTTATCTCGCAGTCGTAATCGTTCAACAATTCGACCCAACGTCTTTGTCTCATATTCAGCTCTTTCTGGTTGAATATGTGCTGTAAATCTTGTGGTCCGTGAAAATTGTACATTTCGTACCATATAGGTAGTGTCTCCAGATCTTTAATGCAAATATCACTGCGCCTAGTTCCAAATCATGCATGGTATAGTTCTTTTCATGTACTTTCAACTGACGTGACGCGTAAGCTATGACCTTCTGGCGTTGCATCAACACGCAACCCAATCCTTGATGTGAGGCGTCACAGTATACCACGAAATCATCTGTACCCTCTGGTAGTGCTAAGATTGGCGCATTGCAGAGCTTGTCTTTTAACAACTGAAACGCTTCCTCCTGTTTGATTCCCCAATCAAACTTCTTATCCTTCTGTGTGAGCGCGGTAAGGGGTTGAGCGATTTTAGAAAAATCCTCAATGAATCTTTGATAATAGCCAGCCAAACCTAAGAACTGGCGAATCTCGGTCGGCGTCTTTGGAGTCTCCCAGCTCTTTATCGCCTCGATCTTTGTGGGATCAACATGGATTCCATTTCTATTAACCATGTGTCCAAGAAACTGGACTTCGCGTAGCCAAAACTCGCACTTAGAGAATTTGGCATACAACTGTTCCTTTTTCAGCAACTCCAAAATAGCTCTTAAGTGCTGTTCGTGTTCACCCTTTGTCTTTGAATAAATCAAAATATCGTCGATGAATACAATCATGAACTTATCGAGATACGACTTGCAGACTCGGTTCATTAGGTCCATAAAAACAGCAGGCGTGTTTGTCAACCCAAACGGCATAACTAGGAACTCGTAATGTCCATAACGAGTTCTGAAGGCTGTTTTCGGGATACTCTCCTCTTGTATCCTTAGCTGATGGTATCCAGATCGAAGATTGATCTTTGAATAAAAGCTTGAACCTTGGAGTTGGTCGAATAAATCATCGATTCTTGGCAGAGGGTATCTATTCTTGATCGTCAGCTTATTCAACTCCCGGTAGTCTATACACATACGAAAACTACCGTCTTTCTTTTTGACAAATAAAACTGGAGCTCCCCAAGGTGAGAAGCTTGGTCGGATGAATCCTTTGTCAAGTAACTCCAGGAGTTGTGTCGACAACTCCTGCATCTCTGACGGTGCAAGTCTATAAGGTGCCCTAGCTACAGGCGTGGCGCCTGGAACTAAGTCAATGTGAAATTCCACTTGCCTTTGGGGTGGCAATCCTGGCAAGTCCTCTGGAAAGACTTCAGGATATTCCCTCACGATAGGGATGTCTTCGATTTTCGGCTCAGCAGCTTTCTTATCCACGATGTGTGCCAGGAAGGCAGAACATTCCTTTTGTAAACACTTACGAGCTTTCAGGCAACTGACAATTCTTAAAGGCGTATCCCGCTTCTCCCCATGAACCACAATTGTTTCTCCATCTTCGGTTGGGATACGAACGACCTTTTCGTGACAAACAATCTCCACCTTGTTGCTTGATAACCAATCCATTCCTACTACCACGTCGAAGCTCCCCAGCTGGACTGGTAGTAGATCCAAAGTAAACTCACGCTCTCCCAACTCGATTACACAACCTCTGACCACTTCATTGGCTTCTACCAACTTTCCGTTTGCTAATTCGATTGAGTACGGAATATTTAATTTACTAGCGGCTATCCCAAGCATATTCTTAAATTCTAACGATACGAAGCTATAATCGGCACCAGTATCAAATAAAACGGATGCAAAGCGTTGATTTATAGGGAACGTACCAGTAACAACATTTGGATCCTGGCGCGCTTCCCTCGCTTCGATATTGAAAACCCTTCCACGTGCTTGATTCAATTCTGGGCAGTTCCGCTTATAGTGCCCAATGTCACCACAGTTAAAGCAACCTGGTCTTTGTCCGTTTCCACCTCCATTTCCAGCTTGATTGTTGTTCTGATCTCGATTCACATTACCAGCTTGATTCACATTGTTGCCTCGATTCCCATTTCCTCCATTGTTCCCATGTGGGCGATTCCCAACACCACCACGATTATTGTTTCTATTACCATAACCTCCTTGGCCTCCCCGGCCAGCACTAGCCCAACAAGAATCCTTCAAGTGTCCAAGTTTTCCACAAGCTTCACATACTTTTGGCCCGCATCGGCCAGAATGATGACGTTGGCAGGAGTTACACTTGGGATGAGTACCTATATATCCCTTTCCTTTCCTCTCCTTCCAGTACCAGTCGCAGCTTGGGCTGGTGCGCTTGGTTCTTTCTTGCCAACGTGGCTAGTTCCCTGCTTGAAGTTCAAGAATTTCCTTTTGTTACCCCCGACGACTCTACGTGAGTCTCATTCTTCTTTTGCTACACATCAGAAAACTTGTTTAGGCGGATCGCCTCCTCAGTGAGAGCTACGCTTAGATCGATCGCCTCAGTGATTGTTGCCGGTTTGGAAGAGGTCACCATACTTATGATTTGAGGAGCTAAACCCCAAATGAAGTGCTCAATCCGCTTGAATTCTGGTGTGACCATATAAGGTACCACATGTGACAGGTCGTGAAACCTTTGAACATACTCTGTGATTTTTGGTCCTTCCATCTTCAGATGCCAAAACTCGGTTTCCAACTTTTGAATTTCAGCGCGAGAGCAATACTTTTTGCGCATGAGCTCTTTCAGCTCGTTCCATGTCATTGCGTAGGCTGCTGCTTCACCAAGGGTTTGAACTTGCAAGTTCCACCATGATAGGGCTCCGTCCACGAATAGCCCCGAAATGTAGGTAACCTGCTGGTCTGGAGCGCATTTGCTCATGCGGAGAACTGATTCTGTCTTCTCGGCCCAACAAACAAAAGCAACAGCACCTCCGGTGCCATCAAAGTTTACAGGTTTGCAGTCTAGGAACTGCTTGTAGGTGCACCCTGCACATACGTTACAATATATGAATGGCATTAGCAAACTTGCTAGAAATATCCAATTGTATCATGGTATGCCTTAATGACTTAGTATTACCATCAGGCGGATTGTTATTGCCGTTATTGTTTGAGCTGCTTCCGCTGGGTCCTCCTTGAGAGGCAGCGTATTGTGCGATGGCGGCAGCGATGATTTGTTGAAGTTCTGCCTCGTTGGCAGGCATGCGTGGATCGCGTTTCGGTGGCATCTTCTAAAAGATGGTTTACGCGAGTCAGGTCATGGTAGGTAAAATGTGCGTATATAACGATAGTAATAATACATAACATCTCATGTTAAAATAAACCAAACACACAACATCTCATGTTATAGAACATAAACAATCAATCACACAACATCCCATGTTATAAATATATCAACCACATAACATCCCATGTTATAGAATATAAATAATCAATCAAACATCACATATGATGAGAATACCGCGATTGCATTGCCATAAATCGAGACCACAGGGTAAAGTGTACAAGTACATAACTGTAACATACAACATCAACGACTAACATCACCCCAGTCCAAAATATCAAATAAGTGTCAACATATCCAATATACATAACAACAAAAGTCAGGATCAATATGCAGTCTCCCAAAAGCTGTGCAATCTGTGCAATCGCCGTTTTCTCAACAAAAGTCCTCCCGTGCTGTACAAAATAGCCCTACGCTGATGGCGGTGGAGGAGGGGGAAAATGAGAATAGAGAAAACGGCGCATGTGGTGTCACACCCACAAAATCCACCTGCGGAATGCCACTGCTTGGAGGCGTGACTGACCAGGATCCAGCCACCAATCATATTGAATAAGCATGTAAGTGATTATAAAAATCCAACCAATACAACTGGTGTCCAAACAAAACATAGTTTAGGTTGCAAGCGGAAGCATAACGTTTAAAACCAAAACATAAGTTTAATTGTTTCAAAGTTTAACATGGCACACAACTGTCCATGTCCCACAACGACTCTTTGCCATGCAAGCTCCAGCTAAGTACCTATTGACCTGCAAAGCATGTAGTAACGAGTCAACAAGAATGTTGAGCGAGTTCACAGTTGGGTGTTCGTTTTAAGTTGTTTCGAAAATAGTTTCCTTTATCTAGCATCCTGCCGTGGGGGTTACCCCATAGTTGAAAACGTGATTTGTTTAACCCAATTACTCTGGCAATCCAGCCGTGGGGGCTACCCCATGTTTAATTATCTGGCTCTATGGCCGTGGGGGCTACCCCATGTATGTTACTAGACTCGTTACCATATTGACTGCTGACTGTAGTCATGTTTATGTGCCCTGAACTGTCAATGTCTATCATCATTGACGTGCCCAGATCCATTAGTTCACGCCCGTCCTCTGCGGCACGGTGTGAGGTTTGTCAAACCTAAATAGCGCTATCTAACTAATGACCCGCTCGCCATTGGCCCGGCGATTAAGTCGATATAAAAAGGAGGGGCTTCGTGATAGAGTTTTGGTCTAGTGAAAGTTATCTGTCCAAGAGGACGAGGAATTGTACTCCTGAACAAGTACTGTCCTACCCAATAAAGGACGAGGAATCCATGTTCCTTAACCCCATTCCTAACCCCTGGGAACCCCATGCTTTGTAGAAAGTGTGAACTCACCTTGGGTTGCTCGGCAGATTAGTTTACTTGGTTAAGTATGCTGGTCACCACGTCCTAATATGGTTACCAGTATAGGTCAGGTTTGGGTGTAAAGAAGTCACGTATATCCTACATGTATCTAACACATAACATACATGACATATATTTATTCCTCTACGTTATTGGGCCTGTCCAAGTTCTTAAACAGTAACAGTTAACACATATCCCACTTAAACAGTAACAAGCACGAGTAATCCATACACTTCGGCCCAATAACAAAGATAAGCAGCCCAGTCGAGACAGGGGGGTCTCTACTCGAGATCACGCGGTCTCGAGTCGCAACGGGAGGTCTCGAGTCATGGACATCTGGTCTCGAGTAGTGCGTACATGAGTCGTAACCTCTGAGGTCTCGAGTCCAGTCTCGAGTCGAAATCACAAGATCTCTAGTCGAGACCTTGTTGGTCTAGAGTCCCTGATGTCTGATGTTATGCTCTCGAGTCCTTGATTCGTGGTCTCGAGTTATCACTCGATGGTCTCGAGTCGCAACCGGAGGTCTCGACTTGCACACCTGCTGTTTCTAGAACATCTGCCCAGAACTGTACTAACCAATAGGATTACCATTTCATGATCTTGTGTACTATCCAACCAAAATGCATCAACATGTTTTCTTGTCTAAAACCTTAATCAATTGGATCAAACATAGCAATTTTCAAATATTCATATCACATTCAACAAGTTCTTCATCTAGGGTTTTCATCATTTTGCAATCATGATTAATCAAACAATCCATCCTAGCATGAACTCAAGTCAATATCATCATCGGCTCCTGAATCTAGCATATACAATCAATACTAGCGTGCTTGCACAAGATTTATCATTAAGATTCATCCATTTTCATACTATTTAATACACATCCTACTATCAACTAGTGTCACGATTATCAAATCACTTCAACCTTCCTAATCATATAGAGATATGCATATCAAACATGGACATGAGTACCACTAACCAAAAAACGCCTTTATTAGACCCGAACAACATTCACAACACATTCATCATGCTATTCATCAAAGCAAGTAACACCATTATTCACATAAACACCTAGTGAGCATCTAAAAACACTAACCGGTTGTGAAAAGGCAGCGAGACAGCAAAGAAGATGAATAAAATGGAGTGTCCGAGTGATGATGATGAGCTTGACCGAGTCTCCTTGTTGTTGCCGATTGATCCAAGAGAATGAGGGAAGAAGGATGTTGAGACTTAGGGTTTTAGTGAGAGAGAGGGAGAGTGTGGAGGGGAGTGTGTGAGAGTGAGTGTGGGTTTGGGGTTTTTATACTTGGTTTTGGGTCTCGAGAGGTGCATGGCCCAACCGGCCCACCATTTTACTGTTCACTCGAGACCAAGCGGTCTCGAGTCGGGTCCTTGTGTTTTGGTTCCGGTTCACTACATACATACTTGTATAAAACTATACTTTATACGTACACATTAATAACACATAGCACATCAAGATAATCACGAACTTTCATTTACTAATATATAAACACATAACGTTCAAGCATGTTACATCAAGATACAATGAAGGGTTCTAAATTCCGAGTTGTCACATTATCCCCAAGTTGAAAGAAATTTCGTCCCTAAATTTGGTAAGTACTCACTGAGGAAGCTAGTTAAGTTGTATGGTTTTCCTGGGGTGTCACATCCTCCCCCCGTTGATCTGGAATTTCGTCCCGAAATTCCGTAGCTTCAGCCTCAGTAGTGGTTGTACTGTTTGCGAATAGTTGGGGATACTTTTGTTTCATCTGATCTTCGCGTTCCCAGGTGAACTCTGGGCCGCGGCGTGAGTTCCAACGAACTCGAACGAGAGGTATTCTAGTGTTCTTGAGGACCTTAACATCCCGGTCCGTGATTTCAACTGGTTCCTCGACGAATCGGAACTGCTCGTCGATGGTGAGCTCCTTCAAAGGAACTACGAGGGTCTCATCTGACAGGCACTTCTTCAGATTCGACACATGGAAAACGTTGTGAACTGCACTGAGTTCTGCTGGTAAGTTCAGTTTGTAGGCCACCTTGCCTATTTTCTCGATGATTTCAAAAGGTCTGACGTATCGTGGGTTAAGTTTACCTCGTTTGCCAAAACGAACCACACCCTTCCAGGGTGAAACTTTGAGTAGTACACGCTCCCCAACCTGGAGCTCAAGTGGTTTCCTGTCCTTATCGGCGTAGCTTTTCTGACGGTCACGAGCTGCCGCCATGCGTTGTCGTATATGAGCAATTCGTTCGGTTGTGTCTACCACAAGTTCTGGACCAGTGATCTGACTATCCCCCACCTCTGCCCAACAAAGAGGTGACCGGCATTTACGCCCGTACAATGCCTCAAATGGAGCAGCTTTAATGCTGGTGTGGTAGCTGTTATTGTACGAGAATTCCACAAGTGGCAGATGCTTTTCCCAGCTGTTGCCAAAGTCGATTACACATGCACGAAGCATGTCTTCTAAGGTTTGAATAGTGCGCTCAGACTGCCCGTCCGTCTGAGGGTGATACGCTGTGCTCATGTCTAATCGTGAGCCAAAGGATTTGTGCATTGCTTGCCACAGCTCTGAAGTAAAACGTGCACCACGATCTGAGATAATGGAGGTGGGCACCCCGTGCCTCGAGACAACTTCCTTGAGATATACTTCTTCTAGAGTGGAGAACTTATCCGTTTCCTTGATAGCCAAGAAGTGTGCAGACTTTGTGAGTCGATCCACGGTCACCCAAATAGTATCATTTCCGCGCTGAGATCTAGGCAGGCCAGTAACGAAATCCATGGAAATTTGCTCCCATTTCTATTGTGGTATCTCTGGTTGTTGGAGTAGGCCTGAGGGTTTCTGGTATTCCGTCTTGACTCTCACACAAGTCAAACACTTGCTGACGTAAGTTGCTATGTGGGCCTTCATGTTAGGCCACCAATACGTAGTTTTGATATCGCGGTACATCTTATCCGAACCAGGATGTACCGAGTAGCGAGACTTGTGTGCTTCATCCATCACAAGCTCTCGTAAGTTGCCATGGAGTGGGACCCAAATGCGTCCTGTTACGTAGTATGCACCGTCTTCCTTTTGTTCTAATCGTTGCCTTGAGCCGCGTAGGGCTTCAGCCCTGACGTTTTCTGGTTTCAATGCTTCTATCTGAGCAGCTCGTATCTGGGAAGGAAGACTAGATTGGATAGTGAGTTGCAATGCTCGCACACGCTTAGGCGTAGTGTCCTTTCGACTAAGGGCATCAGCCACAACATTGGCTTTGCCAGGATGGTACTTGATTGCACATTCGTAATCATTTAATAACTCGACCCATCGTCGTTGATGCATGTTTAGTTCCTTCTGTTTGAAGATGTGCTCGAGACTCCTGTGATCGGTGTAAATGGTGCACTTGGTACCGTACAGGTAATGTCTCCATATCTTAAGCGCAAAAACAACAGCTCCCAGCTCTAAATCGTGTGTAGTATAGTTCCTTTCATGAACTTTAAGTTGGCCTGAGGCGTACGCAATAACTTTATCCCGCTGCATCAACACACATCCAAGACCCTGAATGGATGCGTCGCAATAGACCACAAAATCGTCTGTGTCCTCTGGCAATGAAAGAATAGGTGCGCTGCAAAGTCTATCCTTTAGGTGTTGAAATGCCGCTTCCTGCGTATTACCCCATCGGTAAGTAGCGCCCTTCTGCGTTAGTGAGGTGAGAGGTTGCGCAATCTTCGAAAAATCCTTAATGAACCTCCTGTAGTAACCTGCCAAACCCAAGAATTGGCGTATTTCCGTTGGTGTGCGAGGTGCAGGCCAGTTCTTAATCGAGTCTACCTTGGATGGATCCACATGAATCCCATCCTTGTTCACTACGTAGCCTAGGAAATGGACTTCACGAAGCCAGAAGTCGCATTTCGAGAACTTTGCATAAAGTTGTTCTGTTCGAAGGAGTTCCAAAATAAGTCGTAGATGCTGCTCGTGTTCCTCCTGACTCTTAGAATAGATCAGGATGTCATCGATGAAGACTATAACGAACTTGTCCAGGTAAGGCTTGCACACTCGATTCATCAAGTCCATGAAAACCGCAGGTGCGTTTGTCAGCCCAAAAGGCATGATAAAAAACTCATAGTGTCCATAACGAGTTCTAAAAGCTGTTTTGGAGACGTCCTCTTCTCGGACTCTCAGCTGGTGATATCCCGACCTCAAATCAATCTTTGAATAGTAGCTCGACCCTTGCAGCTGTTCGAACAAGTCATCAATACGTGGTAGAGGATAACGATTCTTCACGGTCACCTTGTTGAGTTCACGATAGTCGATACACATTCTAAAGGTACCGTCTTTCTTCTTCACAAATAGCACTGGAGCTCCCCAGGGCGATGAGCTAGGACGAATAAAACCTGTATCCAAGAGTTCTTGTAGTTGCGTAGAGAGTTCTTCCAACTCTGAGGGAGCTAAACGATAAGGTGCACGAGCTGTAGGCGCAGCTCCAGGAGCTAGTTCAATCTGAAACTCGACCTGGCGATGAGGCGGAAGGCCAGGTAATTCCTCAGGAAATACCTCAGGATAGTCGCGTACAATCGGAAAATCTTCTATCTTCTTCTCTTTCTTCGAGGTGTCTGTAACAAGAGCCAAGATAGCGATGTGGCCCTTTCTCAAACACTTATGGGCCTTAAGGAAAGAGATGATGTTCTCAACAGCACCCCTCTTGTCGCCACGAATCATGAGGGGTTCATCACCTGAATCAGAAATGCGAACAATCTTCTCGTTTCAAAGAATCTCTGCTCGGTGTTGGGATAACCAATCCATCCCAATAACAACGTCGAAACTACCCAAGATGATAGGAAAAAGGTCGATAGAGAAGGTCTGGTTAGCAAGAACAAGTTTACAACCCTTGACTACGTGTGTGGCCTCTAAACTCTTACCATTTGCTAGCTCTACGGTGTGCTTGTTGTTCAAAGGTGTTGGAATACGCTTAAGCATTTGACTAACTTCTAGTGACACGTAGCTAGTATCGGCACCCGAATCAAATAAAACTGTAACATAAAAGTCATCGAGAAGGAACTTACCCGTCACAACATTGGGGTCATTCCTTGCTTCACCTTGACCAATCATGAACACCCGCCCCTGGCACCATTGTTGTTGTTGTTGTTGTTGTTGTTCCCATTGTTACCATTCCGCTGATTATTGTTATTGTTGTTGTTCTGGTTCCTGTTCAGTTGGGGGCAATCTCTCTTGAAATGGCCTTCAGCTCCACACTGAAAGCACCCTTTGTTGATACCTTGCTGCTGCTGCTACTGTCGCTGGTTCTGAGGGGCTTGTTGTTGACGATTCTGGTTTGCGGGGTATAAGCTTCTGCAGTCCTTGGCGGCGTGACCTGGCTTGTTGCACCGATGACAGTTACCCCTGGTGCATGGCCCGCTGTGGTGTAGGTTGCAGCAATTGCATTTGGGGTGATTCCCCTTGTACCCACCATGACTTTGACCACCAGATGATTGCTGACTGGGGCTCTTGTAGTCATCAGTCTTTCTCTGCTGAGACTGAGACTGAACAGAAGTCGAACCCTTACTTGAAGCTCCATCCCATTTCCGTTTGTTGTCACTAGGAGCATCTGGAGTAGTTGCAGCACCTATGCGCTTTGGTAACCTGTTCTGCTCCACTGCCTGATCCGTGAGACGGTGAGCCAATTGAACAACTTGCTGGATGGTGGCGAGGTTAGCTGAAGTCACATGACTTTGGATTTCTGGCACTAAGCCCTTGAGAAATAGTTCGATGCGTTTGATGGGAGGGTCTACCATAGTAGGACACAGAATAGCCAACTCATTCGATCTTTTCGTGTACGCTTCGATTTCTGACCCCGTCATCTTGTGGTTGTAGAACTCTACCTCCAACTTGTGAATGTCATCACGATTGCAATACTCCTCTTTGATCATTTCCTTAAAGTTGTTCCATGGGGTGGCGTTAGCAGCGACTAACCCCAGCATTTGAACCTGAGCGTTCCACCACGTGAGCGCTAAACCCTCGAGAGTACCGATAGCATACTTCACCCTGCGAGCCTCAGGGCATTCACACATTTCGAAGACTGACTCGAGCTTCTCAAACCAGTGGAGGAGACCTACAACTCCTTCAGTGCCACTAAAAGTAGTTGGTCGGCAGTCCATAAAAGTTTTAAAGGTGCACACAGGTGGCTGAGCATGTTGACCTGTTGTGGGTGAAAGAAAGGACAGAGTTTAACACAAAGGTTGGTTCACGAGAGTAGGATCTAAAGATCCTAGGATGAGTTTGGACTGCAGGATATACCTCCT
Organism: Helianthus tuberosus; assembly: GCA_030545235.1. Lineage (NCBI taxonomy): Eukaryota > Viridiplantae > Streptophyta > Magnoliopsida > Asterales > Asteraceae > Helianthus > Helianthus tuberosus. The sequence goes on from CM060395.1 coordinate 80,315,750, forward strand.
GCGTGTGCAGCTGCAAGTGCCGCAGCAACTTGTTCGTTAATCAGAGCCGTCAGTTGGGCTTGAGTCATGTTAACGTGTCCACTCATGATCTTCATATAAGAGGGAAACATGAGTGAGAGAGGTTCGTGAAAGTACGATGACGGAAGAGGGTAAGCACACCTGTGTTCTCATACTATAGTTGCTACGTTTATCTAAGCATACCATGAGCATAGTTCTATGAAATCTAGCAAGTAGGTAACAGAACATAAACCATATCACCTAGATTGTCGAGCCTTGCATGTGGAGTGAAGCGTCGTTGTGGATCGTAGAGCACTGTATAGGTTATAGTCTGGTTTTAACAAAATCGTATTCCCTTATTAAAACCAAGTTCTCTATAACCAATGGCTCTGATACCAATCTGTCACACCCCCAAAATCCACCTGTAGAATACCACCGCTTGGAGGCGTGACTGACCAGGATCCAGCCACCAATCATATTGAACAAGCATGTAAGTGATTATAAAAATTCAACCAATACAACTGGTGTCCAAACAAAACATAGTTTAGGTTGCAAGCGGAAGCATAACGTTTAAAACCAAAACATAAGTTTAATTGTTTCAAAGTTTAACATGGCACACAACTGTCCATGTCCCACAACAACTCTTTTCCATGCAAGCTCCAGCTAAGTACCTATTGACCTGCAAAGCATGTAGTAACGAGTCAACAAGAATGTTGAGCGAGTTCACAGTTGGGTGTTCGTTTTAAGTTGTTTCGAAAACAGTTTCCTTTATCTAGCATCCTGCCGTGGGGGTTACCCCATAGTTGAAAACGTGATTTGTTTAACCCAATTACTCTGGCAATCCAGCCGTGGGGGCTACCCCATGTTTAATTATCTGGCTCTACGGCCGTGGGGGCTACCCCATGTATGTTACTAGACTCGTTACCATATCGACTGCTGACTGTAGTCATGTTTATGTGCCCTGAACTGTCAATGTCTATCATCATTGACGTGCCCAGATCCATTAGTTCACGCCCGTCCTCTGCGGCACGGTGTGAGGTTTGTCAAACCTAAATAGCGCTATCTAACTAATGACCCGCTCGCCATTGGCCCGGCGATTAAGTCGATATAAAAAGGAGGGGCTTCGTGATAGAGTTTTGGTCTAGTGAAAGTTATCTGTCCAAGAGGACGAGGAATTGTACTCCTGAACCAGTACTGTCCTACCCAATAAAGGACGAGGAATCCATGTTCCTTAACCCCATTCCCAACCCCTGGGAACCCCATGCTTTGTAGAAAGTGTGAACTCACCTTGGGTTGCTCGGCAGTTTAGTTTACTTGGTTAAGTATGCTGGTCACCACGTCCTAATATGGTTACCAGTATAGGTCAGGTTTGGGTGTAAAGAAGTCATGTATATCCTACATGTATCTAACACATAGCATACATGACATATATTTATTCCTCTACGTTATTGGGCCTGTCCAAGTTCTTAAACAGTAACAGTTAACACATATATTCCACTTAAACAGTAACAAGCACGAGTAATCCATACACTTCGGCCCAATAACAAAGATAAGCAGCCCAGTCGAGACAGGGGGGGTCTCTACTCGAGATCACGCGGTCTCGAGTCGCAACGGGAGGTCTCGCGTCATGGACATCTGGTCTCGAGTAGTGCGTACATGAGTCGTAACCTCTGAGGTCTCGAGTCCAGTCTCGAGTCCAAATCACAAGATCTCTAGTCGAGACCTTGTTGGTCTCGAGTCCCTGATGTCTGCTGTTATGATCTCGAGTCGTTGATTCGTGGTCTCGAGTTATCACTCGATGGTCTCGAGTCGCAACCGAAGGTGTCGACTCGCACACCTGCTGTTTCTAGAACATCTGCCCAGAATTGTACTAACCAATAGGATTACCATTTCATGATCTTGTGTACTATCCAACCAAAATGCATCAACATGTTTTCTTGTCTAAAACCTTAATCAATTGGATCAAACATAGCAATTTTCAAATATTCATATCACATTCAACAAGTTCTTCATCTAGGGTTTTCATCATTTTGCAATCATGATTAATCAAACAATCCATCCTAGCATGAACTCAAGTCAATATCATCATCGACTCCTGAATCTAGCATATACAATCAATACTAGCGTGCTTGCACAAGATATATCATTAACATTCATCCATTTTCATACTATTTAATACACATCCTACTATCAACTAGTGTCACAATTATCAAATCACTTCAACCTTCCTAATCATATAGAGATATGCATATCAAACATGGACATGAGTACCACTAACCAAACAACGCCTTTATTAGACCCGAACAACATTCACAACACATTCATCATGCTATTCATCAAAGCAAGTAACACCATTATTCACATAAACACCTAGTGAGCATCTAAAAACACTAACCGGTTGTGAAAAGGCACCGAGACAGCAAAGAAGATGAATAAAATGGAGTGTCCGAGTGATGATGATGAGCTTGACCGAGTCTCCTTGTTGTTGCCGATTGATCCAAGAGAATGAGGGAAGAAGGATGTTGAGACTTAGGGTTTTAGTGAGAGAGAGGGAGAGTGTGGAGGGGAGTGTGTGAGAGTGAGGGTGGGTTTGGGGTTTTTATACTTGGTTTTAGGTCTCGAGAGGTGCATGGCCCAACCGGCCCACCATTTTACTGTTCACTCGAGACCAAGCGGTCTCGAGTCGGGTCCTTGTGTTTTGGTTCCGGTTCACTACATACATACTTGTATAAAACTATACTTTATACGTACATATTAATAGCACATAGCACATCAAGATAATCACGAACTTTCATTTACTAATATATAAACACATAACGTTCAAGCATGTTACATCAAGATACAATGAAGGGTTCTAAATTCCGAGTTGTCACATGTGGAGCCAATCCTCCTCCATGGCTTGATGAGAACGCAACAGATACGCTATATGCTGCTCCCGAGTCCAAAAACGAGCGAAGGAGTCAGTGGATAATGGTCGTGGAAGGTGAGGTGCTCCAAATGGAGTCTGACAACGACACGGTGGAGCTGACTCCAAGACCTGGACACGACGCGTCAGCGCGTCATGCTGTATCATGAACGAAACAAGGACATCCTCGGTAGAAGACCCGACATGATATGGATGATATGGATCCGTCGGTGGCATGATGGGTGGTGATGTCCAAAGAAAAGGCTCACTAGCTGGAGTGAAAGGTGGCCCAGTAAACGATGGAACAGGGGGAACAGCATTATGGTGAGGGATCTGCGGTGCAAACTGATCTCCTCCAGTCAGAAAAGGTGCATGGCCAAAAGGATGATGAGATGAGCCCTCTCCAGGACGCGGCGGAGGGATCTCCTGGAGAAAAGTAATACGCAGGTCTGTGTGGTGAGCATTAGCAGTGTGGGTGGGGAACAAGGGTACATCAAAAGGAGCTGAAGCTGGTGTAACTGGTACCACAAAAGATGGGTAGTCATCGTCATCTATCCACCCATTGTGGGTGTCATCATCTCGTGGATCAACATGGGCCTCAAAAAGTGTACGATCGAACTACACAGGCACAGGATCAGGAAGGGGACAACAACAGGGTCAGCGGGTATATCAGCAACGTGAGGAGCAACAACCTGAGCATCTACAGCATGCTCATCCTCCAATAGTGGAGCAAAAATAGGATGATCATCGATAGGTACATCAGCAATCAAAGGATCAACAATGGGTATATCAGCATGAACAGGGTCATGCTCGAACACGGGGTCTGGAGCAACTACCGGCTCGGGGGCCACAGCAGGCTCCGGGTCGTCAAACTCCATCTCGAAATCTGCGGGGTCAGCAAATGCAGGGTCAACAGGGTCAACTGGGTCCTCCATAGGCTGATCCAGGTGTATAAACTCAATGTCCTGGTCCGGATCGAAACCAGGTGGGAAGACGGGGTCAGAATCCTCATCAATGTCATGATCAATAGCAAAACTCGGGACAGGGGCAGGTGCAGCAGATGACGCCCTATCGGGGTCTGAATCATGAGAATAGTGCTGCGCACCCTGCGCGTGCGACGGTGCAGAGGCCACAGACTCGAAAGAGTCTGGGACAGGTGAATGGGCAGGTGACTCCTCAGCGGGAGCATCTGCGAGTAGCAAAAGGTCATCGGCAGCTAATAGGGCTTCGCCCTCAATGTCATCCTCCAGTGGCTCGTCGTCAAACAGATCGACGTCGTCGTCAACGACTACGTCTAGAGGCATATCAAGAACGGGGTACATGGCAAGGGGTATGGGAGCAGGGATCTCCACAAGCGGCAAATCCCCAGCGATGGGGCCATTAGCGGGCTCAATCACGGCATCGGGTAGTGCAAACAGCTGGAAATCATCGTCGTCTGTACTGGTGGTGTTCGAAGTGTACACCTCTCGCTCTGATGACTCCCTGTCGTCTGATACAATGTGCATAGGGTCAGTAGTGTCCGACCCTCCTGTGCCGGATGAATCCATGGTGTGTGTAACACAAACACAAATATGCACAAATAATCAATCATATAGTCAGATAAACACATTGGTCACCAATAAGCAATCAAATAGCTCTCCTAGTCCCACTAGCCTCCCAGCCTCCCAGACTGACTCCCTAGTCCCACTAGCCTCCCAGCCTCCTAGACTGCTCTTCCTAGTCCCACTAGCCTCCCAGCCTCCCAGACTGCTCTTCCTAGTCCCACTAGCCTCCCAGACTGACTCCCTAGTCCCACTAGACAACTACCTCGGCCTCCCAGACTGAGCCTCAGCCTCCCAGACCGAGCCTATAACTAACGAATAAAATGTGCTCAACATTTGTTTGTAAAAACATTTGGATCTGGACTTAAGTGGTATGCAGTGTAAAAATGTTTTCGTGAGAGCCCTAGTAATCATAGTCTAGACTCGAGAAAGAATCCTAGTTCGCTATGATCAGAGCTCTGACAGCAAGCTGTCACACCCTGGCTTTGCGGAAGCGTGGGTTTATTTGGTGTGACTTCTTAATACCATAGCTTAATCATAACAAAGCTATATGAAAATAAAACCATGCAGATCATCCATTGATTTAAGTTTGAAAAGTAAAATACCACAATATTGTCTTAAGGCGTTGACACACGCAACGGAAATTACAACCTAATAACATAAAAACATTGTTTGAAAGACACAACCACAAACTTAAGATAGACGTAGTTTAAAAACTGTGACTCGTCCAGGTAAAAGCCACAACCCCTAAACTCGGATGATCCCATAACTCTACGCGGCGTGAAAACGTAGCATACCGTGCCAGATCCTTAGTTCCCTGAAATACATGTAAGTTGGAAAAATCAACAAAAATGTTGAGCGAGTTCATGTGTAAGTGAGTAAGTAAAACCTTTGTAAGTATAAAAACCCTGGTATGTAGCAAATAAGGAAAAAGAGATCACCAATGGTTTGCAAGGCCATTGATATGTGTGAAGTGCAAGTAGGAAGACTCAAACCTAGCGGATTTTGCGTTGGGCACAAAGTCACCCCGAGGTTCGTTCTGTTGGGCCTGGGGCTGGGCTCGATACACCTAGATAGATCTACCGCTTACGTCCCTCGGTCCTACAATGAGGATTAATGGCCTCCAGTTCCCGCCTACCCACTCACATGATCTAAGTAGTAACCCTCCTTAGGCTAACCATACCATGTAAAAAGTACTCGTAATCATAGTAACATGTATTTCACCCCCGCAGTTGAAAACTGAAAACAGTTAAGAGAAAAGGGGGACATGAACTCACTGTGGTGCGTCTCTGACAAGAAAATCTCCTGGTCAAACTGCTGTGCGACGACCTACACGTACTAACTTCTATTAGACGGACGGCCGTGCCTTAGTTTAAGGTTTAATGTCTTTGGGAAATAGTTAGGCAACTATTTCGTGTTTACACTTCGTAATTATTTGGTAAATATATTCCTTCCCAAGGATGGGGGTTTTGATACATGTGCGTTTTCTTGTAAAACCAAAATATATTATTAAGTCTCACTTAAAACATATTTAAATTCTATCTCCAAAATATAAATATTTTTCCCAAAAATATTATATTTTATTCCATAAAATTTTACCCAAATAATACTTCTAACAAAATACGCAAGTTACGTTGTAAGGTTCGGGTGGTATTAATAATGTCGGTGTAACTTAAATAATATGAAGGCGTTCGTATTATTTTGGAGTCGTTTATATTTGGTAATATTATTTTTACCCTAAAAATAATATTTACGTAGTTCACAAAATAATCACAAAAAAATTTACACAAGTGTTGTTATGAAAATATATATTCTAAATATATATTTTAGCAAGTTTTATTTTGTGAAAGTCCCACCTCCGACACTTAGAAGTTTTGTAATAAAAATTCATGGTGAAGTTTGTTTGGAAAAATAAGTCGAAAATATATTCATAACACTTGTCGTAAAAATATTTCCCAAGTGTTATATTTCTGGAAAAATTTCGCCAGAGTTTCCTCTGTAACTGGAGGTGGCCACGCTTTCAAGCGTATCATTTTTTTTATAAATTCAGTCAACAATGTTTCCAACATCAACAAACAATATTCCAACATTATACTAGTTCAAAATAGATATAAATCACAAAACACATGAACTTGTGGTTTGTGTAAAATATGTAGTAACTTTCCCCATATTTTTAGTAGATCTTTTATAAATAAACTTGGTTTCTTTGAGAACCTTGTTTTTAAAGAAGATACGTCTTTACAACTTTTTGTCAAAAATTACAACAATAATTCTTTGTTAAAACTCTTTGTTACACAAGTGTCTACACACTTGTGTGTTCACAAAAATCACCTTTGTTTAGGAAGGATCCGGCTTTAAAAGTATGATTTCATTTTACACTTGGTCCTTCGAAAATACCATTTGTAGATCTCTTGATCTACAAGTTTAGAACTCCATTTTATAAGAAAAATTGTTTTTACACAAGTTCATGTTTAGGTTGGAAAGGGTTCGTCATCTAGAAACTTTACAACTAAACATAAGGCTAGTTCATGTTTTGTGAACATGATCTAGCGGGTTGATGACGATCCATTTCCATACTAGCAATCAACAACCAAAAATAATCATAACAATACTAGTTTTATAAGTTTTACACCAATATTTACTTATTAACCACCAAGTTCATCACCTTTAGTAGACTTTTAATTTTGTTCTTACATGTTCATAAATTTCAACCGACAAAATTCTTATTAACCACTTTAGAATAGATCAAGAAGGCGATTAGAGTCACTTACTACTAGCTCGAGGCTAGGGAAGAAACTAGTCGAAAAACGGGTGGTTAAAAGCGTTGAGGTGAGGTCCTTGACGATCCGCAAGCACCGGGCTTCCTCGTATGTGACCCTTCACACTTGTATAAATATAGAATGCCTTAAATGAAATCAAAAGGTGGTGGTGGTGTGGCCTATGTCTTCGGCCGTGAATGTCAAAGAGGGAAAGAGAGGGAGTAAAATTTTGTTATGTGTTAAAGTGGATGAGATGGTGAACTTGTGGATTTAATTATAGTCCATCCACTCAAATTGTCCATGGTGCAAAATGTTTAGTAGATATTGGGCATAGTGATTAAAATAATCGATCAAAGGACAAAGTGTGTCTCCCAATTGGTGACCGAACTCGTTGAGGGGGAGGGGGTATTCAGTTCGATTTGGACTAGGTGATTAGTGATAAGTTAGTTAGTTAAGTAATTCAAATATGGTATTATGTGTGTAGTAATTATAGCGGGTGTTAGGGTATTCGGGGACCCTAACTGGCTTAGAAAAAAAAAGAGAACAATGTCAATGACAATATTTTTTATGTCCCGGGTTAAGTCCGGTTGTTCGGTTGGATACTAGTCCGTTAAAGTGCTAAATAATTATATAAAGTGTCGTTATTATTTCTTTTAGTGACACAGATTATTCCCGACACTTTGGAAAGTGTCTAGTAATATTTTTCTCATGGTTTGGCACTTCACTAGTTAGCTAAATGCTGATTTTTTTTTATATTAAAGTGCAGGATTTTGTACTCAAAGTACGTTTTAGGCACATCCGGTCACTATAACTATCACCTAGTGACGCAGTTCTACAATCCTCACCTCCCTACACTCTCTACTAGTGTAGTAAACTATTCCCGGCTCATACTGGCCTTAGAGACAGTAACTGTCTGATGCTGGCTATGTCAGCATGTTTACTGGGTATCACGTATAGTGTGCTCACTGTGCTTTTGTGCATCAAGGTTGTCACTGAAGTTTTGTGTAAATAATGGAGTGACAGTAGTAAAGTATGATGCATGTATAAGTATGTATCAGAATTCAAGTAGTAGATTAATCACAGTTGTAAGCAAGCACAGTAATTAAGCAGTAATTAAATATTAATTTGTTCGTACGGATACCTGGTTTGGTGAGGGTTGTCACAGGGGGGTAATTATGCGGTGGTCTGTTACTTATAGGGGGTGTTGTATCAAAGAAGCTTGACATAAGAGCAAAATGACAATTATACCCTTTGACCATCAGGTTATAATGTTGACTGTTAACCCATTTTGACGCCGGGGGGTAAAAGTGCGACATAAGAGCAAACAGTGGGGGTTAAAATTGCAATTATTTCCTTAGGGGTGGTAGACAAGCCAATGACCCATAACCTTAGGGGGTAAAATTACAGTTTACTCTAAAATTTTTATTTGATCTTACCCCTGTATGTATGTATGTATGTATGTATCCATTTATTACTCAAAAACATGCTAGTGTTTGAGTGGAAAAATCATCTAAAGATAAAGTAAAGTTCTCAAGTTCAATTGTTGATTTTACTGCAAAGGTTTTATTTTTTTTAATTCATTTGCCCTTAACCACAATTTTGAACCCAATTTTTTTTTGTCACCCGAGACTTAATTTTTTTTAGAGTTCTCGGAGAGAGCTCTATAGTTTCTCACTTAAAACTTTAGGGGATTGATGAAAACTTAAATACATGTTGAAACCATGGTTGTAAAACAAGGTTTCCAAGGCCGAGTACTCCCCGAGTAGTCGCTACAAGGTAGGCTGCCGAGGCGACTTTCTTCGACTCCGCCTAATTACTTGGAGTCGGTCAAACGCGGTCAACCTCAGCCAAAATTGGATCTAGTAGGTCAACGCAGGCCTAGTTTGACTTAAATAATAATAAAACATAATTTCTATGCCTATCATACTAAAGAATGAATATCATTTTCACGTATTTTTTTATAAATATTAGTAAATTTATGTTATTTGACTTATATTTAGTATCCAAAAAGTAATTTCTTTATATTTTAACTTGTCCGAGTACTCTCCGAGTACTCTCCGCCTAGACCGAGTACTCTCAACTCCCCGGTCGACCGACTAGAGAGCGCCTAGCGACTTTTGCAACCATGGTTGAAATAAATAATTTCTTTTATACTTTTTTTTATCAAATAGCTAAATGTTATACGCTAACTTAATAAATTTAGTTATATCAACCATTCGCCAAACTAATTTCTTGTTACAGCTAATAATAACATGATTTGTTTTCTCCTCTTTCCATGAGGCAAGATACCTCAAGTTTTTATTCCCGTAGTTTAAAAAAAAAAGAAAAAAAAAAACCCCTCAAGTTCAATCTTTTTTTTTTCTTCCCAATTTCAGTGTGTAGTTTTCGTTTTTTGTTTTTTTTACTAACATAATTATTAGTTGCGACACTATTTGTGTAATTTAGCGTAAGTAATAAAAATATCATAAAACAAATTAAACCCAACCCTCACCTAGATTGCAATTTTATTCTTGTTCATTTGCTCGATTGACCCACATCTCTTTGGCAAATTTGTTACCAATGGCACAAATGGAAGAATCAAGGAGATGAGCCAATCTTCGGTTTTGGTTCACGAACATTAATATTAAGTATTTTACCTTAATACATATTAAATTTACTAGTAAATAAAATATAAATTAACAAAAGAAAATTTGTGTGTTTAACATTTTATTGGTTACACATAACCATAATGCTATATTTATAAAAAAAGTTAATTTTGTTTTTGCTTATTTAGACAATCCTCAAAATAATGAACTTACATAATATGTTTTTATTTTATATTTACAACCAATTTGTTATTAAAACAATTTGTTTGTGGCATTGAGCACAGGAGAAGCTTTTAAACGGAGGGTGGCTCGGGCCCCCTTTTTGCTCAGTAGTGTATATTTCGTCCAAAAATTGTATATGCGTATCCCCCCCCCCTCCCCCCCCGCGGAATTGATTTTGTCTAAAAATTCCTGGCCCAGCCCTGATTTTCTTGAGTTCGCCCCCCTGTATATTTGTTCAAGCCCCGCCAGTAGCATAGAGGTATCAAGGTGTTGGAAATGTGTCACTCTCTATGTGGTTAAGAGTTTAGGTCTTATGATGAACAAATATATAGATTTAGAACTAAATTTAGAACGAGCGTGCTAGCTCTTAGAAAAGAAAAATACTAAATAGAAGTTATGCCTATTTGAGTACAAGAGTATTTGTCAAGGTAAAAGACAACCTAATGTCCCCCACGAAACCCCGGACTATGCCATTATCTATTTAGCAAGGAAATAAATGAAGAAATACCTAAAGCGTAGAGAACTTTTTACCAATATGGTTTAGGCTTCGGATCGGAATTTTCAATAGATCAGAACGAATTCAGAATCATAGATAATTTCACTATCAAATTAAAGTATCTTGTGAGTATGAATTCTTAATCAAATAAGACAGGAAAATAGGAAATTCTACAAAAATGAGAGTTTATTCTCTTGTGAAATGCGAAGTTCAAATTTGTGTATTGAAATAAACCAATACTTTCTTTTTATAGGTTGAGAACTATTACGACATTTAAGTTGAAACAAAGTAACTATTCATGAAAAGCGTGTCAACTCGCGATTATTAACATGGGCAGTTTTTGATTATATCAGTAGTAAAACCCTTAGCATGAACTCCCTGAGTTGTTGCTGATCTCAAGGGCGCAACTTTGTAGGTGTCCGGTATGTAGTTTTCGTATAAAATTTTTTAGGTATATACGTTTTTGACTCCCCCGGTTTTATAATTTTATTAGGTATATACGTTTTCGACCCCGGTCGGAAATCTCAAACTTCAACACTGGCAGATCTCCCAAGTTGTGAGTGAGAATGGGCCAAGTTACTACTTCATCTAGTTATATTATTGGTCACTGTAAGATTTAATATATTATGGTATAATATTTAATCTAGTAGCCGTTATAATCATTTACATTATATGAATCAAAATATATAACAACCTATTAAATAATTAGTTGGTAATTGTTGATGGGCCTAATTACCCTTATTAACTAATTAGGGTTTCCTCCTGGGAGCACATATAAGGAGACTAATGTAGAGGTTTTAAGGTTAGACTTCAACATAACCTTAGTAGTTCATAACATCAATCGCCTCTCTCTCTCCCAACCGAACAACCCTATTCGGTTTCATCATCACCATCATTAGATTGCACCCTAAGGAGGAACCAGATCAAGCTGACAATCATGTCAAACTCTGTTGCTGCGTCTCCATCTGGATTCTCTACTGACCTGTCTGATGCAATCAAAGGTATGTTCACATGTTTTCACTTACGTTTAAACAGAACCGTTCAACAGTCACTAACTAGCATATCACTACTGCTGGCTAGTTTTGTTTTTTGCTTTTTTTAACCAAAAATAGAACTTCTAGTCTACTTTATACCAAACTTCTAACTTATGTTTTTGCTCAAATTTGAACCCGAGACCTCTCCTCTAAGAACATTTCTCTCTATCAAGTGGGCTAGTTCCACATTAACATTATCGATGACTAGTTACCAATGATAACCAAGTTGCCACTTATGCAAGTTAGGACTTACCACCGATGACCAAGTTGTTTTTCATTAATTAGTAACTTACAGTAGAGGCTTCGACCCTTTAAACCTCTGGATTGGTTGATGATTGAAAACACAATAGTCTCAAACAAATTTATATTGCATGGTCTCTTAACTTATATCAAGTGTATAATACAATCTAACTTTCGTATTATATGAATCCAATTGTACTAAACTAATACTAAAATCACCAACACAGGGTTCATTGTATCTTTTCATATATAGTATATGATTCATTGCAACTTTTCATACATATTAATATATAGTATATGATTCATTGCAACTTTTCATACATATTATATTATTGGTAGTTTGAATAATTGAATCTCATGAAGTGAATTATATATTATGTAACTTATAGTATAAATCTTCTTACTATCACACATCTTTATCGTGTTATTTGCATACGAGTTTAAGCAGATAAAATATACAACTTATGACTATATGTATAGTGTGAGTTTTGTCTTTAAAAATAGATAGAGTGGGTTGATTAATTCTTAGTTATTTTATTGTTTTATTGATCAACAATTTATATAGAAGATTTAACAACATAAGTTTTTTTTTTCCTGGGTAAAACAATATAGAAGATTTAATTATATTCATCAAATCAATTAACAAGATTTAGAAAAATATTTGAAAACTTTATAATGAAACTAATTTTATAATCTAAATTGGATGGAAGTACTTAAATAGTTAGGTTTCTATTATTAAACAGATAACAAGTGTGAGTGAGATATATAGGAACTCTCGTTTAAATGTTGCAATACTGCCGATGATTTCTAAATCAAGTGGTGAAAGGCTTTCATTTTTTTGAGAGATGCAAGTTCAACTTTCACATGGTGCAGAGTGAGGCATTGGTGGGCAATGATAGGAGACCCAGGGAAACCTGGGTTCGATCCTTGAGCCAAATGGGTTTTACAAGTAATCTCACCATCGTGCCTACGGACGGGTGTAACAACCTGACTTTTCGGATCGTTACCTGTTTGCTTTCACTTCGACTTGTCACCGTATTGTACTCCGAGATTCGATATAAACAAAGGGTTATGTTATACTAAATACTTTTCATCACACCGCCCGCTATACATTTAAACGCTTTATATTCGCAGCGCTTACGCAACACGAATTATAGAGAATTATGCTATTTAAATTTCCGTGTTTGTTTGTTTGGTTATCACACGCCTTCGCATACACTTATCACGACTATCACGCTAAATCGCAAACGTTGTTATTAGTAGTAATGTAATAACGTGTGTTCTTATGTGCTTTATTTGTGTGTGCTTATTATGTGTATTGTCACTCACAAACGCTATCGCAACACAAACTCAACGCTACTCGCACAACTCGATTTATCACATTGAAACTCAACGCAACTCGAAACTCAGTGCTACGTTAAAATACTTAAAGTACCAATGCTAACTAACGCAACAAAACACATTAAACAAGTATCCTACACGCGAAACGAGGATTTCGTTGCACAAAACAACACCCTTGTTCGAAGCTAGGAAGCTTCGTACGAAGGCACTGCCTTCGTACGTAGGCAGCGTGTTCGAACCAAGGTCCCTGTGCGAACCCACCAACTCTATAAATACCCAAGCCGCTCCTCATTCATTCCCACTTGCTGATTTCATACCGAAACTCTGCTGAATTGTTGTCCGACCATTTTCAAGTAAGATTTAACAGTCTTCTTCAATTATACAACGTTTTCCACTTCGATTTTCACAAGAATCACTACGTTTTCATCTAAATTCTTATGTTTTCACTTAAAAACATTCATCTTTTCACTTAACTTCTTCTTTTCTTCATAAATTCCTGCTTTTCACGAAAACCCTTCATCTTTTTCATCAAAACTTCTTCTTTCATCACTGATTTACACTTGACCGAGTGGATCGGGACTAACTTCGGTTTACCAAGTTAGGACTCTGTTGATTTCCCACTCAACAAGTGTTAAGTCTAGGTGAAAACCCTTCAAAACTCTTTTAAACTTGATTTTCACCCTAAAAACGGACTAAAACGGCATGTATTTTGTTCACTAACGAGTTGGCGCTATCCGCGCGTTGCGGCGGAGAATGTAATGTTATTTAATGCATTGCGTTTCTGTTGTTAATTGAGTGTGACTGGCCCATACACGACCGAGATGGCGTCAATGCCGGAGGAATTGACTCCATCAGAAGTTGCTAATTGTGTATATAACCATGCAAAAATCTGGGTTATGTAAATATTAATACAAGAAGTATATATAAGATTAAGAAGGTCAAATTTATCCAAGTAATTCGACATGGGCCTGGTCTACTGGTCTTTGTAACAGCAAAACTTTTGTTATCACAAAACCAAATTAACCATTTTGAATGGTTCACTGTCACATACAGATCCATAATATGTAAGGAAAATAATTGAATGTTGTTAGCATACAACGTGAAAATGAAAGAACAAAAAATTGTGGTGCAAAGGACTTACGGAAAATTATGAGTGGTGAACCATTAGAATACTTATAACTTTAACATGTATATGCATATGTATTATTAGGACTACAAACAAAAAATCCACATACACATTCTAAACAATTATTAGGACTACAAACAAAAATACCACATACACATTCTAAGCATTGTTTATGTAATACAAACAGGGAACCGAGTGATGCTAAAAGAACCCGAGTAATCGAAACCACAAAAGGACTATTAATAACAATTTCAACCAAAAACCATAAGAATAGTCGTAGATTAACATGAATTTTGATTAATCGTAGGTTACCCCTGTTTCTGTCTCAATCCAGTTTTAAAAATTCATATCCCAAATTTTGAGGGACTGTTGAAATCATATTTAAACTCATACAGACGGAACCAAGGTCTGTTAAAATCATATCCAAACCAAACACTAAATCTCAAAACCGATTCCGCGATCAGATTACGAATCAGAAGAACAGTGTTTTGTGTTCGCATCAAGCGCGTTACAGTTGATTGATTGCGTCTGATAATCGGTCGGTAACAGAGGAAAATATGAAACCACATGTATAGATGGTGATGTTACGGTTAGGGCACCGTATGTGACGGTGGTGAAATTAATTAGCGTCGGAGGGTGCGACGGTTTGAAGGTTGCTTTTCGTAATCGACATGAACTTGCAAGTTGGAACAAAAAGAAACTCTTTTGAGAACCAACCGTTGCGTCCTTTCCCAAAGTCAAAACGGTGTATCGGTCCATTTTAAGGCATTGTGACTTTCTGCATGGGTATGGATTAGTGTACATGTGTGTTTTTATTTGTATATATTGTATACAATAAATAAAAGGGTGGGTTGGTGTAAATAAAGGGGCATGTGTTTCAAACAAAAGGGTGCGTGTATGTCTCGACAATCATGACAGTTCATTAGAAGGATGATGAAAAGACAACTCTAAAAGACGCCACTTTTAAACGAAAGGACATGACTCAACAATATACAACATGTATTATAATTTTCTAACGAACACGACTTTTAAACGAACGGACATGACTCAAGTTACTTTTTGTAATGGAGCGAGGTAATGGCGAAACCAGCTTGAAAAGGACTTGGAAATACATCCGATTCAGGCGAAAACACATCACCGAATGCCAAAAACAGCTATGTTTGTGAACTGGACTGTTCTGTGTGAAGCCATCTTCGTACGAAGGCACATGCCTTCGTACGAAGGCACTGGTTTTACTCCTAACAGCCCGATTCCCACTTGTGACATAATCAAAGACCTCTCCGACTTTAAGCTTAATCAATAGCTTAAGGTTGGAGGGATGAACACTCGATTTTCCGAAGACAGACGCGAAGACACTCGATTTTGGATAGCGGAAGAAACACGTGTGCGAAGACCCACCTTCGTACGAAGGCACACCTTCGTACGAAGGCACTAGCTTCGTACAAAGCTTCTGTTTTCCACCAACACTCCGATTTTCAACCGTTTTAGCACTTTGGAGGACTTATGCTTCTGTTCCCGTACGCAGGCTGATCCGGTGCTCCCTTCAATCCATTGAGGATCGTGTTTCTTGATTAGTACACGCTCTGTGAGTATATTCGAACCCATTTTCGTTTAACGCACTTTTGGGAACAACATACGTTCTCTATCAAAACACAACATACAACGTAAACACTTTATAAACGCTAACCGCTCCCGCATGCTATACGTGATTTGTTGAATGCTTGTTACTATGCTTTATAGTGTTACACTAGACCGCCTTTAGTAACGATAGTACTACAGTTTAGACTTAGCACCTGTTGTGAACATGGGTGGCTACGGATCACATTACTTTACTTCACGTGTTCGCTTCGGTGAACATGTGTCGCGCGTACTCTACATCGCAGTCACGTGGTTAGGTGGTATCATTGTTGATAGTTACATGCTTCGCCCGTTACGTGTTACATGCTGGTTATGCGTAAACGCTTTCATACTATTATCTATGAAAACTTGTGTACTCACCTCTACTTTATGTATTGACTTTTATTTTAACGTATGTAACAGGTTGATGGTCTGTTTGCTGCAATAGATTAGGAAGTCTAGAAACCCGCAAATAAAAATCTAGGTTGTCGGACTTGTTTTATTTATGAGAACTCGCTATCTGTAATAAATGTTTGTTGAATATTTGTTCGTTGGTATGGGACAATGAACCTTTAAAATATTGGTAATGG
Organism: Helianthus tuberosus; assembly: GCA_030545235.1. Classification (NCBI taxonomy): domain Eukaryota; kingdom Viridiplantae; phylum Streptophyta; class Magnoliopsida; order Asterales; family Asteraceae; genus Helianthus; species Helianthus tuberosus. The sequence continues at coordinate 80,332,203 of CM060395.1, forward strand.
ATAGTTGTTATGGATTCTCTTGAGCAATCTGGTTCGCCTAGTGTTGCACCCCGATGATCCCGCCATCGGTTGGGGTGTGACAGCGCTACAACAAAAATGGCTTTTTAGGACCTTTTCTGAGGGACGCTTGTTAAAGAGGGTCCTAAAAAACTATTTATTAGGACTAATGAACTTTTGGGGTCCTTTTATAATATACTCTACTAAACCGGTGTCCTAAAAACCTATTTAATAGGATGGATGAGTTTTTTGGTTCCTATTATCATATAATTTAATAGGACACTTAAAACGTAGATCCTAATAAAGTTCTTCATAAGATATTTAATTGTTAGTGTCCCATTATGTGGTATTGTATTAGGACACTTGATCATATGGAGTCCTATTATAACATAACTTAATAGGACACGTTGTAGTTAAGTCATAAATGTTTAGTGTTATAGGACCCTTTCTAGTCGAAGTCATATTAGAACTTAACTTAATAGGACACTTAACACTTGGGTCTTATAACTTTAAACTTTATAGGACGCTTAATCATTGTGGTGTTATTATAATACACCGTAATAGGACACTTGATATTTGAGTCATAAAACATTAGTTTTATAGAACGCTTATTCGCTAGAGTTTTATTATAATATAACTTTAAAAGACATTTGACACTTGGGTCTTATAAATTGAACCTTTATAGGACGCTTAATCATTGTGGTGTTATTATAATACACTGTAATAGGACACCTGGTATTTGAGTCATAAAACATTAGTTTTATAGGACGCTTATTCGCTAGAGTTCTATTATAACATAACTTAATAGGAAACTTGACACTAGGGTCTTATAACATTAACCTTTATAGGACGCTTAATCATTATGGTGTTATTATAATACACCGTATTAGGACACTTGATATTTACTAATGTGACTAAAATTTAATACATATGGTTATGTATATTATTTTGTGTGACCAAAGGTTATACAATAACTAAACTTAAAATTAAAAAAAAATCATAGGCCTTTACGTAACATTCATCACATCATTGTCACTTTGTTTATTTTCGTATGACGAAATGTTATCAAATGTTATGAAAAAATGTGTGATTAAATGTTAAACTTACAACATATTAAAAAATTCCCAAAATTATTTCATTCTAAAACTTTCCACCAAAATAGTTATCCTAGAATTTAAATTTTCCCTCAAAATATTTAATCCAAAAACTTCCCACCAATATATTTTATCCTAAAACTTCCTACAAAAATATTCTTCCTAAAAGTCAAACTTACCCCCAAAATAACTTCCCCCCAAAATATTTTATTCTAAATCTTCCCACCAAAATATTTCATTCAAAACTCCCCTTTCAATTAATATTCTCATTTGAAAAAATATATTAGTTAATATTATAAAACAAAAAAAAATCTTACTACATATTAAAAATTTATCCAATTATTATTGTTATATATTCTAATCATATGTGTTTTCTTCTAAATAATATGTAAGAGTATGCATATTAGTTACGTTTATATACGATTTTAATGTATGCAAAATTAGTACTAGTGCCAAATTTCCCGTACCGACTTATTTTCGGTACCCACTTTTTGGCGTTTTCGGTACGGCACCAATATTATGCCGAGTTTAATTTTCAAATACCGGTAACAAAGAGTATCGTACCGAACATTTTCAGTACCGGTACCTGTACCCATAGTTGACGATTTTCGGTAGCGGTATTTTTGTATCGATACTAACCTCATCCCTAATCATATATGTATTAATAGACCATATTGGGCCTTAATGGATCACAATGGCCAATAGTGGGTCATATATGTGTGTTAATGGACCATATTGGGTCTTAATGGATCATAATGGAGAATAGTAGTCAAACATGTCTTAATGGACCATGTTGGGCCTAAATGGATCACAATGGCCAATAGTGGATCATACATGTCTTAATGAACCATATTGGGCCTTAGTGGATCACAAGGACCAATAGTGGATCATACATGTCTTAATGGACCGTATTGGGCCTAAATGGATCACAATGACAAATAATGGATCATATATGTGTTAATCGACCACAATGCACAATAGTAGATCGTACAAGTCTTAATGGACAATATTGGACCTTAATGGATCACGATAAACAATAGTAGATCATATATGTGTTAATGAACTATAGTGGGCCTAAATAATTCACAACGGCCAAATAGTAGATCGTATAAGTCTTAATGGACAATATTGGGCCTTAATGGATCACGATAAAAAGTAGTAGCATATATGTGTTAATGGACCATATTGGGCCTAAATAATTCACAACGACCAAATAGTGGATCGTATATGTCTTAATGGACCATATGTCCCTTAATGGATCTAAGTAGACAATAGTTGATCATACATGTTTTAATGGAACATATTAGTCCTTAATGGAGCACGATGGATAATAGTAGATCATACATGTTTTAATGGACCATATTGAGCCTTAATGGATCACAATGGACAATATTAGATCATACATGTCTTAATGGATCATAGTGCACAATAGTATATCATACTTGTTTTAATGGACCATATTGGCTCTTAATGGGTCACAATGGACAACAGTAGATCACACATGTCTTAATGAACCATGTTGCGCCCTAATGGATAATAAAGGACAATGGTAGATCATAAATGTCTTAATGGACCATATTGGTACTTAATGGATCACAATGGGCAATAGGGGATCACACATGTCATAATGGACCATGTTAGGCCTTAATAGATCACAATGGACAATGGTAGATTATGCATGTCTAAGTGGACCATATTGGGCCCTAATGGATCACAATGGACAATAGTAGATCATACATGTCTGAGTAGACCATATTAGACCTTAATGGATCTTTATGGACACTAGTTGATCTTACATATCTTGATGGACCATATTGCAGGTCTTAATGGATCTTAATGCTCTTACATTTTCATCCAAAAGTTTCCCCCAAGCTTGATCTGGCTTCCAATTTTAACTCCCCCTAATTGATTTTTCTTCTATGAATTTGTTTCATTTTCACCAAAAATTTCCCTCCCAACCAATCCCGCTTTCGATTTCAATCCTAAATGATTTCCTTTTTTTTACCGGCCAACAGAATCAATCGTTGCACTAACTGAAAAACGAAAACAAACCCAACCAAACAACTGACCTAGGGTTTTAGCACTACAAATAAAAAGCCATATAGTGGCACACACTTTTAATGTCATTTAGCTTTTGTGCCACTAATTTAAGTTTTTAGTGGCACTTTACGTATGCCATATTTGCCAAACACACACTTTTAGTGGCATTTAGCCTTTGTGCCACTGATTTTGGTATCTAGTGGCACTTAATGTTTGCCGATATAAATTTTAAGAGCTTTTTAAATGTTTACTCTTTCCCGCCTCGGCTTCTTAAGTGCCACCTTGCAGATCTTATCGGTGTCTTCATATAAACTAGCTAGGGGTGTGCACGGTTCGGCTCGATTCGATTTTTGGGTAAAACCAAAACCGTAACCGAAAGTTCGGGTTTTGGTTTTTAAAAACCGTTGGGTTTCGGTTTTTTCGGTTTTAGCAACGGTTCGGTTTTTTAAACAAATTATGTAAGATTCATAACTTAAAAGAAATTTTCGGTTATTAAAAATCCGAAAACCGAACCGTCGGTTTTTGTTTCGGTTCGGTTTTTTCGGTCCGGATTTTTTGGTTATTTCTGTTACGGTTCGGTTATTTCGGTTTTCTACTCACCCCTACAACTAGCGATCTCCTGTTTCCTCCTCGTCATTCAAATAATTATTCTACAACTCATTCATGCTAACATCTAGAATAATTCTAAAAAACTCATTGTGACATTATACATATGATTTGAAAGTTGTGATAAACAGTGTTAGTTATATTTTAAATAATTGTTTTTTTTTTGTTTTTAGTCAAGGCACATGTTTCAAATCATATGTTTTGGTCAAGGCACATGACATTAAGTTGAGATGGCAAACCTACTTCCACAATCTTTTCAACGACGGAAGGGCATACCAACAAGATAGCGGCAATCCCATGACTCAAAGGCGACAACGGAATCATTGCTACTGTAGGAGGATCAGACATGAAGAGGTGAGGATGGCACTTAGGAAGATGGGAAGAGGCAAGGCAGTGGGTCTGGATAACATACCGATTGAGGTGTGGAAGTGTTTGGGGGAAGAAGGAGTCCGATGGTTAACATTTTTGTTCAATCTTATCTTCAAGACTGGAAAAATGCCAGATCAATGGAGGAGTAGTGTCGTGGTGCCTTTATACAAGAATAAAGGAGACGTCCAATGTTGTGGGAACTACAGAGGAATCAAACTGCTAAGTCACACTATGAAGCTCTGAGAGAGGATAATTGAAACTAGAATTAGAAGAGAAACTCAGGTTTCAGTAAATCAATTTGGATTCATGAAAGGGAGGTCAACTACAGAAGTGATACATATTCTAAGAAGGTTGATGGAAAAATATAGAGCGAAGAAGCAAGATTTACATATGGTGTTTATCGACCTTGAAAAGGCATATGACACTGTCCCACGCCAACTGATTTGGGATACTTTGGAAGCTCGAGGGCTACCTGGGAAGTATATAGACATAATTAAGGATACATATGATAGAACCGAGACTAGTGTCCGCGCCCCTGTAGGGGATACAAACTCCTTTCCGGTGGAGGTAGGACTCCATCAAGGGTCTGCGTTGAGCCCTTTTCTTTTTGCGGTTGTCTTGGATGAGTTGTCCAAGCTGATCCAGGAGACAGTTCCGTGGTGTATGCTTTTTGCAGACGATATTGTGTTGATTGCAGAGTCTAAAAAGTGCCTGAACGAGAGGGTAGAGGAGTGGCGAGTAGCTTTAGAGAGCAAGGGCCTAAGAATTAGTCGATCTAAGACTGAGTATCTACACTGTGATTTCAGTGGTCTAGCCGATGACGATAACACTCAAATCACCATTGAGGATCAATTGGTCCCGCAGGCAACTAAATTTAAGTATCTGGGGTCGTTTGTACAAAGAGATGGTGACATAGATAGTGATGTAACCCATCGCATACAGGCTGGCTGGTGTAGATGGAAGGCAGCAAGAGGGGTATTGTGCGATAGGAGGTTCCCAACTAAACTAAAGGGAAAATTTTACAGGGTAGCAATTAGGCCTGCTATGCAATATGGAACAGACTGTTGGGCTATCAAGAAGACACAAGCGCGCAAAATGGAGGTGACAGAGATGAGGATGCTGAGGTGGATGTGTGGAAACACGAGGTTAGATCGAATAAGAAATGTAGTTTTTAGGGAAAGATTAGGAGTGGCTAGTATATCGGATAAGATTAAGGAGGGGAGATTGAGATGGTTTGGGCATGTGAAGCGGAGGGATACAACGGCACCAGTTAGAGTAGTGGAAAATCTCACTGTGGAGGGGAAGAGAGGAAGAGGTAGACCCAAACTGACCTGGGATGAGCAAATTAGGCATGACTTATTAGAGTTGCACCTTTCTGAGGACATGGCCCAAGATAGGACTTCGTGGAGGCGTAGAATTAGGGTTAAAGACTCCTAGAAGATATTGCAGTAGGGTCTTAGGTGTATTTAGGGACGTAGATTTTTCTTATCTTTTAAGTGACTTTACAGGTGATTATCCTCTTGTGTTTATACCCATATGATGTTGTATGCTATTATACATTTTTACACTATATTGTGTCACTATCTGATCACTTTCTTGGTATGTTGGTATGTTGTGTGTTGGTATACTCTCTGACTTCTTATTTATATATATCATACATACATATATATATATATATATATTGACTTAGTGCGTTGGTATGTTGATGGTTTTAGAGCCGGAGGTCTCTCTGGAAGCAGCCTCTCTATCTTTAGGGATGGAGGCAAGGTCTGTCTACATCCCACCCTCCCCAGACCCTATAAGTAGCTTTTGCTATTTGTGGGATATACTGGGTATGGTTGTTGTTGTTGTTTGTTGTTTTTAGTGGTATATTAAATATTATTTGTTTGATTTTCCTTAATAAATAATAAATAGTAATTGATAATTGTTAAATATTTGCTTTTTTTTATTAGTAGTATTTTATTTTTTCAATTAATTTGATTTTTAAGTAATAAGTTGCATTTGTAAATTAAGAAAAAAGTATATTTCTACATCTGTATGCCAACAATAAATGAATATCGCTACAAGTACCATGACAATACAAACATATCGATACCGTTCGAACAACATTGTTGTCGATGACGATATGTTACCGCAAGCATTGGATTGGTATCCATTCGGTTCGTTATTGTACCGGTACGATACACACACTCGATATAATCATCTGATAACGGTAAAAACGAACACCGATACCGACACCAATGTTGTTCGAACGGCATCGCTATGTTTGTATTCTCATGATACTTGTACTGATATTCATTTATTGTTGCAGATAGATTCGTATAAATGAAAAAAAATAACTGGAAACCATAAAGATGAATACATGTATCGGTACTAATGGTGCTGAGTACGACATGGTAGCGATACTATGTCAGTTTATCGAATGAAAAAACAATAAATCTAAATATCGTTATTGAACTGATTTTTTCGTTCGGTTTTGGTACGGTACGGTACATTACGATAGCGGCATGATATACGTTAGTAGACAATAAACTATAAAAATAATACATACCGGTACCAATGTTGTTCGATTTGGTACATAGTGATATGGTGTTAGATTATAAAATACAAAAATAGTAAAAAAAAAATAGTGGTGCCAATACAAATGTTGTTCATTTTGTTTCGGTACATATTTGTACGATAGCAGCGCAATATCCGTTTGAATAGAGTTTATATTGTAATGTTGGAAAAAATAGACATAGAATGCAAACCAATCGAAAAGATATCAACTGAACAACACTGGTACGTTATTGATATTCGTTTTTATTGTTTTTGGTTGATGTAAGGTTTTCTCTTTCGATTACTATATGAGTGTCAAACCCGTAACAAACCGAAAAAATATCAACTACCGACTGAAGAAAGCAATAAATATCCTAAAGATGAGCTAGACAGAGATATAAAAACAAATAGATAATAAGAGCTGTCAAAGGGCAATGTTTGTCAAGTGAGCTCTATATACTATAATAATAATAGTAACAATAATAATAATTTATATCCTGAGTCCACTTAGGTTTTCGTCCTACCGTATGTTATGTCAGAGAGTATTCAGCTTTTGTGGTAGCACAACGTTTGTCAAGTGGTTGTTGAGGGTATGGTTCCTCGGGAGAACACTCAAGCCAAACTCTAAAGCCAGTGTGAGTCAGGTTAAGACAACATAGTCTGGCTAGCATGGGGAAACGAGGCTTTCCAATTTAGAGAATGTGGTGGCCTAACATAAGAAAGTTGACATTTCAAAAAAAAAAAAATACTAATACATAATGTGATTAGTAATTAATTCGGTAATACTACTGATATTATTGATACAGAATATGATTACGGTTTTCAATTTTAACTAACCATCAAAAGATTATATACACTCATTACTTAGGTAATTAATTAACTAATAATAACTATAACTTTATATGTTAGTTTAGAAGTATGATGAAGACTACGTAATAATTTTTAGGTATTTGTGTTTATTTGATTTATTATTGAATTTGATTTTTTTTTTGTAATAGCTTGCGTTTAGTAACTTTTTAAAGCTAAAAAAAACTGAATATGCATATGTGTATTTCGATTGAATACGCAGGTTTGCATTCAATATAGAGTTCTTTTTGGTGTCGTAGGCTATGAGCGTCGGTACTGTAACGAACTTAACTGATCCTTATCGAACATCAGTATCTGTATCGCTACTATCAAAGCCGGAACCGATGTTCATTTTAAGGGTTTTCTATTAATGTAAAAGATGACTTAACTTTTTTTGGTTCCTATATTGATTGTCAGTACCGTAACGAACTAAACCAATACCAACCGGATTTCCGTCGCGTAGCGCGAAGGGAATCACACTAGTTAACTATGAGTTACAACTTATTAAAACATATATAATTTGACTCAGTCATGTCATACTCTTTAACACTTTATAACATGATTTTACTCATTACAAGACAATTTATTTAAATCAATACTTAACAACCCATTTCCACATAATATGATCCAACTTATGACAACCTATCTTATACATTTATTATATTTTATTTTTTACTCGGTTTGTATGACTAAAATACAAAAACCATAATTTTAGCATTACGCTTTATATGTTCTAGTAATCCTCATTATCTTTTTTAGTTCATGTTTATGCGCCTATTTTTTATATTTGATCCAAATGAATTCTATTCCCTCTCTCTTGCTTTAAAATTTCATTTCCCTCCTTAAAATTTATATTCTCGCATCTCTACAAAGTACAAACCCTAAATTAGTTCCCCACATAAAAACTTAGGGTGAACGGGGCACCATGCGGGGAGGCATGCGGTGACCCAAGTCCCCTAGCGGGAACACCGCCGCCATCAACGCAGGGAGGGGGAGCGGGGAGGGGGAGCGGTGAGAGGTTACCGCATGAAGGAGGGAGGGAGATGGTGGGCCACCCTCTTTTCAACCAATCAAAACATTTTCCTTTTTTTTTCTTTTTGAATAAAAAAACAAGTCCCAAAGAGAGGAGTGCCGCCATCAAATTGAGGGTATGAGAGGAGTTAAGAGGGGAGTTGACGTGGCGCGTGCTGATTGGTCATGCGTAAGAGAGGGGACTCCCCTAAGAGGGGAGTGCCCTAAGAGGGGAGTGCCCCGTTCACCCTTATCCACATTCCTTCTGTTCCCGGTTTTCCCACCCCTTATCCTCCCAAATCATGATCCCTTCATCTTTCTCCCAAGAAGGCAGTGGCAAGAATGAGGCATGGGTACTGTTATGCACAAAAACACTGAAAAAATTCGTCTATTTACGCGTCAGTTAAAATTCCCAAAGATCTACGGCAATCATATTGGTATAATTTAGTACGTGTTCTAAGACTTGTTCCATTTTTAAGCATCTGATTTAAATATATTATCATGTTATCATTGTTATCTTTACTATGTCTGCAGTGTGCTCCTGTTTGATCTCTTTTTGCTAGACCAGTAAGTTATTATTTTTGTTTGTTTTTATGTGTTTTTCTATCTTGCAAATTAAGCTTTCAGATTTGTTGGTTGAAATTGGGCACTAATGGTGGTCACAAATCCATGAAAAGATGTGTTAGTTTTATTTTTGGTATCTGCACACAACATGTTTGATGAAATGCTGTGTGTAATAGTTTTATTTATTTACTTATTTTTTTTGCAATTTTCAGAATTTATCACAAGGTGGAGTATTCAAATGTTATATTTGTTAACTTTCTTTGCAAGCTACCACAATTTAAATGTTATACTAGTGTCACCCTTTTTGTTGGTGTTGTATTTATCAGTTTTTTTGTTTGTGATGTTTATATCGATCATCATATGTAGATTAGAGAGCAAAAGAATGTCCTGTTTGCAAGGGGAGATTCAAAAGGGTGAAAATTAAAAGTATTATAATTTCTTTAACATACGAATTAAGAACATGTTGTATTGTTCAATTTGTCTCAAAACTTGATGATGGTAAATGATTACTCTTTATACTTTTATAATCAAATATGTATATTCGTAATGTTTAGAACTCTTGTTCTGATGTTAAGAATTTATTAAGCAAGTTATTTGGTCCCTAATATGTGGTTTCTTCCATCCCTAAGACCATGGGGTATGGTGGGGCGGGGGTTGGGGGCATGAGTTGACCCGGTGAGTGGCGTGTCCGTGGGGTATGGCGGGGCGTGGCTTGCCCGCGTGGCTTGACAGTTTATTAAAAAAAATACAAAAATTAAAAAATACACACAACATTAAAAAAAAAGCCTAAAATTTTATTAAATTTTTAAAAATTACAAAAAAACCTAAAAAGGATTACAAAAAAAAAAAAAAAAACCTAGAGCGTTAGGTAAATTTCAAAAAGAGCGAGCTTGTCGAACGGCTTTCGCTCCTTGCCCCGAAACTCAATGTTCGCCATCGCCACCCGGTCTTCGTGGCTTATCTCACCGCTCGGAACGGCTTCGCAGTAGGCTTTGAAACGATCAAGCTTCGGCCGTAGCTCGCGCCATTTATGTTGGCACGCGTTTAAGTTGTGCCGGTCGTTTCCCACGTTATGCCGGTAGCTAGCAAAAGCTTCTGGCCAGTAACGCGTTTCACCGGGTTGTCGGCCCTTCATTGCGTCAACGACGCTCGTGACAAGAGCTAGCTCTTCTTCGTGTGTCCAAGAGGCCATCGATCAAGTGTGTTTGGGTAGCGGGTTCGATCAAGTGGGTTGGGGTAGCGGTGGACAGCCAACAAGTGTGTTTGGGTTGGGGTAGCCGGTGGGGTTGGGGTTATATATATAGCGATGTTGACTGTTGGGTTGGTGAACCGCTTTGCTTGGCCAAACGGTTAGAATTTGAAATTTAAATGCCCCGCTATGACCTAGCCAACAAGCGAATAGGAGCCGGCCACATAGGATCGCTAGCCCGCCCCACGCCTGGCTTTAAACTCCCGCCCCTTGAGCCACGCCCAAACCCAAGCCCACCCGAGGTGGTGGCTTGGGCGTTTTCACCCAACCCACGCCCCAACCCCTGCCCCATACCCCACACTCTAAACAACTCTATATCAAATTCAAGAACTCATTAATTACTTTTATGTTCTTTTTTTTCACATATGCAGTGGACAACGTTTTATTTTTTGCATCTTGAAAGTGTTTTTATTGTTTGTGTATTGAAAGTTCTTTATTTTGTTTCAACAGGTATCTGTCAATATTATTGCTAAAAATAACTGGCTTATTTCATGGCTTGGACCTATTCTTTGTGGCTATGCTATCTGAGGTATGCTTAATTTTGCATAATGACCATGTTTTAAAATCTTTTTCATACTGAAATATGTAATTATGTGTTTAAAAAGCCCCAGATAACCTGTAAAATACTAAAATTACAGAAGGCACCTATCAGTTTTCAAGCATGCCCTTTCTATAATTCAGCTGGCCCATTTGAAGCCCCTAGGCGGACGAAACATGGAAAGGGCATCAGACGAATGGCAAGCAACAATGACGGGGCATCTCCAAATCGTGAGCGGATCAGGTCCAAATCGTAAGCAACAACCCAAGTTAGTATATGTATAAACTGACGTCCTAGTTTCACAGTAGTCATAGGTTCACAGCAGTCGCATGTTTAAATTAGGTTGAAGTGTTAGGTTCTATTTATCATTTGATTATTTTAATTGCTAAATTATTGTTAAATTGCATTAGTTTGATTGAACTTGAACATATGATTTCATTTTTCTAATTAAACTGCACCTCTAGTTTATCTCTTCTAGTGTTAAATCTTATCTTATGCAACTTACATGCTTGTTTCAGATGAAGTTGATCCGGAATGGGATTCATCACAAACCACAATTAGTTATGTGAATGGAATTAGTGACCTAGCTCATAGTGTGCTTGAGGTATTTTTTTTTAATTTTATTATTCTCAATCTGCACACATTATTTAACATGATGCTGAGATCAAGCAATTAATCTTTTATGTTAGTATTTCATTATACTTAATCAACAATCTGAATTTCTGAATAGAACCGATTTAGAATGCATTGGTGCATCCATCGCATGGCCCTATCCATTCATCTCGGTATGTATTTGTTAAACTTATGATACAAATAATTTTAATATCATGGAACTTAATGCTTATACATGGATGGTTTATTTGTAGGTAGTCCATGAGGATTGAGGACGCATGATGACTCAAGATTTTATGCTTCTTATTTCTTTAATTGCTTTTAATTTCTTTGTTAAATGTTAAGACTTTATGTTAGATAATATTATAACTTATTTATGGTTAGCGTTTTTGTTTTGAACATGCTTATTTGAAATATAATGAAGTTTTATTTCTTTCATTAGTTGATGTTATACAATTACTATTAGAATGTTATATGTTGATAGTCTGTTTATAAAATTGGTTTTATAATCTTATTTGGGATATAAGGACCATTTTCTTGATATTAAAGTAGCTATAACGTTACATCGTAAGAGTCTTATAAATTAGTTTTTAAGGACGCTTGTATGTGTATCAAAAGATTAAAAGTAGGTAATCACATATTAAAACACTGTAAAAGTGTTCTAATATGTTTTTTTTAGGACGCTATTTAAGTTGTCTATAGACATATTATGCGACCATAAAATTGGTTTCATAATCTTATTTGGTATATTAGGACCCTTTTCTTGGTACTAAATTAGCTATAATGTCACATCATAAGGGTCCCATCAATTAATTTCTAAGGACGCTTGTAAGTGTATCAAAAGATTAAAAGAATGTAAGCATATGTTGGAACATCGTAAAAGTGTCCTAATATGTTTTTATTAGGACACTATTTTGGTTGTTCAAAGACATATTACGCGACTATAAAATTGGTTTCATAATCTTATTTGAGATGTTAGGACGCTTTTTTAGTTTCGGGACTTATTAAGACCCCATTACATGAAACGCTTTTACCGTTGGTCCTATTAAATGAAAGGTCCTATAAAATAGCATTTTAGGACGCTTTTGCGCGTACTAAAAACCCAGTTTTCTTGTAGTGGCGGGTGGGTTACCGGGTTTTCCCCGGAATTGATGGTGGACTCGGGTTACTCTCGGAGTACTTCGTTTGGTCCAGTGGGTGCCCTGAGAGTGCTCGAGATTGATTCTGTTGGCCATTAAAAAAATGTTATAAGACTAAATGGGTCAAAAAAAATGCAAAAATCACAAAACTAGACATTGAGCCACTTGATTGTGAAAAGAAACATGTGTAGCAGCTACATGTAAGGACATCACGAAAAACAAGTGTTTGCGGAGGAAGCCATTTGGAGGAAGCGGCTAGAATGTAGTTGTTTCCAAAATTTGGGTGACACATTTGAGAACCATAAAAGTTTAACACTTGGCACTTTGGAAGAGATAGAGGCTACACAGCCTCCAAACTGAATGCAACGCTTAATCCCAACCATTACCCCTGAAAATGACTAGGGAGCACAGGTTGAGGCTAGGGGTCAAGGTAGATACCATACCCAATCTAACATATGCATAATTTTTCAGGTTTCGAGTTTGCCCATAAGGCTCGAGTTTATTTGTCACCCTTAAAGGGGGATGCTCAAGGATGGCTAAAAAACACAGCTACATCACCATCTCTACGTCTCTCTCCTCTCCAATTCCTCATCTCCGTTCCTTCTCTCTTCTCCTCTCTCATAGTCACCGACCATAATTTCTTTCTCTCCCCTTCTCCCTCCTCTCATCTACATCAATGTCGCATTCGAGACGGATGACCAAAAACACCCACTTGTAAGTTCAAGATTTAGATTTAGATTTTGCATGTAAAGTGTAATTAAACTAATGAAAAGGTTTATGAACCGAGTATGTGCGACTAAAGCTATTTATGGCAATAAAATAATGGGTGTGAGGTGTATTCCGCATGTCAAGTCGAAGAAAAATACACCGTAAAAATATGTGTAAGATTTATTTAATGTCTATAAAATTTACTTCATATTACGTTAAATACTTTGGACATGAAATGACATGCAGGACGTTTATATTGACTTCAAAAGTTCCTAATATTAGGGGACCGGGGTGGAGACTTAATACCCCGTGATACAAACTTACAACACGTTATAGAGGGTGTTTGGAGTTGAGTTTTGAAAATAGATTATTCGTTTTGAATAATCAGAATCAGATAATTAACTGTAACAAAACGTGATGTTGAAAGATAGTGTTTGGATTTGATTATGTTGCTTGATATCACAATAATTAGATAATCAACTATTTGAGTGTTTGACAAATATATATATTTAAAAAAATAAACAAGTGAAAATCCTTTTCTAAACGCAAATAATCAATTTTTGGAAAACTGCGTTTGTTGCAGTAGGGGGGGGGGGGGGGGCTGCTTTTGGAAAACTGCGTTTTGTAACTTTTTAAACGGAAATAATCAATTTTTTTAATTTTTTTTAACCAAACACTCAAAACTGATTATTTACGATTTCAAAACTCAATAATCTAAAAATCTCCTTTAAAATTCAACCCCAAACACCCTCATAATATCCAAAACACCACCGCCACCCCTAAATGATCACGCGTTAACTTCACCACGCGTGGTATTTTTCACGCGTTAATCTTTTCAAAAATCGTCTGTTTCAATGCAATTCAGTTTTTTTAATGATTTTGATAGTGTGTGGTGAGTGACGGGCATTTCCACTAAAAACCATCACTAGTGATCGAATAAAGCTCGATGACATGACGGAAATTGATTGGATGTTGTGAATGAGTGATGAGTAATGATCACCCCTACCCCCTTAGAGTGTTAATAACTAACAAAATAAATGTCAAAATGGTACTTAAGTTTAGAGTAAAGTACCAAAATGGTCCCTGAAGTTTGATCACTTTTGTCACTTTAGTCCAAAACTCAAACCTTGTGAATTTGGGTCCATGTGGTTTTAATTGTGTTGCTATTTTCATCCAAAAGCAAAATCTGATCAGATTTTTCAGTTAACATCCACTTTTTTTTTTTTTTTGTCTTTTTCCTCACTTTTAATGAAGGGCAAAATGATCGGATTTTTTTAATTTGTTATAATAAAACGTTAAAAGAACATTTTTCCCTTCACTAAAAGGGAGGAAAAAGACAGAAAAGTTGGATGTTAACTGAAAAATCTGACCAAATTTTGATTTTGGATGAAAATGGCAACAAAATCAAAACCACAGGGACCCAGATTTAAAAGGTTCGAGTTTTGGACAAATGTGACAGAAGTGACCAAACCTCAGGGACCATTTTGACAGTTTACTCTTAAGTTTATGTCACTTTAATCTAAAAATGAAACTTTTTATATCTGGGTCCCTGAGGTTTCAATTTTAATGTCATTTTCATCCAAATGACAAATTGGGTTGGAATTTTCTGTTAAACTCCATCTTTTTTTGTCGTCTTCCTCATTTTAATTAACTATTATTCATACTTAAAATGACAAAGACGCCCTTCATTTAAATGAGGAATAGGACAAAAAAAAAGGTGTAGTTTAATAGAAAATTATAACCCAATTTGTCATTGGGATGAAAATGACATCAAAATTGAAACCTTAGGGACCAGGATACAAAAGGTTTATTTTTGGACAAAAGTGACCTAAACTCAGATACGATTTTGACATTTTACTCTAACTAATATCATACTATCTTTAGCCAAAAAATTGAATTCATTAAAAAGAACGAGTAAATTACGATTTTGGCCCCTGTGATTATATCACTTTTACCGTTTTAGCCCAAAAAAATCTTTTAACATCTGAGCCACCGACGTTTTTTTTTTCTAACCCTTTTGTCCTCTAACACTAACCCCATCATTTACTTGGTTAAAACTTGTCATGTGCCCCTCACATGAGGGGCATTTATGGCAATTCACCTATTATCTTCTAAACTCTTAAATAAAAAACCCTGGCATCGATTCTATTTTCATCTGCTTCACTTAAGCACCCCCAAACCCTAATTCTATCTCTTCCGACAACGCTCTCCAACACAGAAGTTTCCCGGAGCTCTAGATCCAATTCACCAGAAAATCATCACTATTAGGTCAACAAAACAAAACCTAACAAACAAGCATAATAACACTAGCTTCACCTGACCACCAACAACGGCGACAGTAGGCAGAGCTTCCCAAAGCGACATACCTTTGCCACCGTGATCTCCTAACACAGTGCACGCCAGCTGTATCCGGTTCACGAGCCCGATCAAGCTCTCCATTGTCGCCATTGTAGATTTGAATCTCTAGTGAGAGATTGATGATCGGTGAGGAAAATGTAGGTTGAATTTGAAGGAGATTTGAGTAGATGAAAGTGTGATTAGGGGATTTAGGGTTTGGAATCAGATGCCAGATGCAGATTTGAATGAAAAAAACGATTTGAATGAAAAAATTGTTGAAAAACTACACACAGTAAAAACAGCAGTGAGTTGATGGAATTAGGGTTTGGGGGTGCTTAAGTGAAGAAGATGAAAATAGAATTGATGTCAGGTTTTTTTATTTAAGAGTATAGAAGTGAATAGGTTAATTGCCATAAATGCCCCTCATGTGAGGGGCACATGACAAGTTTTTAACCAAGTAAATGGATGAAGTTAGTGTTAGGGGCCAAAAGGGTTAGAAAAAAAGATGTTGGGGGCTCAAATGTTAAAAGATTTCTTTTTGGGCTAAAAGAGTAAAAGTGATATAACCACATGGTCCAAAATCGTAATTTACTCAAAAAGAACGGATCATGATTAATCAGACTCAAATAAAAAACACAATGAAAAATGTGTGTACCATAAAATACTAATTATAATTCTAAATAGATGACTTAAGGATTATGACCACAATCTATTTCAGTGATATTTCTTTCATATAGACAGCTTATGTCGTTTTTGAATGTTGGGAGACTGCATGTGGTATGGTCAGTCCTACAACACATTTGCATAAATCAAGTTATGTAGTTCTTATAGCGTTCATATAGAAAGGAAAAAGAAAACCATTTCCATTTTGTTTGTAGTTTATGCACTTCTGACTTCTTTTTAGTTGCCAATGCCATACCACTTTGGCGAAAAAGCAACCTCATCTAACTCTAATTTCTATTACCTTCTTAGGAGCTTTGTATAGCGAGGAATAATAGCATGGAAGGCTTTCCAAAACTGACTTTATAATAACAACCCTTCCACCTATGGAGAGTAATTGAGATTTCCACCTAGTCAACCGGTTGCGAAAAATATCATAGACCGGCTGCCAGTTGTTGATCCTATTCATATTCGCCCCAACCGAGAGACCCAAATACTTAAAAGGAAAATGGTCCTGTTTACAACCGACCACACTAGCCATACCAATGATGTCTTCCGTTCCCACTCCAATTCCGTACAAGTTGGATTTATCTATATTAATTTTAAGGCCAGAACATAAATAGAAAACCCGAAGCACTCTCACGACATTCACTACTTCCTTCTTATCCCACTTTTTCTTTACTCCAAATGATGGGCCAAATATCTCTCATCTCCTTTACGCGGATGACTCTATTGTAATGGGGGAGTGGGATAAGAAGGAAGTAGTGAATGTCGTGAGAGTGCTTCGGGTTTTCTATTTATGTTCTGGCCTTAAAATTAATATAGATAAATCCAACTTGTACGGAATTGGAGTGGGAATGGAAGACATCATTGGTATGGCTAGTGTGGTCGGTTGTAAATAGGACCATTTTCCTTTTAAGTATTTGGGTCTCTCGGTTGGGGCGAATATGAATAGGATCAACAACTGGCAGCCAGTCTATGATATTTTTCGCAACCGGTTGACTAGGTGGAAATCTCAATTACTCTCCATAGGTGGAAGGGTTGTTATTATAAAGTCAGTTTTGGAAAGCCTTCCGTGCTATTATTTCTCGCTATACAAAGCTCCTAAGAAGGTAATATCGGACCTTGAAGCTATGATTAAGAAATTTCTATGGGGAGGTTCTCTAGAGGAAAAAAAGATGCATTGGGTCAAATGGGACAGAGTCTCGTGTCCTAAAAAAGAGGGAGGGTTGGGTCTTGTTAAACTCTCCAATGTTAATACTTCTCTCCTAATTAAATGGGGATGGCGTTTTAAAACGGAGAATCATAGTCTTTGGCGTAAGGTCATTGTGGCTCTCCATTCTAGTCGGGTTGGGTGGGAAGGATATCCGTTAAAAAAGCGTTGAATGGAGCGTGGAATATTATCGTCAAGGTCCTTTTTAACGTCAAAGTGGGTGGAGTTCATATCAAGAATTTTATTAATGGTGTCATTGGGAACAGAAGTAACATATCGTTTTGGCTGGACACATGGATCTCCGATGAACCGCTTAAGGTTAAATTTCCAGAGTTGTTTCGTATTGAGGCTGAAAAAAATTGCACCGTTGTTGATCGTGTGATTAACTCTAGTTCGGGGGTTGAATGTTCGTGGAAATGGAAAGAAGACGTGGATGCTTCGGGGCTGGTCGTGCAATTTTTGCAGCTGTGTGACATTCTGGCTTCGGTTCAGCTATCGGTCAGTCCTGATAAATGGATTTGGTCTCCTCAAAAAGATGGGTCGTTCTCGGTTAAGGCTGTTAAGTCTCTTCTCAGTTCGGACAGGGTTATGGGTAACAATTTTGTGTTTGACTGGTACGGCTGGATTCCAGACAAGTGTAATATACACATATGGAGAGCGGAAATGGAAAGAATTCCCACAAAGATGGCGCTGAGGAACAGGAATGTGCACATCGAAGATCCGAGTTGTCCTTTTTGCAGTTCGGCAGACGAGTCTGCTGAGCACGCTCTCACAGCATGTTCGGTGTCAGCGGCAGTTTGGAACGGCATCAGCCTCTGGTGCAGGATCCCTTTTATATACGCGTTCTCGATAAAGGATTGGCTCGGTCTTCATTGTTCGCTCCCTGTCTCGGCTAAAAAGAAGGAGGCGATTTACGGTATAGTGATCATTGTGTGTTGGAGTCTTTGGCGAGCTAGAAACAAGCTGGTCTTTTCCAATGTCCCGGTTAAGATTGATAAGATTTTGAGCGAAGTGAAAGCTTTTAGTTTCCTTTGGTACTCTAATAGGTCTAAATATAAAGGGGTTAGTTGGGATGAATGGGTTTCCTTTGTAAATATGTAATCTGTTTTGTTGTGTTTTTTGTCGGCCCGGTTTGGGTTGGCTAGTTGTGAATGAAGTTTACGTTTAAAAAAAAAATCTAACTCTAATTTTCATTTATGTCGTTTACAAACAATTTACAACATTATGGTACGTTAACATAAAATTCAGTTAATTGTTCATTAAGGCTAGACAAATTTACTTTTCCATAAGAGAAATGGATTTCATGACAACTTTACAACTTAAGTAAAGTTTAGGAGTGCCATTAGTATGGATTATTACTGGATAATACGTCATATTTTATTTGAATTATTAAAATCCATTTCACTAAGGTAATAAATGAAGACCAGCTAATGAGTTGTTTAGCTCAATAGGCATTGGAAGGCTAGTGAAGATTTGGGCTGAAGACCACAGGTCTTAAGTTTGAACCCGATCCCAACTAGGTTTTACCGTAGTGAGTCTTCGAGCGGCGAGTTTTTCCCAAAACTGAAGATGGCGGGCTTGGGCAACCAAGCTCTGTCTACGATCGCGGGCGTATGGGGTCGCCTTTAGCCATTAGGTTACCCCTGGTAGAAGGGCTTTCATGGCCGACTCAGTTGGCTGGCAGACCGGGCGACCGCCCAAGGACCAAATCTCCGTTGGGCCTGAAATTAAAAAAATGATTATATATTTAAGCTTTTTTTTATATATTTTTAAAAATATATATTTTAGGTCGCTATTTAAAAAATGAATATATATATATATATATATATATATATATATATATAATAAAAGAAACCACTTTAGGAGCACTTGTCATCATATTAGGCCATCTCTTATAAATAATTATTATTTTAGTTTAATCTCTTCTAACTAATTATAGATAATCCTTCTACCAAATATTATTTATATATATATAATAGTTCCATTACTCAACAAACTTAAAATATAAAATACTATTGCATAGTTATAATTATTTCATTGTCGAACTAATTGATTACATGCAAACAATATTATATTAAATCAATTTTCATTAACAAATAAAAAAGAACTACGCAAATTAAAACGCAATTTCTTAGATATATACAATAATCTATAAATAAGAGACACATATCATTAATTAGAGTCATCTATTTTTTACTTTTCTACTAATTTTAATTAAACGATAAATATACAATTGTATAGGAGATAATTTACTTGAAATATTATAAATATCTGTATTCAATTTTACAATTGAATTTAATATAAATTTAAACAAGAGATAATATTATCTATATCTATATTTAATTATACAATTGAATTGAATTGAATTTAATATAAATTTAAACTGGAGATAATATAATATTTTGATATCTTCATCATATAATAATGACTACAATATTAAATGTCTTCATCAATTTGGGACGTATATAATTTGAGTCTAATTTTGTATTTGAAATTGTGAATTAAGTTAGCTTTATAGAATTTACATACACTTCATTAGTCAATTTTTTAAATTTTTTAAGAGAGAATCTTTATCATTTAGTATAGAAAATTAGATTTATTCAACTCGTGTAATACACGAGGTTTTTTTAACATATAACTTTTTTTTTATTATTTTGCATACAAAATTATATTTATTCAACCCACGAGGTTTTTAAAGTATAACTTTTTATATTATTTAGTATACAAAATTACATTTATTCAACCCATGTAATAAACAAGGTTTTTAAAGATATATTTTTTTGATTATTTGGCATATAAAATTAAATTTATTCAATCCATACAATACACTGTGTTTTTAAAGATATACATTCTTATTATTCAACCCGTATAATAAACAAGGTTTTATAGATATATTATTTTATTGGTTAGTATATATAATTATCTTTATTCAACCCGTGTAATATACGAAGTTCTAACCCAGTATATATATATAGGGGATGGATCATGAGAAAACTAGTTTAAATGAGAAAACAAAAAAACTAACTAAAAATGCCTAAAAAACATACCAATTTTTTTTACAAATTTTTATAAAAAAATCGCTAGTTTTTATGCATAGTTTTTTTTTTTGTATTGCACATGTGCACTATTACGGATATAGTGCACATGTGTAGTACACATATAATGCACATATGCACTACAACAATTATTTTTTTTTGAAATTTTTTTTATATATAAAAAATAGCGATTTTTTTATAACAAATTCTAAAAAAAAAAAAATTTGGTATGTTTTTTAGGCTTTTTTAGTTAGTTTTATAGTTTTCTAGTTTAGATGTAGTTTTCTCATGATCCTCTAAATATATATATATATATATATAGAGGAAGGTTAACGTACATTACGTACGGCAGGTAATTACGCACGTTCATTTTAAAATCATGCACGTTATAACTCAAAAATCCAAAATCACGCATGTTGAAACACAATAATCACGCATATTGAAGACATTAATCACGCATGTTATAAAACAAATCACGCACGTTGTCGTACGTGAAGTACGTTAAGCCGTAATGTACGATATACTTTATATATATATAGGGGATGGATCATGAGAAAACTAGTTTAAATGAGAAAACCAAAAAACTAACCTAAAAAGCCTAAAAAAACCTAAAAACATACCAAAAATTTTTTTTTACAATTTTTTTTTAGAAAAATCGCTACTTTTTATGTATGGAAAAAAATTTAAAAAATAATTTTTGTTTTGGTTGTACAGCACATGTGCACTAATACATAAAGCTTAAACCACTTAACCCACCCCCCACCGACACCCCCCAAAAACCTAAACCCCCCACCCCACCCCCCAAAAACCTAAATTCACCCTCCCACCAAAAGCCTAACCCCCCACCCCCCAAAAACCTAAACCCCCCACCCCCCACCCTCCCGAAAACCTAAAACTAAACCCTAAACATAAACTCGAAAAAAACCTAAACCCCCCCACCCCACCCCCCAAAAACCTAAACCCCCCTCCCCCCACACCCAAAAACCTAATCCTAATCCTAAACCTCCAAAAAAACTAACCCTAAAAGCTAAACTAGACTCAAAAAGCTAATTTTAAGCATGTAATGCAATTGACCAATTGTAGTACATGTTATATTGCACATGTGCACTACTATAATAATAGTATTGAAAACAAGAAGACACCATAAATCTTTTTTTATGTCATAAAAATTTGCTCGAATATACTTGAATGAAAGATACAAAAATTTGTGATCTTATGGTGCCATTTTTGTTTTAAAATGATAACGTATGAAGAAATGGGAAATGTTTGAAGAGTTATATATATATATATATATTTCCAATTTTACCCCTCCTTCATTAAAAGTCTCTCCCAACCTTTTTAGTGGTTTTTAGTTAGTTTTCTAGTTTTCTCATTTATATATAGTTTTCTCATGATCCTCTCCCTATATATATATATATATATATATATATATATATATATATATATATATATATATATATATATATATATATATATAGCCGCTAAAATAGAAACCATCACCAGTTGTAAGAACCGTGAGATCCACTCTCCACCAATCAGAATATGGGGTATTTTGTTCATTTCCTTCAAAATGTCTAATCTATCCCTCTCTCTTTATTTATTGTTAGCAGACTTTTATATATCATCTCTCCTCTCACATCTCTCATCTCTCATCTCACTTCTCTCTTTCAAGTTTCTTCATTTTCTCCGGCGGTTCCGATGGACGCCGCCGCCGCCCAGGCGACCCCCCTCCTTCTCCGGTGACCCACTCCTTCTCCGGCGACCCCCTCCTCATGGTTTCACGGTAAAGATCAGAGGCCGGCTCTTTCTCCGGGTCTCTTCATCATCTTCATCTGATTGTGGGCTTGTGTTTATACTTAGAGAAATGGGCATGATGAGAAAGGCGGTGTAGTGGGGTTTTCTTTACGGTTTTTCTGGGGTGTTTCTTCCGTTGGTGGATGTGGCCTGACGGTGTTGGCGGTGCTGGTGTTGGAGGCGGTGGCTGTGTGAGCGTCGGTGGCTGAACCCTTGGATGCCGCCTCCGCACTAGGGGGTGGGTGTGGCATAAACCCTCGCCTGTTTGTTTTACGGCTGATGATGTTACTGCGTTTGTTGGTAAGGGTTTTTGTTGGGTTTTGCTGGTGCTTTTGAATGTTTGAATCTGAATGTTTTTGAATGTTTGCTGGTGGTTTTTGCTGGTGCTTTTTGAATGTTTTTGAATCTCGGTGCTTTTGAATGTTTGAATATGGTGCTTTTGAATGTTTGAATATGTTAAATCTAGAGCTTTTTTGAATGTTTTGAATCTGGTGCTTTTTGGTAGATTTTGAACAGTGAACTATGTGGGTTTTTGATCTGTTGGATTGGGGCGGTGATGATGCAAAAAAAAAAAAAACGTATATTTTGATGACGATGGCGTGGCACGGTTGGTGGATAGTAAATTTTTGAACCTGCAACCCCACTTTGCAGCCTTTGATTATCGGAAAAAAAATCTGAGCCAAACCCCGTTTTTTTCAAGAATCCATACATTTTTTTGATTTTTGTTGTTGATTTTTTATATTTTTTCCATGTCGCTGATGATAACAATCTATCTGAGACACCTACCGAGTTGCGATTTCTGGGTGCGTTTGTTTTGTTTAAAAAAGTTTTTGAAAAAAAAAGTTAAAACCGTAAAATTTTTAACGTAAAACGTAAATTTTTTAACGTAAAACGTAAAAGTTAAAACCGTAAACTTTTTAACGTAAAACGTAAAAAGTTTAAAGTAAAACGTAAAACGTAAAAAGTTTAACGTAAAACGTAAAAAGTTTAAAAAATATGTTAAAAAATCTGAATTTAAAGGCTTTTAATAAAATAATTCTGTTTAAAAAATAAAAACTAATATAATAATACAAAAAAGTAATAAAAAATAATAAAGACAAAAAGTCAAAAAAAATATTTTTACTAAATTTCCCTTTTGTATTAAAATATTAAGAACATAATAAGACAAAAAATACTTAATATTATTTTTTACTATTTTTAATCTCATCCATTCATCTTGAAGATCTAATGGTTGTAAAGTGGTTTTCTCAGTTCAACTGGAGATGGTTTTCATTTTAGCGGTGCCATATATATATATATAGGGCCAGGATTTAGGGAAAACGGTGAAAAGTATGAGAACGGTGAGAACGTTTATAGATTGTCAAATCAAAACAATTTATGGCTATGATTGCACGGTGGCGTTTTCATAAATAAAATAAACCTTTTAAAGTTGACACGCTTCAATAAAGGCAAAAGGTAAATGTTCTTCTACAAAACACGTCAAACATGACCGAAACATATATACTTCCCAGAGAAACCTCCTCAACTCCTACGGAAAACACGAAAAGCCTAGAAAACGCGAAACAATAAATATTATGTCATCGAAAGATCAAACCAGATCCAGAGGCAAAAAAATAGTGAGTTAACTTCGATTTACATTGTGCTAGTTTTATGATGTTTTTGGCGTTCTAATTTGAACAATAAATTTGCAGTTTCTATGAGTATGGAAAAGGATTGGTCATCTGCTCCAAAACGCCAATAAACCACCGAGCAACGAAAGAAGAAAACAAGAAAACATGGTACAGATTGTTACTTTTTATGATGTTTCTTTGTAAAACTCCATATATCATGTAATATACTTTGATAGTTTGTTACTAAACGCCAAAACATGTATCGTTTGTTTACTATTGTTTAAATGTACGAGAACGCAATTTTACATATATCATTTGTTTTATTAAACGCCATGTATCATCTGTGATTGTCTTATTGAACAACATATATCATTTGTGTGTGTTATTAAACACCAAAACATGTATCATTTGATAGATTTGTTATTAAACGCCAAAACATGTATCATTTGTGTTATTAAATGCCATGTATCTTATGTGATTGTCTTATTGAATGACATATATCATTTGTGTGTGTTATTAAACACCATGTATCATTTATGTTATTAAACGCCATAAAATAAAACGCCATGAAAATTAATCATGTTTTATAGGAGAGGAAGGGTTGAGAATGAGAATAAATGTGTACACAGGAAAGGCCCAGAACGCCAATAAGAGGAAAGCCTTAAGTCAGGATGTTGAGGTTGAGGAAGAACCATTTTTATGAGTTTAGTGGGGCTAGGGTTTTGTCAAGAGTAAAACCTACAAACTTGACTGGTTGGTTTATAAATCTAAACCAAAATCAAAGATAGACAGTAGAACACATGGGGTTTGGTGTTGCACTAAAGATGAAAATAGACAGTGTACCGAAAATACTTGGGTACTGGTTGGTTGAAAATTACAATGAAAGAACAAACAACCTAAATGTTGGCAACCATACAATACAAATCAATGAAGAATTGATAAACTCTTTAACGGGTGCACAAAATGGAGAGATGCCGGTGCAGGGTAAAAAAAGGTCAACAACTAATGACCAAGTAGTGGCTGAGTGGAGAGCACAGTTCCAAGGGACTACCTGGATTGGCAGACCAAGTGTGAAGCTCTACTTTGATGACATCTTGCCTGAGATTATAGCTTCGGGAGAAACTTCTACCTAAATTTTCTTGTAGCATTTTTCACTATTATTGGGCATGCAAGTGATAATGCGGTCGTCAACCAACAGTTCTTGCACAACGTTAAACCAAACGTTCAAATAAACCAACTGAATTGGTGTGGTTATATAATCCAATGCTTGCAAAACGCCAAAACCGAATGGTCTCCAACAAAGCATTACATAGGGCCCTTGATCATACTTGTGGTTAGAAAAAAAATTCCCTATATAACAGTTTGCACAAAATAACAGTTTAAAAATTGAAAATGTATTTTGTTACAGCTTGGCTTGGTGAATGATACTTGCAATAGAAAAAGATTGGAACGAAAAGAAGGATACCCAATTGAGTGGATTACAACAAAAACTCTTGACTTGTTTGAGGATGCACTGGCAAAACGCCATGATGGCAAAGAAGTAAAAAAGAAAGCTGTTAAAAAGGCTAATGAAGCCACACCCAAGAAAGAAGAAAAAATGCAGGTTGTTGATGAAGAAGATGCTGATGGTGATGATGT
Source organism: Helianthus tuberosus (assembly GCA_030545235.1). NCBI lineage: Eukaryota > Viridiplantae > Streptophyta > Magnoliopsida > Asterales > Asteraceae > Helianthus > Helianthus tuberosus. The sequence goes on from CM060395.1 coordinate 80,357,801, forward strand.
TGAGAATGAAGATGAAGATGATGTTGGCAATGCCGATGAGCATGCTGATAATGATGATGCTGAGGTTGATGATGATGATGGTTTTGATCATGATGATCATTATGACTATGCTGGACTCCACCCTGAGGTGCAAAACGCCATGCAAATAAATGAAGAGAATGAGAATGATGAAAATGAGAATGAAGAGAATGAGGATGAAGAGGTTTTGATTCAAAGGATTGTGGCTGGCGATATAGAAAGCCGGAACATGATGTTTGAAGTTTTTGCATCAGGTAACCATGCTCTGATCAGAGCACTAACACAGTATGAAAACAATGTTGTTGATGAAGAAAAACAAAACTTGAAACTGAGGAGGTATGTTGTTCAAATAATAAATTTAATAAAACCCACAAAACGCCTTACTTAATAAAATCCTTTTTTTTAATTAACAGGCAATGGCTGATAAATTGGATCGGGCATACAAAGAATTGGAAGACTGTTACAATAAAATGAGCACATTGTTAAACAGTTAAAGATTGAACATCCAAACAACCTCTTGGTACACATTAAATACTCAAAATGCTTGACATTGTTGGATAACATGTCAAAATTTGTTAATGAAAACGCGCTGAGAGAGAAAAAGGTAAAAATGAAGGTGAGGTTCAAAAAGACGTTCAAGGTGAAAAAGGAGTGGAACTAGGAGGTGAAACTGAAGAAGAAAAGGGGGAGGAGATGGCTGGAAAACAAAACGCCATAGAAGTGGAAACAATTGATGAAAAAAATGATGAAGTTGAAAAGGAAGGAGAAGGGGAAGGGGAAGGGGAAGGAGAAGGCGAAGGGGAAGTAGAAAGAAAAGGGGATATGGCTGGAGACCAAAATGCCAACCCTCAACTGTTACACCAACCCCCATAAATGACGATGAACATCATGAAGATCAAAGGGACACTGAGGGTGGTGATGAGAATATTATATTCTCAGATGAAGATATAAACAAAAACGATATTGAAAAATGGGATCGTGATTTCAAGACACTTGAATATCACATTTTCAGATATAATGGGGAAAAAATAATTAAAAGGAATATTGCTGATGTTTTGGAACTGCCGGGACAAGAACTAAAACAAATGATTGAAATAAAAGAAGGTTTAGATTGTCATAGGATGGTGGATCAATAGATTAAAGCTATAAAAAACCATCTGCAACCTGCTGAAGAGACCCCAAGAATGTCTGTATTTGATAAAAAACCAAACATCCCCCAAACAGAATCACAATAGAGTCAGGGGTTCGGGTTCATGGCTGAACTAGAAAAACTAAAGGGGAGATGGTGAACAAAAGTGTTGACCAGCATGGTGCAGTGTTTGATAAAACGCCATGACAGGAGCCACCATATGCAGGTGGGAAGAACCTCTTGCAAACTTTTGAAGAAGAAGAGACACCCCAAAACCCCAAGATGAAAACACCAACAACACATCACCACCCAAAACGCCAGACAGGGCAGATGTGCAGGAGACGGGTGGTGAGGACAAAAGTCAAGACATCACAAAATTGATGCAAGATAACACAATTTTAAACCTTGAAAAGCTGCCTGGTGATGAAGAAGCTAATCAAGATGATGAAGATGACGAAAATAAAAAGGAAACGACTGTTGAAGAAAAGGAGAAGAGAGAAACAAAAAAGAGTAGGGCATGTTTATCACCTTATGTAAGGAGGCAAGTGGTTATACATGAACCAAGGAAGACCCATGAAACCAACATTGCCACATACATATTCACTGAATGTGGTGAATACGAGTATGTACACTTCTCTCACTTAAAAACGGCAAACTTTGCATTTATTACGTTAAAATTATACATGCATATGCATGTAAACACTCAAAACGCCATGTCTTATATTAGAATGAGTTTGGATAACTAAAACGCCATAATGTTTTTTTCAGTACTGTCGTGTTCAAGACGGGAGGAGAGTTAACGCTCACAATGGTGATTTGCTAGAGCATGAGACCAGGATTATATGCACACGTCGGCATTGTTCAATGTTGGGCCCATATTCTGAACTATGAAGAAAGATACAAGGCTCCAGAATCACCCTCAAGATTATTTTGCACAGAAATCATGTTGGTAACTCTTTTTGCTATATTTAATTGATGAAATTATATTATGACCTTGTTTTGTTGTTTAAAATGTGATACCTCAATATTACAGAATCGTTCCGCGTACGAAGAAATGGCGGAAAAAAGTTATCGATACAAAGAATTCAACTACAACATGGCAACGGTTTTGAAAAACGCCCGTTTCAAAGGAGACCAGAAAGATAGAAACATAAAAGATTATGAACTGGTCTTCGTGCCAATAATATGGGCAAGACATTTGTATGTTGTCTGCTTCAATCTAAAACACAACAGAGTTGATGTATTGAATAACAGCTCTGTAGAGGATGATCTCAGCTTAAAAAAAAGTATGCTGGATGGGTCGAAAAGTTGGTAAGTATCTTGAAAACTTTGTATGTAGAAATTATGTTGACAAAATGCCATACTAATATATGCAAAAAATGTGAAACTACAACATGGTGCTTTTGCAAACTACTTGCGAATTAAAAAACACCCAATGGCTAAGATCATGAAGTGGGCGCCCCTTGTCAGACAAAAGATGGATTGGAGGACAACGTCTAACGTGGTCGACTGTGGCATTTTTGCAATGAGGCATATGGAAACATATATGGGGCAGATACGTGGTTGGGCATGTGGTCTGGCAAAAGAAGATGCCCCAAATCAACTACAGCAAAGACAACTAAATGACCTAAGGATGAAATACACTACAAAAATCCAGCTACATAGCGAAAATGAAAACAGAAGACATGCATTGTATGAAACAGGACACAAGAGAATATCTCATTTTAGTTTTACACCATTGTGAACCTTACGCCTTTTTTACTCTCTGATCGAGGTTCTCGGCATTAAAAAATCTCCGTATACTAAATCACACGTGTATATGTTGACATTTAAGAGATATACAGTCAAGAAAATCAAGAGCAATGGTGATATATATGCGGATTAGACACCAAAAAATAAACACTAAAAAAATTGCTACAATTTAAGGAATGTGTTTAGTGATGACATCAGATTTCTAATTGATGGAGAAAGGTCTGGTGGCAAGAAAAGCTGCTTCCAGGAGGTTGTCAAGTGTTTTCGCTCGACGATTCCATTCTTGGGTGGTTGGTTTGGCCCTTGTTCCTGTAACTCGAATCCTAGCCCGGTATATCCCATTTTAGTTTTACACCATTGTGAACCTTACGCCTCACGTGTGTTTTATTTATTTATAAAAATGGTTTATACCTTAACAATAAAACACACACAACAAAGGACAAGTGTATCCCATCATATATGTAGCAAAGTATTGGTAAGAGCCAGATATCGATCCATGGAACACGGGCGTTATTAAGTACTAAATCTTTGTCATTAATTTATCAGTAAAAGGATAAGTGAATGTTTGTTTAACTAAATTATCTAAAATTATATCTAAAACATAATAGACTCCAAATATGAAAAATAAATATTATCTTGTTTTACAAACAACCTAAACATGTTACCTAGATATGTCACAAAAGCACTTAATCAATTTTTCAATTGCAAGACAGCTACTTACCGGGTCTGGATTTCTAGCATTATGATTCTTCGGAAAGTTAACGCGATGGTCACATGTTAACCACCTAAAATCATTCATTAGCGAGCTATTGATATTTATTCATGCGAATCTTTAAAGATAGGTTATTTACCGGGTCTGGATTCCTAACCTCACTTATCAAAGAAAGCAATACCGATGGTCACAATACAGCCACAAGGATAAGCAATTAAGTAGATCATATAACAAGCTATTTCACATTTATAAGTCTTAAACACAAATCTACCATACCAGCAATTTCAGACCAAAACTACTAAACAAGGATCATAAACCGCGTTCAAGAACATGTAATCAACACCATATAATTCGTTAAAATCCTTACGTGCAAGAAAGCATTCCTAATCAAAATAAGATATATATTGTATAAAACCAATACCCTAGTCTGGTTTCATGGTGTAAACAAAGTCTACAAACAAGTGATTAATCAAGAAATAGTTACCATCCCACTAACCACAGATTCATTATCCAAGATAATCAAACATAATCAGGAAGTCAACATCAATGAAACATTCATTATATAATCATGAAGATTCAACATGAAAAAGTACTGAAAATTCATATAATTAAGATTAAAACATTAAGATTATTCAAGAAACACGTTCATTACTACTATTACATAAACTAACATCAGCTCAATACTTGAATAATGATCAGAATACATGTATAAGAACAAGGAATCGAACCAAACACAAGAAAGGAATTGATGGGTTAGATCGGTTATGCTTCCAGTCGATCTTGGTGCTTCAAATGGGTCTGATCAAGAGTGCTTCAGAACCCAGAAATCGCCCAGAAACATGGAGAAAAACCCAACATTTTAATCAGTGGCGAATGCTACTATTTATAGGCAAATTTCAGTTTGGCACGGCTGTGCACTGACATGTTTTTGGGTGACATCATTTCTTCGATTCGGGGTCAGACAAGTGGACTAGTGGACAAGTGGTCTCGGTTACCAAATTGGCATGGTCATGCCAATGGTCGCACGATAGTACGAGGTCATCAGAATCGAGATCATAAAGTATGGTCTAGGTGGTGCACGGGGGTGCTGTTGGCTCGCACGGGAGTGCCGTTGGCTTGCACGGGGGAGCGGTGGAGATGCACGGCCGTGCGTACCAAGTAATCAGTGGCACATGCTCCTTCACTGGCAGTGCTTCCGGGGTCGTGGGTCACGCATGGTAGTGCGGTTGGATCGCACAGCCGTGCAATATCTGGCAGTTCACAGAATTTTTCCAATTTCATCAGAATTGCCCCGTTTTCATCAGATTTGTCCTTTTCCCTTTGTATAAGACCTGAAAATAGAAAAGTACCTATTTTGGTACCTAAACATCACAGTTTGGGTCAAAAACGCTTAAAACGAGAGTGTTTTGTGGGATAAAAACATGTATAATTTAACGTATATCAAACATCCCCACACTTGAACTTTGCTTGTCCTCAAGCAAACTTAAATAAAGCAAATAAATGAATCTAAAAATTTAAAAAGTTACTAATTTATTTCAATGGTCAATCGGTTTTCCAAAAAGTCAATCATCAAATATTTTAGACCAAACAAGCGTATGCGAATATAAATAAAGATAACCAAAAAGCAATGATTCCACTTTCGATCTACTTAGCATGCAAATCTTTACATTTCTCACAATGTTCACACACACTCGGTTATATTTATGAATCATACATGTAATGTGTATGTGTAAAACACTCAACGCCAAGTCAACGAATCATGCAATATCATAAGCTTGTCAAAAGATCTAACCTCCACCAATTTAACATGCGAAAAAGCATAAATCAAGATGTCTTTGATGGTTGTAACGATAGGCTATGGTTAAGGTGTGGAATGGATATTTAAAAGTGGGTAAATGGTTAAAACTCGGTGGTTATTTCTAAGTAGCGGAAATGAATCAACAACTATACATAAATAATGCTTAAAGACGATTTTACCCTTTTCGAGCTATACAACATATCTTGTACTATTTAGCGCTTAAAATTGCTCTAACTTGATCGTCTTTATTCTGTTTTTTATCTCTATTTTCTGTTTTTTTTTCTTTTTTACAAGGAAATAATTACAAACAAGCTAGTTGGATAATAACTTTGGCCGAGTTTTAACACAAAAGGTTTAAAAATAAAAAAAGGCTAAATTTGGTTAAGTAGGCTAAGTAGTTGGGTAAAATTGGAAAAACACGAAAAATAGGCTCAACATGGCGAATTAATGGATAATGTTGGGTGCGGGATATAAACAAAGAAAAAGGCTAACACAAGAAGGGTATCCTAAGTGCCTCTATCATATTCATGCCATTTTCACATATTCATGATCTTGAAAAGTATACTAATGACAAGTTCTAAATTGCATAAAACATCCGGCTCACTCATATTCCGAAAAAAACAATAAGCAAGTCAAGAAACAATAAATGGCTCAAAAATATGCTCACGAAAATGAAAGGAATGGGTATACATGTAAAGATAAATATGCAAGTCTTTCTTTTTGTTTCTCACGCTTTTAGATATCTTTTTCAAAAATCAGTTTGGCTTGTTGGTTTTGATCAAATCTTAAGCTTTCTAAAGAACGCAATTGACCGTTTTTGTATTTTTAAAGGTTTTTTTTTTCAAAATGAATATATACAAAAACAAGGACACTGAAGGATAAACAAAGTTAAACCCTTAAACCCCTCCCCACACTTGAACTTCACATTGTCCCCAATGTGAAACACATATTAGTTATGCAATTATGAAGAGCTAAACTAAAGTGTGAAAAATGATAGAAGTACTCCCTTAGAGTTGAAGTAGACTTGTATAAATAAACTTTGAATATAAGTCTTCTCAACTCTGTGTGTGTCACTATATACCTGCCAAGTACGTCACTAACCAAAACAGCAAACAATACTATTGATCAAACCGTTAGATGACTAAAACCAAATCCATTATTAAAAAAAAATAAACACACACTAAAAACAAGTAAGGAATCATACCTTGATTGAAGATTCGAGTTAAATCCTTGCAAAAATTGGTTGGTTTTAGGAGTGGGAGAGCCAAGAATGGGTGTGTGGCCAGGGTTAGTAATTTTGATGGGTTTTTATTTATTTATTTGTTTATTTTTTTTAAAAGTTAGTTTTTATACCCTGAAAAATTACTGTTGCTAAAAATTCGTGCACGGTAGTGCACATCAACCTGTGCTCCGTGGTTCGCAACGTAGTGCCGCTGTGCACGGTAGTGCGTGTCCGACGACCACCTTATGCACGTTATTCTTGGTCAGATGTGATTATGAAGTGCACAGTAGTGCGGATCAGGTGCACGGCCATTCGTCATCTATACATTCTGCAGACAAAAGTAACAAAATGCTCTTCAACTCCTTTTTCTCAATAGATTTCACCATTTTTGCAAGGTTTTTACATGTTTTAAGTTTAAACTAACTTCAAAACTTCCTAAGACATGAATCAATCTTGTTCAAACCTACTAAAAACAGAATAAGTTAATGAACAAGGAAATAAATGCGATAAATTAAATATTTACATATTTACCCTTAGTGTGTGAAAACACGCTCGCTACATTTGTCAGCGAGTTGATAGCTAGACTCATTTTTTCCCACACTTGTTAAACGCGCGGGGCATTGACACACCCTTTCGGATTCGGCTCTATGTTTCCTGGAAGACCACCCGGGGGTCTCTCAGACAACATTTTAGCCAATTGTCCAACCTGATTCTCAATGGTTTGTATAGAAGCTTTCTGACTCCGCATCTCCCCTTCTTGGGCCATGAAGCGTTCCTCATGTTGTTGGTAGCGGTTCTCAGCTATCTGATTAGCACAATTGAAATTTCCTAACAGCTATGGCATCATCTCCTCTAGCTTAGAGTTATGCTGAGAGGCGTGAGGCTGGGAAATGCTCCGGAGCCTTGATGATGGTAATGTGGCTGGAAGGACTGACCCTGAGATTGGTAAGGCTGTCCCTGGGGCTGCTGTGGTGCGGCAGCAATCTGAGTGTATCCGAGTGGGTTTTGGTTCCCAGAACCAGATTTCCACCCAAAGTTTGGATGATTCTTCCACCCCGGATTGAACGTGTTGTTGTAGGGGTTATTTTAGGGCCTTATTTGATTGCCCATATAGTCCACTTCCTCGTGGCCTCTAAACATAACACCCTGCTCACAAGTACCTGGCTTGTGCGAAAGTCCACACTGCTCACATGATGATTTTACCTACGAAACGTTCTGAGCTTGATCACGTCTTGCTACCAAAGCTCCAATCTATGTTGTAAGAGCCATATACGTATCCACAGCATGAACGCCATGAATGGAAGATGCTTTAGTTCGCACCCCACTGTGTTGAAAACTTGACTTCAAGGTAGTTTTTTCTATAATTGCGTAGGCTTCATTAGGTGTTTTTGTTCCAAGATCGCCTCCTGCGTATACATCTAAACGTTCTTGTGAGTCGTAATTGAGTCCTTGGTAGAAATTAAGTACAAGCTGCCTTTTGGACAGCCCATGATGTGGGACATCAATCAAAAGGTCTCTGAATCTCTCCCACACAGCGTGTAGAGATTCCCTGTAGTCCTGCTTGAATGTCATAATAAGATTCTTCAACTTGGCTGTCTTTTCAGGAGGAAAGTATATGAAAAGTTCTGCCATCTCGTTCCAAGTCGTGATGGATCCTGTCGGAAGTGACAAAAGCCAAGATCGGGCTTTGTCTCGCAAAGAGAATGGAAAGAGCCGCAAATGGATTGCGTCTTCAGAAACGTCTCGTATTTTGAAAGTCGAACACACTTCGAGAAACGAAGCGATGTGTCGACCCGGATCTCCGTGATCCTTCCCATCAAACTGCACCGAATTTTGTAACATATTAAGGGGCTGTTTGGCTAAGTTTATTTTGGAGACTTATTTACTTATTGACTTTTAGGAAAAGTAAATAAGTCATAATGGAGTGACTTATTTACTTATTCCTCTCACATAATAAGCTAACCCAAACACCTTTTAACTTTTCAAAAAGTCAATAAGTAAATAAGTCACTAAAATAAGCTTAGCCAAACAGCCCCTAATAATACTAGATTTGATTTCAAAACAAGGTGCTATTACTGTAGGTCGGGCGATGCTCGGTAGCAAGCCCTCTCCTCCTGGTCGGCCGGTCTCATTCAATGGCCGGTCGTCTTCTGCCATGATGCTTCCTCGATCGTCTTCTGAACTCTCGCTATCAGAAAGTATCACTGGTTCGTCGATTGCTGTAGCAATTATTTGTGCAATAACACGGGATCTTTCACGACGCCTCCTACTTCTTCTTAGGTTAGGTTCTGGTTTGTTGGCTAGCTCAGCAATATCGGGTATGGGGGTTGAGGACATAAACCTACAAATAAACGGAAAGCATTATACGGAAAAAGAATGTAGTATATTATACTATTATAAATATATATACATTCATATATACTATAATTCTTATTTATTTAAATTTTTTTAATTAGAAAATCTGATGGAATCTGATGATCGCATTGGAAATCTGGTTTTTTTTTAATTTTTTAATTTATTTTAATTTATTTTTTTACCAGAAATTCTGATGACATCATCAGAAAATCTGATAACCTTGTTGGTGCATCCGTCTGTCGACTTCATCTTGTATCGAGTCTTGTTGTGATAGATAGATCAAGGCACGAAAAACGAGAAAGTGTACATAGGTGATTTCGCTTGAAATGGTTCAAGACCATTTCAAACGAAATTAAGAAGATGATTTCGTTTGAATGTGTTTCAAACGAGATTACTGATTTCGTTTGAGACAGCTTCAAACGAAATCACTCCACCTATAAATACCTTTGTGTCTTGTTCATTTGTAATTTTTTCCGGTCAGTGTAACGAAGTGCTGCCGAAGTGTCCACAGACTTGTATTTGATCTAAAATCTATATACGGACAGTTTAAAGTGATATTTCAGCTGAATTGAACTCAATACGTCTGTTTCTGCCTTTCGTATAGAGATAAACTTTTCTGATCGACTCGTTCGGGTCTAAAAACGATCCTACAAGTGGTATCAGAGCTCAGGAAGAAGAGTTCTTACCAATTCAGCTGCAAATTCTGATTTCTATACCTTCTTTTCAAAATTAAACAAGTTTTCATGGTTAAAATCGGCTAATCTTTTCACAATGTGTGCGTAACTGTGTTTTAACAAACCCTTGAGAGTTTCAGATCTAAAATCAGCTTAAAACTTGATCAATTGGACAAAATTTGGACCGAATTGCTGACATCATGTTGATTTCGTTTGAAGTTGCTTGCTGATTTCGTTTGAGATTGCACATAGCTGCTGATTTCGTTTGAAAAATCTTGATAATTCCGTTTGAATTCAGAATTCCGTTTGAGAAAGTTGGGTTATCTCGTTTGAAGATAGTCATTTCGTTTGAGGATTTCGTTTGAAAGTAGCAATCCCGTTTGAAATCGTAATTTCGTTTGAAAGGTCATACATATTCAGCAATTTCGTTTGAGAGAGTTGGTATTTCAAACGAAATAAGGTATATTAGTTGGACAGGGTGATCTCGTTTGAATTGGTATTCCGTTTGAAGATTGTAATTTCGCTTGAGATTGAGAGATTGTGAACTTGTGAAAATTGAAACATGGAGAACGAGTTTTATAATGCGTTTGCTAGTCCGATGACTGTAGCTCAAAATACGATGCTTGAAAATGAAACGGGAACTATGCAAAAACCACCGAAGCTTATGGATATTGATGATTTTAGTGGATGGTCTGAACGTTTTGGTAACTGGGTAGAAGCTTATCACCTAGATGCATGGGAGCATACGGAAGTTCAATATGTTAGACCAGTCGGGAACAATCAGGTGAAAATACCAATTAGAGAATTAAGTGATGTGGAGAAAAAGAAATACAAAGATGAGAAATTGATGATTAGTTTGTTGCAACAAGCGATTAAAGAAGATATCTTGATCTTACTTCAACACAATGGAAGTGCATATTCGATTTGGAAAGAATTAGAAGCAAAGTCCCTTGGTAGTGAAGATATGCTCAGGAACAAGATGTCACTTATGAAGAAAGAATTTGATCTATTCCGTGGTTTGAGAACGGAAAGCACCAAGCAGATTATTGAAAGATATTGTAACTTGGTGAAAACCATGACAAGATTGGGCATCAACAAACATAAAGATGAGTTGATAGAGAAGCTGGCTGATGCGTTGCCACATGATGTTTGGGGAACGTTTCTGATGATGTTAAGAAATAATAGAAAGGAATATAGCGAGTTAACACTAGGAGGATTCATCAAACATCTTGAAGCTCAAGAGATGGAGCAAAGAAAGATCGCTAGAATGAAGAATTATGATGGAGAACAAGACATTGGATTGTATTTCAAAGGTGGTGTTAGTGAAAAGACAAATCTTTCTCCAACAGTTGGAACTGCTTTCAATGTAAAAGGTTCTTCAGAAAATTCATCTCAGGGATCAAGCAGTAAAACTGGATTCACTTCATTTCCAACATTTGATGCACATTTTTCTACAACAAAAAGTGGCAAAGTTCTTCAATGCAACATTGCTTTGAACCTTGAAAATGATCAGAATTATACCGAGGAAGTTGCTAAAAGCCACATGTCTTTGTTGGTAACTGTGCTTGAATCCTATGGAGGTTTAGTTGCAAGGAGGATCGGGAATCCAATGCTAACGAAAGAGGATTACGATCAAATTGATGCTGAGGAGATGGAATTGATGGATATAAAATGGTGTATGGCTAGCGTGTTGAGACGAGCTGAAAAGTTTAAACAAATTACAGGCATAGATGATTTTCGCGATGCAAATGTTTCAACTTTAGGATTTGATAAGTCTAAAGTTACTTGTTTTCGTTGCAGGGAAAAAGGACACTTCAAGAGAGAGTGCACCAATCGTGAAGCAAGCGGAGCTCAAAATCCCTTTGGAAACAATGACTACTATCGAAAAGCGATATATCATGAAGTTGCTCAATAGCCACATCAACAACAACAGGCACAAACAGCTCATGGAAGAAAAGAAATTGAAGATTCAAAGAGAGCATGTCTTGGTAATCAAGATAATAGAAAAGGATTCAGTTGGGATAAATACATTCCAAAAGATAGCAAATCATGTTTGGTAGATCAAGAAGATGAAAAATTGGCAGAAGGTTTCAGTTGGGACGATTATTGCCCAGACAAAGAAATCCTGGCTAAAGGTTTCGTTGCTCATGTTATTAATGATTATACTGATGAATATTGGGCAGAAAAATACAGAAAAATTAAGGAAGCTGAAGAAGAGAAATGGAAAAGATATGCAGAAGAAGAAGAAGAAGAAGAAGAAAAAAGACAAGCTGAAGCAGAGAAAAAGAAAAGAGCTGAAGAAGTTCAAGTGAAAGTAGTCAAAGAAGTTCAAGAATTTGAAATCAAAACAGATGCTGATGCAGTCAAAGTTCCTGAAAAGTGTATGAATTGTGAATCTCTGATAAAGCAAAACAATGAACTGCTACACAACATCAAAAGGCTGAAAGAGTCCTACGATGTTTTGAACAGAGAGATGAATAAGTACCGTGAGTCGAACAGTGAACAGGCTGTAGCAATGAATACACTCAAAGGGGCATACATGAGGCAGCTTGACAATGTCATTTATTACACAGAAAAATGTGCTGAACTTGAGAAGAAATTGGAAACTCAGAAAATTGAAACAAATAGAGTAAATGAATTGTTGAAAAGTTACTCATGTTCTACTTTTATTGTTGACAGGATTTATCCTATTGTGGAAGGAATGAAGACATTTGAAGAAGAAAAGACTTCGGAAGAGAAGAAGTCAGAAACAAAAGAAGATGAGGAAGTGAAAATTTCTGGTAAGAAACCAAGTGTTGTCTATAACAAATGTCCATCCCCGATCGAAAATGGATATTCTCCTCGAAATCCTAATTCTGAAAGAGTCGAAAAGGCAACAAACTTACAATGGGAGTCTGAGTCTACAGATAATTTGCCAGAAAGTATAAATGTCACTTTCACGTCGTTCGATACTGATCATGAGTCCGAATTAATAAAAAAGGTGGTCGATCAGGTGTTGGATAAGGATGAAACAGAGGAGTCAATGTCGGAGTCAAAATCTGAGTCAAAGTCAAAGTCCGACAGGTCAAGTCAAAAAGCCAAACAGGGAAAACGGGTGTATAATAAAGAGTTCTTGTTATCAAAATCTAATTTGGATGATGAACTGATCAAAGTAGCACATACTTTGAAAGATTCTGACAAATTATATTCTGATGAGGTTTTTCCAATAAGAGGTGTTAAATCAGAAATGATCAAAAATGTTTTCAAACTAATAGAAATCAATATTTCTGAAATAAAAGATGAAAATCTTTCTAAGAAACCTAATCCTTACACCTCAAGAGTTCAACAACGTTTAAATAAGAAAATGGGTTACAATTATGGTTACAGTTTTCAAAAGAAACCAAACCATAATGGTAATTTCAAAAAGAAAGGACTTGGTTTCATTGCATCAAAAAAATTATAAAAATGAGAAAATTTATAAACCAAAAACTGTTTTTGTTTCAGGGAAAACGACTGAGGAAGAGAAGGAGCAAGCATTCAGAATGCAAACGAACAAAGAATTCCTTGCCAAGAAGCAAGATGAAATGAAGAAAAGCTTTTAGATTGAGTTTATGTGGACAAAAATATCGTCAATCAGCAAGCATTTCGAAAGTTTTTAGATTGAGTTTATGTGGACAACAATATCGTCAATCAATGTGAATCGTTTAGAACTTAAAATGTTAAAAGCTTAACGATGTTGGTGATTTGTCTCAAAAACTGATATGATCCTCTTACATAAACCCACAAAAATAGTGTCTGTAAATATTTCTTTATTGCATTTCTGTTATATTCAAAAATCCAGAAAGATTTTAGTGTGTTTTAGCATAAATTTTGAAAAATACAAAAAAGATTTTCGACAACTGATGTTGGAAAGCTGATTTTCAAAATTCCAAGTGCTAAACTTGATGAACAGGTTTGGGAAAGAATGTATGAAAAAGTTGTATTTTCAGTGATTATCAAAGATTAAATCATTTTTGAATGGTACCTGCAAGTGGTTTCTAAATTTGCAAAATTTTAAATTTGGTGAAACTTATTTTTGGGTAGAAATTTGTGCAGGTTAGCCAGGTTCAGATACCTGAGTTAGATGAGTGCCAGGTTACGATCTAAGAACCTGAAGATAGAGAATTCCAGACTGAGATTCCAGCTTAGCGAAAGGGGGAGTCTGATGACATCAAGAGGGAGTCTGAAGATTGTAGAGACAGATTCAAATCCTGAAGATTACGAGAAAGAGAAAGAGATTGATTGAGGATGCTTACAATGGAGATTTTTTGGAGAGAGCGAGAAGACTAATAAAGACTGAAGGTTTGACAACCGAAGACTCGACACCAAAGACTTCGTCAACATCCGAGGGGGAGTCTGTTGGTGCATCCGCCTATCGACTTCATCTTGTATCGAGTCTTGTTGTGATAGATAGATCAAGGCACGAAAAACGAGAAAGTGTACATAGGTGATTTCGCTTGAAATGGTTCAAGACCATTTCAAACGAAATTAAGAAGATGATTTCGTTTGAATGTGTTTCAAACGAGATTACTGATTTCGTTTGAGACAGCTTCAAACGAAATCACTCCACCTATAAATACCTTTGTGTCTTGTTCATTTGTAATTTTTTCTGGTCAGAGTAACGAAGTGCTGCCGAAGTGTCCACTGACTTGTATTTGATCTAAAATCTATATACGGACAGTTTAAAGTGATATTTCAGCTGAATTGAACTCAATACGTCTGTTTCCGCCTTTCGTATAGAGATAAACTCTTTTGATCGACTCGTTTGGGTCTAAAAACGATCCTACAAACCTCATTAGAATTCTGATGACCTTATCAGAAAATCTGTTTTTTTTAATTTATTTATTTTATTTTTTATTATTTTTTTACTAGAAATTTTGATGACATCATCAGAAAATCTGATAACCTCATCAGAATTCTGATGACCTCATAATAGATTTGAAAAACTAGACACCCGTCATCCTTTTTTGAAGAGCTTTTAAAAGCAAACATGCACACCCGTCAACCTTTTATGATCTTTCCTCGTTTTGTGACCAAGGTGATAATAAGCCAGCTGTTAGGAAACTTTTTATGTAAGTATTGAAGACCTCATAATAGATTTGCAACTAGGGAGGGAACATTCAAATTTTCTTGTAGAACAACCTGGGCCATTGTAGGATAACCTCATCAGAATTCTGATTACCTCATAATAGATTTGCAAAACTGTTAGGAAACTTTTTATCTAAGTATTGAAGAAAAACTTATTCAGCCTATCTAAAGAAGAAGATAACATCCCGAAGAACAAAAAACAAGAAGAAACCAGATTGGACACTTGAAAAGAACAACACATCTTCTTCAAAGAATCAGAAGCTGATCAAGAACATGAGAAGATTATCATAAAAGACCATTCTGATGGATCTGATGATATTTTTGATGAAATATCATCAGTTTCTGGTAAATATAATCATGGGACTTTCTGATGATTTGTTCATCCGAATTTCTTATGAAGTGGTTATCAGAAATTCTGATAAACCCCACTTGTCTGAACGAGTTTTACCCTGCCACAATAACCGAAGCAACTTGACATTATTGGATCTCATGATAACCAAAGCAACTTGATAATTGGATTCAATGAATATGTTAAGAAGCTACTTTTTGCAGGACATATGCATGAATAAACAAATGTTTATTGATGCCCCTGGGCTTTCTATAAATAGAAAGCTTTTCAAGCAAAGGACCATGGGTTAAGCCAAGCATTCAATACATACAACAAAAACTCCATTGTCCTTTCACCTCAGAATTACACAAGTATTTGTTTGTAATAGATAATAACCTCACAATCACCTTGTAAACCATTTTGTTTCAAAGTGATATAAACTTGAAAATTCTGTAGGTCTTTTTTCTTGAAAGTTTGATTTCTATTTCTGCACACTATTTTCATATCTGTTGAAATCACTTGCCATATTATGTGAAAAGAAAGTTTTTAAGTCCAACTGGGACCAACAATTGGTACCAGAGCACATTGACTAAATTATTTTCAAACAATCAATTGCTCATCTCTTTTTCTCTAAATATGGCAAACGTTCAAACATGGAATAATGCTTTCAACATTGGTTCAATGTCTAAACCTCCGACCTTGGTCAAAGAGGAATACCCACAATGGAAAATCAGGATGGTCAACTTCCTTAATGGACATGACCGAACACTGGTTCAATCCATTGAAAGGGGTCCATATGTACCAATGACTGAAATACCAGTTATTCCATCAACTGATCAATCACCAGGTGCCTCTTTGGCTCCCAAAAATGAAAGTCTTTGGAGACAAGAAGACAAGGAACTGGTGGCTGCAAATGAAAGGGCCAAATCACTTTTGATAATGGCACTTCCCAATTGTAGGATCGTGTAGCGACCTGAATGAGTCATTCAGAAGAGTTCTTAGACTATACGAAAGGCGGAAACAGACGTATAGACTCGAAACAGCTTGAATATCACTTTAAACTTCTTGTATATTGAATTAACAGCAATTACAGTCACAAGAAATACCGGCAGCACCTCGGTATGGATTCCTAATTCTATTCCAAATGACAAACATGAACCACCTATATATAGTCCACTAATTTCGCTTGAAATACATCCATAACTGTTCAAGCGAAATCACAAGTTTACTTGTTCAAGCAAAATTACAACATAACTTTCAAACCAAACTAACTTTTGTCTTATGTGTACATTCAATTTTGTGTGATGTTGCACATGATGATGTCATCTTTATGATGTCATCATTGAATATAATGACATCATGCTTAATCAGATCCGCAACGAAACCAAGACTCGATATAAGACGAAGTCGACAGATGAATGCACCAACAGACTCCCCCTCAGATGTTGACGAGTCTTAAATGTCGAGTCTTCACAATCTTCAGTCTTTATCAGTCTTTGGGAACTTTCCAGAATCTCGATCTGACTCTTTCCTCACTCTAACATTCTTCAACTAATCTCCTCCTCGGACTCTCTCTTGTATTTTTCAGGATCAACAGTTGGCTCTAGCAACTTCCGATTTTCTTTCTCTAGCAGACTCCCCCTCAACTTGTACTGGGATCGTAGTCTGGCTCACATCTTCCTCAGGTATTTACAGGTTCAGGTATCGTAACCTGACTCACCTACATATTCTCTACCCAAAACATAAGTTTCATAAAAGATAAGATATAACAAATTTAGAAACTTTGCTAATCACTTGAAAACACAATTTGAACACATCATTTTCAAATATCGAACAAAAAGATTTATCATGTAAGTCACTGATGAACCACTTGAATGAATATCATTTTCATTTCAAACATCTTCAAACAAACTTTCCCAAACCTGTTCGTCATGTTTAGCACTCGGAATTTTGAAAATCAGCTTTTCAACATCAGTTGTCTAAAATTTTTTAATTTTCAAAAAATTATGCTAAAACACACCGAAAATCTTTTTGGATTTTTTATATAACAGAAATGAAATGCAGTAAAGAAATATTTACATACAATATTTTTGTGATCTTGCGTAAGAGGATCATATCAGTTTATGAGACAAATCACCAACACCGTTAAGCTTTAAACATTTTAAGTTTTAAACAATTCACTTAGATTGTCAGTATACTGATCCACTTAAATTTTCACACAAAGTTCAACTGTTTCGAGATACGAGATTAATGTTTTAGAGACTTAAACTTATTCGCGTGTCCCACCTCAGAATATACTCCCGTATCCAGATCCCAATATTCAGTCTTACAGGTGAGTATACCTAGATGATATCTGTAAGGGGTTAAATTGCGAGACCGTGAGAGCTCAGGTCAGAACTTCCGTTCAGCAGAGAGATGACGGCTCGACTTTAGGTGGGTCCCCTTTAGAGGATCTTTTTTTACAACAACACATGATTTGCATTTTGCAATGTTTTATTATTTTTTATGCTGAGGGGAGGTTATATTTCAAGCAAGCGTAAAGTATTCTCCGGGGACTAGGCCATTGCTTCCGCATTATCAGAAGTCCCGGGATAATACCCCAGATATCACTAACCATAAAGACCTAGTATCTCAGAAAGAGGGGTCCTTCAAACAAGATTTCGGGGGTTACCCATATATCCGAGAGATGTTACCCACGATATAAGCAAGTTTGAATTTTAGGTTTATATCTCGTCACAATCTACTAAATGTGCAAAAACCTACAGGCATATCATCAGTGAGACCGTTTATCACTATTTAACTTTCCATTTCTTTAGCATGCCGTGATCGTCCACTGATGTACTATCATTTCCTCTTTTATACAACAAAACTCATTTTTGATTTTATTAAGTTTTTGTCTTTTTCAAATTTTCAAATGTTTTTGGATTTTCTAAAATTTTTACTCCCCCTAAAATGCAAACACATTTTAGGAAATTTGAAAACAAACTATACAATAAAGTGACAACTGATATCGAATTACTTCACTTCGCCATCCTCTTGGTATAAACAATCAGAACTCCCCCTCACAACAAACTATTTTCCCATTGTGATTTCAAAACACTTAAGTTTGTTTTAATCAAATGGTTTTTCCGGAAAATAAGTTTTGTTGATTTTCAAACCACTTGTAGGTTAGGGGATAAACTCATCATTTTTTCTCCAAAATACCACTTGTAAGTATGGTCCAATCAAGTTCAACTTAATGACCTTGATTAACCATTTGAAGATGAAAACCTTCTTCAACCACTTCCAAGTTCACTCACCAAACAACACCACATGTAAATCAAAATATAACAATTTAAAGATATCACCTGTAGATTTACCAACCAAACAATTTAAGAATGATGTCGATTCCTGCTCCGCTTTTACCAACCTGGGAGCTCCGGCAAGTCCGAATTTTAGTTAGAAAATGGTGTCACCCAAGCCTGACCAGCCTTGAGTGATTTTGGTGGCAAACATCTGTCTCACCAACATTTTGATTTGTAAAATTCTTTAGCATCCTTCACTTTCCTGTCAACCATCTTCCCAAAAATATGTTTAACTTTGCCATTAAACACCTTTTCAGCATCAAATTCTTTGTTACCAACAAAGAATTGACCTGAAATCTCAGTTTTACCAACCCTCCACTTCGAATTTTCCTTCAACAACTTGGGAAAATATTCATCGTTCACCTCTAGAACAGAATTCTTAACCTTTTTCTCAACACATGACTCCTCTGATTTTATGGAATCAGATTCATTGTCAGAACTTCTTTCAGATTTTACAACCCATTTTTGTTTTGTTAAATCAACTCTTCTTTTGTAAAATCGTTTTGAACTTTCACCTTCTTCAGAAGTTGAATTTTCAAACACTTTCGATTTCTCAGTTGATTGTTTCTTCTCAAAGACAAGTTTTTCTTTCAGTTTTGAGTTAGAAGTAACTTCATGCATTGTGTTGTTGGACTGTTGGCAATTCCAAGCAATATGTCCAACTTTTTGGCACTTAAAGCAAGTTCTTCTGTCAACTCATTGAGCAAACTTCTTCACATTCCTCTTTACTTCAGCAAGAAACTCTTGGTTTGACTGTTTCCAGAATGGTTTCTTCTGCTCATCTTCAGAACTTCCTCCTGCAACAAATATTGTTTTTGGTTTATAATTTTTCTCATTTTTATAATTTTCTGAAGAATTAAAACCAAGACCTTTTCTTTTTGAAATTACTGTTATGGTTTGGTTTCTTTTGAGAACCATAACTAGAACTGTAAACCTTTTTCTTGTTCAATCTCTGTTGAACTTTTGAAGTGTATTTTTTAGGTTTTTTAGCAAAATTTAAATCTTTTATTTCAGAAATATTAATTTCTGTCAATTTGAAAACCTGTTTGATCATTTCAGTTTGGACACTTCTTATTGGAAATTCCTTATCAGAATATAATTTGTCTGAATCATTCAAAGTATAAGCCACTTTGATTGGTTCGTCATTCAAATTAGATTTTGACAACATGAATTCTTTATTGTAAACCCTCTTAACCAGTGAACTCGGACTCTTTTCTGACGAACTCGAACTTTCAGACTTAGACTTCGGTTTTGACTCTTCATCCATATCTAACACCTGATCGACCACTTTCTTTAATAACTCAGACTCATGATCAGTGTCAGATGTTGTGAATGTGACATCAATATTGTCTGGTAATTCATCAATGATTTCAGACTTTAACTTGATGTTGAGAGCCTTATTTAATCGTTCCTCATTTGGCTTTCTGGGAGAATAACTTTCATGGATGGGGGGCGGACATCGGTTATACTTGACACTTTGTTTCTTACCAGTATCAGTATCTTCTGTATTTTTCTCCTTGAATGCCTCAAGACCTGCAACAATAGGATAAACACGATCAATCAAATAATCACATGTTGTATAACTCAACAACAAACGTTTAATCCTTTCATTTTCAATCTTTTCAAGGTCTAAATCCTGCTCCAGTTTCGCACAATCTTCAATATACTCATTGATGACGCTCTGTTTTGTCATTAAAGTTGCATTCATCTTCATCTGAGCAGTTTCAACTTCTAAATTTGTCTTTTTCAGACTATCAACTGTTCTGTTCAGAACATCATACGACTCCTTCACATATTTCACATCGGACAATAAATCTTCTTTAATCTTCTCTAATTCAGTAATCTTTTTATCTTTCTCCTCACAAGCTTTGCAAGAATCTAAACACTTCAAACATGGTTTTTCAACTTCAACCACTTTTTCAACTATCTTTTCTATCTCGACAGTCTTTTCAACTTCAACGAGTTTCTCAACTTCAACTATTTTTTCTACTTCGACAATTTTTTCTATTTCGACAAGTTTTTCTACTTCGACAAGTTTCTCAACTTCGACTATTTTTTCGACTTCAACTATTTTCTCCACCACTTTCTCCACTTCAACAATTTTATCTACAACTTTCTCAGTTACTGCCTCAGCATTTGTTTCTCCAGCTTCTGTCTTTGCTTTTTCATTAGCTAGCATTCTTGCTGCTTCCAGCTCATGTTCTTCAATCTTCTGAATAAACTGTGCCAAATTCATATTTTCAGTTTTTCTCATATGTTTTACAATCAACAGATAATTTCCCCATTTTTGCTTTGGTAATGCATCAGCAAGTTTATCAATCCATTCATCATCATCTTTCTTAATGTCCAATCTTCCCATTTCCACGACTAAATGACAATATCTATCAATGGTCATCTTTGTTGTTTCATGGTCAAAAGCTACAAACATGTCAAATGACTTCTTCAACAACGCCTTTTCCATGTTTCGGTTTCCCAAAATTCACAAACTCGGACTTTCAAATGAACTGGAATCAAATCTCAAGCAAACTGGTAATTACAAACGAACTAACTTGATGCGAACTGGTTCACCTCGTGAAACACCTGGAGATACAAAAACAAATGATCAGTTTAAACGAACTGAATATGTGAACGTGTGTGACGGTTGAATCGATCTAGGACTCATGTCGAAGATTCGCGGACTGACTAAATTCCAAACCGTGCAATCTGAGTGAATGGGCTAGATCGAATGGGCCACAAAATATGTGCTTCAAATGGATCACCAACAATGAAGTTCACTTGATGACTTGATACACTTAATATCAAATTGGATTGCAATTATAAGACTTGATTTACATGCAATCATATGGATATCTCCAAATAAAACTGGCCGACAACTTGAATAAATTCCTATCAAAGCACATGTAAAGCTGACAATATCTTTTTATTTTATTAATAGTAGCCGACAACTCTAATTTGATATTTAATTCTACTGGGCCTCCCAATCTTCAATCTTTATCCAAACCTTGGGCCGATCAACACACACAAACTGAAACAATTAATATTTGTTGGTTTAAAAAATCACATGTATCGACAAACCTTTTAATGGCAGACACTTTTATCTTTCAACAAATTTTGATTGGGCCGCACTATGAATTCACATGCACTATATGACTATTGTTTTAAAATCACCGATTGCACTTAATGAATCACTTAACACTTCTGATAAAGTTGACTAAATGACCAATCAAACCGATGCAACCTGACACCAATCATGTGATTTATTGTATCAACTTCAAATGTCCTGACAACCTCATTTGACGTTTCACGCTAATTCGATGCACTTTTCCAAGCGAAATAAACTTTTTCACCAGAAATACAATTCAAGCGGAATAACTCGGAATAGTGATTCAAGCGGAATCAACACAATCTTTCAAGCGGAATACCGGTTGAAGCAAAATCACTAATTTCAAGCGGAATCTACAGTGAAAACTCAAGCAGAATCACGATGACATCAGCATTTCGAACGAAATTTCAAGCGGAATTACGAAAATGTCAAGTTTTAGATCGATTTTAATGCTGAAAATTTCCAGGATTTGTTAAAACATGATTGCGAATATAATGTGAAAGTTTGAGCCGATTTTAACCGTGAACAATTTTTAATTTTGAAAAAGAAGGTGTAGAAAATAGAAATTATGATGAAAACAGGATGTTTTGGTATGAACTCCTTGTCCTGAGCTCTGATACCACTTGTAGGATCGTGTAGCGACCTGAATGAGTCGTTCAAAAGAGTTCTTAGACATACGAAAGGCGAAAACAGACGTATAGACTCGAAACAACTTGAATATCACTTTAAACTTCTTGTATATTGAAATAACAGCAATTACAGTCACAAGAAATACCGGCAGCACCTCGGTATCGATTCCTAATTCTATTCCAAATGACAAACATGAACCACCTATATATAGTCCACTAATTTCGCTTGAAATACATCCATAACTGTTCAAGCGAAATCACAAGTTAACTTGTTCAAGCGAAATTACAACATAACTTTCAAACCAAACTAACTTTTGTCTTATGTGTACATTCAATTTCGTGTGATGTTGCACATGATGATGTCATCTTTATGATGTCGTCATTGAATATAATGACATCATGCTTAATCAGATCTGCAACGAAACCAAGACTCGATATAAGACGAAGTCGACAGATGAATGCACCAACACCAATGACATATTCTCTCAAGTTGATGCATGTGCATCAGCTAAAGAGATATGGGATCAATTAGAAAATCTTTGTGAAGGAGGGGAAAGGATGAAGAGAAACAAAAGAACAAACTATGTTTCCTCCTATGAGAGATTCAAAAGTTTACCAAATGAAAAACTTTGTGAAACCTATAATAGATTTGCAAAACTTTTAAATGAGCTAAAGAAATTTAGGATTGTAAAATCAAATGATGAAAATAATATAATAGATTTGCAAAACTTTGAAGAAGACGTGTTGTTCTTTTCAAGTGTCCAATTGTTGGTCCTAGTTGGACTTAAAAACTTTCTTTTCACGTAATATGGCAAGTGATTTCAACATATATGAAAATAGTGTGCGCAAATAGAAATCAGACTTTCAAGAAACAAGACCTACAAAATTTTCAAGTTTATGTCACTTTGAAACAAAATGGTTTACAAGGTGATTGTGAGGTTATTATCTATTACAAACGAATACTTGTGTAATTCTGAGGTGAAAGGACAATGGAGTTTTTGTTGTATGTATTGAATGCTTGGCTTAACTCATCGTCCTTTGCTTGAAGAGCTTTCTATTTATAGAAAGCCTAGGGGCATGAATAAACATTTGTTTATTCATGCATATCTCCTGGAAAAAGTAGCTTCTTAACATATTCATTAAATCCAATTATCAAGTTGCTTTGGTCATCATGAGATCCAATAATGTCAAGTTGCTTTGTTTGATATACGTTAGATTATACATGTTTTTATCCCACAAAAAAAAAATCCCGTTTTAAGCGTTTTTGACCAAACCTGCAATGTTTAGGTACCAAAACAGGTACTTTTCTATTTTTAGGTCTTATAGAAAGGGCAAAAGACAAATCTGATGAAAGCGGGGAAATTCTGATGAAATTGGCAAAATTCTGTGAACTGCCAGATATTGCACGGCCGTGCGATCCAACCGCACTACCGTGCATGACCTACGACCCCGGAAGCACTGCCAGTGCAGGAGCGTGTGCCACTGATTACTCGGTACGCACCGCCGTGCATCTCAACCGCACCCCCATGCAAGCCAACGACACTCCCGTACGAGCCAACCGCACCACCGTGCACCACCTGGACCATACTTTCTGATCTCGATTCTGATGACCTCGCACTACCGTGCGACCATTGGCATGACCGTGCCAATTTGGTAACCGAGACAACTTGTCCACTAGTCCACTTGTCTGACCTCGAATCGGAGAAATGACGTCCCCGGCAACGGCGCCAAAAACTTGGTGACTTGCGAGGCGCACATATTTATTTACAGTGAACTTCGCACTCACGTGGGTTTTAATATTTATAAAACTGGTTTATACCTTAACATTAAAACACACACACAACAGGACAAGTGTATCCCGTCATATATGTAGCAAAGTATTGGTAAGAGCCAGATATCGATCCATGGAACACGGGCGTTATTAAGTACTAAATCTTTGTCATTATTTTACCAGATATGTCACAAAAGCACTTAATCAATTTTTCAATTGCATGACAACTAGTTACCGGGTCTGGATTTCTAGCATTATGATTCTTCGGAAAGTTAACGCGATGGTCACACGTTAACCACCTAAAATCATTCATTAGCGAGCTATTGATATTTATTCATGCGAATCTTTAAATATAGGTTATTTACCAGGTCTGAATTCCTAACCTCACTTATCAAAGAAAGCAATACCGATGGTCACAATACAACCACGATGATAAGCAATTAAGTAGATCATATAACAAGCTATTTCATCGTTCACCTCTGGAACAGAATTCTTAACCTTTTTCAGTTTTACCAACCCTCCACTTCGAATTGACCTGAAATCTCAGTTTTACCAACCCTCCACTTCGAATTTTCCTTCAACAACTTGGGAAAATATTCATCGTTCACCTCTGGAACAGAATTCTTAACCTTTTTCTCAACACATGACTCCTCTGATTTTATGGAATCAGATTCATTGTCAGAACTTCTTTCAGATTTTACAACCCATTTTTGTTTTGTTAAATCAACTCTTCTTTTGTAAAATCATTTTGAACTTTCACCTTCTTCAGAAGTTGAATTTTCAAACACTTTCGATTTCTCAGTTGATTGTTTCTTCTCAAAGACAAGTTTTTCTTTCAGTTTTGAGTTAGAAGTAACTTCCTGCGTTGTGTTGTTGGACTGTTGGCAATTCCAAGCAATATGTCCAACTTTTTGGCACTTAAAGCAAGTTCTTCTGTCAACTCTTTGAGCAAACTTCTTCACATTCCTCTTTACTTCAGCAAGAAACTCTTGGTTTGACTGTTTCCAGAATGGTTTCTTCTGCTCATCTTCAGAACTTCCTCCTGCAACAAATATTGTTTTTGGTTTATAATTTTTCTCATTTTTATAATTTTCTGAAGAATTAAAACCAAGACCTTTTCTTTTTGAAATTACTGTTATGGTTTGGTTTCTTTTGAGAACCATAACTAGAACTGTAACCCTTTTTCTTGTTCAATCTCTTTTGAACTCTTGAAGTGTATTTTTTAGGTTTTTCAGCAAAATTTAAATCTTTTATTTCAGAAATATTAATTTCTGTCAATTTGAAAACCTGTTTGATCATTTCAGTTTTGACACTTCTTATTGGAAATTCCTTATCAGAATATAATTTGTCTGAATCATTCAAAGTATAAGCCACTTTGATTGGTTCGTCATTCAAATTAGATTTTGACAACATGAATTCTTTATTGTAAACCCTCTTAACCAGTGAACTCGGACTCTTTTCTGACGAACTCGAACTTTCAGACTTAGACTTCGGTTTTGACTCTTCATCCATATCTAACACCTGATCGACCACTTTCTTTAATAACTCAGACTCATGATCAATGTCAGATGTTGTGAATGTGACATCAATATTGTCTGGTAATTCATCAATGATTTCAGACTTTAACTTGATGTTGAGAGCCTTATTTAATCGTTCCTCATTTGGCTTTCTGGGAGAATAACTTTCATGGATGGGGGGCGGACATCGGTTATACTTGACACTTTGTTTCTTACCAGTATCAGTATCTTCTGTATTTTTCTCCTTGAATGCCTCAAGACCTGCAACAGTAGGATAAACACGATCAATCAAATAATCACATGTTGTATAACTCAACAACAAACGTTTAATCCTTTCATTTTCAATCTTTTCAAGGTCTAAATCCTGCTCCAGTTTCGCACAATCTTCAATATACTCATTGATGACGCTCTGTTTTGTCATTAAAGTTGCATTCATCTTCATCTGAGCAGTTTCAACTTCTAAATTTGTCTTTTTCAGACTATCAACTATTCTGTTCAGAACATCATACGACTCCTTCACATATTTCACATCGGACAATAAATCTTCTTTAATCTTCTCTAATTCAGTAATCTTTTTATCTTTCTCCTCACAAGCTTTGCAAGAATCTAAACACTTCAAACATGGTTTTTCAACTTCAACCACTTTTTCAACTATCTTTTCTATCTCGACAGTCTTTTCAACTTCAACGAGTTTCTCAACTTCAACTATTTTTTCTACTTCGACAATTTTTTCTATTTCGACAAGTTTTTCTACTTCGACAAGTTTCTCAACTTCGACTATTTTTTCGACTTCAACTATTTTCTCCACCACTTTCTCCACTTCAACAATTTTATCTACAACTTTCTCAGTTACTGCCTCAGCATTTGTTTCTCCAGCTTCTGTCTTTGCTTTTTCATTAGCTAACATTCTTGCTGCTTCCAGCTCATGTTCTTCAATCTTCTGAATAAACTGTGCCAAATTCATATTTTCAGTTTTTCTCATATGTTTTACAATCAACAGATAATTTCCCCATTTTTTCTTTGGTAATGCATCAGCAAGTTTATCAATCCATTCATCATCATCTTTCTTAATGTCCAATCTTCCCATTTCCATGACTAAATGACAATATCTATCAATGGTCATCTTTGTTGTTTCATGGTCAAAAGCTACAAACATGTCAAATGACTTCTTCAACAACGCCTCTTCCATGTTTCGGTTTCCCAAAATTCACAAACTCGGACTTTCAAATGAACTGGAATCAAATCTCAAGCAAACTGGTAATTACAAACGAACTAACTTGATGCGAACTGGTTCACCTCGTGAAACACCTGGAGATACAAAAACAAATGATCAGTTTAAACGAACTGAATATGTGAACGTGTGTGACGGTTGAATCGATCTAGGACTCATGTCGAAGATTCGCGGACTGACTAAATTCCAAACCGTGCAATCTGAGTGAATGGGCTAGATCGAATGGGCCACAAAATATGTGCTTCAAATGGATCACCAACAATGAAGTTCACTTGATGACTTGATACACTTAATATCAAATTGGATTGCAATTATAAGACTTGATTTACATGCAATCATATGGATATCTCCAAATAAAACTGGCCGACAACTTGAATAAATTCCTATCAAAGCACATGTAAAGCTGACAATATCTTTTTATTTTATTAATAGTAGCCGACAACTCTAATTTGATATTTAATTCTACTGGGCCTCCAAATCTTCAATCTTTATCCAAACCTTGGGCCGATCAACACACATAAACTGAAACAATTAATATTTGTTGGTTTAAAAAGTCACATGTATCGACAAACCTTTTAATGGCAGACACTTTTATCTTTCAACAAATTTTGATTGGGCCGCACTATGAATTCACATGCACTATATGACTACTGTTTTAAAATCACCGATTGCACTTAATGAATCACTTAACACTTCTGATAAAGTTGACTAAATGACCGATCAAACCGATGCAACCTGACACAAATCATGTGATTTATTGTACCAACTTCAAATATCCTGACAACCTCATTTGACGTTTAACGCTAATTCGATGCACTTTTCCAAGCGAAATAAACTTTTTCACCAGAAATACAATTCAAGCGGAATAACTCGGAATAGTGATTCAAGCGGAATCAACACAATCTTTCAAGCGGAATACCGGTTGAAGCAAAATTACTAATTTCAAGCGGAATCTACAGTGAAAACTCAAGCAGAATCACGATGACATCAGCATTTCGAACGAAATTTCAAGCGGAATTACGAAAATGTCAAGTTTTAGATCGATTTTAATGCTGAAAATTTCCAGGATTTGTTAAAACATGATTGCGAATATAATGTGAAAGTTTGAGCCGATTTTAACCGTGAACAATTTTTAATTTTGAAAAAGAAGGTGTAGAAAATAGAAACTGTGATGAAAACAGGCTGTTTTGGTATGAACTCCTCGTCCTGAGCTCTGATACCACTTGTAGGATCGTGTAGCGACCTGAATGAGTCATTCAAAAGAGTTCTTAGACATACGAAAGGCGAAAACAGACGTATAGACTCGAAAAAACTTGAATATCACTTTAAACTTCTTGTATATTGAAATAACAGCAATTACAGTCACAAGAAATACCGGCAGCACCTCGGTATCGATTCCTAATTCTATTCCAAATGACAAACATGAACCACCTATATATAGTCCACTAATTTCGCTTGAAATACATCCATAACTGTTCAAGCGAAATCACAAGTTAACTTGTTCAAGCGAAATTACAACATAACTTTCAAACCAAACTAACTTTTGTCTTATGTGTACATTCAATTTCGTGTGATGTTGCACATGATGATGTCATCTTTATGATGTCGTCATTGAATATAATGACATCATGCTTAATCAGATCTGCAACGAAACCAAGACTCGATATAAGACGAAGTCGACAGATGAATGCACCAACACCAATGACATATTCTCTCAAGTTGATGCATGTGCATCAGCTAAAGAGATATGGGATCAATTAGAAAATCTTTGTGAAGGAGGGGAAAGGATGAAGAGAAACAAAAGAACAAACTATGTTTCCTCCTATGAGAGATTCAAAAGTTTACCAAATGAAAAACTTTGTGAAACCTATAATAGATTTGCAAAACTTTTAAATGAGCTAAAGAAATTTGGGATTGTAAAATCAAATGATGAAAATAATATAATAGATTTGCAAAACTTTGAAGAAGACGTGTTGTTCTTTTCAAGTGTCCAATTGTTGGTCCTAGTTGGACTTAAAAACTTTCTTTTCACGTAATATGGCAAGTGATTTCAACATATATGAAAATAGTGTGCGAAAATAGAAATCAGACTTTCAAGAAACAAGACCTACAAAATTTTCAAGTTTATGTCACTTTGAAACAAAATGGTTTACAAGGTGATTGTGAGGTTATTATCTATTACAAACGAATACTTGTGTAATTCTGAGGTGAAAGGACAATGGAGTTTTTGTTGTACGTATTGAATGCTTGGCTTAACTCATCGTCCTTTGCTTGAAGAGCTTTCTATTTATAGAAAGCCTAGGGGTATGAATAAACATTTGTTTATTCATGCATATCTCCTGGAAAAAGTAGCTTCTTAACATATTCATTAAATCCAATTATCAAGTTGCTTTGGTCATCATGAGATCCAATAATGTCAAGTTGCTTTGTTTGATATACGTTAGATTATACATGTTTTTATCCCACAAAAAAATCCCGTTTTAAGCGTTTTTGACCAAACCTGCAATGTTTAGGTACCAAAACAGGTACTTTTCTATTTTTAGGTCTTATACAAAGGGCAAAAGACAAATCTGATGAAAGCGGGGCAATTCTGATGAAATTGGCAAAATTCTGTGAACTGCCAGATATTGCACGGCCGTGCGATCCAACCGCACTACCGTGCATGACCTACGACCCTGGAAGCACTGCCAGTGCAGGAGCGTGTGCCACTGATTACTCGGTACGCACCGCCGTGCATCTCAACCGCACCCCCATGCAAGCCAACGACACTCCCGTACGAGCCAACCGCACCACCGTGCACCACCTGGACCATACTTTCTGATCTCGATTCTGATGACCTCGCACTACCGTGCGACCATTGGCATGACCGTGCCAATTTGGTAACCGAGACAACTTGCCACTAGTCCACTTGTCTGACCTCGAATCGGAGAAATGACGTCCCCGGCAACGGCGCCAAAAACTTGGTGACTTGCGAGGCGCACATATTTATTTACAGTGAACTTCGCACTCACGTGGGTTTTAATATTTATAAAACTGGTTTATAGCTTAACATTAAAACACACACAACAGGACAAGTGTATCCCGTCATATATGTAGCAAAGTATTGGTAAGAGCCAGATATCGATCCATGGAACACGGGCGTTATTAAGTACTAAATCTTTGTCATTATTTTACCAGATATGTCACAAAAGCACTTAATCAATTTTTCAATTGCATGACAACTAGTTACCGGGTCTGGATTTCTAGCATTATGATTCTTCAGAAAGTTAACGCGATGGTCACACGTTAACCACCTAAAATAATTCATTAGCGAGCTATTGATATTTATTCATGCGAATCTTTAAATATAGGTTATTTACCAGGTCTGAATTCCTAACCTCACTTATCAAAGAAAGCAATACCGATGGTCACAATACAACCACGATGATAAGCAATTAAGTAGATCATATAACAAGCTATTTCACCTTTACAAGTCTTAAACACAAATCTACCATGTCAGCAATTTCAGACCAAAACTACTAAACAAGGATCATAAACCGTGTTCAAGAACATGTAATCAACACCATATAATTCGTTAGGACCCTTACGTGGAAGAAAGCATTCCTAATCAAAATAAGATATATCTTGTATAAAACCAATACCCTGGTCCAGTTTCATGGTGTAAACAAAGTCTACAAACAAGTGATTAATCAAGAAATAGTTACCATCTCTCTAACCACAGATTCATTATCCAAGATAATCAAACATAATCAGGAACTCAACATCAATGAAACATTCATTATATAATCATGAAGATTCAACATGAAAAAGTACTAAAGATTCATATAAACAAGATTACAACATAAAGATTATTCAAGAAACAAGTTCATTACTACTATTACATAAACTAACATCAGCTCAATACTTGAATAATGACCAGAATACATGTATAAGAACAAGGAATCGAACCATAAACAAGCAAGAAATTGGTGGGTTGGATCGGTTATGCTTCTACTCGATCTTGGTGCTTCAAATGGGTCTGATCAGGACCTCTTCGGAACCCAGAAATCGCCCAGAAACATGGAGAAAAACCCAACATTTTGATCAGTAGCAAATGCTGCTATTTATAGGCAATTTTTAGTTTGGCACGGCCGTGCCGTTGGATCGCACGACCGTGCACTTGCACATTGTCGGGTGACGTCGTCTCTCCGATTCGGGGTTAGACAAATGGAGTAATGGACAAGTTGTCTCGGTCACCAAATTGGCACGGTCATGCCAATGATCACACGGTAGTGCGAGGCCATCAGAATCGAGATCAGAAAGTATGGTCCATGTAGTGCACGGGAGTGCGATTGGCTCGCACGGGTGTGCCGTTGGCTTGCACGGGGGTGCGGTTGAGATGCACGGTCATGTGTACCGAGTAATCAGTGGTACATGCTCCTGCACTGGCAGTGCTTCCGGGGTCGTAGGTCACGCACGATAGTGCGGTTGGATCGCACGGCCGTGCAATATCTGGCAGTTCACAGAATTTTGCCAATTTCATCAGAATTGCCCCGTTTTCATTAGATTTGTCTTTTGCCCTTTGTATAAGACTTGAAAATAGAAAAGTACCTGTTTTGGTACATAAACATCGCAGTTTCGGTCAAAAAACGCATAAAACAGGAGTGTTTTGTGGGATAAAAACATGTATAATTTAAAGTATATCAGGTTGTCAAGTGTTTTCGCTCGACGATTCCCTTCTTGGGTGATTGGTTTGGCCCTTGTTCCTGTAACTCGAATCCTAGCCCGGTATATCCCATTTTAATTTTACACCATTGTGAACCTTACGCCTTTTTTACTCTCTGATCGAGGTTCTCGGCATTGAAAAATCTTCGTAAACTAAATCACACGTGT
Source organism: Helianthus tuberosus (assembly GCA_030545235.1). Lineage (NCBI taxonomy): Eukaryota > Viridiplantae > Streptophyta > Magnoliopsida > Asterales > Asteraceae > Helianthus > Helianthus tuberosus. The sequence continues at coordinate 80,389,362 of CM060395.1, forward strand.
ATATGTTGACATTTAAGAGATATACAGTCAAGAAAATCAAGAGCAATGGTGATATATATGCGGATTAGACACCAAAAAATAAACACTCAAAAAATGGCTACAATATAAGGAATGTGTTTAGTGACGGCATCAGATTCCTAATTGATGGACAAAGGTCTGGTGGCAAGAAAAGCTGCTTCCAAGAGGTTGTCAAGTGTTTTCGCTCGACGATTCCATTCTTGGGTGGTTGCTTTGGCCCTTGTTCCTGTAACTCGAATCCTAGCCCGGTATATCCCATTTTAGTTTTACACCATTGTGAACCTTACGCCTTTTTTACTCTCTGATCGAGGTTCTTGGCATTGAAAACTCTTTGTAAACTAAATCACACGTGCATATGTTGACATTTAAGAGATATACAGTCAAGAAAATCAAGAGCAATGGTGATATATATGCGGATTAGACGCCAAAAAATAAACATTTAAAAAACGGGTACAATTTAAGGAATATGTTTAGTGACGGCATCAGATTACTAATTGATGGAGAAAGGTCTGGTGTCAAGTGTTTTCGCTCGACGATTACATTCTTAGGTGGTTGGTTTGGCCATTGTTCCTGTAACTCAAATCCTAGCCCGGTATATCCCATTTTAGTTTTATACCATTGTGAACCGTACGCCTTTTTTACTCTCTGATTGAGGTTCTCGGCATTGAAAAATCTTCGTGAACAAAATCACACGTGTATATGTTGACATTTAAGAGATATACAGTCTAGGAAATCAAGAGCAATGGTGATATATATGCAGATTAGACATCAAAAAATAATCACTCAAAAAATGGCTACAATTTAAGGAATGCGTTTAGTGACGGCATCAGATTCCTAATTGATGGAGAAAGGTATGGTGGCAAGAAAAGCTGCTTCCAGGAGGTTGTCAAGTGTTTTCGCTCGACGATTCCATTCTTAGGTGGTTGGTTTGGCCCTTGTTCCTGTAACTTGAATCCTAGCCCGGTATACCCCATTTTAGTTTTACACCATTGTGAACCTTACGCCTTTTTTACTCTCTGATCGAGGTTCTCGGTATTGAAAAATCTCCGTAAACTAAATCACACGTGTATATGTTGACATTTAAGAGATATACAGTCAAGGAAATCAAGAGCAATGGTGATATATATGCGGATTAGACACCAAAAAATAATACTAAAAAAATGGCAACAATTTAAGGAATGTGTTTAGTGACGGCATCAGATTCCTAATTGATGGAGAAAGGTCTGGTAGCAAGAAAAGCTGCTTCCAGGAGGTTGTCAAGTGTTTTCGCTCGACGATTCCATTCTTGGGTGGTTGGTGTTGGATCGTTCGGTGACAGTAAATAGTCAGTATGAGTAGTTCATCATCAAGTACAAAGGCGGAATCAATGTAAAAGATGTCAACACAGCTTGTTCCTTTCTACTTATCCTTTTATTGATCAATCCTGAGCTTTTTACACGTTCAAATGACAAACGAACAACACCTCGGCTCAGAACATATGACCAGATTACGCTCCAAATGAACATAGCACATGGGTATTTATAATGTCCTGATTTCGCTTGAATGTGACACAATCCATTTCAAGCGAAATAACATGTGTTGATTTCGATTGAACTGGTCCATGTTACTTTCAAGCGAAATTAACCACTAATACATAAACAAACCCTAATTTCAACCCTGTTGTGTGCTCGTTTATCCTATCTAGACATAAGACTCGATTAAGACGAAGTTAACAAACACTAGATGCACCAACAGACTCCCCCTTGGATGTTGATGAAGTCTTTGGCGTGACAATCCCATTTGATAAAGTTCCTTCTCCAACTATTCGACCACCCTGATTACCTACAAATCCCACATAACCTCCATTAAAACCACAAACATCGTACAGTAGGGTTTTCTTTCCCGTCATATGCCGAGAAGCTCCACTATCCATAATCCATCATGAAACGGATCTTGGAAGCTCCTGCACATTTCAAAACCATTTAGTGAGATTTTGATGCCACCCAAGCCTCTTTTGACTGGGGTAACTTGACATTAATGTAAGATTTTGCAATGTAAAGTGGCGGAAAGTTTTTGTCATTCATTTTCAAGCTTTCTTCTGATCCACCCTCAACCTTTTTGTATAAGAAAAACTCATCATTCTTAGGTTGATCGGTTGGTTGATCTTTCTTTTGAACATTCTTCTTCTCTGGTGGAGTAGAAGATTGTTTCTTCAATTGTTCATAATAATCCAAAGGAACATCCATCTTTACCGGAGTGGTAGAAGACGATTGTTTTTCTGACTCTGAAACCTTTGGTTTAGATGAACTTTCTTTCTTGTCAACAGTTTTTGGCTTCCATGTTTGTTGAGATGACGCAACCCGTTTGTAAAATTTTTCATTTTTAGTTTCCAACTTCTTAACCGGTTCAGTTTTGACATTGATTTTCTCATTTTTCAAAATCTTTTTCTCAACAACCATTGGAGCTTTTCCTTTTGCATCAACCTTCCTTTTCGAACTCTCACCAACTTCAGTCTTAGGCTTCAAGTTGGTACACTTTCGTGCAATATGTCCAACTTGATTGCATTTGAAACATGTTCGGGTGTCAACTACCCGACTTGTACCTTCAGACTGAGGCTGTGAGGCCTTCTTCTCAAAGAACTCTTTGTTAGATTTTGAAAATATTTTAGATTCTTCATCAGAAAGTGAACTTGAACTGTTCACAAACACCTTTTTCTCAGCAGACCTTCTGTTTTGAACATTTTTCCTTTGATAATTTTTACCACCCTGATAACCACCCGACCATCTGTTTTGATTGTTGTTATAAAAACGCGGTGGAACAACTGGTTTCTTGTAGTAAGCTTTATCTTTTTCAAAATTCATTTGCCTTTTTGTCTGATTTAAACCTTCTACTTCAGATAAATCAATCTCAATCAATTTGAACACTTTTTTTAATTTGTTCACATTCACATTCTCCAGTGGAAACTCAAAATCCGAATACAACTTATCCAATCCTGACATCTTGTACATGACACGAGTAGGTTCTTCATTTAAGTTGTTTTTGGACTTTGGTTTTGGAATGTATTTATCCAGAAAACATTCATCATCTTCAGTAGTGTCACTTTCAGATTTTAAAACATTTTTCGCCATACTTTTAACAATTTTAGACTGGACACTATCTTCATCGGAAGATGAAGTGAATGTGACATCAATTGACTCTGGAAGTTTCACTTCATGAACATCTTCATCATTAACCAACCCAGATTTCTTCTTTGAGAAATTGTTAAGAATTGGTGGTGGAACCTGATGATACCCCACCCCGGTTCCATCAGCATATACATCTTCGCCTGCTTTGTTTTTCCCGATGGGTTTAGGAACAATGTGTTGTACAACAAAGCTTGCAGAGTTGTAACTGTTCAATTTCAACTGGATGCGTTCATTTTCAATTTTGGCTTCTTGAAATTGAAGCTTCAACTTCGCAATTTCATCCAGTTGCTGATTGATTAACTCTTCTTTCACTCTAAGAACACTGGTCAGTTGAAGATTTTCTTTGTCTGTCTTACCATTTCTTTCATCACAATCTTTAACCGTTCGTTTTAGCTTCTCAAAATTTTCTGAGATTTGACGATTTTCAAGAATCAATTTTTCATTTTCTGTCCTAATTCTTTCTACATCAATTTTATCGTTTTTGATTTTCTCAGTTAATTCTTTTAATTTGTCGTTCGAAGCTTTCAAAAGTTTATCACGGTTTAAGATCTGATCTTCAACACTTCTGACTCTACTAGTCAGCTCTTCAACCTTCTTACCACTGAGGTAAGCATGTGTACTACAAACTTTGCATTCTTTCATGCAATTTTTGCAGTTGTTCTCAGATTTAGCATTCTTACTTGACACATCTGTATCATTTGAACTAACCTTATCTTTGGACTCAGTTCCAGAACCAGAAACTACCTCTAGTTCTTTTGCAGCTAGAACCTTGCCAGCCATCTTCTTTAAGTTTTCAGCGGTAAGTTCCTGTGACATATCAATAACTCCATCATCAATCTTCTTTGACTCCGGTTCTTTTGCTGTCTCTTTTCCTTTTTCTTTCTCAACGACTTCTCCTCCTCCCCACCATTCTCTCTGTTTGGCTTCCTCTTCATCTGTAATTTGTTTGGTGAGAACTTCAAGATCAACAGTATCTGGATCGACAGCTATGTTACCATTAGGATCAAGATAACATTCTCTATCAGGATCCCATCGCCTAGCCTTATTTGCTTCCATCCAGGTACGATAGATTTTGGCTTTCATGAATCGAGCTTGATCCTTCCTGTTCACATACTTCACTTCTTCTGTTCTCTTATCCTTAAATGGAACAATCTTTGCTGTTGTGAAGGCATAACCAACCACGTCTTCCTCAGGCAAAACATCACTCCAATCGTAACCTTCATCGTCATGAAAAACTGCAAGTGCCCTGGATTTCTCTTTGGGTGCCTCCTCTATCTGTTTCATCCTTGGAGGTTCTGATTTATTCTGATGATAGATCGCCCTTTTGTAATAATCCTCTCGAAAAGGATTTGCAGTATCATCAGCATAAGCATTTCTGCACTCACGCTTAAAATGACCTTTCTGTTTACACTTGAAACACGTCACTTTTGACTTGTTAAAGCCTAACTTGGTAGAAGGTCCACCAATAGACTGTCTTCCTGTAATCTCCATGAAACGCTGCGCTCTTCTCACTGCACTGGCCATACACCACCTTATATCAATCAATTCCATCTCCTCAGGATCGATCTGATCGTAGTCTTCTTTTGTTAGGTTGGTGTTGCCTATCTTGCCTGCCACGAGACTTTGGTACGATTCTAACACAGACGCTAAGAACACCATCTGTTGTTTAGCAGACTCTTCACTGAAATTCTGGCCATTCTTTAGATCAACAACAATGTTGCATTGAAAGAGATTCTTTGATGCAGATTGATTTGAAGTATTTGGCGAAGAACCACCATGGTATCCACTGCTAGGAGTTTCTTGATTCACTGATTTTGAGCTTTCTGCTGAAAAGGCTGTCTTTGGAGATGCAGTCTTTGGGATCACACTGCCTCTGTAATACAGCTCCACATTCTGCTGATAAGATGTGTTATTGACTTTGCTGAATTTCTTGATCTCCAATTCATGGCTTTCCAGTCTTTTTATAAGCAGATCAACCTTCAAATCAGCTGGCTTTATCGTATTCTTGAGAATCAATGCAAAATACTGCCAGTCTTGCTCATTCGGTAGAGCATCAAACAATTTGTCCACCAGCTCTTCTTGATTGTAGATAATGTCATGTCTAGCAAGCTCCTTCTTCAGATGTCCAAATCTTTCGATCATCTTGGAAACAGACTCGTTCTTTAAACAACCAAACAAATCAAACTCTTTTCGTAACAGTTTCTTTTTGTTCTTCACTATTTCAGCACTACCAATACATTTTATTTTTAATTTTTCCCAAAGGTCTCTCGAATCTTTGTACTCGATTAGTGCGATAATATCATCACAGACAGATTCGTGAAGTAGAGCAATACACTTCTGTTCAGCAACGTATTTTTCAATCTGATTTTCCTCTAAGTTCTCATAATCATCTCTTCCCATATCAAAGCCATTTTTCAAACTTCTCCAAATCTGATAAGCAAACGCCTTAAGCCATTCTTCGAATCTGGTAGCCCACCGGTTGTAATCTTCAATAGCCATCAACTTGGGCGGCTTATTGTATGTTCCGTATGCACTTTCTACACTCATAGCATCCTGAAGAATTTTCTTCGCACTCGGTGCTGGTGTAGTTTCATTCATGTTATCTAAAGTGACATCTCCCGAACCACCGGTAAATGCAAACGCATCACAGAAAGGATTCATAAACAAATCATCCATCTTTCACGTACCTGAAACAGTCAACAAACACTTAGACAGTTTTTTTTGAAATTTTGAAAACTACAATTTCAAGCAGAATCAGTTGAAGCGAAATAGCTTCAAGCGGAATAAGCTCTCAAGCGAAATCAGTTTTACAAGCAAAATTGCTTCTCAAGTGAAATAGCAATTCAAGCGAAAACAGGTTTGAAGCGAAATCTCTTATTTCACTTGAAATTTCAAGCGGAATCAACAACAGTTCAAGCGATATCAACAAAAATAGCTTATTTTGCTTGAAATCACCCGTCCATTTCAAGCGAAATCAAGATGATGTCAGCTTTTTCGAACAGTTTTCAAGCGGAAATACAAGTTTTTATCAGATTTTGATCGAATTAAGGTCCAAAATTTTCAAGGATTAGTTAACACTATGTTTCGCTTGACATATGTCAGTTTTAAGCCATTTCAACCGTGAAATTTCGTTCAAATCAGAAAAGAATGAGTAGAAATGAGATAATCCGGTAAAATCAAGCTGAATTGGTATGAACTCCTCGTCCTGAGCTCTGATACCACTTGTTGGATTGTTCGGTGACCCTAAATAGTCAGTATGAGTAGTTCATCATCAAGTACAAAGGCGGAATCATTGTAAAAGATGTCAACACAGCTTGTTCCTTTCTAGTTATCCTTTTATTGATCAATCCTGAGCTTTTTACACGTTCAAATGACAAACGGACAACACCTCGGCTCAGAACATATGACCAGATTACGCTCCAAATGATAGCACATGGGTATTTATAATGTCCTGATTTCGCTTGAATGTGACACAATCCATTTCAAGCGAAATAACATTTGTTGATTTCGCTTGAACTGGTCCATGTTACTTTCAAGCAAAATTAACCACTAATACATAAACAAACCCTAATTTCAACCCTGTTGTGTGCTCGTTTATCCTATCTAGACATAAGACTCGATTAAGACGAAGTTAACAGACACTAGATGCACCAACAGTTGGTTTGGCCCTTGTTCCTGTAAATCGAATCCTAGCCCGATATATCTCATTTTAGTTTTACACCATTGTGAACCTTACGCCTTTTTTACTCTCTGATCGAGGTTCTCGGCGTTGAAAAATATTCGTAAACTAAATCACACGTGTATATGTTGACATTTAAGAGATATACAATTAAGAAAATAGTAAGACCCTAAACCGTTTTAAACAAAAAGTACGTAGCGGAAATACGAACCAAAAAACAAAATTCTTTCTTTATAAACATTTTAATATACTCGAAACATTTGGGATAATCCCTTTTACAAAAATTGCGTCCATCATTCTTACTTAAAAGATAAAGCATAATTTACATTTATAAACTATACGACCTCGCTCCCGTACAATCCACGTTCATTGACTCGATCTTCAACCGCTTAGACTCTATAATGATGATAATTCCGTGCAACCTGCAATCACCACATACATCCGCATCATTAATATTTGGTGACGTCATACATGATCTAAACATACATAATTAAATGACCATGCCACATTCTTTCTACTTATGCTAATCCTTTCGATTATCTTTTCGGGTATAATCTTGCATCCCAACGTCAAATCATCATATGGTCAACAATAGTATACCTGCATTTTCATTTCATTCTTAAAGCACATGATTAGTAATGTTAATACTCAATAGTATACCTGCATTTTCATTTCATTCTTAAAGCACATGATTAGTAATGTTAATCCTTTCGTGTACAATAAATCCCACTTCATACATACGTATATACATACATATATACATACATACACACATGCATACCCACCTACATACATACATGCATACCTCCATATCCAAGCTGTTACATACCACTTACATTCCCATATAATTATACTAACAAATCTTAGTCACAAACATCCATATATATTAGTCTCACATATATAAACCTAAGTGTATGCTCATTTCTATTCATGCTTACCTATGGATTCCATCACTAACCTGTAGGTAAATCCATACACATACATGCTTACAAACTTATTTCGTTCCCACACATACTTACGTACACGCTCCCTTCTAAATCGCACCTCATAAACACCCTTTACTGAGTTTGGGTGTAACATCTGTGCTTGTAATCTTTATGAACTGTTCGTTTATCAATAAAACAATGTTATTTGATCCCAATGTTTGTTTGGTTATGTTTTACATTTTTCATGTTTTGACTTTTATTCAATTTCAAACTCTATATCGCTTTCTGGATAGTTATACGCAAACTGGTGCATAAACGTAAGCAGTTTAATGCGACAAATACTCCGGAACATCAACATATACTTAACATACCTTAAATAACCTTTACATAACTTAGAAATAAGTTTTGAAGGCTTTGGTATGGCAAAAACAAGTTAAATCGCCTACAGGGACTAGATTTGACAAACTGCGAAAGTATGCCAATTTGAACTGTAACAGACATTCCAGAACATGACCATAAGCTAAACACACCTTAAATATCCTTTATATAGCTTAGAAATAGGCTTTAAGGGGTTCGGTGTGCTAAAATAAACTTTTGGGTCATTCAGGGACTAAAAGTGTCAAAAAGTGCACAAGTTTGCACTTTCACGCATAACTTACGTTCTGAATACATCCGGACATCCAAAAATTTATGTAAGCATTATAATAATATGCTTTAGTGTTTGGCTTGTCAAAAATCCATTCGTCACGCAATTTGGATCGTTTTTCGCGCTTATGCGCATTCCGTCGTAATTAACCGAACATCGCGATCGTACGACCAAACGAACCGACACCCGAGATATTTTTGAGCACATTTTAAGTTCCCTATACTTTAACTTCATTTTAGAGCTTTGAAATGGGGTTAACGGGGCTTAAACGTGTCAAAAGTGCATCAAATAGCAAGTTTGGAGCTTCAGGGGCCTGTTCTGCCAGTTTTGAAAGTATCAGACCTGCAAGGTCCTTGCGCACCGCAAGGTTCTAAGTCTTACGGTGCGCAAGCTGGGTTCAGACAGCAGAAACTTGTTTAAACAGGCTATTAACAGCTGTATTACCCACAAAACTACCTTGCACATGGTATTTCTCAATACTATGGGCTCAAATGGTTTTGTAAAACCATGTTCTTGAGGTGTATGGCCAAGATCAAAGCTCGGTTTATGAGAAACAATCCTAACGGCTCTCATAACACTATAAATACCCAACCCCATTCATTGCAAAACCCACAAGAATCTGATTTGAGAAGCTCTAAGTTGAAACCATTGTTTCATACCTGAGCTACTTGGATCAAGATTAGCTTTCGGGGACCCTTTGTAAGTATCCCTTCGTTCTTTTATTTCTTTTCGAGTCCGAAAGTCAAACTTTGTTTGACTTTCTGCATTGACCAGTTTATGGTCAATGCGAAGTTCGTTTGAACTTCGCAACGTGAGCGTAATCACAATGTTTATAGTCCCTTGTGACTATGCCTACTGATTACCACGTTGTCTAGGGTCGTAAGGGTAAGCGATCTAATAAATCGCTTATACCTTCGAACCCGACCCATTTGGCCGATCTTTAGGATCCGACCAAACACATTAGGTGACCATAGTATGTAGGGAATAACCTTCCGAGGGTATACCTTATGGTCACGACGTTTAGTTAGTTGTATGATAGGTAATATATATGCCTTAGGTAAATTACCAAAATGCCCTTTTAACGCCAAAATTCATTTTAAGCATATGTAACATCACTTTTGGTATCTAAACTGATTTGGTAACAATATTAGACATGTAAAGGCATATTTTACTTATCATAGGGCTAGTTAGGCATTCCGAACGCGTTTTACGCAAACGACGCGTTAAAGTAGCATACGCTACCTAAACGGGTCGTAATGGGTAGTAAGCACTTCGGTTAGGTTTCATTGAAGTATTTAGGCCTTGTTAAACCATATTACATGAGTTCCCCTACTCATTTGGTTTACGAGCCTCATTCTATCCAATCCTCCGATTTAGGTCCGGTATATTAACATAGTTACCTATATTAGGTGTCGTTTGATATCCGTGATCTCTAGCATTGTTTGGTTGTTACTCAAGGACTTCTAAGAAATCTCAAGAGAGTGCATAGACCCCTCTTTTACTGTTTTCCAAACATTTTGGGGTGAAACACATGTGCCTACTTGTTACTTTCATGCTTTCCTGCTTTCACATCATATAGTTGCTATGTTCATTAGTACATTTATAGTGCATGATTTCATTGTGTTTATGCTATGTATGCCCATTGTGTGCATATTTAGTACATTGTTTTACATTACATTTCATGCTATGTATGCCCATTGTGTGCATATTTAGTACATTGTTTTACATTACATTTCATGCTATGTATGCCCATTGTGTGCATATTTAGTACATTGTTTTACATTACATTTCATGCTATGTATGTCCATTGTGTGCATACTTAGTACATTGTTTTACATTACATTTCACGCTATGCATGTTCATTTGATTACATACTTAGTGCATTGTTTTCACATGCTTACATTTTGGGTATGACATTTGGATTGTTCAAATGGGACAATATACATTCATTAACATTGATCACGCCGTTTCTTAGTAGGTAGTGGTACCATAGGACTTGACAACTCCCGTTCCTGAACCCTAGGTTTGTTTGGGTGGAAGGAATGACCGAATTCGATAAACAATAACACATATAGACCTTTAATTTGTTTAAGGGTCTATCACCACAGTCACAAGGCTTGGATGTATGCATTTTCACAATACCGCATAGATGTTTGTATCAGTATAGCATGCATTTGTTCCACAGAACATAACTTTGACTTAAACTATGTTTAATTCAATACCTTGTTTTTATGCATTTTACCTATGATTTAGTTGATATATTTCACATGCCATACATGATATTTTTGGATACACATTATACGATTTGCATTAAATATAAACATTTTGACATTGATATACACATTTGGTCATTCACATTAGACATGGACATTTTGATATGGTTTACACAGTAACACTTGACAAGTGATTTATACATGAACAATTTACATTGGTGGTTGGTTTGGGTAAATGGTTTGAGTAACGAGGCGTGTGTAATATGATACAAACATGGTGGATACGCCGTTGGTACTTCCTATATATAAGTGTTTGTATAATATTACATATCGTATCGTTATTTAAATCATTTCAATTTAAGACATATAACATTTTATACAAATAACATACTTTTCACGAGACATTGTTTTACAAACAAACTCATCTTACATGGTTATTCATTTAACCTTACATTTATTTATACATGTCATCTGATCTTATTGTTTTTCAAACGATTTACAAAACAAATCAATTTACTAGGTTCATGACTAAACTTTATTAAACAATTTCTTAAACTTACAAGTCATGAATCCTATTTTCACAAAACCTATGTATCTCACAGACATTTTTATGCTGACGCACCTATTTTCACATGTGTTTTCAGGAGCTGTTGCTTAGGACAATGATCGTGACACTAGGGCGGACCTGTGCCTTAGAGACATAAAACGAAGATAGACTTAGTTTAATTATGTTTTGTACTCTTTGTTTCCTGTTTAAGACAATGTAACTCTTATGTTGATAAATAAAATACAACTTTGAATGCCATGGTTATGAAACAATTAATTCTGTTACAACACTCCCCGACTTTTTCCACCACGTTTTGTGTGTTATACGTGGTCGGGGTGTGACAGAAGAGTTGGTATCAGAGCCAATGGTTATAGGGAATTAGGTTGTTAGTAATGCTTTGACCTAGACTATAACCTTTCTAAGACCCCAACACAAGTGGTCTTGTGTTTAGATTTTAAAACATGCACTTCACCTATCCTTAGGTGATAACCACAACGGGAACATCAAGTTCGAATCCGCTTTGAAAACTAATCATCTGTTCTAGGATGATTGATTACTAGGTTTTGAACTCTTTGTTGTAAGGTTTTGAACCCTCTAAATTTTCAAAATCTCGTCAAAGTTTGGGTCTAAATAATGTGAACACATGCAAACTGGAAGAGTGAATGCCTGTACCCTGGGTTTTCTGTCTAAGGCTAGAGTGTTCGTACAAATCCACATAATCGGACCAGTCACTCTTACCTGGGAACTCTTGGGGTGAGTGTTCACTTATAGGCGAGCATGTCTTCGCGATACATTATTTTTCACCCATTTACGTTGATTAGTCACTGTGTGTCGTTTGTTTGCTTTGTGATGCGGACGAATGACCACCATCTTTGCCTTTGTTGATTTTGTTTCATCTCATCCTTTACATTCAATCATCTCACTCGTTTCCTTCCATGTTTCCTCGTTTAGAATGCCTCCTCGACGCGAGAATCAGATAGCGACTTCCGAACTGGCAGAAATCATTGCGCAGCAAATGGCTGCTCAATTCCCAAACCTCTTTGCTCAATGGAACCAAGCCAACAACAACAACAATGCTCCATGCAATTTCAAGAGTTTCAGTTCGGTTAAACCACTCAAGTTTAGTGGTACTGAGGGAGCAACTGGGCTCCTTCAATGGTTCGAGTGCATTGAGAACACTTTCCGTCATGTTCAGTGTCCTGACAATCGCAAGGTCGAGTTTTCTTCGAGTGTGTTTCAGAAGAGGGCTCTTACATGGTGGAACGGGGTTATGAGAAACCGTGGTGCAGAAGATGCTCTAGCACAAACATGGGCTGAACTTAGAGCTCTTATGATGAGGGAGTTTTGTCCTCGTCATGAACAACGAGCTTTGGAGAGAGAATTTGATGACTTGAAACAGGACAGTGGCGAGCACAGGGCGTATACTGATAGGTTTGAGGAGTTGAGTCTGCTATGCCCAACAATGGTTACCCCACTCGACAAGGCTATCGAAAGGTATATCGATGGTCTACCTGACTCACAAGACATCATTACTGGTAGTAACCCTACCACACTCCGTCAGGCGATCGAGTTAGCAGCGACATTGACTGAGTCGCAGGTTCGAAATGGAAAGCTACATAAAAAGGGTGACAAGGGTAAGAAGCAGGCGTCTGACAAAGGAGATAGTGTAGGATCGTTTGCGGACCCGAACGAGTCGTTCAGAAGAGTTTATCTCGGTTTCAGAGGCGGAAACAAAGAAACCGAGGTCAATTCAGCGAGATATCACTTTAAACTGTTGTTGTATTGATAACAAATGCTATTACAGACCTAACAACACTTCGGCAGCACTTCGTGGCTAACCGGAAGAATCAATCGAACTATTACAAATGACAAGTCTATCATCCTATATATAGTGTGTTAAGGTTTCGCTTGGAAATCCTTCAAGCGAGACCATTGAAGCGAAATCTTACATATCTATCATTCTTGTTTCAAGCGAGACCTTCTGAATAACAAACTGATCTTTAAATGACTTTGTCTTTTGTGGGGATGATGTCATAGATGATGTCATCTCGATGATGTCATCATGACATCATGCAAAGTCATTTAAAGATCAGTTTGTTATTCAGAAGGTCTCACTTTAAACAAGAATGATAGATATGTAAGATTTCGCTTCAATGGTCTCGCTTGAAGGATTTCCAAGCGAAACCTTAACACACTATATATAGGATGATAGACTTGTCAGTTATAATAGTCCGATTGATTCTTCCGGTTAGCCACGAAGTGCTGCCGAAGTGTTGTTAGGTCTGTAATAGCATTTGTTTTCAATACAACAACAGTTTAAAGTGATATCTCGCTGAATTGACCTCGGTTTCTTTGTTTTCGCCTCTGAAACCGAGATAAACTCTTCTGAACGACTCGTTCGGGTCCGCAAACGATCCTACAATCATTGAAGCGAAATCTTACATATCTATCATTCTTGTTTCAAGCGAGACCTTCTGAATAACAAACTGATCTTTAAATGACTTTGTCTTTTGTGGGGATGATGTCATAGATGATGTCATCTCGATGATGTCATCATGACATCATGCCTTGTTTAGATCCGCACTGAACCGAGACTCGATACAAGACGAAGACGACAGATGTGTGCACCAACAGATAGAAAGAAAGGTCAAAACAAGAAGGGGAAGGATTCTGGTTCCTCAAGAGGGTCTAGGAAGCGAAAGGCTTCCCAAAATTTTGCTGTCACTGCCCAAGCTAACCAGGCAGCTCCCAACCAACCCGCACAGCCTCCAGCGAAGAAACCTTATGCAGGAAATGCACCTTTGTGCAATAGATGCAACAGACACCATCAGCCGCAAGTTCCGTGCCGTTTCTGTACTAACTATGGGAAGTCAGGGCATCTTGCTGATGTTTGTCGTTTTGCTCAGAATCAGGCAGTTCAGAACCCAGCTCAACGAGTTGCTCAGCCTCCTGCTCAGCAACAGGGTCAAGCTGCACGACCACACTACCCTCCAGGATCTTGTTACAACTGTGGGGATCTGACCCACTACCGTAATCAGTCTCCAAGATTGGTGAATGCTAGCCCAAATCAGAATCAGGCTCAGGCTCGAGGTCGAGTCTTCAATATGAATGCACAAGAGGCACAAGCTGACAATGAGTTGTGAACGGTACGTTCTTTATTAATAATCAGCCTGCACCTGTTCTTTTTGATTCGGGTGCCGATAAGAGTTTTGTGTCTTTATCTTTTGAGCCATTACTCCGCATGTCTAGAACAAAACTAGGAAAACCCTTAACAGTAGAGGTTGCTAATGGTGAACCCATTGTTCTTGATTCTGTTCTTCGCAACTGCCAGTTGAACCTTAACGACCATATTTTTCCTATTGACCTCACGCCTATGCAACTTGGAAGCTTCGACGTTATAGTAGGTATGGATTGGTTATCCAAGCATCGCGCAGAGGTAGTTTGTTTTGAGAAGATTGTTCGTGTGCCACTTTCGACAGGCGAGATCCTACAAGTTCATGGTGAGAAACCTGCTGGTGGTCTCAAACTCATGTCCTGTTTTAAAGCTCGGAAGTATCTGCGAAAGAACTATATGGCCTTTTTGGCACATGTTGTAGCAGATAAGGGCAAAGGTTAGCCTATTCAAGATATCCCTGTTGTTCGGGATTATCCGGAAGTATTTCCTGAAGATTTACGTGGTCTACCTCCAGCACGCCAAGTCAAGTTCCGTATTGATCTCGTACCTGGTGCAAACCCCATTGCCAGAGCTCCATATCGTCTTGCACCGTCTGAGATGCAAGAGTTGTCTAAGCAGCTTCAGGAGCTCTCTGACAAAGGTTTTATCCGTCCTAGCTTTTCACCTTGGGGTGCTCCCGTTCTTTTTGTCAAGAAAAAGGATGGATCTTTTAGGATGTGTATCGATTATCGTGAGCTTAACAAGCTTACCATCAAGAATCGATATCCCCTACCTCGCATCGATGATCTCTTTGATCAGTTACAAGGTGCTTCTTATTTTTCGAAGATTGATCTTCGTTCGGGGTATCATCAACTTCGGGTGCATGAAGAAGATATTCCCAAGACAGCGTTCCGCACTCGTTATGGGCATTATGAGTTCACAGTCATGCCATTCGGTTTGACTAATGCTCCTGCTGTTTTCATGGACTTAATGAATAGGGTCTGCAAGCCTTATTTGGATCAGTTCGTCATTGTTTTTATTGATGACATCTTGATATACTCTAAGACGCGAACTGATCACGAGCAGCATCTTCGTCTTACTCTGGAACTCCTAAAGAAAGAACAACTTTTCGCCAAATTCTCCAAGTGTGAATTCTGGCTTAAAGAGGTTCAATTCTTAGGACATATTGTCAACGAACAAGGTATTCATGTAGATCCCTCCAAGATCAGTGCGATTAAGGATTGGGATACGCCTACTACTCCTACTGAGGTTCGTTCTTTTCTTGGACTTGCGGGTTATTACCGCCGCTTCATTGAAAACTTCTCAAAGATTGCAGTTCCTCTAACTGCTCTAACTCAAAAGAACAAGCCCTTTGATTGGGGATTCAAACAAGAGGAAGCTTTTCAAAACTTGAAACAAAAACTTAGCGACGCGCCTGTTCTGACTTTGCCTGAGGGCAATGATGATTTCGTCGTTTATTGTGATGCATCTAAATTGGGTCTTGGCTGTGTTCTGATGCAAAGGAACAAATTCATAGCATATGCATCGAGGCAGTTGAAGATACACGAGAAAAACTACACCACTCATGATCTTGAGTTGGGTGCAGTTGTCTTCGCTCTTAAGATCTGGAGACACTATTTATACGGTACAAAATGTGGTTTTCACGGACCACAAAAGTCTTCAGCATATTTTCAATCAGAAAGAACTCAACATGAGGCAACGACGTTGGGTCGAGCTTCTAAACGACTATGACTGTGAAATTCGCTACCATCCTGGTAAGGCGAATGTCGTAGCCGATGCATTGAGTCGTAAGGAACGTACTAAGCTTCATTGTGTTCGTATTCAATCTGTTATTCAAGCTCGATCTCTATATCCAAGCACGCATTTCTCAGGCTCAACAATCTTGTGTTTCACAAGGTTTGATGGATAAGGAATTTCCCTATCACATAACCCCCGATCTGGAACTGAAGGACAACGGATCGTATTACTTCATGGACCATTTGTGGGTCCCAGGCCAAGATAACCTTCGCACCTTGCTTATGGATGAAGCCCATAAGTCTCGTTATTCTGTTCATCCTGGCTCAGATAAGATGTATAAGGATCTTCGTATTCAGTATTGGTGGCCTGGTATGAAGAAAGACATTGCTTTATATGTATCAAAATGCCTTACTTGTCTTAAGGTTAAGGCTGAACATCAACGTCCTTCTGGTTTATTGGTGCAACCAGAGATCCCAGTTTGGAAATGGGAAAACATTACTATGGATCTCATTACTAAACTTCCGTGCACAAAGAAAGGTCATGATGCCATCTGGGTAGTTGTTGATCGTCTTACTAAGTCAGCGCATTTCTTGCCAATCCGTGAGGATTTTTCTACTGACAAACTTGCTAAAATCTATGTGGATGAAATTATAGCTCGACATGGTGTTCCTTTGAACATCATTTCTGACAGAGATGCTCGTTTCACTTCTCATTTTTGGAGAACCATGTAATCTGCTATGGGGACCCAACTTAATCTGAGCACAGCTTATCATCCGCAACCGGATGGTCAATCTGAAAGAACAATCCTGACTCTGGAGGATATGCTTAGAGCTTGTGTGATCGATTTTGGTGGTAGTTGGGATTCACATCTTCCGTTGATTGAATTCTCCTACAACAACAATTATCACTCCAGCATCAACATGGCTCCTTTCGAGGCTCTCTATGGTCGAAAATGTCGTTCACCAGTCTGCTGGAATGAGATCGGTGAGGCTCAGCTTACTGGACCTTCCCTCATTTTAGAGACAACTGATAAGATTAAGAAAGTTCGTGATAACCTCCAGACAGCTAGAAGCCGTCAAAAGAGTTACGCTGGCCCAAAACGCAAGCCCTTGGATTTTCAAGTCGGTGATCGTGTATTACTTAAGGTCTCACCTTGGAAAGGTGTGATCAGATTTGGAAAGAAAGGAAAACTTGCACCTAGATACGTTGGACCATTCAAGATCGTCGAAAGAATCGGTAAGGTAGCCTACAGACTTGAGTTACCTCCTGAACTTGGAAATGTTCATCCAACCTTTCACGTGTCCAATCTCAAGAGGTGTTTAGCTGATGAGAACCTCCACATACCACTTGACGAAATTCGTGTTGATAAAACACTGAAATTTGTTGAGAAGCCAGTGGAAATCATGGAACGTGAAGTCAAGTGGCTTAAACGCAAACGCATTCCTTTGGTCAAGGTTCGCTGGGAATCCAAACGTGGACCCGAGTTTACTTGGGAAAGCGAAGATCAA
The DNA here is from genome assembly GCA_030545235.1 of Helianthus tuberosus. Lineage (NCBI taxonomy): Eukaryota > Viridiplantae > Streptophyta > Magnoliopsida > Asterales > Asteraceae > Helianthus > Helianthus tuberosus. The sequence goes on from CM060395.1 coordinate 80,406,975, forward strand.
ATGAAGGCAAAATATCCTCATCTTTTCCCACGAGTTTCCTCTAAATAAAATTCGGGACGAAATTTCCACAAGTAGGGGAGACTGTAACATCTGTGCTTGTAATCTTTATGAACAGTTCGTTTATCAATAAAACAATGTTATTTGATCCCAATGTTTGTTTGGTTCTGTTTTACATTTTTCATGTTTTGACTTTTATTTAATTTCAAACTCTATATCGCTTTCTGGAGAGTTATACGCAAACTGGTGCGTAAACGTAAGCAGTTTAATGCGAAAAATACTCCGGAACATCAACATATACTTAACATACCTTAAATAACCTTTACATAACTTAGAAATAAGTTTTGAAGGCTTTGGTCTGGCAAAAACAAGTTAAATAGCCTACAGGGACTAGATTTGACAAACTGCGAAAGTATGCCAATTTGAACTGTAACAGACATTCCGGAACATGACCATAAGCTAAACACACCTTAAATATCCTTTATATAGATTAGAAATAGGCTTTGAGGGGTCCGGTGTGCTAAAATAAACTTTTAGGTCATTCAGGGACTAAAAGTGTCAAAAAGTGCACAAGTTTGCACTTTCACGCATAACTTACGTTCTGAATACATCCGGATATCCAAAAATTTATGTAAGCATTATAATAATATGCTTTAGTGTTTGGCTTGTCAAAAATCCATTCGTCACGCAATTTGGATCGTTTTTCGCGCTTATGCGCATTCCGTCGTAATTAACCGAACATCGCGATCGTACGACCAAACGAACCGACACCTGAGATATTTTTGAGCACATTTTAAGTTCTCTATACTTTAACTTCATTTTAGAGCTTTGAAATGGGGTTAACGGGGCTTAAACGTGTCAAAACTGCATCAAATAGCAAGTTTGGAGCTTCAGGGGCCTGTTCTGCCAGTTTTGAAAGTATCAGACCTGCAAGGTCCTTGCGCACCGCAAGGTTCTAAGTCTTACGGTGCGCAAGCAGGGTTCAGACAGCAGAAACTTGTTTAAACAGGCTATTAACAGTTGTATTACCCACAAAACCACCTTGCACATGGTATTTCTCAATACTATGGGCTCAAATGGTTTTGTAAAACCATGTTCTTGAGGTGTATGGCCAAGATCAAAGCTCGGTTTACGAGAAACAATCCAAACGGCTCTCATAACACTATAAATACCCAACCCCATTCATTGCAAAACCCACAAGAATCTGATTTGAGAAGCTCTAAGTTGAAACCATTGTTTCATACCTGAGCTACTTGGATCAAGATTAGCTTTCGGGGACCCTTTGTAAGTATCCCTTCGTTCTTTTATTTCTTTTCGAGTCCGAAAGTCAAACTTTGTTTGACTTTCTGCATTGACCAGTTTATGGTCAATGCGAAGTTCGTTTGAACTTCGCAACGTGAGCGTAATCACAATGTTTATAGTCCCTTGTGACTATGCCTACTGATTACCACGTTGTCTAGGGTCGTAAGGGTAAGCGATCTAATAAATCGCTTATACCTTCGAACCCGACCCATTTGGCCGATCTTTAGGATCCGACCAAACACATTAGGTGACCATAGTATGTAGGGAATAACCTTCCGAGGGTATACCTTATGGTCACGACGTTTAGTTAGTTGTATGATAGGTAATATATATGCCTTAGGTAAATTACCAAAATGCCCTTTTAACGCCAAAATTCATTTTAAGCATATGTAACATCACTTTTGGTATCTAAACTGATTTGGTAACAATATTAGACATGTAAAGGCATATTTTACTTATCATAGGGCTAGTTAGGCATTCCGAACGCGTTTTACGCAAACGACGCGTTAAAGTAGCACACGCTACCTAAACGGGTCGTAATGGGTTGTAAGCACTTAGGTTAGGTTTCATTGAAGTATTTAGGCCTTGTTAAACCATATTACATGAGTTCCCCTACTCATTTGGTTTACGAGCCTCATTCTATCCAATCCTCCGATTTAGGTCCGGTATATTAACATAGTTACCTATATTAGGTGCCGTTTGATATCCGTGATCTCTAGAATTGTTTGGTTGTTACTCAAGGACTTCTAAGAAATCTCAAGTGAGTACATAGACCCCTCTTTTACTGTTTTCCAAACATTTTGGGGTGAAACACATGTGCCTACTTGTTACTTTCATGCTTTCCAGCTTTCACATCATATAGTTGCTATGTTCATTAGTACATTTATAGTGCATGATTTCATTGTGTTTATGCTATGTATGCCCATTGTGTGCATATTTAGTACATAGTTTTACATTACATTTCATGCTATGTTATGTATGCCCATTGTGTGCATATTTAGTACATTGTTTTACATTACATTTCATGCTATGTATGTCCATTGTGTGCATACTCAGTACATTGTTTTACATTACATTTCACGCTATGTATGTTCATTTGATTACATACTTAGTGCATTGTTTTCACATGCTTACATTTTGGGTATGACATTTGGTTTGTTCAAATGGGACAATATACATTCATTAACATTGATCACACCGTTCGTTAGTAGGTAGTGGTACCATAGGACTTGACAACTCTCGTTCCTGAACCCTAGGTTTGTTTGGGTGAAAGGAATGACCGAATTCGATAAACAATAACACAGATAGACCTTTAATTTGTTTAAGGGTCTATCACCACAGTCACAAGGCTTGGATGTATGCATTTTCACAATACCGCATAGATGTTTGTATCAGTATAGCATGCATTTGTTCCACAGAACATAACTTTGACTTAAACTATGTTTAATTCAATACCTTGTTTTTGTGCATTTTACCTATGGTTTAGTTGATATATTTCACATGCCATACATGATATTTTTGGATACACATTATACGATTTACATTAAATATAAACATTTTGACATTGATATACACATTTGGTCATTCACATTAGACATGGACATTTTGATATGGTTTACACAATAACACTTGACAAGTGATTTATACATGAACAATTTACATTGGTGGTTGGTTTGGGTAAATGGTTTGAGTAACGAGGCGTGTGTAATATGATACAAACATGGTGGATACGCCGTTGGTACTTCCTATATATAAGTGTTTGTATAATATTACATATCGTAGCGTTATTTAAATCATTTCAATTTAAGACATATAACATTTTATACAAATAACATACTTTTCACGAGACATTGTTTTACAAACAAACTCATCTTACATGGTTATTCATTTAACCTTACATTTATTTATACATGTCATCTGATCTTATTGTTTTTCAAACGATTTACAAAACAAATCAATTTACTAGGTTCATGACTAAACTTTATTAAACAATTTCTTAAACTTACAAGTCATGAATCCTATTTTCACAAAACCTATGTATCTCACAGGCATTTTTATGCTGGCGTACCTATTTTCACATGTGTTTTCAGGAGCAGTTGCTTAGGACAATGATCGTGACACTAGGGCGGACCTGTGCCTTAGAGACATAAACCGAAGATAGACTTAGTTTAATTATGTTTTGTACTCTTTGTTTCCTGTTTAAGACAATGTAACTCTTATGTTGATAAATAAAATACAACTTTGAATGCCATGGTTATGAAACAATTAATTCTGTTACAACACTCCCCGACGTTTTCCGCCACGTTTTGTATGTTATATGTGGTCGGGGTGTGACATTGGGGTACATTTCGGGAGCTTAAAATGAGTTCAATACTCACCCGTAGCTCTCAAAACTATTTGGTAAGGTTGGGGTACATTATAGAAGTTTAACGGGGCTTGGGAATGGGTCCATGAGGTCCGGAATCGAAGAAAAACGAAGAAATGGGGCTTCTGGCGTCGGCTGGCTCGTAGACAGCAAGTTAGGGCGTTGGCCAACTGCTGCCCAGCGTCGAGGACGCTGCTACCGTTGGGGACGCCGGTCCTACAGCACCAACACCCGCATTTCGTTCTTTTCAACATTTTGACCCCCGTTCGCGTCTCCCGAACTTCCCAAATCGTAAAAATAACATTATTCCAAGCCCCCAAATCATTCAAACACTTAACCTCATGTCCTCATAATCAAATCAAAACTTTTATCATACTTTCTTGATTTTGACCCGTTTGAACTTAACGAGAGCTTTTATTCATAACTAATCCACATATTACCCAATACGACCTTACTAACTTTCGTTCTACCATTACTTACCCATCCTTTTTGCAATCAAAACTCATTACATAATAATACGTTTAGTTTGGAAATCACTTACCTCAAGTGCCCATTTCGTACATGCTTCCTCATATCCTTTCCATTAGCCTTCCATGCTTTCCCCCACCTTGACATGATCCTATACTTTCATGTCATTATGGTTTCCACATCATTAGTTTAAACATACATTCTAATATTGCATTCATTTCACAACTAACAACATCATTCAAGATTAACTAATTTAGCACTATTCTTGAACCCAACATTATCCTTACTAGAAAATCCACATATCATACAATGACACTACTTTCACCCCTCGATTACAACTACACAATCGACTAAATGCATTAGGAGTGCCATATCTTTATGCATAGAGTACAAGTTCCTGTAGCATACTCCTACCGCATCATACTAACAATCAACTTTTTCCACATGATTTCTATTTAAAACACACATTTCATGTTAGTTTGCTAACAAATATATCATTATCTCCTTCTATACTTATTTACCCACAATTTGCATACAATTTTTACATATTGTTGTCATTTAGACATTTCATCAAACACTTGGTGTGCATACACCATTTAATGCACAATGTACAACTAATTCATGCTTAATCTTCCAAGTTCTTACTTTAAATCATCAACACAACCAAAACATTAAACTAACTTCATACCATATTCAACCTAACTTGCAAGAGTTCATCTTATTCAACATAATCAATCGAATTTGCACATGATTTGAACATGGGTGATTCACCCATGTTACTACCTTCACTATCAATGGTGGGTTTCAACTCAATCATCCAAATTACTTAAAATCCTTCATAATTCAAGTCCTATTTGATGATTCTAGCATATATTCATGATTAATTTCACACAATTTCATGGATTAAACATAAACCCACTTTATACAATATTATAAAAATCTGAAATTACAACTTACCACATGTTTCATATTGCTTTTTGATGTAGAATCTCTACACATGTAAGAGAATTAAGGCTGGATTTTGCTTCAATTCTTCAACATTTCATCATCATGAGAAACCCTTCTTGGCTCCTTGGCTTGCATCGACACCAACATCAGACTTATGTCTAATGTTTGTGATCTTCCACTACTTAACCAAACTTTATTTAAAATGTACAAGATCAACCCTTCTAGTTTTGATAATTTATTTATTTCCTTCTTGTAACTAACATAGATAAACAAACTAGGTTAACTAATCCTAGTTAATCAAACCTAGTTAAGTTATTTCACACATAATTCTAGTAAATGCCTTATTTATCAACTATTAGATTTTTGGGGCGTTACAAGTCAACCTCTCTTAAAAGAAGTTTCGTCCCCGAAACCTTGTTCATTTCTACCAAACGATAACTATCTTTACTTTCTGACTATAATGCTAATCCTTTCATCCACATACTTACAACGCATTCATGGGATGGATACCTTTAGATTTTGAAATCTTGTAAAATGCTAGTTCCCTAGCAATTATCATCACAGCCTACTTATTCCTTCAATACATCCTAAAGCATACTATTACATGAACCTACTCATGGCTCGCATAGAGATTTCGTTCGTGAACAAATATAATTACATGTTTTCATGCGTTGATTACTTATGACACACCGAGTACTTCTACTATTACTTTTTCATTCTATTTATTCAAGATGCTCATTTCAACAAGAAAACACTTGTGACTCCTTAAAGAAGTAGCATTCACGCACATCCATAACTATGTGGTCTTGTTCTTGCCTTCTTAATTTAAACATATAACTTTCATACATTTACCAATCATGGTGGATCAGTTAATTTTCTATCTTGCACGTGTGTCCTACATGTTATTCCATTCTTGCGTTAGTCACATGAGTACCTATCGTGAGTTTACTTTGGTATTATATTATTAGCATTTTTCCCGAGTACTTTCATTGTCACACGGTAATTTAAACCATGTATATGCGCATATTGCCCACATTCGTTCAGGGTTGTCACTATCTTTAGGTAGTTATTATTTCGTTTTCGTTCGTCTTGAGCAAACCACAACATTTCATTACTAATGCTTCTTCTAATTGCTTTCATATCCACACGAGAGGTGAGCATATGAGTATACGCATACCATAATCATTCCATTATGGTATCATTACCGAAACATAACTGTTATTTCATACTCACTTATGCATACTTAACCCGAGAGTTAAGCATCATTCTACGTTTGCTATCGACATATACTATGCACATCCTTAGGTCGAATTTAGAATCATTTCACTCAAGTCACTTTATGATTAACTCCCTTCATGCATTTTTTTACCATACATGTAAGCATGAAACGCAAGTTCAACGTACGAGTATCCAACCATTACCCCCAAATTCTTACTAAAAAATTTTAATATTTCCTCTTAACGACCACAATTATGGGTTGAAATTTCCTCCTAAATTGAGCTTTAAAGGTCATACATTACATATTATACCTTACTTATTTTACCGTTTGTTTACTAGTGGTTAGCATTCTATCTACCAATTCTTACTTATCAATCATGAGCTAAACATTTTACTGACCTCGTCTTCATTGCAAAAATCAATGATTCGTAAGCCGGGTCAATGCGCTTCTTCATAGTACCTTTCGTACCAGGATTGATTTCATTCATTCGTATACTAAGTTCCCGCTCTTGAGCATCCTTTCATCAACTCTACTACTTTTATCACGTCAAGAATTTCACCATTCTCATATGTAACATTAACGGTTAGCACATATCATTCAAATTTCTTCAAGTATGGCATTTATCAAATTAACTCGTTTACATACTAGCCCTTTCTAGATTCTTTTAAAACATTAGTTCGTTCGACCCATTCATAATGGGTCCATACATGACCATTCCTTAGCATATCATTTTCATTTATTTGACCTGTTCACAACTGGTCAATACATGACCGTTTCCTAACATATCATTTTCATTCAGTTATTCACTTTATTCGGTGTTAATTCACCTATATTCTTCCATAAATCCTTAACTTACTAGGCATACTACATTATACATTTCATTGCTTACGTAATACTCTCTCATGAGTTAATTTCCAATATGTCTATCGCGTAACTTTATTCAATGCTCTTCCCAACTAATGTTTTTCTTGCTACTACAACTTTCGACGGTTCTTGCTTGTTTAATAAATCGAACCTTTCATATTATTTTACTATTACTTGCTTTCTAGTTAATAATCTCAACTCCGTTTGGATTTATAGAAAGCCAAACTATTAATGCACTCTTATTTACGTTTTATTAATCAACTATGACTTACCCTTTACGTGTTCATTCATGCACTTACACATACATATGCACTTCGTTAGTCAAGCGATATGGTTATCCCGACAATGCTATTTTCATCGTCTACCCGCTATGTTATACTTACTTAAGGATTTCAGTCTTTTCATTCTTACATATTACTCTCTTGTATTAGGTCTGTATTTGCCTACAAATATTACCTTTCTCTCATACTTTGTATTCTTTTATGTTTGAATCCGTCAATGGATTCAAACCTTTCATTCTTTCATGTTTGAATCCCTCTCTAGTCGAGCCATAAGCTCTTACCGAAAGCATAACCTTTCATACATACCTGGCGAAAGTCAAAACCACTGACTCATTATCCATACCTTGTGTTGGTTATTTCTTTCCAATTTGTGGCAATGCATGCCCATTCATTACGCTTACGTTTAAGCATAAAACTTGTCAAAACAAAACATTAAATACAAGGTTCAAATGGCGATTACCATTTGACCCGCATGACTCATTTGTCCCTTTAACCATTCTTGCATACAAACATATTTGTATATATATATATCTATATATATATGCAAATTTAAGACATATCTCGAATATTATTCGCTATAAGAAAAATTTACTTGTTTGGTCCGTAATTACTTACAGATTCAAAACATTTTCATTCTACTTTTCATTCTCTTCTATGTCTTGAATCCGTCTCACGGATTCTAACATATCATTCATATCCTTCATTTCTTCCATGTTTTGAATCTGTCTCGCGGATTCTAACATATCCTTCATATCCTTCATTCATTCTATGTTTCGAATCCGTCTTGCGGATTCGAACACATCATTCATATCCTTCATTCCTTCTATGTTTCGAATCCGTCTCGAGGATTCTAACATATCATTCATACTTTCCATTACATCTATGTTTTGAATCCGTCTCGCGGATTCAAACATATCATTCATACTTCTCTTTTGCATTTGGTACTCTAAATTCTTTGAAGGTCTTACATTTCCCTTCACCCTCACGTCCACCTACTACCTAATTCTAACAGACATACCTACAACAATTACCACGGTCTCACAAACGTCATATATTTCCTGCGTACTTGCCACGTACACAATCCACATACTAGTTTCGTGTCTTCGAGTAATCATCACCTTATGTCCACAGGATTAGGTTTCGGCAGATGTAACATCAGATTCCAAATTGATGAAGAAAGGTATGGTGGCAAGAAAAGCTGATTCCAGGAAGTTGTCAAGTGTTTTCGCTCGACTATTCCATTCTTGGGTGGTTGGTTTGGCCCTTGTTCCTGTAACTCGAATCCTAGCCCGGTATATCCCATTTTAGTTTTACACCATTGTGAACCTTACGCCTTTTTTACTCCATGGTCTAGGTTCTCGGCCTTGAAAAATCTTCGTAAACTAAATCAAACGTGTATATGTTGACATTTTAGAGATACACAGTCAAGAAAATCAAGAGCAATAGTGATATATATGCGGATTAGACACCAACAAATAAACACTCAAAAATGGCTACAATTTGAGGAATGTGTTTAGTGACGGCATCAGATTCCTACTTGTTGGAGAAAGGTCTGGTGTCAAGAAAGCTGCTTCCAGGAGGTTGATAAGTGTTTTCGCTCGACGATTCCATTCTTGGGTGGTTGGTTTGGCCCTTGTTCCTGTAACTCGAATCCTAGCCCGGTATATCCCATTTTAGTTTTACACCATTGTGAACCTTACGCCTTTTTTACTCTCTGATCGAGGTTCTCGACATTGAAAAATCTTCGTAAACTAAATCACACGTGTATATGTTGACATTTAAGAGATATACAGTCAAGAAAATCAAGAGCAATGGTGATATATATTCGGATGAGACACCAAAAAACAAACATCAAAAAAATGACTACAATTTAAGGAACGTGTTTAGTGATGGCATCAGATTCCTTATTGATGGAGAAAAGTCTGGTGGCAAGAAAACTGCTTTAAGAAGGTTGTCAAGTGTTTTCGCTCGACTATTCCATTCTTGGGTGGTTGGTTTGGCCCTTGTTCCTGTAACTCGAATCCTAGCCCGGTATATCCCATTTTAGTTTTACACCATTGTGAACCTTACGCCTTTTTTACTCCATGGTCCAGGTTCTCGGCCTTGAAAAATCTTCGTAAACTAAATCAAACGTGTATATGTTGACATTTTAGAGATACACAGTCAAGAAAATCAAGAGCAATAGTGATATATATGCGGATTAGACACCAACAAATAAACACTCAAAAATGGCTACAATTTGAGGAATGTGTTTAGTGACGGAATCAGATTCCTACTTGATGGAGAAAGGTCTGGTGGCAAGAAAGCTGCTTCCAGGAGGTTGATAAGTGTTTTCGCTCGAAGATTCCATTCTTGGGTGGTTGGTTTGGCCCTTGTTCCTGTAACTCGAATCCTAGCCCGGTATATCCCATTTTAGTTTTACACCATCGTGAACCTTACGCCTTTTTTACTCTCTGATCGAGGTTCTCGGCCTTGAAAAATCTTCGTCAACTAAATCACACGTGTATATATTGACATTTAAGAGATATACAGTTAAGAAAATCAAGAGCAATCGTGATATATATGCGGATTAGACACAAAAAAATAAACACTCAAAAAAATGGCTACAATTTAAGGAATGCGTTTAGTGACGGCATCAGATTACTAATTGATGGAGAAAGGTCTGGTGGCAAGAAAAGCTGCTTCCAGGAGGTTGTAAAGTGTTTTCGCTCGACGATTCCATTCTTGGGTGGTTGGTTTGGACGTTGTACCTGTAACCCGAATCCTAGCCCGGTATATCCCATTTTAGTTTTACACCATTGTGAACCTTACACCTTTTTTACTCACTGATCGAGGTTCTCGGCATTGAAAAATATTCGTAAACTAAATCACACGTGTATATGTTGACATTTAAGAGATATACAGTCAAGGAAATCGAGAGCAATGGTGATATATATGCGGATTAGACACCAAAAAATAAACACTCAAAAAATGGCTACAATTTAAGGAATGTGCTTAGTGACGACATCAGATTTCTAATTGATGGAGAAAGGTCAGGTGGCAAGAAAAGCTGCTTCCTTGAGATTGTCAAGTGTTTTCACTCAACGATTCCATTCTTGGGTGGTTGGTTTGGCCCATGTTCCTGTAACTCGAATCCTAGCCCGGTATATCCCATTTTAGATTTACACCATTATGAACCTTACGCCTTTTTTACTCTCTGATTGAGGTTTTCGGCATTGAAAAATCTTCGTAAACTAAATCACACGTGTATATGTTGACGTTTAAGAGATATACAGTCAAGAAAATCAAGAGCAATGGTGATATATATGCGGATTAGACACCAAAAAATAAACACTAAAAATGGCTACAATTTAAGGAATATGTTTAGTGACGACATCAGATTCCTAATTGATGGAGAAAGATCTGGTGGCGAGAAAAGCTGCTTCCAGGAGGTTGTCAAGTGTTTTTGCTCGACAATTCCGTTCTTGGGTGGTTGGTTTGGCCCTTGTTCCTGTAACTCGAATCCTAGCCCGGTATATCCCATTTTAATTTGTACACCATTGTGAACCTTACGCCTTTTTTACTCTCTGATCGAGGTTCTCGGCATTGAAAAATCTTCGTAAACTAAATCACACATGTATATTTTGGCATTTAAGAGATATACAGCTAAGAAAATCAAGAGAAATGGTGATATATATGCAGATTACACACCAAAAACGAAACACACTAAAAAAATGGCTACAATTTAAGGAATGTGTTTAGTGACGGCATCAGATTTCTAATTGATGGAGAAAGGTCTACTGGCAAGAAAAGCTGCTTCCAGGAGATTGTCAAGTGTTTTCGCTCGAGGATTCCATTCTTTGGTGGTTGGTTTGGCCCTTGTTCCCGTAACTCGAATCCTAGCTCGGTATAACCCATTTTAGTTTTACACCATTGTAAACCTTACGCCTTTTTTACCCTCTGATCGAGGTTCTCGGCATTGAAAATTCTTCGTAAACTAAATCACACGTGTATATGTTGACATTTAAAAGATATACAGTCAAGGAAATCCAGAGCAATGGTGATATATATGCGGATTAGACACCAAAAAATAAACTCTCAAAAAATGGCTACAATTTATGAAATGTGTTTAGTGACCGCATCAGATTCCTAATTGATGGAGAAAGGTCTGGTGGTAAGAAAAGCTGCTTCCCGGAGGTTGTAAAGTGTTTTTGCTCGACTATTCCATTCTTGGGTGGTTGGTTAGGCCCTTGTTCCTGTAACTCGAATCCTAGCCCGTTATATCCCATTTTAGTTTTACACCATTGTGAACCTTACGCCTTTTTTTACTATCTGATCGAGGTTCTCGGCATTGAAAAATCTTCGTAAACTAAAAAACACGTGTATATGTTGACATTTAGGATATATACAGTCTAGAAAATCAAGAGCAATGGTGATATATATGTGGATTAGACACCAAAAAATAAACACTAAAAATGGCTACAATTTAAGGAATGTGTTTATTGACGGCATCAGATTCCTAATTGATGGAGAAATGTCTGGTGGCAAGAAAAGCTGCTTCTAGGAGGTTGTCAAGTGTTTTCGCTCGAAGATTCCATTCTTGGATGGTTGGTTTGGCCCTTGTTCCTGTAACTCGAATCCTAGCCCGGTATATCCCATTTTATTTTTACACCATTGTGAACCTTATGCCTTTTTTACTCTTTGTTCAAGGTTCTCGGCATTGAAAAATACTCGTAAACTAAATCAGACGTGTATCTGTTGACATTTAAGAGATTTATAGTCAAGAAAATCAAGAGCAATGGGGATATATATGCGGATTAGGCACCAAAAAATAAACACTAAAAATGTCTAGAAGTTAAGGAATGTGTTTAGTGACGACGTCAGATTCCTAATTGATGGAGAAAGATCTGGTGGCAAGAAAAGCTGCTTCCAGGAGGTTGTCAAGTGTTTTCGCTCGACAATTCCATTCTTGGATGGTTGGTTTGGCCCTTGTTCCTGTAACTCGAATCCTAGCCCGGTATATCCCATTTTAGTTTTACACCATCGTGAACCTTACGCCTTTTTTACTCTCTGATCGAGGTTCGGGGCATTGAAATATCTTCGTAAACTAAATCATACATTTATATGTTGACATTTAAGAGATATACAGTCATGAAAATCAAGAGCAATGGTGATATATATGCGGATTAGGCACCAAAAAATAAACACTCAAAAAATGGCTACAATTTAAGGAATGTGTTTAGTGACGGCGTCAGATTCCTAATTGATGGAGAAAGGTCTAGTGGCAAGAAAAGCTGCTTCCAGGAGGTTGTCAAGTCTTTTCGCTCAACGATTCCATTCTTGGGTGGTTGGTTTGGCCCTTGTTCCTCTAACTCGAATCCTATCCCATTATATCCCATTTTAGTATTACACCATTGTGAACCTTACGCCTTTTTTACTCAGTGATCCAGGTTCTCGGCAATGAAAAATATTCGTAAACTAAATCACACGTGTATATGTTGACATTTAAGAGATATGCAGTCAAGGAAATCAAGAGCAATGGTGATATATATGCGGATTAGACACCAAAAAATAAACACTCAAAAAATGGCTACAATTTAAGGAATGTGTTTAGTGACGACATCAGATTCCTAATTAATGGAGAAAGGTCTGGTGGCAACAAAAACTGCTTCCAGGAGGTTGTCAAGTCTTTTCGCTCGACGATTCCATTCTTGGGTGGTTGGTTTGGCCCTTGTTCCTCTAACTCGAATCCTATCCCCTTATATCCCATTTTAGTATTACACCATTGTGAACCTTACGCCTTTTTTACTCTCTGATAGAGGTTCTCAGCATTGAAAAATATTCGTAAACTAAATCACACGTGTATATGTTGACATTTAAGAGATATACAATCAAGAAAATCAAGATCAATGGTGATATATATGCGGATTAGACACCAAAAAATAAACACTAAAAATGGCTACAATTTAAGGAATACGTTTAGTGACCACATCAGATTCCTAATTGATGGAGAAAGGTCTGGTGGCGTGAAAAGCTGCTTCTAGGAGGTTGTCAAGTGTTTTTGCTTGACAATTCCATTCTTGGGTTGTTGGTATGGCCCTTGTTCCTGAAACTCGAATCCACGCCCGGTATATCCCATTTTAATTTGTACACCATTGTGAACCTTACGCCTTTTTTACTCTCTGATCGAGGTTCTCGGCATTGAAAAATCTTCGTAAACTAAATCACACGTGTATATTTTGGCATTTAAGAGATATATAGTTAAGAAAATCAAGAGAAATGGTGATATATATATGCAGATTACACACCAAAAAAGAAACACACTAAAAAATTTGCTACAATTTAAGGAATGTGTTTAGTGACGGCATCAGATTTCTAATTGATGGAGAAAGGTCTACTGGCAAGAAAAGCTGCTTCCAGGAGGTTGTCAAGTGTTTTCGGTCGACGATTCCATTCTTAGGTGGTTGGTTTGGCCCTTGTCCCCGTAACACGAATCCTAGCTCGGTATAACCCATTTTAGTTTTACACCATTGTAAACCTTACGCCTTTTTTTCTCTCTGATCGAGGTTCTCGGCATTGAAAATTCTTCGTAAACTAAATCACACGTGTATATGTTGACATTTAAGAGATATACAGTCAAGGAAATCCAGAGCAATGGTGATATATATGCGGATTAGACACCAAAAAATAATCTCTCAAAAAATGGCTACAATTTATGAAATGTGTTTAGTGACCGCATCAGATTCCTAATTGATGGAGAAAGGTCTGGTGGTAAGAAAAGCTGCTTCCCGGAGGTTGTAAAGCGTTTTTGCTCTACTATTCCATTCTTGGGTGGTTAGTTTGGCCCTTGTTCCTGTAACTCGAATCCTAGCCCGTTATATCCTATTTTAGTTTTACACCATTATGAACCTTACGCCTTTTTTTACTATCTAATCGAGGTTCTCGGCATTGAAAAATCTTCGTAAACTAAATCACACGTGTATATGTTGACATTTAGGAGATATACAATCAAGAAAATCAAGAGCAATGGTGATATATATGCGGATTAGACACCAAAAAATAAACACTAAAAATGGCTACAATTTAAGGAATGTGTTTAGTGACGGTATCAAATTCCTAATTGATGGAGAAAGGTCTGGTGGCAAGAAAAGCTGCTTCTAGGAGGTTGTCAAGTGTTTTCGCTCGACGATTCCATTCTTGGATGGTTGGTTTGGCCCTTGTTCCTGTAACTCGAATCCTAGCCCGGTATATCCCATTTTAGTTTTACACCATTGTGAACCTTACGCCTTTTTTACTCTTTGATCAAGGTTCTCGGCATTGAAAAATACTCGTAAACTAAATCACACGTGTATCTGTTGACATTTAAGAGATATATAGTCAAGAAAATCAAGAGCAATGGGGATATATATGCGGATTAGGCACCAAAAAATAAACACTAAAAAAATGTCTAGAAGTTAAGGAATGTGTTTAAGGACGGCGTCAGATTCCTAATTGATGGAGAAAGATCTGGTGGCAAGAAAAGCTGCTTCCAGGAGGTTGTCAAGTGTTTTCGCTCGACGATTCCATTCTTGGGTGGTTGGTTTGGCCCTTGTTCCTGTAACTCGAATCCTAGCCCGGTATATCCCATTTTAGTTTTACACCATCGTGAACCTTACGCCTTTTTTACTCTTTGATCGAGGTTCGGGGCATTGAAAAATCTTCGTAAACTAAATCACACGTTTATATGTTGACATTTAAGAGATACACAATCATGAAAATCAAGAGCAATGGTGATATATATGCGGATTAGGCACCAAAAAATAAACACTCAAAAATGGCTACAATTTAAGGAATGTGTTTAGTGACGGCGTCAGATTCCTAATTGATGAAAAAAGGTCTGGTGGCAAGAAAAGCTGCTTCGAGGAGGTTGTCAAGTGTTTTCGCTCGACGATTCCATTCTTGGGTGGTTGGTTTGGCCTTTGTTCTTCTAACTCGAATCCTAGCCCGGTATATCCCATTTTAGTTTTACACCATTGTTAACCTTACGCCTTTTTTACTCTCTGATCGAGGTTCTCAGCATTGAAAAATCTTCGTAAACTAAATCACACGTGTATATGTTGACATTTAAGAGATATACAGTCAAGAAAATCAAGAGCAATGGTGATATATATGCGGATTAGACACCAAAAAATAAACTGTCACACCCTCAAAATCCACAAGCGGAGTATTACCGCGAGGCGTGTGACTGACCAGGATCATACCACCAATCATAATAAACATTAAGTAAAGTAAAGTAAAACCATAGCAAAATAAACATTTAAAGTTCACCAAACCAAAGTCCAAAAACCGAATTTAAAAGTCAGTGGAAGCATAAGATCAAAAACCAAAGTATAAGTTTAAAGTATCATAAAGATTCTGATGAACAACAACGGTTCATGTCCCACAACGACTCCTTCTCCAATGCAAGCTCCAGCTAATAACCTGACGACCTGCAAAGCATGTGGTAATGTGTCAACAAAAAGGTTGACGAGTTCACAGTTGGTTGTCCGTTTTAATGTGGTTCCAAAAAAACCATAAGTAGTTAAGTTGTTTCGAAAACCAAAACTTATCCAGTTCCATATTCCCATAACCATATACCACGGGGGCTACCCCATGTTGTAAACCACTAGACCCGTTACCATATCGACTACTGACTTAAGTCATGTTTATGTGTCCTACGTCAATGTGTATCATCATTGACAATGCCCAAGTACATTAGTCCACTCCCGTCCTCTGCGGCACGGTGTGATGCTTGTCAGACCTAATAGCGCTATTTAACTAATGAACCATTCGCCATTGGCCCGACGATTAAGTCGATATAAAAATGAGGACCGAGGTACGTATTCTACCCAAGGAGAATACGCAGATTACATCCCTCCTAAGGGGGACAGTTGTTACTTAATTCATTCCGATTACATCCCACCTAAGGGGGACAGTTGTTATTTAACCCATTCACAAACCACAGGGAATCCCATGCTTTGACGAAAGTGTGAACTCACCTTTGGTTGCTCGGTTGAACTCCTAGAATAGCTAATGGTTAGGGTTGGTCAATCACGTCCTAGTATGATTACCATTTAGTTTATTAATGATTTCAAATAAAGCACAAAATTCCTACACGCATCTATCACATAACATGCACTCACTTTAACAGTTCACGCCCATATAAACATTCCACCTATAAATACTCAAGAGCAAGCATACGATATTGCACATGATACTTTCATTGACGTATAACAATTTGGATCATTATCAGACAACATAACCGACAATTAGACACGCAAATAACTACTTATATCGTTTCAGCTTTAACATCCAAAACTGAGTTGTTTTCGGGTATATTAATAAAATAGTTAACGTGTTCCAAAAATTCCCAAATTTTTACTTAATGTTCTAATCGATCCATATATTATGGTATGAAAATCTCGGGATCCAATTCATTACCAATTACTTTATAAAAATCATTTACCGGGCTACAGTCAGATTCGTCACTTGCAGACTGCAGTCTACGGAAAAATTCCTTTAAAATTCATCGTAAGTCCGATTGATGAAATTCCAGTTGGAAAATTACAGCGACCCCCGTGGCCATATACAGCATCAAGTTCGTGACCTAACTCTATCCAGGTTTCAAGTTATGATGAAAAAAATAACACACATTTTCTGCAGAAAAAACGCAGCTTTTGCTGCTGTACAAAACGGACCTTTAAAAATAGCAAACGACCTCGAAAAAATACAATTCCAGTGCCATTTGAGTCGTTTTTCGAAATAACACATTATAGTCTCAAGAAAATCCAATTTTTATTAAGTTATGGCCCAGTTATAGCCAACTGAAGTCGGCTATAAACATCAACCAGCTTCCTGTTTTCAGCTCTTAACTTTCTAACGCGTGTTCGAGTGATTCTGTTAACATGTTTAGCGAACAACAACGACCCTTATACACACTTACAGTAGGTTATCATCAAAACTCAGATTATCTAACACTAAAACATCCAAAAACTACCAGGATTCAACTCATAATCGATACCCTAGTGACTAACCGAACCCATAATCAATACCAACCATCAACACGTTTTCTAGCAACCCTATAGTACAAATAATCATCAAGAAAGTCAAAGGTCATTAACAAATCAGAAAACGCAACCAATATATATAATATAAATCATGCATGAGCCATACTGACTAACACAAAACACATGACAAGGATACTTAATGAAGAATGGAGTATGACTGAGCCTTGAAATCGAGGCTTGAAGTCCTATGGATCTTGTTTTTCTGCGTCGCCAGCAGCAAGGGGAAAGAGGGAGGTCGCATGTTGTGATTTAGGTTAAAGTTTATTAGATAAACTTATAAAATAACATGTACATACGTACATGAAAGTGTTGGGTTTAGGACAGTGGCGGAACTAGACCTTCAACTCAGGGGTATCCCAAAATTTTTTAGGGGTGTCCTCGTACTTGTTCAGGGGTGTCCTGTGTATAAAAATCAGAAATTTTTTTTACACTACTCGTAAAAACTTGAGCCGTAGCCCAGGCTACGCCCGTTTACACTACAGGTCCGCCCCTTGTTTAGGAGTGGGCCTCAAGTGACCCACAATAGTTGGAGTATACATACATCTACCTTATTTTATTTCTAAAACCTCTACTGCCATATATTTTTTTTTGCTAACTTAAACTAAACATACAAACGTAAATATTGAAAAAGGATTGGTGGACGGTTTCCCTAAGTGGGTCGTGAAATCTAAGAGGGTGGGCGGGTATTGGATTGGGCTGCACCAGTATTTAAGAGGGGTGTTTAATAATATAACTTTAAATTTTTTTAACAATTATAATTACAATTAATTATAATCTACCACTTATACACAATCATGACCTCATAATTGTAACCAGATAAATTTGGTGCACGAACAATTCATGTACAATCCATATTCGTCCAGTCGGGGTACGGTAACGTAGAAGGCACACAAGAAATAGACGGAAGGGATGGCCGGTTTACCTCAGAAATACGGGTTGTCACATCATCCCTAACTTGAAAGAAATTTCGTCCTGAAATTTAGCATGCAGTCACTGAGGAAGCTAGTGTTGTTGAGTGTTTTCGTGGGGTGTCACATCATTCCCCTGTTGGTTTGGAATTTCGTCCCGAAATTCAGTAGTAGCTTCAGTACTGGACACATCTCTCTTAAACCACTGAGGATACTTGAGCATCATTTGGTCTTCTCGTTCCCAAGTAAACTCTGTGCTGCGACGTGAGTTCCAACGAATTCGAACTATAGGTATCTTGCTACGCTTGAAGTTTTGATTTCCCCGTCCATAATTTCCACCGGTTACTCGATGAATCATAGCTGGTCATCGATTGTAAGTTCCTTGAAAAGAACATTGAGAGTCTCATCTGACAGACATTTCTTCAGATTCGACACGTGAAAGACGTTGTGAACGCCACTGAGTTCTTCTGGAAAATTCAGTCTGTATGCCACTTTGCTGATTTTCTCAGTGATCTCAAAGGGTCCAACATAACGCGGATTAAGCTTACCCCGTGTGCCAAAGCGAACCACACTTTTCCAAGGTGAGACTTTGAGTAGCACTCGATCCCCAACCTGGAACTCGAGAGGTTTCCTACGCTTATCAGCGTAGCTTTTCTGGCGGTCATGAGCTGTCGCCATTCGTTGTCGGATTTGGGCAATCTTTACCGTTGTGTCGAGAACAAGTTCTGGGCCAGTGATTTGGCTGTCGCCAACTTCCGCCCAGCAAAGCGGTGATCGGCATTTCCGTACGTACAAAGCCTCGAATGGAGCAGCCTTGATGCTGGTGTGGTAACTATTATCGTATGAAAACTCTACCAAGGGTAGGTGTCTTTCCTAGCCATTACCAAAGTCAATAACACATGCTCGAAGCATGTCTTCAAGAGTCTGGATGGTGCGTTCAGTCTGCCCATCCGTCTGTGGGTGATAAGCTGTGCTCATGTCTAGACGTGAGCCAAATGATTTATGCATTGCTTGCCGTAACTCAGATGCAAAGCGCGGGTCACGGTCAGAGATAATGGAAGTTGGCACTTCGTGCCTAGCAACTACTTCCTTCAAATAGATATCGAAGAGTGTAGAAAACTTGTCAGTTTCTTTGATTGCCAAGAAGTGTGCCCATATAGTAAGTCGATCAGATGGTATCATTTCCTCGATGAGATCTAGGTAGGCCAGTGAAAAAATTGACGGAAATCTACTCCCCTTTTCCATGTTGGGATCTCTGGTTGTTGTAGGAGTCCTAATGACTTCTGGTATTCGATCTTAACCCTAGCGCAGGTCAAGCATTTACTAACATAGGTCGCTGTGTTAGCTTTCATGTGGGGCCACTAGTACAAAGTTTTGAGATCTTGGTACATCTTGTCAGAACAAGGATACACCGAGTAACGAGACTTGTGTGCTTCGTCCATCACAAGTCCTCGTAGGTCTCCATTGGATGGAACCCAAATACGTTCCATGAAGTAGTAAGTACCGTCTTCCTTGAGTATAGTCGTTTTTCCATGCCCCGCAGGGACTCGGCTTTAAGGTTCTCTTCCTTCAATGCTTCATCCTGAGCGTTACAGATTTGGGTAGGAAGACATGAGTGGATAGTAAGCTGTAACGCACGTACGCGCTTAGGTTTGGTTTCTTTTCGACTAAGGGCATCAGCCACAACGTTGGCCTTACCTGGATGATACTTGATCGCGCACTCGTAGTCGTTGAGGAGTTCGACCCATCGACGTTGTCGCATGTTCAACTCCTTCCGATCAAAGATATACTGGAGACTCTTGTGGTTGGTGTAGATGGTGCACTTGGTACTGTACAAGTAATGTCTCCATATCTTGAGTGCAAACACTACTGCTCCCAACTCCAAATCGTGGGTAGTGTAGTTCTTTTTCGTGAGCCTTGAGTTGGCGTGATGCGTAAGCAATAACTTTCTCACGTTGCATCAACACACAACTAAGTCCTTGGATAGACGCGTCACAATAAACAACGAGATCGTCTGTGCCTTCAGGTAACGAGAGAATGGGTGTACTACAGAGTTTCACCTTCAACTGTTGAAACGCGGATTCCTGTGCAACCTTTCGAGTTGGAGCTACGAGGGTTTATGCACACGATCCAGAAAAGCGGGCTTCATGACATTGATGTGGGGTAAAATACACATATTTGTCCCGTGTAAATTGTATAATTATTGTATAGGTTTTATTTAGTTATTAGTAGTATATTATATTATTTTGTATTTTGTCAGGTGCTGGTGCAAATGAAGCAAAATGAAGTAATATGAAAATAACCAGCCAGTTGGGCAGAGTGGGGTGCTAGTGACCGAAGTAAAAATGCCGCTATTTTCCTAGAATGGGTCGAACCCGCTATATCTGTTAGAGGCATATATAATATTAGTATTTATATTATAAAAGAAAAATAAAAAGAGGCCACAAAGAGATGAGACATATTTAATTCACCTTGAAAAAAAAGCAACAATCATATGAAAAGGGTCCATCGTTGAAGTGTTTTAGTCAAAATCAAGAAGCTGCACATTAGAGAAATTAATAAAGATTCAACGCTTCTTGTTTTTCTTGTTGGTTGGGCCTATCATTTTCAACAAGCCCAATGAATATTACTTGGACTACTTTTGAAAGGCACATATATTGAGTTGGGGGACGAACTGGGCTGGACTAATGAACGAAAAAGAGATAGGGCGGCCATTATTGTTGTAGGGAGTTGGACGAAATTTTGCTGGGAATATAAAAATATATCATTCGCACATACATCAGGGAGGTGAGAGCCGCACAACAGAGGCACACGAGCAGCAGCAGTTTAGTAGGCTGCGATCAAGAGAAAGGAAAAAGGGATTGGTTAAGGGTTCAAGTCGCGATCAAGATTCACGTCCGGGTTTGCGATTTATTAGTGTTCAGTTTTTAATAACTTTGTGGTTTTAAACTTGATTACTATGGATTGTTTATTATTCAAGACTTGTTTCTTTTTTATGACTATGTTCCTTGGCTAATTTTTTTTAACCGCCTAGACTTTGATGAATGGATTGATATAGAGTTTTTACCGCTTTTGTTAATTGCATGATTGTTATGGATTAATTGTGATTTGTAAAGAGTTTGGTTTAATGATTTGATGTGTATGCATGCTTTGAGTTGGTTTATTATTGTCATTTGCTTCGTATGATTCTTAGTGACGGTCTATATCACAATATAGGATCATATTAGGGTTTAGGATTTTGGTGAGTGTCTATATCACGTAAGAAATCTTAACTCTTTAGGGAGAATCGGCCGGTAACCCCTAGAAGTAACTGATAATAATTTGCTAAGTCTTAGTGTTCTACTAGTCCTAATACCTGGGAAGTGAGGAGCTATTGATAGGTCTTACCCGGCGAATTGCTTTAGATAGGCCTTGGGAAAGGTTATGTCTTGGTTTACCTGTCGGTTTTATTAGTCTATCAAGTCAAATTAATTACTTCAAACTACCCTAGATCTAGGATTGGGAAAGAATAGGTCAACATTAGGGTACTTACACAATAATTAGACAACTGGGAAGGCGTCTAATAACCGGTAGGATTAACGGCTTAGGTAGTGCCACAGGTTTCTCTTTGAGAAGGGTCGAGGGGCCTCGATGGTTCTTAATAGGTTTAGTATTTTAAGATCCCGGTTCCATAATTCGTGCATTTAACCTAATCGGTAATCTCTTAAAAACAATCCAGGATTCTTGTCTAGGTGGTCCCGTTCTCATATAAGTAAAGTCCACAGTCTTCATTCGTCTTTAGTCTAGCTCTAGTTTAATTTAGTAGTTTAATATAGATTTCCTTAGTTTTCAGTAACCCCCCCCCCCCCAAACCAATTAAACAGTTAGAGTCTGTGTCAGTCTAGGTCTAGATAGAGTCTAATTAGCGTAATCAGAGAGTCTCGTGGGTTCGATACTCGGACTTACTTAGGCTATACTGCATTGACCGGTACACTTGCCGGTGGTGTGGTCTAGGTTTTAGAGAGTCTGTTTTTATAAATTTAAAACTTAGAGTGTCTAATTTAGGGTTAGAATTAGTTAGTTTAATTAGACCACTTTTAGCACATCAAGTTTTTGGCGCCGTTGTCGGGGACTCTTTGGCAATTGCGTTGATTACTTTATCTGGACTTAATTGACATCATACGTGCTACTTGCTTTTGTATATTGCGTCGTAGGAGTCTAATTGTCCGTGTCTTTTAGTTTTGTTTTTTTATTTTTTCTAGAAAATATGTGTGAAATTTGTGGAGGACCCCATTTTACAGTTAAATGCCCACAATATGAGGGGTCCTCTGCACATTATTATGCTAACCCCTACGTGCAGCCGCAGTCATATTTTTCACAGGGGTATTCCTCGTACCAGTATGAGGAACCGTATCACCATCCTCAACAGCAAAATTTTGGAGTAAATGAGCAGGACCAGCTGAATAGGATAATGGGGTTGTTAGCTCAACTGGTAGCTACGAATGAGACTACTCAGAAAATGTTTCAAGAACATGAAGTCCTGTTTCAAAATCACGAGTCTATACTCTCAGACATTCGATGTTCAGTAGAAGAAATGTCTAGGAAATTAGAAGAAGTAGAAGAAACGGAGAAGAAGGGCATCATTGATTTTGGCTGTGAAGAAGATGAGATTAAGATGAAAATGGCTAATTGCGGGATATTGAGAGAGAGTGTGGAAGAAGTAAACGAGTGGCAGGTGTACCAGGAATCATTAGTTAAGGAAGTAGATGTTGAAGAGGAATTAGATTTAGGAGATTCCTTAGGTAGTCTGTTTGATGATGTGGTAGAAGTTGAACTAGAGAAAAAAGTGTTAAGTTGGGAAGATGAGTTTTTAGGAGAGTTAGAAGGTTTATCAGAATCTGAACAAGTAGGGGAATTTAATCCATTTGGTGATTTAGCAAATTTAGAAGCCCTACTAGAAGGTAAACCTGAGAAAATAAGTGAACCCACACCGCACGTAGAAATTAAGTGTGGGGATCTTCCCAAGGAAGTAGAGGAAATGGTGAAAGATGAAGAACATCATAGCTGGCCCGTGGTAGGGGTAACTGAAGATTTAAGGCCACGGGAAAGGGCAAGAAAGAAAGAACCTGGAAACCGGAGATGGTTCTGGGTCGGAAGATGGGCGAAACAGAAAATGGAGCAATTAAAGTGCAAGCACGAACGCTCTTATCGTTACATGCCACGCATCCGGTCCATTCCAGGTAAGTTTAAATATTGGTGGTCTGACCCGTTTAAAATTTTCAAGTTTAAAAATTTCAAAATATTTCGTTATTCCGCCCTTAAATGTTTAACTGTTTTCGAGGATCGGGTGGAATTAAATGGGTTAGACCGGGTTCAAATCAAAGAGAAACCTCCTGATTAAGTTCAAGTGTGGGGAGGTTTTGTAGAGTTTGTATTTTTGAGTCTTTTATTTTGTATATTGAGTCTTATTTAGTAGTTTTTTAGTCATTTTTTAGAGTCGGTACTGCGTTGGGTTTTGTTTTGCTGTGTTTGTGCAGGTTTGGATTGTACCACCCGTACTCAATCTCCATTCGGGTGATTTCGGAACTGCCATATTGATAAACCCAAGCAGACTAAGGCAACGATCGCGAATGAAATGCTATACGATCGTTCGTTGGATTCAAGACTCGTACGGCTGGCACTGACTTTTGTCCTAACCAGCTAAGTCTTTTCCAACTCTCTCTGTATTTTATTTCTTTCGTATTTATTGTTAGTTTCCATCTTTGCATTAGGGGCAATGCAATCTCTAAGTGTGGGGATGTGATACTTGTAAATGGGATACTTGTAAATATTTGAGTCATAAAAATTTAAAAAAATACAAAAAAATTAAAAAATTTCAAAAATCCAAAAAAATTAAAAAATCAGAAAATGTCTTTCGAATAAAAAAGAAGTTTGCAAATTAAAACGGAAAATGATAGAAAAGATGAATTTTTGCTCGGGTTCGAATAATAATAATATGAGAATAAAATAAATCGAGCTTGCGTCTAGTTTGGGATATGTGGATAGGCCCGAGTTTGGTTTTAAGTCCCTTTGAGCTAATATACCTTAATTGTCGGTTTACTAGTGGGTTTTCGCCTGTGAAATATGGGAAATCAAAACTGCCAATAATAGTATAAGGGGCACCGTTATAAGTTAAAACTGTTAGAGTTTGTGATCATGAAAAACAAAAGAATAAAAAGTGAGCTAGAAACTAAATGAAAGTAACACAGGTCTATGTAATCCGAGTTGGGGATAGCGACTCTACAGCCGGAATGCCTCTGGGATGTGTGAAATCGACTTGCCGAATAAAAGTACCGAAACCTAAGTAATCTGTGGTTGGGGATCGCGACTCTACAGCCGGAATACCTCTTGGTTAGGGAAAGCATCGTCTAGACTCACGAAAGAAAGAAAAAAAAAGCAAAGCAAAAATAGAAAAAAAAATGAAAAAAAAATTGATTGTAAACTCTCTTGGTTTTGATATAAGACGGTTAGGAATTGGTCCAGTGATCGTTCCTTTAGTCCTATAAGCTTGAGGTGGGAGTAGGTGGACCGTAAATTCTAGTGTGAGACCCTAGGTAGACTGACCGCACTTAAATTAAATTCATATGATAAGGGCTTAGGATTGGACTTGGGTTTAAAGGGACAAGTATATTCGCAATCGCGGCTAACGCAAGCTTTGGTTTTAACAAAATATAAATATGCTTTTGACCCGAGTGACTATTCGTCTCTGATTCCGTTGCATAATTCTTTTTCGAGGACGAAAAAAGAGTAAGTGTGGGGATATTTGATGTGGGGTAAAATACACATATTTGTCCCGTGTAAATTGTATAATTATTGTATAGGTTTTATTTAGTTATTAGTAGTATATTATATTATTTTGTATTTTGTCAGGTGCTGGTGCAAATGAAGCAAAATGAAGTAATATGAAAATAACCAGCCAGTTGGGCAGAGTGGGGTGCTAGTGACCGAAGTAAAAATGCCGCTATTTTCCTAGAATGGGTCGAACCCGCTATATCTGTTAGAGGCATATATAATATTAGTATTTATATTATAAAAGAAAAATAAAAAGAGGCCACAAAGAGATGAGACATATTTAATTCACCTTGAAAAAAAAAAGCAACAATCATATGAAAAGGGTCCATCGTTGAAGTGTTTTAGTCAAAATCAAGAAGCTGCACATTAGAGAAATTAATAAAGAATCAACGCTTCTTGTTTTTCTTGTTGGTTGGGCCTATCATTTTCAACAAGCCCAATGAATATTACTTGGACTACTTTTGAAAGGCACATATATTGAGTTGGGGGACGAACTGGGCTGGACTAATGAACGAAAAAGAGATAGGGCGGCCATTATTGTTGTAGGGAGTTGGACGAAATTTTGCTGGGAATATAAAAATATATCATTCGCACATACATCAGGGAGGTGAGAGCCGCACAACAGAGGCACACGAGCAGCAGCAGTTTAGTAGGCTGCGATCAAGAGAAAGGAAAAAGGGATTGGTTAAGGGTTCAAGTCGCGATCAAGATTCACGTCCGGGTTTGCGATTTATTAGTGTTCAGTTTTTAATAACTTTGTGGTTTTAAACTTGATTACTATGGATTGTTTATTATTCAAGACTTGTTTCTTTTTTATGACTATGTTCCTTGGCTAATTTTTTTTAACCGCCTAGACTTTGATGAATGGATTGATATAGAGTTTTTACCGCTTTTGTTAATTGCATGATTGTTATGGATTAATTGTGATTTGTAAAGAGTTTGGTTTAATGATTTGATGTGTATGCATGCTTTGAGTTGGTTTATTATTGTCATTTGCTTCGTATGATTCTTAGTGACGGTCTATATCACAATATAGGATCATATTAGGGTTTAGGATTTTGGTGAGTGTCTATATCACGTAAGAAATCTTAACTCTTTAGGGAGAATCGGCCGGTAACCCCTAGAAGTAACTGATAATAATTTGCTAAGTCTTAGTGTTCTACTAGTCCTAATACCTGGGAAGTGAGGGGCTATTGATAGGTCTTACCCGACGAATTGCTTTAGATAGGCCTTGGGAAAGGTTATGTCTTGGTTTACCTGTCGGTTTTATTAGTCTATCAAGTCAAATTAATTACTTCAAACTACCCTAGATCTAGGATTGGGAAAGAATAGGTCAACATTAGGGTACTTACACAATAATTAGACAACTGGGAAGGCGTCTAATAACCGGTAGGATTAACGGCTTAGGTAGTGCCACAGGTTTCTCTTTGAGAAGGGTCGAGGGGCCTCGATGGTTCTTAATAGGTTTAGTATTTTAAGATCCCGGTTCCATAATTCGTGCATTTAACCTAATCGGTAATCTCTTAAAAACAATCCAGGATTCTTGTCTAGGTGGTCCCGTTCTCATATAAGTAAAGTCCACAGTCTTCATTCGTCTTTAGTCTAGCTCTAGTTTAATTTAGTAGTTTAATATAGATTTCCTTAGTTTTCAGTAACCCCCCCCCCCAAACCAATTAAACAGTTAGAGTCTGTGTCAGTCTAGGTCTAGATAGAGTCTAATTAGCGTAATCAGAGAGTCTCGTGGGTTCGATACTCGGACTTACTTAGGCTATACTGCATTGACCGGTACACTTGCCGGTGATGTGGTCTAGGTTTTAGAGAGTCTGTTTTTATAAATTTAAAACTTAGAGTGTCTAATTTAGGGTTAGAATTAGTTAGTTTAATTAGACCACTTTTAGCACATCAGACATCAAAAGTCGTACATTGGGAACTAAACATAAGGTTGTTTGTGTTGTAGGAGCTCCATGGTAAGGTGTTGGTATCGCTCGGATTCCTACTAGTTCTTGTAGTAGCTTCGGATGTCGTCGAAGAAAACAAGTGGTATACCCGTCAAGGTAGGCTAAACTCTAATGTCGTGACTGAGAATCTATATCGGTCATACCGAGTTCCAAGTACAGTGCTTGTGATGTCATCATATCTGTGACATTCATGGTCCATTGCTCCTCGAGCAACGTTCGTAGAGAATAACTCTTCCAAGTGAGAGTTCGCGAGGAATGTTGTTACGATGAGGATCATAGGATTCGAGAAGTTTATCGCTACTGGATGTGGAAACATGCAAAAAGAGTAGTCATAGTCGATGCGTAAGCGCGTAAGGATCCGTAGCAGGGGTTTACCTGATGTCGAGGGTATGAGTTAGTCGTACGCAAATTGTACAGAGTTAAAACAAAGAATGTCGTTTGTCGAATAGAGGTGCCACGCTGGTATATTAAGCTTAACAAAAATTAACCAGAGAAGAATGGTTGTCGCATAAGTTTGCAGTGTTAAGGTTTGCTGAAACTTCCGTCAAAGTCGTTGGGCTCACCCACATGCGAAGGAGGAATAATTCACCTTGATCCATGAACTTAGGTGAGTTTGCGATTTATCGAGTCGGTAAGCAATCAAGTTCGGAGGAGTTTCCTTAGGTTGTGTGAATGGATCTGAAATATGCCTGTGCTGTCAAGAGGTTTCAAAGAAAGGACGCGAAAACATGTTCAAGAGGGTATGATCGTATCAACAACACATCACCATCCTCAAGGTTTCAAGAAGTGATCACAAATGATCGAAAGTCGAGCCTTCCAAATTCTCTGAACTAGAGTAAGTTCGTATTAGTGTCTCTGCATGGAGAAGCGAGGACGTAGTGTCACTGTGGTAAAGGAATGATGGTTTTGTCTAAGTCAATAGCAGAAATTAAGCATAGCATTAATCAACAGAAATTGGGCTGGGTGTATAGCTGTAGATCTACTGAGGCTGTTATTACTTATCGAGCTGGAAGGGAGATAAGAGAGATATATGTTTACAACCCGATGTGGTTAGTAAATTGCTCGGCCAAAGATATAGAATGTTTATTCATAAACAAGATTCATTTTCTGTCTGAAGACCGTGAACAAGCGATGCAGTTTCAACAAGTTGTATCTATTTGTTTTCAGAAAGGCATTAATTCTGAAAATAAATGGAATTCCAAATGGTGGTCGCTTGAAGAGAAAGAAAGAAAGCTGAAAGAGAACGCAAGAAGTTGGAAGAAAACAAAGGAAAATGGATGAAGATACAGGCTGAAGAGGAAAAGAAAAAGAAGAAAGAAAATGAAAGGCTGAGGAATTTGCTGAGAAAGAAGCCTAAGTCAAGAGAGGAAACTTTCAAGTCACTCTGAAGACCCGAAGACAAGACTAAAGACTCCGGCTGTATCCAAGGGGGAGTTTGTTGAAGCATGAATGTCTAAAGCCTACGTCTTAGTCTTAATCATGTTTGTATAGGGTCTAGGGGTCAAATATGTCAATTATGTATAGTGTAGGGGTCAGAATGTAAATGTTATGATGTTATGTGGTGATTCCGCTCGAAATGACACGTTGTCATTTGCAGCGAAATCAGAAGTGGTAATTCCGCCCGAAATGACAATGTGTCATTTGGAGCGGAATTAGAAACCCTATATATATGTGTGTTAGTTTCTCATTTGGTAACCGGATCGTCAAATTGTAGCCGAACTGCTGCCAAAGTTTTCTGTGATCAATTAATGAGAAACTGTGTTTAAAGTGATATTCTGTCTATTTCTACTCCATTCTCTTTGATTCGAACTGTTTGTGTGATTCCGCCGTATAAACAGTGGTATTTTGACTCTAATTGACTCACTAGATCGTCAATATCGATCCTACAATTGGTATCAGAGCCAGTTATGAGCTAAAATACCTGAATCAAAGCTTTTTTACTACATTTTTTGGATTTCTGGACATTGCCACGGGCAAAATGGACTGAACTTTTGACAAATTGTGTAAAAGTGACCATTAACAAACCCTTGAGAGTATTAGCTTAAAATTCGGCTTAAAATTGGTAAAAAATGGCTCGAAACCTAATTCCGCTCGAATCAGCATTTGGTTGATTTCGCTCGTATTCTGAGCGAAATCAGGTTCTTCACCTGAAAAAGTCTAATTCCGCTCGAACATTTGGAGCGAAATTAGTGTTTTAGATTGTTTCTGTGATTCCCCTCGAGGGAACTTTCTGATTCCGCTCGAGGGAACTTTTTGATTCCGCTCCAAAGATCATTTTAGCTTGAATCAGTTTGGTTTTTGATTCTGCTCGAGAGAATCATCTTGATTCCGCTCGAGACTTACCATTCCACTTGAAAGTTACAAAGTTGATTTCGCCTGAAATATTAAAATCTGATTTCGCTTAAAAAACATTTTCAGCATTAAAAATCATGGTTTGAGGGTTAAAGTCCATTTCGTTCGTGAAATTTCGTCCAAAGTTCAGTTTGTGTAGAACGTGTTTTCAGTAAAGTCACCTGTTTTTTCAAAAGTTAAACAGTTTTCGGTAATCAAATCTCTAAAAATGGAAAACCAAGATTTCTACAACTTCTTCGCCGGCAGTGGTATGGCAGCAGGACAAACCTCAGGTAGTCTTATGCAAAACGTCAACATGGAGAATGAGTTGGGAATGATGCAAAAGCCTCCCAAGCCGATGAACATAGATGAATATGCAGGTTGGTCAAACATATTTAAGAACTGGGTTCAGGCTAATCATTTCGAATGCTGGATGAAGATAGAAGTGAAGTACGATCCACCGGTTGATGGAAGAGGTATGGTAAAGCTTATTGGAAGTCTGACAGAGACATAATAGAATGATTTCAAAGCCGAGAAAAAGATGATTAGTATCCTTCAGCAGGCTATCAAAGAGGATATTTTAGTGTTGTTGCAACATGAGGACAATGCTCAATCTATTTGGGAATCATTAAAACTGAAATTTCAAGGTAGTGAGTCCATGATCAAGAGCAAGAAGGCTTTGTTAAAGAAGGAGTTTGATATTTTTACCGGCATGAAGGGTGAAACTACAAAGCAACTGATCGAAAGATATTGCCATTTAGTACTTGAGATGAAGAGATTAGACATTGAAAAGAACAATGAAGAATTGATTGATAAGTTGTCTGATGCATTACCATATGACGAGTGGGGCACCTATCTGATGATGTTGAGAAATAATTAAAATTTTGGAAATCTGAATCTTAGTGGGTTCATAGAAAAGATTGAGGCTCATGAGTTGGAGATGCTGAAGATTAAAAAGATGAACTCAGCAAATGTTCAACAAGATGTATCTTTGTACTACAGAGGCAGTACTTCAGTTACAACAAACTAGAGTCCAAAGATACAAACTGGTTTTAGTGCTGATACAAGTTCAAGTGCTTCGTCAAATACTCCACAAACAAACAAGCCGTCACCATTTTCGAGTGTTGATCCAAACTTTAAAGCTACTGAGCAGCCATCACCTCAAAGTTCGTCCAGTTCAAACAATCAGGCATATGTTTCTGGGATCCAATGCAACATCGCAGTTAATGTCAAGAATGGGAATGAATTCACTGAATCAGCTGCGAAGCAACACATTGCGTTGTTGGCTTCTGTGTTAGAGTCATATGAGTCTCTGGTAGCGGGTAAGATCGGAAATCCGGACATGACCAAAGAGGATTACGATCAGATCGATCCGGAGGAGCTTGAGTTGATAGATATTAAATGGGGCATGGCTAGTCTTGTGAGGAGGGCACAGTGTTTTATGGAAATCACTGGCAGAAACAGCCTTTCTGGACCTGATCAGAAACTAGGTTTCGACAAGTCTAAAGTAACCTGCTTCAAGTGCAAAGAAAGAGGCCACTTCAAAAGGGAATGCCCAAATAGAGAAGTGAATAATCATCAGAACCCGTTCACGAATGATTATTACAGACAGGCAATCTATCATCGACCAAATCAGCAACCTGTAGTTCAAAGGCCACAAATCGAGAACAAACCTGAGAAAGCTCTTATTGTGAATCCGGACGATGAGAAAGTAGCTGAGGGATTTAGCTGGGATAAATACATCCCCGGAAGTGATGGACAGGCTATGATGGTTGAGATAATTGAAGAGCCTGAGAGTATGGTTGAGCCTGAAGTGGTTGTTGAAGATGTTACTGTGGATAGTGTGACTGATACTGAGGAGTTAGTTGTAGAAGTTTATTACTATCAGTCTGAGTAGGAGGTATTAGCCAGTTCTTTGAGATCTATCATGCCTCCTAAAATTTTTGAATCTTTTGCAGGTTTCTTTGAAGAACCGACGACTGGAATGTGTCCAAGGTATGAAGAAAAGAAAGAGTCTTTCGAAGAGATGATCGATGTGACAAAGGAAATGACTGAAGACATTTTGAAAGAAATTGCTGACAAGGCTCTCATGGCGAAAATGAAAGAGGTAGACACAGAGCTTGTGAAAACCGAGTCTGTCGGTATCGAGTCAGTTCAACAGGAGTCAAATCAGGAGTCAGGAATTGAGGGAGTCAAATCTGAGAAAGTGTCTGAGTCAGAGTCCAAAAATCTCGGTAAACAAGAAGTGAAAACTGCTCATGAAGCAGAAGTTGTAAAGAAAGAGATTTCAAAGTCTGAAACCCCATGCCAACAGTGTTTACAACAATGCATGGAGTGTCTTGAAAAAGATACTAAGTTTCAGGAATTGAAACAACATGCTGACATGTTAAAATTTGATCTAGAACAAGTCAAAGAGGCATATGATACTCTAGCCAGATCAGTTAAAATGATTAAAAAAGAAAGTGTCGAAAATGATAAAGCAACAAAACTAGTAAAAGCAACACTTTTTGATAAACAAGTGGAAGTTAATTTTCATCTTGACACAATCGCATCATTAAAGAAATAGTTAGAATTAACTAAAATTGAAAATGAGCGAATTGATAAGAAATTGATGAGCTATGTGGCATCATCCTATGTCCTTGAGCAGATTGTACCACAACAGCCCAGTGTAACACCGGTCTTTAACAACGTTCCACCCCCAATGTGGAATCATTATACACAAAAGTATCCCGATGGGGTGGAAGCTGCATTGAACCTCAAGTTAAGGACAATTGAGGAAGAATTGCCAGAGAGCATTGATATTACATTCTCTGCATCCGACACAGATAACGAGTCTCAGGTCATCAAGACTGTTGTCGATCAGGTGTAAGATGAAGAGAATGATAACTCTGAGATTGAAGTCATGAAATCTCATTGTGAGAAGTCTGTTACTGATTCTGAAGACGAGGGTAACTTTTTAGATCGTTTCATACCAAAATCAGACAAGAGTGCGAATGATGATCCGATCATGGTGGTTTACACTATGATTGGAACTGACAAGCTTTACTCTGATTTCGAGTATCCGCTTCAGAACGTTAAGATTGAAAATGTTGAAAAAGTTTTCAAACTTGTTGAAATTGATATTGCTGAAGTTAACAACAAAGAATTCTTTTCGAAACCTAAAAAATCATTTGTTACGTCACATTTCAACAACTCGGGCAAAAAGGAGAGGGAAGGGAATGGTAACAAGAAAAATGGTAACAACTTTAAAAACAAAGGAATTGGTTTTGAGAAAAATATGGCTAAGAAGGTTGTTAAGCCAAAGGATAAAATGAATGATATCTTTGTTGTTGGACCAAGTGTGGATGATGAGAAGGAATACATTTTTAGCCAAAAAGCCGTTGACGATTTCAATACGGCGAAGAAACTGAAAGAAGAGTCGTTCAAGTCAACTTTTGTCGAGCATGACAAAAGAGTTTGCTATCGCTGCAATGAAATCGGACACATGGCAAAATAATGCAAGAAAGTTTTTGAGAAACCTGTCGTAAAACCTATTGTTCAAAAACCTCGACCTAAATTACCAGTTGACAAAAAGGGTAAAAAACCAATGATTTCACCAATCCGCATCTTGAAGAGGGGTGAATCGTTGAAGTCGGAAGATAAGCCGAAATCGACATTCTAGATTGGCGAATCTTCAAAGTCTCAAAAGACTTCAAAGATTTATCCAAAAACTAAAGTTTTTGAAAATCAGTCATGGGTTGTGAAATCAAAACCAACTGTCGAGGAGAAAAAGATGGAAAACATTTTAAAAAACGAAACAAAGGTTTTGAAAGATGATGTTACAGAGTTTGAATTTGAGCTTGATAAGTTTCTTGCTGAGTTTCCACCAATCAAAGAGAAAATTTTAAAACCAAAGGTTGAGCCTGTTGTCCCAAATGTGATCTTCAGTATTCCAAAAGTTGATGAGAAGTGTGATATAGTGCTTGGTAGTGTTCCACAAGTTAAGAAGTCATGGGCTTCCTTGTTTGAATGAATTTCTATAATGATTGCAGGGGCTGCCCAGGTCGTATATCTCGAAGTGGATAATGGACAGCGGGGCCTCAAGACACATGACGGGGATGCTGGCACGGCTTTACGACGTTAAATCAATCACTGGAGGTTATGTGGGTTTTGCAGGAAACCAAGGAGGAAGGATTGTTGGTCAAGGAACATTGACGAATGGGGTCATTTCGTTTGAGAAAGTGAATTACATCACATAATTGGAAAATAGCTTGCTTAGTATTTCTCAAATCCGTGATAAATCGTTTACTGTACATTTCACGAAAAACGAATGCTTGGTTTTAAAACCTGGGTTTAAAATTCCTGATGATATGGTGTTGTTGCGCGCTCCACGAGAGAACGACTTGTATATTCTTAATATGAGTGTCGCAACACCAACAAATCATCAAAAACAATGTTTTGTGTCGAAAACGAAAGCAACAGAAAAGGAGTCAATTATGTGGCATCGTAAGATGGGTCACATACATGTTAGAAAAATGAATTTTCTGGTGCATAATGATTTAGTAGAAGGCGTGAATTTAAAGAATTTTCATTTGTCTGATGATTGTGTAGCTTGTAAGAAGGGAAAGCAGACTCGGAAGTCACACCCACAGAAGTTGCTAAACTCGATCAGAGTACCTCTTGAGAGACTCCACATGGATCTCTTCGGGCCAGTCAATGTAAAAAGAATCAGTGGTGATTTGTACTGCTTGGTAGTCACTGATGATTATACAAGATTTTCATGGGTTATGTGCTTGGAAAGAAAAGATCAGACATTTGAGTCACTGATGGTTCTGTTCAAAAAGATAGAGACGCTGTATAAGCTGCCTATCCGAAGAATACGTAGTGATAATGGAACGGAATTCAAGAATAACAAGATGCTCGAGTTCTGCAATGAAAAGGGGATTCTTCATGAATTCAGCGCGCCATATACTCCACAACAGAACGGCGTTGCTGTAAGAAAGAATTGCACCCTAATGAAAACTACTCGAACGATGTTAGCCGATTCCAAGTTACCGATCTTCTTCTGGAGTGAAGCAGTGGCTGCAGCCTGTTACACTTTGAACCGTGTGCTCACCGTCAAGAAGTACCAGAAAACAAGTTTTGAGTTGCTACATCGATACAAACCAAATCTAGAGTTTATGGAGCCGTTTGGGTCTCCATGTATTTTATTGATGAAAATGGTAAATTCGGTGCTAAGTCAAATGATGGTTTCTTTGTAGGTTACGCGAGCCCGTTGAAGAGGGTGTTCATACCTTGCCTGGGAAAAGAAATACAAGTTCTGCATGTGGATTGTCAGAAGCACACCGCATCACCACAACTTCCCGGACAAAGATTCCTGTTCGATTATGATAAACTCTGGGAGTCGTTTCATCTTCCGACCGAGCCAAGTATAGAAGAACTTATTCTGCTATATCAACAACAACAATCTAGTTCACAAGATCAAGTGCCAAGGCCTTTGATAGTTTCACAACCTGAAGTGGATACAAGCATTCCTACATGTGGCACTAACGATCATGAAGCCGGTCCAAGTGGAACAGCTCACGAACCACCAGATGAACCAGCTCCAACGTTTGACAATTCTGACGACTCAGAAGAGGAATCCGCTTCTACTTTTGACGAGGAACCAAACGTTACTACGGCGGAAGCTGAGGATCACACCGGTGATCTAGACATAACGAGCTTGCAATCGGAAGTTGATGTGCCTGACACCGTCATGCCTTGAACCTTGTCTTATCATCCTTCAGAACAAATCATCGGTGACCTGCAAAGTGGTGTTAAAACAAGAGATCAAATCAATCGAGCACTTACATGTTTTTATTCATCTGTTGCTCCTTTACAAGAGGAATTCTCACTAAAATGTTTTAACTCGCAGATCGAACCCAGAACATATAAAGAAGCGTTGACTGAAGATAGCTGGGTGAATGCTATGCAGGAGGAGCTGCAACAATTCGAAAAACTGGGTGTTTGGAGATTAGTTGATCTGCCAGAGAATCAAAAGTTAATCAAAACAAAGTGGGTATTCAAATGTAAGAGAGACGATAGAGGAGTCGTGGTTCGGAACAAAGCACGATTAGTGGTACAAGGCTTTAGTCAGCAAGAAGGCATCGACTATGATGAGGTTTACTCGCCTGTTGCTCGACTTGAAGCTATTCGGATTTTCCTAGTGTTTGCGTCATGGAAAGATTTTAAAGTGTACCAGCTGGATGTTAAATCTGCCTTCCTGTACGGAAAGATTAAAGAAGAGGTGTATGTGTGACAACCACCGGGGTTTACTGATCCACAACACAAGAACAAGGTCTATCTGCTGGATAAGGCGCTCTATGGTTTACACCAGGCCCCGAGAGCCTGGTACGAGACGCTTTCCCAACATCTGTTGTCCAACGGGTTCATTAGAGAGATAGTTGATAGCACATTGTTCACAAAGGAAGTTGCAGGTCATCTCCAAATTGTGCAGATCTACGTTGATGATATCATTTTTGGTTCGACCAACGACGAGTTGTGCAAAGAATTCGAAAATGTTATGAAGAAAAAATTCGAAATGAGTTCGATGGGGGAGATGAAGTTCTTCGTCAGGCTACAGGTGGAACAAATGCCTGATGGGATCTTCATTCACCAAATGAAATACGTGAAGGACGTGCTTGAAAAGTTTGATATGGCTCAGTGCAGTCCAGCAGCAACCCCCCTTGCACAGAATCATGGTATTTGTCCTGAGGAGAGTGGCGTCAAGGTGGAGGAGACATTGTACCGGTCAATCATAGGATCCTTAATGTATCTCACTGCTTCCCGACCGGACATCATGTACCCGACATGTCTTTGCGCCAGATATCAGTCGAGCCTGAAGCAGTCACACTTGACGACTGTCAAAAGGATATTACGGTATTTGAAAGGCTGCCCAAGCATCGGCTTGTGGTATCCTCGCTTGGGTGACTTTTCTCTAACAGGTTTCGCTGATTCTGACTTTGGAAGCTGCAAGCAGAACGCTAAGTCCACCACTGCTGGGTGTCAGTTCTTCGGAACTCGACTCATTACCTGGCAGTGCAAGAAACAAACCTCTGTGGCGCTTTCTACTTGTGAGGTTGAATACGTTTCAGCCTCCAGCTGCTGCTCTCAGATCCTTTGGATCCAGCAGCAAATGTGCGACTTTGGTTTGCAATTCTTGGATACACCAATTTTCGTGGACAATGAAGCAGCCATTAATATAACTAAAAACCCGGTTCACCATTCTAAAACCAAACATATAGAAATCCGTCATCACTTCATCCGTGATTGTCACGAGAAGAAATTGATACGGATAGAACATATACACACCAATGATTAGAAGGCTGATTTCTATACAAAACCGTTTGATAAAAAAAGATTTTATTATCTTTTAAAATTAAATGGGATGAAAAATCTGCGTTCTGGGAGGGTCGAAGAATGTGAAGCCGAGGAGGGCGGCGATCAGATGTGAACTACGTCTGTTGTCAACTTTGTTTGTACAGTTTGTTTTCTGGTTTTCGATAAAAAACAAAAACACAAAAATATGTTTTTCTTTTTAGGGGGAGAAAGTTTGCAGAAAAATACAAAAACATGATAAAATTACAAAAACCAAAAACATTTGAAAAAGTAAAAATGAGTTTGTGTAAAAAGGGGAAATGATAGTACATCAGCTAGACAGGTGCAGTACACTAAAGAATTGTAAAGTATAAATGTGTTAAGCAGTCTTGTAGATGATATGCCGATAGGTTTTTACACATTTAGTAAGTTTGTTCGGGATATAAACATAAAATTTCTTGCTTTTATGTGGGGAACATCTCTCGGATATATGGGTAACCCCCGAAATCTTGTTTGAAAGGTCCCTCTTTCTGAGATACTAGGTCTTTATACTCAGTGATATCTGGGGTATTATTCCAGGACTTCTGCTGAATGGAAGTTCTGACATAGTCCTCGAATAATACTTTCCGCAATGCTTGAAACATAGCATCACCCTCAGCACAAATTGATGAGACAATAAAATTGATTATCAATGCTGTTGTAAAAAAGATCCTCTAAAGGGGATACACCTAAAAGTCAAACCAGGCTCTCTGCTGAACGGAAGTTCTGACCTAAGCTATCACGGTTTCATAATTTATTCCCCTTACAGATATCATCTGTGGTATACTCACCTGTAAGACTGAATATTGGGATCTGGATACGGGAGTATATTCTGAGGTGGGACACATATAAAAGTTAAGCCTTAAAACATTAAATCCGTATCCTGAACAGTTTGAAAAATGTGTGAAAATTTAAAATGGACCAGTATATCGGCAATCAATGCAAACTGTTTAATATTGAAAATGTAATCCAGCTTAACGGTACTTGTATCTCGTCGGCAGCTGATATGATCCCCTAACACGCTTACAAAAAGATTGTGTGTACATATTTCTGCTTATCTGTTTCTTTAAACCAAAAAGATTTTATTTTCATCTTATTTTTCGACAACGGACGTTAGGGAACTCATGATCAAAGTCTTGTGCAGATCATGTCTGATTCATGAGGTTTGGGTAAGCAGGAGAATCTGGACAGTGAATGGTACATGTTTGAAAGATTGAAAAAGTGTTTGAAAGTTCAAAAAGTTCAAAAGTTCATTAATTTGAACTGTTTTCAGTTTCAAAAAGTCAGTATACTTCATAATCTGGTCAACCAAGGTCATTAAGTTGGACTTGGTAGGCTAACAGTTGACCAAGGTCATTAACTTGGACTTGGTTAACTGGGTGTGTCGGTAACAAAACAGAAAATGTTAAAAATTAAAAATTTCAAAAAGTTAAACTTAAATGGCTGATTCCGCTCGAAGCTTCATAGGTGATTCCGCTCGTAATGCATCGAAGATCATTTCGAGCGAAATCAGACTGGTTATAAATAGCCATCTGATTCCGCTCCTAATCATTTTTTTCTATTTCGCTCCTAAGTACCTGTCTCCGGCGATTCGAGCATAACCCCAAAACTTCGATTTTCAAGCCGAATTGCTGCCCGATTTTTGTTTGATTGTGTGTTCTTAGTTGGTTAACACAATTACGAACATGGGAAAGGTAAGATTTTGGTTCAATTTGTTCTATATCATGTCTGTTTTATGTGTGTCGGCGATGAACAGTTTTTGAAACTTAGATTTAGAGCTTGATTGTTGTTTAAAATGAATATAGATCTTGGTTGTGTTGTCGGATTGTTGTATAGATCATGTGTGTGAGTTTGATTGAACCAGATCTAGGGTTTGTTCGTGTTTGAACAGTAGCAGATATTTTGAACTTAGATCTAGGATGTTTGTGATGGTTTTTAAGGATAAAAATTATACCCACATGCTCGGAATCCACTGATAAACAAACCCACATGATCAATTTCATCATTTGATATGTTTAAAAATGTTAGGTATTGATTCCGCTCAAAATTGCATAAGATCTGATTTCGCTCCTAACTGAATTGAGATCTGATTCCGTTTCTAACTGATTACAAGTTGATTCCGCTTCAAACTGCTTCTTGTGATTCCGCTTGGAATGTTATCATTCCATTTGATTTCAATCAAAAGTTGTTTGATGCTGAAATTTTTCTAAGTATTGATTCAGTTTGTGCTGTGTTGTATTGCAGGGTTCGAATGTTATCTTTGAACCGTTGCACAACAGTTGTTGTGACTTTGATGTGGACAAGTATATAGAGCTGTCGAAATTCAGCAGCATTCTGGAGTTTATGAGAAGGTACCAATTCAGAAAGCTCTCACAGATCAACATTTGGTGTACAAGTCACATGTGAAACGTTTCTGGAAGCATGCAACTTACGATGAAAAGAACAAAGTGATTCATTCAGTTGTGAAGCAGTATAATGAGAAGAAGACAATTGTTGTTACCGAGGCACTTGTTCGTGAAGTTTTGAACTTTCCGGATGATGAAAACTCACCAACAAATTTTCCTGAAAGAATGGTCAAGGGCTCTATGCTGAGGATGGGCTATGATGGAGCATTGAACAATGGGAACTATTTGAAGTCAAAATTTCAAAAACCTTACAAGTTTATCATTCATTCAGTACTGTTGGCTTTAAGTCATTGCAAGGGAGGATATGATCAGATGCGTGATTACCAGATAAATATGGTTACAACATTGGTTCTGAACAAGAAATATATTTTTTCTCACATCATATTTCACTACATGGCTGAGAACATCACAACAAAGAGTAGAACTTGGATTTATCCGAGATTTGTACAAATGTTGATTGATCATACATATTCTGATATTGAAAGAGATGTAAACAACGATTTGTTAGTTCTTTCTCACATGAGCAATGAGTCTCTAAAGCAGCTAGCAAGATATCATCCGAATCACCCTGAGTTGGAGAAAGTAGCTGAATTTTTCGGATTTATCAAAGATGCAAATTATGTTGATCCAGATCCAGTAAATCACCAAAACTGGAGGAACGAAGAAGAGATGAAAGAAGCTACGTATGCTAATGAGTTAAAGGCTCTTGAAAAAATCATAAATACACGTAATGACTGGTTTGTCAAAGAACCGAGAAAGAGAAGCAAAAAGGCTACGCCTAAAGCACAGGAGGGTGAGAGTTCATCGTCACAGCCTAGGAAACGTCAAAAGAAAGTTGCAAATATTTTACTGATTGATGAGCCTGAGGTTGAAGAACCGGTTGTGAATGTTGAGATAATCAGGATGATGATATTGATGATGTGATGATAAACATTGATGA
This sequence comes from Helianthus tuberosus, assembly GCA_030545235.1. NCBI lineage: Eukaryota > Viridiplantae > Streptophyta > Magnoliopsida > Asterales > Asteraceae > Helianthus > Helianthus tuberosus. Next base: position 80,447,209 of record CM060395.1, read on the forward strand.
TTTAGAGTCAGAAAAAGCAGCTAACATAGAAGTTGATGTTCGTCTTTCTCCTAATTCTCAGAGTTTACTGGAGAAATTGAATGTATTTAATGCTGAGAAAGATAAAGTTGATGTTGCTCAGAAAGAGAAAGTAATTGATGATGTAGAAGGTGATGACCTTGATAAAAGTACTACAAGTTCTTCAAGTTCTTCTGAAGATGAGATAGATGAAACATAATGTTTGAAAAGAATTCAAGAAGAGACTGCTAAAGAGAAATTGTTGAGGAAGAGAAAGAGGCAGGAAAAGGAGGATGCTCCATATGTCCCATCACCACAACATGTTTCTGGGTCTCAATCGCCTCCTTCGGGTAGTAGAAAGAAAGCAGGAGCAAAGAAAAAGATTGTGTCTCCGAAGATAAAGAAAGTTACTCCGAAGATCACAAATCCAAAGATTATTCTGAAGAAGAAATCGTCCAAAGAACCAAGTAAACCATCAACACCACCACCTGAACCTACACCACATCAATCGCCAATACAATCACCACCACGTTAAACACCTCCACGACAATCAACACCACCTAGACAACCATCACCATTACATCTTTCACAGTTACATATATCACCACCTCATGAACAACCATTTCATACATCCCAAGAAATCTTCAAAACACCACCACTCACTCAAATTCAACTAACTCCTGGTTCTTCTGGCCACAAGGGTCTTCCTACTCCTCCAGATAATCTTGAAGATATTGGAGATTTTGGTTTTGCGAATGATGAACAGGTGAAAAAGTTATAGAATAAAATGGATGAAGGGTTGAATGAAAACAAAATAGTTATAGCTGAAAGCAAGAAAGTGGCTGATCGTGAAAAGATTCTTGAAATGCGTGTAAAAAGATTAGAATCTGACAACAAGGCATTACTGAAGAAGGTTGATACCGATCAGACAGAGATTGATTTTTTGAAGGTAAGAGTGGCAGAGTTAGAAGAAGAGAAGATTCGTCGTGATAAACAAAACAAAGAACTTGAAGCTGCGAAAGCACAAAAAGAGCATGAGATGTTTATGATTAACAAAGTGTTGGAAAGTATACTTGGTAAGCCAGTGGAGCAGAAATTTGATGAATTAAAGATTGAGGAGATCAGAGCTCAGAAACAGGCAGAGATTGATGCTCAGATGAAGGATAAGGGAAAAGGGATTGAATCTGAAGAATGGGCAATTGTATTATCAACTGCTCCTGAACAAGTTTATGAGAAGCCTGTTCCTATTTCTACTGTTCCTGTTGTTTTTGACGACGAAGTTTTATTAGAACATGCTCGTGAGGAAGATGATGATAATGATGAAGATGAAGATGATGATGAAGATGATGATAATGATGAAGATGAAGATGATGATGATGATGATGATGAGGATAATGATGATGAAGAGGATGACGATGATGAAAAAGTTTTCTCTGCTAGTAGTCATGGTTCTGATGATGACAATGATGATAATCAGGGTGGTATGGGAATCAAAGTGACTGAACTGTCAAGTGAAAGGACTGTTGATGATTATTTGAATGATAGTGTGAATGAAGAAACAGAGGGAGCTGACGGAAAGGGGGAGCATGGTGATGATCAAAATGTTGAACAAGTTGAAAAGTTAATTTTGAGTATAGAACCTCATTTGGAGGAAGGTGAGTACAGACATACGTATACATTGGATGATATTAAAGAAATGACTCGTATGGTGGATCCAGACTTCAAATTTGATTTTGAAGATGAATTGAATGTGTTCAACATCAATCATCAACTAGAGTATGAGTACAAATATGTAGAGGATGTTGATATGTATGGCAGGGTTGAAGTTGAAGATTGCACTGATGACGAGAGTGTAAATGAAGATACTTCTCAGTTTCCTACACTGATGGAGTTCTTTACTGAAGAAAACAGGGATGAGTTAAGAAGGAAAGTCACTGAAATTTTGAAAGACAAGAATTTCGATGGTATTCCTAAAGACTTGCAGAAGGAAGAACGACAGAAGTGGTTTAAAGATAGTCATGAAAGAAAGTTCAAAAGGCCGTTGAAGTATTATCAGAGAGATCGAAGTATTTCACTCGGTGATATCATTAGCTGGGGTTTCCTACCTCATGTTAATGCTTATGCGATCAGAAGAGAGTTTGGTGTACAGTATTTTGAACGTCTGTATGACGTGATGTCTTTACCATGGTGGGATGTCGAAGAATTATCAAAAGGGAGAACTTTAGGGTATCCTGTACCAAAGAATGATATCGCAATGTGGGGATACATAAAGTTTGAATCCTTGAAGAATTTCCGACACTGGAAGCCGCATTACCCGAAAAAAGTTCAAAGGGTAGATCCAGTGACAGGGGTTGAAGAAACTATTCTGAATGTGAAAAAGCCAAAGACAATGAAGAATATACCAGTACCAAAAATGGAGCAGGATTTCTACAAAGGTTTTTTGGGCTGGGTGTATAGTTGTAGATCTACTGAGGCTGTTATTACTTATCGAGCTGGAAGGGAGATAAGAGAGATATATGTTTACAACCCGATGTGGTTAGTAAATTGCTCGGCCAAAGATATAGAATGTTTATTCATAAACAAGATTCATTTTCAGTCTGAAGACCGTGAACAAGCGATGCAGTTTCAACAAGTTGTATCTATTTGTTTTCAAAAAGGCATTAATTCTGAAAATAAATGGAATTCCAAATGGTGGTCGCTTGAAGAGAAAGAAAGAAAGCTGAAAGAGAACGTAAGAAGTTGGAAGAAAACAAAGGAAAATGGATGAAGATACAGGATGAAGAGGAAAAGAAAAAGAAGAAAGAAAATGAAAGGCTGAGGAATTTGCTGAGAAAGAAGCCTAAGTCAAGAGAGGAAACTTTCAAGTCACTCTGAAGACCCAAAGACAAGACTAAAGACTCCGGCTGTATCCAAGGGGGAGTTTCTTGATGCATGAATGTCTAAAGCCTACGTCTTAGTCTTAATCATGTTTGTATAGGGTCTAGGGGTCAAATATGTCAATTATGTATAGTGTAGGGGTCAGAATGTAAATGTTATGATGTTATGTGGTGATTCCGCTCGAAATGACACGTTGTCATTTGGAGCGAAATCAGAAGTGGTAATTCCGCCGGAAATGACAATGTGTCATTTGGAGCGGAATTAGAAACCCTATATATATGTGTGTTAGTTTCTCATTTGGTAACCGGATCGTCAAGTTGTAGCCGAACTGCTGCCAAAGTTTTATGTGATCAATTAATGAGAAACTGTGTTTAAAGTGATATTCTGTCTATTTCTACTCCATTCTCTTTGATTCGAACTGTATGTGTGATTCCGCCGCATAAACAGTGGTATTTTGACTCTGATTGACTCACTAGATCGTCAATATCGATCCTACAGCGAAAGCATAAGATCAAAAACCAAAGTATAAGTTTAAAGTATCATAAAGGTTCTCATGAACAACAACGGTTCATGTCCCACAACGAATCCTTCTCCAATGCAAGCTCTAGCTAATAACCTAACGACCTGCAAAGCTTGTGGTAACGTGTCAACAAAAAGGTTGGCGAGTTCACAGTTGGTTGCCCGTTTTAATGTGGTTCCAAAAAAAACATAAGTAGTTAAGTTGTTTCGAAAACCAAAACTTATCCAGTTCCATATTCCCATAACCATATACCGCGGGGGCTACCCCATGTTGTAAACATCTAGACCCGTTACCATATCGACTACTGACTTAAGTCATGTTTATGTGCCCTACGTCAACGTCTATCATCATTGACAATGCCCAAGTACATTAGTCCACTCCCGTCCTCTGCGGCACGGTGTGATGCTTGTCAGACCTAATAGCGCATTTTAGTTTTACACCATTGTGAACCTTACGCCTTTTTTACTCTCTTATCGAGGTTCTCGACATTGAAAAATCTTCGTAAACTAAATCACACGTGTATATGTTGACATTTAAGAGATATACAATCAAGAAAATCAAGAACAATGGTGTTATATATGCAGATTAGAAACAAAAAAATAAACACTCAAAAAATGGCTACAATTTAAGAAATTTGTTTAGTGACGGCATCAGATTCCAAATTGATGGAGAAACGTCTGGCGGCTAGAAAAGTTGCTTCCAGGAGGTTGTCAAGTGTTTTTTCTCGACGATTCCATTCTTGGGTGGTTGATTTGGACATTGTTCCTCTAACTCGAATCCTAGCCTGGTATATCCTATTTTAGTTTTACACCATTGTGAACCTTATGCCTTTTTTACTCTCTGATCGAGGTTCTTGGCATTGAAAAATCTTCGTAAACTAAATCACACGTGTATATGTTGACATTTAAGAGATATACAGTTAAGAAAATCAAGAGCAATGGTGATATATATGCGGATTAGACACCAAAAAAGAAACACTCAAAAAATGGTTACAATTTAAGGAATTTGTTTAGTGACGGCGTTAGATTCCTAATTGATAGAGAAAGGTCTGGTGGCAAGAAAAGCTGCTTCCTGGAGGTTGTCGATTGTTTTTGCTCGATGATTCCATTCTTGGGTAGTTGGTTTTGCCCATGTTCCTGTAACTCGAATCCAAGCCCGGTATATGCCATTTTAGTTTTACACCATTGTGAACCTAACGCCCTCTTTACTCTCTGATCAAGGTTCTCAGCATTGAAAAATCTTCGTAAACTAAATCACACGTGTATATGTTGACATTTAAGAGATATACAGTCAAGAAAATCAAGAGCAATGGTGATATATATGCGGATTAGGCACCAAAAAATAAACACTAAAAAATGGCTACAATTTATGGAATGTGTTTAGTGACGGCATCAGATTCCTAATTATTGGAGAAAGGTCTGGTGGCAAGAAAAGCTGCTTCCAGGAGGTTGTCAAGTGTTTTCGCTCGACGATTCCATTCTTGGGTGGTTGGTTTGGCGCTTCTTCCTGTAACTCGGATCCTAGCCCGGTATATCCCATTTTAGTTTCACACCATTGTGAACCTTACGCCTTTTTTACTCTCTGATCGAGGTTCTTGGCATTGAAAACTCTTCATAAACTAAATCACACGTGTATATGTTGACATTTAAGAGATATAAAGTCAAGAAATTCAAGAGCAATGGTGATATATACGCTGATTAGACACCAAAAAATAAACACACAAAAAATGGCTACAATTTAAGGAATGTGTTTAGTGACAGCATCAGATTCCTAATTGATGGATAAATGTTTGATTGCAAGAAAGCTGTTTCCAGGAGGTTCTCAAGTGTTTTCGCTCAACAATTCAATTCTTTGGTGGTTGGTTTGGCCCTTGTTCATGTAACTCGAATCCTAGCCTGGTATATCCCATTTTAGTATTACACCATTGTGAACCTTACGCCTTTTTTACTCTTTGATCGAGGTTCTCGGCATTGAAAAATCTTCGTAAACTAAATCACACGTGTATATGTTGACATTTAAGAGATAAATATTCAAGAAAATCAAGAGCAATGGTGATATATATGCAGATTAGGCACCAAAAAATAAACACTCAAAAAATGGCTACAATTTAATGAATGTGTTTAGTGACGGCGTCAGATTCCTAATTGATGGAGAAAGGTCTGGTGGTAAGAAAAGCTGTTTCCAAGAGTTTGTCAAGTATTTTCGCTCGAAGATTCCATTCTTCGGTGGTTGGTTTGGCCCTTGTTCCTGTAACTCGAATTCTATCCCGGTATATCCCATTTTAGTTTTACACCATTGTGAACCTTACGCCTTTTAACTCTCTGATCGAAGTTCTCGGCATTGAAAAATCTTCATAAACTAAATCACACGTGTATATGTTGACATTTAAGAGATATACAGTCAAGAAAATCAAGAGCAATGGTGATATATATGCAGATTAGAGACAAAAAAATAAACACTCAAAAAATGGCTACAATTTAAGGATTTTGTTTAGTGACGGCATCAGGTTCCTAATTGATGGAGAAAGGTCTGGTGGCAATAAAAGCTGCTTACAGGAGGTTGTCAAGTGTTTTCGCTCGATGATTCCATTCTTGGGTGGTTGGTTTGGCCCTTGTTCCTATAACTCGAATCCTTGCCCGGTATATCCCATTTTAGTTTTACACCATTGTGAACCTTATGCCTTTTTTACTCTCTGAACCTTATGCCTTTTTTACTCTCTGATCGAGGTTCTCGGCATTGAAAAATCTTCGTAAACTAAATCACACGTGTATATGTTGACATTTAAGAGATATACAATAAAGAAAATCAAGAGAAATGGTGATATATATGCGGATTAGACACCAAAAAATAAACACTCAAAAAATGGCTACAATTTAGGGAATGTGGTTAGTGACGGCATTAGATTCCTATTTGATGGAGAAAGGTCTGGTGGCAAGAAACGCTGCTTTCAAGAGGTTGTCAAGTGTTTTCGCTCGACGATTCCATTCTTGGTGGTTGGTTTGGCCCTTGTTCCTATAACTCGAATCCTAGCCCGGTATATCCCATTTTAGTTTTACACCATTGTGAACTTTATGCCTTTTTTACTCCCTGATCGAGGTTCTCGGAAGTGAAAAATCTTCGTAAACCAAATCACACTTGTATATGTTGACGTTTAAAAGATATACAGTCAAGAAAATCAAGAGCAACGGTGATATATATGCGGATTTGACACCAAAAAATAAACACTCAAAAAATGGCTACAATTTAAGGAATGTGTTTAGTGACGGCATCAGATTCCTATTTGATGGAGAAAGGTCTGGTGGCAAGAAAAGCTGCTTTCAGGAGGTTGTCAAATGTTTTCGCTCGACGATTCCATTCTTGGGTGGTTGGTTTTGTATTTGTTCCTGTAACTCGAATCCTAGCCCGGTATATTCCATTTTAGTTTTACACCATTGTGAACCTTACGCCTTTTTTACTTTCAGATCGAGGTTCTCGGCATTGAAAACTCTTCCTAAACTAAATTACACGTGTATATGTTGACATTTAAGAGATATACAGTCAAGAAAATCAAGAGCAATGGTGATGTATATGCGGATTAGACACCAAAAAATAAACACTCATAAAATGGCTACAATTTAAGGATTGTGTTTAGTGACGGCATCAGGTTCCTAGTTGATGGATAAAGGTCTGGTGGCAAGTAAAGCTGCTTCCAGGAGGTTGTCAAATGTTTTCGCTCGACGATTCCATTCTTGGGTGGTTGGTTTGGCCCTTGTTCCTGTAACTCAAATCCTAGCTCGGTATATCCCATTTTAGTTTTACACCATTGTGAACCTTACGCGTTTTTTACTCTCTGATCGAGGTTCTCGACATTGAAAAATCTTCGTAAACTAAATCACACGTGTATATGTTGACATTTTAGAGATATACAATAAAGAAAATCAAGAGAAAGGGTGATATATATGCGGATTAGACACCAAAAAATAAACACTCAAAAAATGGCTACAATTTAGGGAATGTGGTTAGTGACGGCATTAGATTCCTATTTGATGGAGAAAGGTCTGGTGGCAAGAAACGCTGCTTTCAAGAGGTTGTCAAGTGTTTTCGCTCGACGATTCCATTCTTGGTGGTTGGTTTGGCCCTTGTTCCTGTAACTCGAATCCTAGCCCGGTATATCCCATTTTAGTTTTACACCATTGTGAACCTTATGCCTTTTTTACTCCCTGATCGAGGTTCTCGGCAGTGAAAAATCTTCGTAAACCAAATCACACGTGTATATGTTGACGTTTAAGAGATATACAGTCAAGAAAATCAAGAGCAACGGTGATATATATGCAGATTAGACACCAAAAAATAAACACTCAAAAATGGGTACAATTTAAGGAATGTTTTTAGTGACGGCATCAGATTCCTAATTGATGGAGAAAGGTCTTGTGGCAAGAAAAGCTGCTTCCAGGAGGTTGACAAGTGTTTTCGCTCGACGATTCAATTCTTTAGTGGTTGGTTTGGCCCTTGTTCCTGTAACTCGAATCCTAGCCCGATATATCCTATTTTATTTTTACACAATTGTGAACCTTACGCCTTTTTTACTCTCTAAACGAGGTTCTCGGCATTGAAAAATCTTCGTAAACTATATCACACGTGTATATGTTGACATTTAAGAGATATACAGTTAAGAAAATCAAGAGCGATGGAGATATATATGGGGATTAGACACCAAAAAATAAACACTCAAAAAATGGCTACAATTCAAGGAATGTGTTTAGTGACGGCATCAGATACCTAATTGATGGAGAATGGTCTTTTGGCAAGCAAAGCTGCTTCAGGAGGTTGTCAATTGTTTTCGCTCGACGATTCCATTATTGGGTGGTTGGTTTGTCCCTTGTTCCTGTAACTCGAATCCAAGCCCGGTATATCGTATTTTAGTGTTACACCATTGTGAACCTTACGCCTTTTTTACTCTCTGATCGAGGTTCTCGACATTGAAAAATCTTTGTAATCTAAATCACACATGTATATGTTGACATTTAAGGGATATACAGTTAAGAAAATCTAGATCGATGGAGATATATATGCAGATAAGACACCAAAAAAATAAACACTCAAAAAATGGCTACAATTTAAAGAATGTGTCTAGTGACGGCATCAGATTCCTAATTGATGGAGAAAAGTCTGGTGGCAATTCCATTCTTGGGTGGTTGGTTTGGCCCTTGTTCCTGTAACTCAAATCCTAACCCAGTATATCCCATTTTAGTTTTACACCATTGTGAACCTTACGCCTTTTTTACTCTCTGATCGAGGTTCTCGGCAGTGAAAAATCTTCGTAAACCAAATCACACGTGTATATGTTGACATTTAAGAGATATACAGTCAAGAAAATCAAGAGCAATGGTGATTTATATGCGGATTAGACACCAAAAAATAAACACTCAAAAAATGGCTACAATTTAAGGAATGTGTTTAGTGACGGCATCAGATTCCTAATTGACGGAGAAAGGTCTGGTGTCAAGAAAAGCTGCTTTTAGGAGGTTGTCAATTGTTTTCGCTCGACGATTCAATTCTTGGGTGGTTGGTTTGGCCCTTGTTCCTGTAACTCAAATCCTAGCTTGGTATATCCCATTTTAGTTTTAGTCCATTGTGAACTTTATGCCTTTTTTTACTCTCTGATCGAGGTTCTCGACATTGAAAAAATCTTCCTAAACTAAATCACACGTGTATATGTTGACATTTAAGAGATACACAGTCAAGAAAATCAACAACAATGGTTATATATATGCGGATTAGAAACCAAAAAATAAACACTCGAAAAATGGCTACAATTTAAAGAACGTGTTTAGTGACGGCATCAGATTCCTAATTGATGGAGAAAGGTCTGGTGGCAAGAAAAGCTGCTTCCAGGAGGTTGTCTTTCACACGACGATTCCATTCTTGGGTGGTTGGTTTGGCCCTGTTTCCTGTAACTCGAATCTTAGCCCGGTATATCCCATTTTAGTGTTACACCATTGTGAACCTTACACCTTTTTTATTCTCTGATCGAGGTTCTTGGCATGGAAAAATCTTTGTAAACTAAATCACACGTGTATATGTTGACATTTAATAGATATACAGTCAAGAAAATAAAGAGCAATGGTAATATATATGCGGATTAGGCACCAAAAAATAAACACTCAAAAAATAGCTACAATTTAAGGAATGTTTTTAGTGACGGCATCAGATACCTAATTGATGCAGAAAGTGCTTGTGGCAAGAAAAGCTGCTTCCAGAAGGTTGTCAAGTGTTTTCGCTCGACGATTCCATTCTTGGGTGGTTGGTTTGGCCCTTGTTCCTGTAACTCGAATCATAGCCCGGTATATGCTATTTAAGTTTTACACCATTGTGAACCTTACGCCTATTTTTACTCTTTGATCGAGGTTCTCGGCATTGAAAAATCTTCGTAAACTATATCACATGTATATATGTTGACATTTAAGAGATATACAGTCAAGAAAATCAAGAGCAATGGTGATATATATGCGGATTAGGCACCAAAAAATAAACACTCAAAAAATGGTTACAATTCAAGGAATGTGTTTATTGACGGCATCAGATACCTAATTGATGGAGAATGGTCTTTTGCCAAGAAAATCTGCTTCCAGGAGGTTGTCAATTGTTTTCGCTCGACGATTCCATTATTGGGTGGTTCGTTTGGCCATTGTTCCTGTAACTCGAATCCAAGCCCGGTATATCATATTTTAGTTTTACACCATTGTGAACCTTACGCCTTTTTTACTCTCTGATCGAGGTTCTCGGCATTGAAAAATCTTCGTAAACAAAATCACACACGTATATGTTGACATTTAAGAGATATACAGTTAAGAAAATCTAGAGCGATGGAGATATATATGCGGATTAGACACCAAAAAATAAACACTCAAAAAATGGCTACAATTTAAAGAATGTGTCTAGTGACGGCATCAGATTCCTAATTGATGGAGAAAAGTCTGGTGGCAAGAAATGCTGCTTCCAGGAGGTTGTCAAGTGTTTTCGCTCGACAATTCCATTCTTGGGTGGTTGGTTTGGCCCTTGTTCCTGTAACTCGAATCCTAGCCCGGTATATCCCATTTTAGTTTTACACCATTGTGAACCTTACGCCTTTTTTACTCTCTGATTGAGGTTCTCGGCAGTGAAAAATCTTCGTAAACCAAATCACACGTGTATAGGTTGACATTTAAGAGATATACAGTCAAGAAAATCAAGAGCAATGGTGATTTATATGCGGATTAGACACCAAAAAATAAACACTCAAAAAATGGCTACAATTTAAGGAATGTGTTTAGTGACGGCATCAGATTCCTAATTGACAGAGAAAGGTCTGGTGTCAAGAAAAGCTGCTTTCAGGAGGTTGTCAATTGTTTTCGCTCGACGATTCAATTCTTGGGTGGTTGGTTTGGCCCTTGTTCCTGTAACTCAAATCCTAGCCCGGTATATCCCATTTTAGTTTTACACCATTGTGAACTTTATGCCTTTTTTACTCTCTGATCGAGGTTCTCGGCATTGAAAAAATATTCCTAAACTAAATCACACGTGTATATGTTGATATTTAAGAGATATACAGTCAAGAAAATCAACAGCAATGGTGATATATATGCTGATTAGAAACCAAAAAATAAACACTCAAAAAATGGCTACAATTTAAAGAATGTGTTTAGTGACGGCATCGGATTCCTAATTGACGGTATATTGTTCTCCTAAATCCGGGTTCGTTTGGGCCGGGTCTGGTCTACGTGAATGTTGACATGAAAACCGAATGTACGGAGGGTCAGATCTGAATTCTGGCTGTAATGGCGACGTCATGTTGAGGAAATCGTATGAATAGTTAGAACGCATAAAACGGTTGTCATAGTGGGGTGACGTGAAAACAGGAAAAGAATTTGATCACTACATGTCAAGTTTCAAGTAAACAGTTGAGTTTCACAAAAGAGCACGTTAGGGATAATAGGCAACATAAGCAACACACCATGTAAAAAGGTAAACTAGCAAGTAGGCAATACATACATAAATCATACCATCTAAAGTGTTGAGCCTTGCACGTGGAGCGAAGCGTCGTTGTGGATTGTTGAGCACTGAGCAGGTTATAGTCTGGTTTTTCTCAGAAAGATTTTCGTCTTTTTAAAAACCAAATTCACTATAACCAATGGCTCTGATACCAATCTGTCACACCCCCAAAATCCACAAACAGAGTATTACCGCGAGGCGTGTGACTGACTAGGATCATACCATCAATCATAGTAAACATTAAGTAAAGTAAAGTAAAACCATAGCAAAATAAACATTTAAAGTTCACCAAACCAAAGTCCAAAAACCGAATTTAAAAGTCAGCGGAAGCATAAGATCAAAAACCAAAGTATAAGTTTAAAGTATCAAAAAGGTTCTCATGAACAACAACGGTTCATGTCCCACAACGAATCCTTCTCCAATGCAAGCTCCAGCTAATAACCTAACGACATGCAAAGCATGTGGTAACGTATCAACAAAAAGGTTGGCGAGTTCACAGTTGGTTGTCCGTTTTAATGTGGTTCCAAAAAAAACCAAAAGTAGTTAAGTTGTTTCAAAAACCAAAACTTATCCAGTTCCATATTCCCATAACCATATACCGCGGCGGCTACCCCATGTTGTAAACATCTAGACCCGTTACCATATCGACTACTGACTTAAGTCATGTTTATGTGCCCTACGTCAATGTCTATCATCATTGACAATGCCCAAGTACATTACTCCACTCCTGTCCTCTGCGGCACGGTGTGATGCTTGTCAGGCCTAATAGCGCATTTTAGTTTTACACCATTGTGAACCTTACGCCTTTTTTTACTCTCTTATCGAGGTTCTCGACATTGAAAAATCTTCGTAAACTAAATCACACGTGTATATGTTGACATTTAAGAGATATACAATCAAGAAAATCAAGAACAATGGTGTTATATATGCAGATTAGACACAAAAAAATAAACACTCAAAAAATGGCTACAATTTAAGAAATGTGTTTAGTGACGGCATCAGATTCCAAATTGATGGAGAAACGTCTGGTGGCCAGAAAAGTTGCTTCCAGGAGGTTGTCAAGTGTTTTTTCTCGACGATTCCATTCTTGGGTGGTTGATTTAGCCATTGTTCCTGTAACTCGAATCCAAGCCCGGTATATCGTATTTTAGTTTTACACCATTGTGAACCTTACGCCTTTTTTACTCTCTGATCGAGGTTCTCGGCATTGAAAAATCTTCGTAAACTAAATCACACATGTATATGTTGACATTTAAGAGATATACAGTTAAGAAAATCTAGAGCGATGGAGATATATATGCGGATTAGACACCAAAAAATAAACACTCAAAAAATGGCTACAATTTAAAGAATGTGTCTAGTGACGGAATCAGTTTCCTAATTGATGGAGAAAAGTCTGGTGGCAAGAAATGCTGCTTCCAGGAGGTTGTCAAGTGTTTTCGCTCGACAATTCCATTCTTGGGTGGTTGGTTTGGCCCTTGTTCCTGTAACTCGAATCCTTGCCCGGTATATCCCATTTTAGTTTTACACCATTGTGAACCTTACGCAATTTTTTACTCTCTGATCGAGGTTCTCGGCAGTGAAAAATCTTCGTAAACCAAATCACACGTGTATAGGTTGACATTTAAGAGATATACAGTCAAGAAAATCAAGAGCAATGGTGATTTATATGCGGATTAGACACCAAAAAATAAACATTCAAAAAATGGCTACAATTTAAGGAATGTGTTTAGTGACGGCATCAGATTCCTAATTGACGGAGAAAGGTCTGATGTCAAGAAAAACTGCTTTCAGGAGGTGGTCAATTGTTTTCGCTCGACGATTCAATTCTTGGGTGGTTGGTTTGGTCCTTGTTCCTGTAACTCAAATCCTAGCCCGGTATATCCCATTTTAGTTTTACACCGTTGTGAACTTTATGCCTTTTTTACTCTCTGATCGAGGTTCTCGGCATTGAAAAAATCTTCCTAAACTAAATCACACGTGTATATGTTGACATTTAAGAGATATACAGTCAAGAAAATCAATAGCAATGGTGATATATATGCGGATTAGAAACCAAAAAATAAACACTAAAAAAAAAGCTACAATTTAAAGAATGTTTTTAGTGACGGCATCAGATTCCTAATTGACGGTATATTGTTCTCCTAAATCCGGGTTCGTTTGGGCCGGGTCTGGTCTACGTGAATGTTGACATGAAAACCGCATGTACGGAGGGTCAGATCTGAATTCTGGCTGTAATGGCGACGTCATGTTGAGGAAATCGTATGAATAGTTAGAACGCATAAAACGGTTGTCATAGTGGGGTGACGTGAAAACAGGAAAAGAATTTGATCACTACATGTCAAGTTTCAAGTAAACAGTTGAGTGTCACAAAAGAGCACGTTAGGGCTAATAGGCAACATAAGCAACACACCATGTAAAAAGGTAAACTAGCAAGTAGGCAATACATACATAAATCATACCATCTAAAGTGTTGAGCCTTGCACGTGGAGCGAAGCGTCGTTGTGGATCGTTGAGCACTGAGCAGGTTATAGTCTGGTTTTTCTCAGAAAGATTGTCCTCTTTTTAAAAACCAAATTCACTATAACCAATGGCTCTGATACCAATCTGTCACACCCCCAAAATCCACAAACAGAGTATTACCGCGAGGCATGTGACTGACCAGGATCATACCATCAATCATAATAAACAATAAGTAAAGTAAAGTAAAACCATAGCAAAATAAACATTTAAAGTTCACCAAACCAAAGTCCAAAAACCGAATTTAAAAGTCAGCGGAAGCATAAGATCAAAAAACCAAAGTATAAGGTTAAAGTATCAAAAAGGTTCTCATGAACAACAACGGTTCATGTCCCACAACGAAACCTTCTCCAATGCAAGCTCCAGCTAATAACCCAACGACCTGCAAAGCATGTGGTTACGTGTCAACAAAAAGTTGGCGAGTTCACAGTTGGTTGTCCGTTTTAATGTGGTTCTAAAAAAAACCATAAGTAGTTAAGTTGTTTCGAAAACCAAAACTTATCCAGTTCCATATTCCCATAACCATATACCGCGGGGGCTACCCCATGTTGTAAACATCTAGACCCGTTACCGTATCGACTACTGACTTAAGTCATGCTTATGTGCCCTACGTCAATGTCTATCGTCATTGACAATGCCCAAGTACATTAGTCCACTTCTGTCCTCTGCGGCACGGTGTGATGCTTGTCAGACCTAATAGCGCATTTTAGTTTTACACCATTGTGAACCTTACACCTTTTTTTACTCTCTTATCGAGGTTCTCGACATTGAAAAATCTTCGTAAACTAAATCACACGTGTATATGTTAACATTTAAGATTAGACACAAAAAAATAAACACTCAAAAAATGGCTACAATTTAAGAAATGTGTTTAGTGAGGGCATCAGATTCCAAATTGATGAAGAAACGTCTGGTGGCCTGAAAAGTTGCTTCCAGGAGGTTGTCAAGTGTTTTTTCTCGACGATTCCATTCTTGGGTGGTTGATTTAGCCATTGTTCCTGTAACTCGAATCCTAGCCTGGTATATCCTATTTTAGTTTTACACCATTGTGAACCTTACGCCTTTTTTACTATCTGATCGAGGTTCTTGGCATTGAAAAATGTTCGTAAACTAAATCACACGTGTATATGTTGCTAAGTGATATACAGTCAAGAAAATCAAGAGCAATGGTGATATATATGCGGATTAGGCACCAAAAAATAAACACTCAAAAAATGGCTACAATTTAAGGAATGTGTTTTGTGACGGCATTAGATTCCTAATTGATGGAGAAAGTTCTGGTGGCAAGAAAAGCTGATTCCTGGAGGTTGTCGATTGTTTTCGCTCGACGATTCAATTCTTGGGTGGTTGGTTTGGCCTTTGTTCCTGTAACTCAAATCCTAGCCCGGTATATCCTATTTTATTTTTACACAATTGTGAACCTTACGCCTTTTTAACTCTCAAATCGAGGTTCTCGGCATTGAAAAATCTTTGTAAACTATATCACACGTGTATATGTTGACATTTAAGAGATATACAGTTAAGAAAATCAAGAGCGATGGAGATATATATGCGGATTAGACACCAAAAAATAAACACTCAAAATATGGCTACAATTTATGGAATGTGTTTAGTGACGGCATCAGATTTCTAATTGATGGAGAAAGGTCTAGTGGCAAGAAAAGCTGCTTCCAAGAGTTTTGTCAAGTGTTTTCGCTCGTCGATTCCATTCTTGGGTGGTTGGTTTGGCCCTTTTTCCTGTAACTCGAATCCTAGCCCGGTATATCTCAATTTAGTTTTACAGCATTGCAAACCTTACCCCTTTTTTATTATCTGATCGAGGTTCTCGGCATTGAAAATTCTTCGTAAACTAAATCACACGAGTATATGTTGACATTTAAGAGATATACAGTCGAGAAAATCAAGAGAAATGGTGATATATATGCGAATTAGGCACCAAAAAATAAACACTCAAAAAATGGCTACAATTCAAGGAATGTGTTATTGACGGCATCAGATACCTAATTGATGGAGAATGGTCTTTTGGCAAGAAAAGCTGCTTCCAGGAGGTTGTCAATTGTTTTCGCTCGACGGTTCCATTATTGGGTGGTTGGTTTGACCCTTGTTCCTGTAACTCGAATCCAAGCCCTGTATATCGTATTTTAGTTTTACACCATTGTGAACCTTACGCCTTTTTTACTCTCTGATTGAGGTTCTCGGCATTGAAAAATCTTCGTAAACTAAATCACACATGTATATGTTGACATTTAAGAGATATACTATTAAGAAAATCTAGAGCGATGGAGATATATATGCGGATTAGACACCAAAAAATAAACACTAAAAAAATGGCTACAATTTAAAGAATGTGTCTAGTGACGGCATCAGATTCCTAATTGATGGAGAAAAGTCTGGTGGCAAGAAATCCTGCTTCCAGGAGGTTGTCAAGTGTTTTCGCTCGAAAATTCCATTCTTGGGTTGTTGGTTTAGCCCTTGTTCCTGTAACTCGAATCCTAGCCCGGTATATCCCATTTTAGTTTTACACCATTGTGAACCTTACGCCTTTTTTACTCTCTGATCGAGGTTCTCGGCAGTGAAAAATCTTCGTAAACCAAATCACACGTGTATATGTTGACATTTAAGAGATATACAGTCAAGAAAAGCAAGAGCAATGGTGATTTATATGCGGATTAGACACCAAAAAATAAACACTCAAAAAATGGCTACAATTTAAGGAATGTGTTTAGTGACGGCCTCAGATTCTTAATTGACAGAGAAAGGTCTGGTGTCAAGAAAAGCTGCTTTCAGGAGGTTGTCAATTGTTTTCGCTCGACGATTCAATTCTTGGGTGGTTGGATTGGCCCTTGTTCCTGTAACTCAAATCCTAGCCCGGTATATCCCAATTTAGTTTTACACCATTGTGAACTTTATGCCTTTTTTACTCTCTGATCGAGGTTCTCGGCTTAGAAAAAATCTTCCTAAACTAAATCACACGTGTATATGTTGACATTTAAGAGATACACAGTCAAGAAAATCAACAACAATGGTTATATATATGCGGATTAGAAACCAAAAAATAAACACTCGAAAAATGGCTACAATTTAAAGAATGCGTTTAGTGACGGCATCAGATTCCTAATTGATAGAGAAAGGTCTGGTGGCAAGAAAAGCTGCTTCCAGGAGGTTGTCTTTCGCACGACGATTCCATTCTTGGGTGGTTGGTTTGGCCCTGTTTCCTGTAACTCGAATCCTAGCCCGGTATATCCCATTTTAGTGTTACACCATTGTGAACCTTACGCCTTTTTTATTCTCTGATCGAGGTTCTTGGCATTGAAAAATCATCGTAAACTAAATCACACGTGTATATGTTGACATTTAATAGATATACAGTCAAGAAAATAAAGAGCAATGGTGATATATATGCGGATTAAGCACCAAAAAATAAACACTCAAAAAATGGCTACAATTTAAGGAATGTTTTTAGTGACGGCATCAGATACCTAGTTGATGCAGAAAGGTCTTGTGGCAAGAAAAGCTGCTTCCAGGAGGTTGTCAAGTGTTTTCGCTCGACGATTCCATTCTTGGGTGGTTGGTTTGGCCCTTGTTCATGTAACTCGAATCATAGCCCGGTATATCCTATTTTAGTTTTACACCATTGTGAACCTTACGCCTTTTTTACTCCCTGATCGAGGTTCTCGGCATTGAAAAATCTTCGTAAACTATATCACACGTATATATGTTGACATTTAAGAGATATACAGTCAAGAAAATCAAGAGCAATGGTGATATATATGCGGATTAGGCACCAAAAAATAAACACTAAAAAAATGGCTACAATTCAAGGAATGTGTTTAGTGACGGCATCAGATACCTAATTGATGGAGAATGGTCTTTTGGCAAGAAAAGCTGCTTCCAGGAGGTTGTCAATTGTTTTCGCTCGACGATTCCATTATTGGGTGGTTCGTTTAGCCCTTGTTCCTGTAACTCGAATCCAAGCCCGGTATATCGTATTTTAGTTTTACACCATTGTGAACCTTACGCCTTTTTTACTCTCCGATCGAGGTTCTCGGCCTTGAAAATCTTCGTAAACTAAATCACACATGTATATGTTAACATTTAAGAGATATACAGTTAAGAAAATCTAGAGCGATGGAGATATATATGCGGATTAGACACCAAAAAAGAAACACTAAAAAATGGCTACAATTTAAAGAATGTGTCTGGTGACGGCATCAGATTCCTAATTGATGGAGAAAAGTCTGGTGGCAAGAAATGCTGCTTCCAGGAGGTTGTCAACGGTTTTCGCTAGACAATTCCATTCTTGGGTGGTTGGTTTGGCCCTTGTTCCTGTAACTCGAATCCTAGCCTGGTATATCCCATTTTAGTTTTACACCATTGTGAACCTTACGTCTTTTTTACTCTCTGATCGAGGTTCTCGGCAGTGAAAAATCTTCGTAAACCAAAACACACATGTATAGGTTAACATTTAAGAGATATACAGTCAAGAAAATCAAGAGCAATGGTGATTTATATGCGCATTAGACACCAAAAAATAAACACTCAAAAAATGGTTACAATTTAAGGAATGTGTTTAGTGACGGCATCAGATTCCTAATTGACGGAGAAAGGTCTGGTGTCAAGAAAAGCTGCTTTCAGGAGGTTGTCAATTATTTTCTCTCGACGATTCAATTCTTGGGTGGTTGGTTTGGCCCTTGTTCCTGTAAATCAAATCCTAGCCCGGTATATCCCATTTTAGTTTAACACCATTGTGAACCTAACGCCCTCTTTACTCTCTGATCAAGGTACTCGACATTGAAAAATCTTCGTAAACTAAATCACACGTGTATACGTTGACATTTAAGAGATATACAGTCAAGAAAATCAACAACAACGGTGATATATATGCGGATTAGAAACCAAAAAATAAACACTCAAAAAATGGCTACAATTTAAAGAATGTGTTTAGTGACGGCAACAGATTCCTAATTGATGGAGAAAGGTCTGGTGGCAAGAAAAGCTGCTTCTAGGAGGTTGTCAAGTGTTTTCGCGCGACGATTCCATTCTTGGGTGGTTGGTTTGGCCCTGTTTCCTGTAACTCGAATCCTAGCCCGTTATACCCCATTTTAGTGTTACACCATTGTGAACCTTACACCTTTTTTATTCTCTGATCGAGGTTCTTGGCATTGAAAAATCTTCGTAAACTAAATCACACGTGTATATGTTGACATTTAATAGATATACAGTCAAGAAAATAAAGAGCAATGGTGATATATATGCGGATTAGGCACCAAAAAATAAACATTCAAAAAATGGCTACAATTTAAGGAATGTTTTTTAGTGACGGCATTAGATACCTAATTGATGGAGAAAGGTCTTGTGGCAAGAAAAGCTGCTTCGAGGAGGTTGTCAAGTGTTTTCGCTCGATGATTCCATTCTTGGGTGGTTGGTTTGGCTCTTGTTCCTGTAACTCGAATCATAGCCCGGTATATCCTATTTTAGTTTTACACCATTGTGAACCTTACGCCTTTTTTACTCTCTGATCGAGGTTCTCGGCATTGAAAAATCTTCGTAAACTATATCACACGTATATATGTTGTCATTTAAGAGATATACAGTTAAAAAAATCAAGAGCGATGGAGATATATATGCCGATTAGGCACCAAAAAATAAACACTCAAAAATGGCTACAATTTAAGGAATGTTTTTATTGACGGCATCAGATACCTAATTGATGGAGAAAGGTCTTGTGGCAAGAAAAGCTGCTTCCAGGAGGTTGTCAAGTGTTTTCACTCGACGATTCCATTCTTGGGTGTTTGGTTTGGCCCTTGTTCCTGTAACTCGAATCATAGCCCGGTATATCCTATTTTAGTTTTACACCATTGTGAACCTTACGCCTTTTTTACTCTCTGATCGAGGTTCTCGGCATTGAAAAATCTTTGTAAACTATATCACACGTATATATATTGACATTTAAGAGATATACAGTCAAGAAATTCAAGAGCAATGGTGATATATATGCGGATTAGGCACCAAAAAATAAACACTCAAAAAATGGCTACAATTCAAGGAATGTGTTTAGTGACGGCATCAGATACCTAATTGATGGAGAATGGTCTTTTGGCAAGAAAAGCTGTGTCCAGGAAGTTGTCAAGTGTTTTCGCTTGACGATTCCATTCTTGGGTGGTTGGTTTGGCCCTTGTTCCTGTGAACTTTACGCCTTTTTTACTCTCTGATTGAGGTTCTCGGCATAGAAAAATCTTCCTAAACTATATCACACGTATATATGTTGACATTTAAGAGATTTACAGTTAAGAAAATCAGGAGCACCAAGCAATGGTGATATATATGCAGATTAGGCACCAAAAAATAAACACTCAAAAAATGGCTACAATTCAAGGAATGTGTTTAGTGACGGCATCAGATACCTAATTGATGGAGAATGGTCTTTTGGCAAGAATAGCTGCATCCAGGAGGTTGTCAATTGTTTTCGCTCGACGATTCCATTATTGGGTGGTTCGTTTGGCCCTTGTTCCTGTAACTCGAATACAAGCCTGGTATATCGTATTTTAGTTTTACACCGTTGTGAACCTTACGCCTTTTTTACTCTCTGATCGAGGTTCTCGGCATTGAAAAATCTTCGTAAACTAAATCACACATGTATATGTTAACATTTAAGAGATATACAGTTAAGAAAATCTAGGGCGATGGAGATATATATGCGGATTAGACACCAAAAAATAAACAATCAAAAAATGGCTACAATTTAAAGAATGTGTGTAGTGACGGCATCAGATTCCTAATTGATGGAGAAAAGTCTGGGGGCAAGAAATGCTGCTTCCAGGAGGTTGTCAAGTGTTTTCGCTCGAGAATTCCATTCTTGGGTGGTTGGTTTGGCCCTTGTTCCTGTAACTCGAATCCTAGCCCGATATATCCTATTTTAGTTTTATACCATTGTGAACCTTACGCCTTTTTTACTATCTGATCGAGGTTCTCGACAGGGAAAAATCTTCGTAAACCAAATCACACGTGTATATGTTGACATTTAAGAGATATACAGTCAAGAAAATCAAGAGCAATGGTGATTTATATGCGGATTAGACACCAAAAAATAAACACTAAAAAAATGGCTACAATTTAAGGAATGTGTTTAGTGACGGCATCAGATTCCTAATTGAGGTACAAAGGTCTGGTGTCAAGAAAAGCTGCTTTCAGGAGGTTGTCAATTGTTTTCGCTCGACGACTCAATTCTTGGGTGGTTGGTTTGGCCCTTGTTCCTGTAACTCAAATCCTAGCCCGGTATATCCCATTTTAGTTTTACACCATTGTGAACTTTATGCCTTTTTAACTCTCTGATCGAGGTTCTCGGCATTGAAAAAATCTTCCTAAACTAAATCATGCGTGTATATGTTGACATTTAAGAGATATATACAGTCAAGAAAATCAACAGCAATGGTGATATATATGCGGATTAGAAACCAAAAAATAAACACTCAAAAAATGGCTACAATTTAAAGAATGTGTTTAGTGACGGCATCAGATTCCTAATTGATGGAGAAAGGTCTGGTGGCAAGAAAAGCTGCTTCCAGGAGGCAAGAAATGCTGTTTCCAGGAGGTTGTGAAGGGTTTTCGCTCGACGATTCCATTCTTGGGGGGTTGGTTTGGCCCTTATTCCTGTAACTGGAATCCTTTCCCGGTATATCCCATTTTAGTTTTACACCATTGTGAACCTTACGCCTTTTTTACTCTATGATCGAGGTTCTCGGCATTGAAAAATATTTCTAAACTAAATCACACGTGTATATGTTGACATTTAAGAGATATACAATCAAGAAAATCAGGAGCAATGGTGATATATGCGGATTAGACACCAAAAAATATACACTCAAAAAATGGCTACAATTTAAGGAATGTGTTTAGTGACGACATCAGATTCCTAATTGATGGAGAAAGGTTTGGTGGCAAGAAAAGCAGCTTCTAAGAGTTTGCCAAGTGTTTTCTCTCGTCGATTCCATTCATGGGTGGTTGGTTTGGCCCTTTTTCCTGTAACTCGAATCCTAGTTCGGTATATCCCAATTTAGTTTTACACCACTGCGAACCTTACTCCTTTTTTATTCTCTGATCGAGGTTCTCGGCATTGAAAAATCTTCGTAAACTAAATCACACGTGTATATGTTGACATTTAAGAGATATACAGTCAAGAACATCAAGAGCAATGGTGATATATATGCGGATTAGGCACCAAAAAATAAACACTCAAAAAATGGCTACAATTTTAGGAATGTGTTCATTGATGGCATCAGATACCTAATCGATGGATAATGGTCTTTTGGCAAGAAAAGCTGCTTCCAGAAGGTTGTTAAGTGTTTTCGCTCGACGATTCCATTATTGGGTGGTTGGTTTGGCCCTTGTTCCTGTAACTCGAATCCAAGCCCGTGATATCCTATTTTAGTTTTACACCATTGTGAACATTACGCCTTTTTTAATCTCTGGTTGAGGTTCTCGGCATTGAAAAATCTTCGTAAACTAAATCACACGTGTATATGTTGACATTTAAGAGATATACAGTTAAGAAAATCAAGAGCGATGGAGATATATATGTGGATTAAACACCAAAAAATAAACACTCAAAAAATGGCTACAATTTAAAGAATGTGTCTAGTGACGGCATCAGATTCCTAATTGATGGAGAAAAGTCTGGTGGCAAGAAATGCTGTTTCCAGGAGGTTGTCAAGTGTTTTCGCTCGACGATTCCATTCTTGGGTGGTTGGTTTGGCCCTCGTTCCTGTAACTCGAATCCTAGCCCGGTTTATCCCACTTTGTTTTACACCATTGTGAACCTTACGTCTTTTTTACTCTCTGATCGAGGTTCTCAGCATTGAAAAATCTTCGTAAACTAAATCACATGTGTATATCTTGACATTTTAGAGATATATAGTCAAGAAAATCAAGAGCAATGGTGATATATATGTGGATAAGACACCAAAAAATAAACACTCAAAAAATGGCTACAATTTAAGGAATGTGTTTAATGATGGCATCAGATTCCTAATTGACGGAGAAAGGTCTGGTGGCAAGAAAAGCTGCTTCCAGGAAGTTGTCAAGTGTTTTCGCTTGACGATTCCATTCTTGGGTGGTTGGTTTGGCCCAAGTTCCTGTAACTCGAATCCTAGCTCGGTATATCCCATTTTAGTTTTACACCATTGTGAACCTTACGCCTTTTTTACTCTCTGATCGAGGTTCTCGGCATTGAAAAATCTTCGTAAACAAAATCACACGTGAATATGTTGACATTTAAGAGATATACAGTAAATAAAATCAAGAGCAAGGACGATATATATGCGGATTAGACACCCAAAAATAAACACTCACAAAATGGCTACAATTTAAGGAATGTGTTTACTGACGGCATCATATTCCTAATTAATGGAGAAATGTCTGGTGGCAAGAAAAGCTGCTTCCAGGAGGTTGTCAAGTGTTTTCGCGCTACGATTCCATTCTTGGGTGGTTGGTTTGGCCCTGTTTCCTGTAACTCGAATACTAGCCCGGTATATCCCATTTTAGTGTTACACCATTGTGAACCTTACACCTTTTTTATTCTCTGATCGAGGTTCTTGGCATTGAAAAATCTTCGTAAACTAAATCACACGTGTATATGTTGACATTTAATAGATATACATTCAAGAAAAAAAGAGCAATGATGATATATATGCGGATTAGGCACCAAAAAATAAACACTCAAAAAATGGCTACAATTTAAGGAATTTTTTTAGTGACGGCATCGGATACCTAATTGATGGAGAAAGGTCTTGTGGCAAGAAAAGCTGCTTCCAGGAGGTTGTCAAGTGTTTTCGCTCGACGATTCCATTCTTGGGTGGTTGGTTTGGTCCTTGTTCCTGTAACTCGAATCATAGCCCGGTATATCCTATTTTAGTTTTACTCCATGGTGAACCTTACGCCTTTTTTACTCTCTGATCGAGGTTCTCGGCATTGAAAAATCTTCGTAAACTATATCACACGTATATATGTTGACATTTTAGAGATATACAGTTAAAAAAATCAAGAGCGATGGAGATATATATGCGGATTAGACACCAAAAAATAGACACACAAAAAATGTCTACAACTTATAGAATGTGTTTAGCGACGGCATCAGATTCCTAATTGATGGAGAAAAGTCTGGTGGTAAGAAATGCTGTTTCCAGGAGGTTGTCAAGTGTTTTCGCTCGACGATTCCATTCTTGGGGGGTTGGTTTGGCCCTTGTTCCTGTAACTGGAATCCTTGCCCGGTATATCCCATTTTAGTTTTACACCATTCTGAACCTTACGCCTTTTTTACTCTTTGATCGAGGTTCTCGGCATTGAAAAATCTTCCTAAACTAAATCACACGTGTATATGTTGACATTTAAGAGATATACAATCAAGAAAATCAGGAGCAATGGTGATATATGCGGATTAGACACCAAAAAATATACACTCAAAAATGGCTACAATTTAAGGAATGTGTTTAGTGACGACATTAGATTCCTAATAGATGGAGAATGGTCTGGTGGCAAGAAAAGCTGCTTCCAAGAGTTTGTCAAGTATTTTCGCTCGACGATTCCATTCATGAGTGGTTGGTTTGGCCCTTTTTCCTGTAACTCGAATCCGAGCCCGGTATATCCCAATTTAGTTTTACACCACTGCGAACCTTACTCCTTTTTTATTCTCTGATCGAGGTTCTTGGCATTGAAAAATCTTTTTAAACTAAATCACACGTGTATATGTTGACATTTAAGAGATATACAGTCAAGAAAATCAAGAGCAATGGTGATATATATGCGGATTAGGCACCAAAAAATAAACACTCAAAAAATGGCTACAATTTTAGGAATGTGTTTAGTGATGGCATCAGATACCTAATTGATGGAGAATGGTCTTTTGGCAAGAAAAGCTGCTTCCAGAAGGATGTCAAGTGTTTTCGCTCGACGATTCCATTATTGGGTGGTTGGTTTGGCCCTTGTTCCTGTAACTCGAATCCAAGCCCGTGATATCCTATTTTAGTTTTACACCATTGTGAACCTTACGCCTTTTTTAATCTCTGATCGAGGTTCTAGGCATTGAAAAATCTTCGTAAACTAAATCACACGTGTATATGTTGACATTTAAGAGATATACAGTTAAGAAAATCAAGAGCGATGAAGATATATCTGTGGATTAGACACCAAAAAATAAACACTCAAAAAATGGCTACAATTTAAAGAATGTGTATAGTGACGGCATCAGATTCCTAATTGATGGAGAAAAGTCTGGTGGCAAGAAATGCTGCTTCCAGGAGGTTGTCAAGTGTTTTCGCTCGACGATTCCATTCTTGGGTGGTTGGTTTGGCCCTTGTTCCTGTATCTCGAATCCTAGCCCGGTATATCGCACTCTGTTTTACACCATTGTGAACCTTACGCCTTTTTTACTCTCTGATCGAGGTTCTCGGCATTGAAAAATCCTCGTAAACTAAATCACACGTGTATATGTTGACATTTTAGAGATATATAGTCAAGAAAATCAAGAGCAATGGTGATATATATGCGGATAAGACACCAAAAAATAAACACTCAAAAAATGGCTACAATTTAAGGAATGTGTTTAATGACGGCATCAGATTCCTAATTGAAGGAGAAAGGTCTGGTGGCAAGAAAAGCTGCTTCCAGGAAGTTGTCAAGTGTTTTCGCTTGACGATTCCGTTCTTGGGTGGTTGGTTTGGCCCACGTTCCTGTAACTCGAATCCTAGCCCGGTATATCCCATTTTAGTTTTACACCATTGTGAACCTTACGCCTTTTTTACTCTCTGATCGAGGTTCTCGGCAATGAAAAATCTTCGTAAACAAAATCACACGTGAATATGTTGACATTTAAGAGATATACAGTAAAGAAAATCAAGAGCAAGGACTATATATATGCAGATTAGACACCCAAAAATAAACACTCACAAAATGGCTACAATTTAAGGAATGTGTTTTCTGACGGCATCATATTCCTAATTGATGGAGAAATGTTTGGTGGCAAGAAAAGTTGCTTCCAAGAGTTTGTCAAGTGTTTTCTCTCGACGATACCATTCTTGGGTGGTTGGGGTGGCCCTTAAACCTGTAAATCGAATCATAGCCCGGTATATCCTATTTTAGTTTTACACCATTGTGAACCTTACGTCTTTTTTACTCTCTGATCGAGGTTCTCGGCATTAAAAAATCTTCGTAAACTATATCACACGTATATATGTTGACATTTAAGAGATATACAGTTAAAAAAATCAAGAGCGATGGAGATATATATGCGGATTAGGCACCAAAAAATAGACACTCAAAAAATGTCTACAACTTAAAGAATGTGTTTAGTGACGGCATCAGATTCCTAATTGATGGAGGAAAGTCTGGTGGCAAGAAATGATGTTTCCAGGAGGTTGTCAAGTGTTTTCGCTCGACGATTCCATTCTTGGGGGGTTGGTTTAGCCCTTGTTCCTGTAACCGGAATCCTTGCCCGGTATATCGCATTTTAGTTTTACACCATTGTGAACCTTACACCTTGTTTACTCTTTGATCGAGGTTCTCGGCATTGAAAAATCCTCCTAAACTAAATCACCCGTGTATATGTTGACATTTAAGAGATATACAATCAAGAAAATCAGGAGCAATGGTGATATATGCGGATTAGACACAAAAAAATATTCACTCAAAAAATGGCTACAATTTAAGGAGTGTGTTTAGTGACGGCATCAGACTCCTAATTGATGGAGAAAGGTCTGGTGGCAAGAAAAGCTGCTTCCAAGAGTTTGTCAAGTGTTTTCGCTCGTCGATTCCATTCATGGGTGGTTGGTTTGGCCCTTTTTCCCGTAACTCGAATCATAGCCAGGTATATCCCAATTTAGTTTTACACCACTGCGTACCTTACTCCTTTTTTATTGTCTGATCGAGGTTCTCGGCATTGAAAAATCGTCGTAAGCTAAATCACACGTGTATATGTTGACATTTAAGAGATATACAGTCAAGAAAATCAAGAGCAATCGTGATATATATGCGGATTAGGCACCAAAAAATAAACACTAAAAAAATGGCTACAATTTTAGGAATGTGTTTAGTGATGGCATCAGATACCTAATTGATGGAGAATGGTCTTTTGGCAAGAAAAGCTGCTTCCAGGAGGTTGTCAAGTGTTTTCGCTCGACGATTCTATTATTGGGTGGTTGGTTTGGCCCTTGTTCCTGTAACTCGAATCCAAGCCCGGTATATCCTATTTTAGTTTTACACCATTGTGAACCTTACGCCTTTTTTACTCTCTGATCGAGGTTCTCGGCATTGAACCCTATCAGAGGAACAGATAATTAAAGCCAAAACTGGATCAGAGCAGTGGATCCAAGAATAAGCAGACGTTTACAGATAGTTAATGCAAATCTCTCCCCTTGAAAGTGGCTTTGTATCTGCTGACCTCCTATCTACTGATCTTACCAAGTGCTGATCCACAACTGCTGCCTTTCATCTACTGCCAAATGTTAAAGACTGATGGAAGACCAAAGCTCTGCTGACTCAATCTTCTGCCTTGAGTCAAGTACTGCTGATCCGGACAAGCACTGTTGGATTCACAGCAGTGGAAGGATGCAGCAGCTGTTTTAGTGTCTTTCATGTAATAGATTGTAATAGCAGTAGTTACTACATCAGTGTTTGTATAGATCAGAGGTTAGAGTTTGTTAGGAGGTTAGATGTCACTTTCATGGTGACATCAGCTAAGATGCTCAGTGGTTTGCAAGTGCCTATAAATAGTTCAGTACTTTGTACTGTTCTATTAGCTCTTTCACCACATCGTCTTCTTTGCACGAACAAACTACTGAGCTCTGGCTGAGGGGGAGTTTGCATTCTTACATCAATCATTGTAATCGTTGTTGAAACAAACTCAATCATTCGGTTCATTGTGAAAAGATGTTTGATTAAAAGTATTACTCCTGTTTGATTGTATGCAAAGTTTGTTTTCATCTTAATTCCGCTGCACAACACTTTCATTTCCATCTTAATTTCAAACGAAAATACAATCAAAAAGAAACTCAGATCCAACAATTGGTATCAGAGCTTGGACCGTCAAATTTGATTTAACAATCATTTTGACGTAAATAGTTCAGCTCATAACAGTTGATACTGATCGTTTGTTCGTCCGTTGAAAAACAGAGCAAGGATTAATCACCATTAAAGTTGATTTCTCAGTGTCTGTAAAACAACAAGAATGACGTCACAATCTCAAGATGATAAAAACAACATCGGATCACTTTTTAAACCACCTATGCTAAAGAGAAATAAGTACAACATCTGGCAGAGGAGGATGGGTCACATCCTCGCTCAACAAAGCACAGGTTGTTGGAGGTCTGTCATTTATGGTCCCAATGTTCCTTCAGTGCCAAGCGTTGAAGATGCTAAAAAGTTCGTTCCAAAACCAATTGAAAATTATACCGAAACCGACTTTCAAAAGATCGAACTAGATGCTAAAGCTTTTAGCATCATAGCATCAGCGCTGCCCAATGAGATATATGCTGGACTGTTACACTGTAACAGTGCCAAAGAATTATGGGACGCACTTAAGGAACAGTTTGGTGGAACTGAAGAAGTCATAGAAAGCAATAGGGAAATCCTGAACCAACAGTATGAAACATTTTGCTACATTAAAGGTGAATCACTAACGCAACAATTTGAGCGTTTTAGTTGTCTCATCAGTGAACTGAGGCTTGTTAACACCACTTTTACAAACTCAACTCAAAATAGCAGGTTCCTCAGGTCACTGCCAGAAAAATGGGACACTATAGCTTTTGTCACCCGAAATTCATCTGAATTCAAGGATCTGACCTTGACCCAACTCCATGGTCGACTCCTGACCTTCGAAAGGGAGTTGAACCAGAAAAGGAGGTTACAAGAGTCAGGAAAAGTTACCGATGATTACACCTTTGGTAATACTGCTCTTCTGGGTCAAGAAGAATCTGGGAGCAGTGGTAAGGATCAGGGTTATGATCACTTCATTGACATAACTGCTGGTGCAAATTTTAACAACCCTGATCCTCACTCTGCGAGTTATGCATTCACTGCTAACGAAAACCAGATGTCAGACAATTTAAGTTTTGAACTCAATGATTTACAACATTTTGATCCCACTGATTTAGAGGAAATGGACATCCTGCACCAACTGGCTTTGCTAAGTGTTAGAACTAGCAAGTTCTACAAAAGAACAGGGAGAAAATTCCCAGGTTTGCATGGAAATCTAAGGATTGGGTTGGATAAATCGAAAATCAAGTGTTACAAGTGTAATAGGTTGGGACATTTCTCTAGGGAATGTAGGAGTCAAACCACTGGTCCCATAATTACTCATCCTAGCTCAAATCCTCGACCTCAAAACCAAAACACTGTGCACTATGCCCAATATGCCCCAGCAGCACTAGTGAACACTGCTCACTATGCTGCTGCCCCTGTGCCAATACATTATGTCCAAACTACTGTTCCACAAATCCAATATGTTCAAACCCCTGCTCCACAGGTACAAGTGCAACCTATTGCACCTCAAACCACTGCTCCAGCTGCAGCACAACCAGATCAACAAAGTTTTTTCACTCAAGGGTTTGTTGACTGGAGCAGTATTCCTGATGATCTTTGTGATGAAAATTTTGCACTCTATGCTTCTAATGATTCTTCACATGATGAGTTTTGTTTGATGGCACTAGAGTCAATACAGGAGGGGGTTGAAGCTGAGGAGGAACAGCAGTGCTTTGAAACAGTGGAAGAGGTGATTGAAGCAGTGGTTACTGCAGTGGCTGATGAAATACTGTTGGGTGAAAGTTCAGGTACCCTGATTGAACCAATGACAGATCCATGGTCCATAGGGGACAAAGAAGAAGAGAAAGAAGAAAAGGCTGGTGAAAAGAAGGTAAAAGCTGATGATGATGAAGATCATCAATGTGATTGTGCAATGATGGCAGCTGCCAAGGTATCTCCTCAAGTTCTTGAAAAACTGTGTTCTGACAATTGCATAATTGCTTTTGCTAACATCAAAGAGGTGAATGAAAACCTTCGGGATAAAATCTTGTCTGATGAGGTCAAATTTGAAGGGTCTTTAAAAGAACTTAAAAACAAATTGACTCAAAAGGAAAAAGAAATCAGTTGTCTAAAAGAAGAGCAAAGCATCACCAAAACCCAACTTCAAACTATGGTAGAAAAATACCAAAGTTGCAAAAAGGAGTTGGAATCCACCCAGATTACCTGTGAAAGATGGGTGGAATCCTGCAGAGGATATGAGGTGATGCTTGCTAAACAGATTGAAAGTAATGTGAAATTTGGGGTTGGGTATAGAAAATATGATGATGAACACATTGCTTGTGAAAAATCTGTTCAAAACACTGATGTAACCACTGAGTTCATCCCCACAAACAAGAATGGCCAAGAAGTGAAAATCACTGACAAACTTGGTAATAAAATCACACTTGGCAGAACAAGGAGTTCCTCAACTTTTGAAGAACTTGAAAAATATCAGTTTAAACCTACCTGGTCTGACGAGTGTGATATTCTTGAAAATTTCAAGCCAATGGACTTTACATCAACTGATGGTGTTAAAGCTCCAAAAGCTAAAGTCATACCTCTCAAGGACATCCCAGCAGTGGTTAAAACCTCTGCTGCAAAGGAGTCTGAAAAGAGAAAGAAGAAAGAAAAAATTGACAACTTGTTTTGTGAATTCTGTGAAAAAAGGAATCATCTAACAAAAGACTGTTTCCACTTGAAAGCTTATGATTTAAACAAGACAAGTGTCATTGTTTCAGCAGAAAGCTGCATTGTCTGTGGTAAAACAAACCACAAAACTCAAGCATGTGTGTACCTCAAAAACTTTGATGTGAAAAAGAATGAGTACATGGCTAAAACATCCTTGAGTCCATCATCATCATCCTCATCATCTGTCAAGTTCACCAAGAAACAACCACTGTTTGTGCCAGTTCAAACAGCTGTTACAAAACAGCTGAACCAAACATCTGTCAAAAGAGATGTTCAGGTTACTGATGCACCCCCCTGCCAATCAGTTCAGAAAAGGCAGAGAAAAACAGTCTTACCAAAGGATTCCACACGTTTATGAGGCCTACAAAAGGCCCTCTAAACCCAAAGTGAACATGCATCCTTTTGGCTATCAGCAGATGATTGGTCAGGACCCACAACAGTGGTTAAAGAAGAACTGTCCTAAAATAGTTCAAACCCCTGACCTAACAACTGTCCATCATTCTGCCTCCATCCCAGACACTGTTGAGACCCCATCCAAAGCCTTGTTGGCTTTGGAGACCTTAATGAACTAATCCTTTTACTTCATGTGCAGGGAGCTTCTGCATGCTTTGATAGCCTTTGGTATGTAGATAGTGGAGGCTCCAGGCACATGACATGATGTAAAGCCCTCCTCAAAGACTTTAAAATCCATGGTGGGGGTGATATATCCTTTGGGAATAATAGTAAAGGAAAAGTTCTGGGGTCGGGTACAGTGGAGTCTGGAAAAGTAAAATTTAAAAATGTCAATCTAATAGACAATCTAAAATTCAACCTTCTGAGTGTGTCCCAAATGAGTGACAAGGGTTTTGGGTCATTCTTCACAAAAGATTGTTGTAGGATTGTTGGACCAGAAATGGTCAAAAAGATTGAAGCAATAATCAAAACTGGTCAAACTAAACTTGTTGCTCAAAGAAGTGGCAATGTTTATGTTGTTGACATGTCAAAAGAGTGTCCCAGAGCTGATGCCTGTCTGTTCTCAGCTGCCTCTAACAAAGAGACAGAACTTTGGCACAGAAGGCTGGGACACACAAATCTTAAGACAATCACAGAAATTTCAAAAAATGGTTTGGTGAGAGGCCTACCACAAAAATTGTTTTCATGTCCTGAACATTGCATTTCCTGTTTAAAAGGAAAACAGCATAAAAGTTCTTACAAGTCCATTGAAGAGTCCAAAACAACCCAGTGTTTGCAAATGCTACACATGGATTTGTTTGGCCCAGTTCAAGTCATGAGCCTCAAAAAGAAAAGATATTGTTTGGTTATTGTTGATGACTTTTCTAGGTTCACATGGACTTTCTTTTTGCACTCAAAAGATGAAACTGCAGGCATTTTGCAAGACTTTGTAACACAGGTTGAAAAGTAATTTGACCTTCCAGTGAAAAGCTTCAGGAGTGAAAATGGCACAGAATTCAAAAATAGGGAGTTGGATGCCTTCTGTGTGAAGAAAGGGATTGTAAGGCAGTACAGCATCCCAAGAACACCAGAGCAGAATGGGGTAGTGGAAAGGAAGAACAGAACTCTGATTGAGGCTGCCAGAACCATGCTTGCAGATTCAGGTTTGCCATTAACTTTCTGGGCAGAGGCAGTAAACACTGCTTGCTATGTTCAGAACAAAGTTTTAATAAACCCCAGGCACAAAAAGACTGCCTATGAAATTCTGTATAAAATTAAACCACTGATCTCATATTTCAAAGTGTTTGGCTGCCCATGCTTTATTTTGAACTTAAAAGATTCCATTTCAAAATTTGCAGCTAAAATTGATTGTGGTTATCATCTGGGATACTCATCCACTGCCAAGGCTTACAAAGTGTTCAACACACGGACCAAGGCAGTGGAGGAGACTTTAAATGTTAAGTTCAATGAACTCTCATCAATGAAAATCCCAGCAAACCCTGCAGATCTGTTTGATCTTGAAAAATTCACTTTTGAAAATACTGCTGTCAAGACTAACAGTGCAGGTCCATCAGAGGATACAACACCAGACTATGGGTATGAAATCATCATCCCTCAAAGGTCTGCCACAAAGGGAAAAGCACCAGCTGTTCAAAACAGTTGTCAAAGCTCAACCACTGCTACCTGAACAGTTGTTGACCAAAGTAGCCCATCAACCACTACTTCCACATCCTCAAACACTGCTGACAAAAGTCCTCTAACAGTGGATAAAAGTCAGCAGTTGTCCAATTCATTACCTCCTATACCACCACCTTTTGAAGCCACTGCTGGATCATCAAAGTTCCCAGCAGTGGTTAGCTCAGATGATACACATTTGCAGCCTTCACCAACCAATGCCATCATACCATACCAAGGAGATTTAATCTTCTTGAGATCTCATCCACCTGATCAAATCATTGGCAACATAAATGAAGGGGTGCTCACAAGAAGCCAAACCCAAAACATTTGTCTTTTTGCTGGTTTTCTATCACTCCATCAGCCAGTCAAGTACCAAGAGGCACTGAAAGACAACAGCTGGGTAGAAGCCATGCAAGAGGAGCTCCAACAGTTTAAAAGACAACAAGTATGGGAACTTGTACCACTGCCAGAAGAGGTTAGTCCCATTGGCACAAAGTGGGTCTTCAAGAACAAAACTGATGAAAGGGGTATTGTTGTCAAGAATAAAGCCAGGCTTGTGGTTCAAGGTTACAGACAGGAAGAGGGGATTGATTATGATGAAACATTTGCCCCTGTTGCAAGATTGGAAGCCATTAGACTGTTCCTGGCCTTTGCTGTCAACCATAATATGAAGGTGTTTCAAATGGATATCAAAAGTGCTTTCCTCTATGGTACAATTCAAGAAGAGGTGTATGTCTGTCAACCTCCAGGTTTTGAGGATCCATTTTATCCAGATCATGTCTACAGGCTAAACAAAGCCTTGTATGGCCTGAAACAAGCACCAAGGGCCTGGTATGAAACTCTTTCCAACTTCCTACTCTCAAATGGTTTCAAAAGAGGTACAATTGATAAAACACTGTTTTTAAAATGGAGAGGGAAGGATTTAATGATTGTCCAGATTTATGTGGATGACATTATTTTTGGAAGCACATGTAATTCAATGTGTGAAGAGTTTAGAGAACTCATGACAGCTGAGTTTGAAATGAGTGCTATGGGTGAGCTGCAATGCTTTCTTGGTCTCCAAGTACAGCAATTGCAAAATGGAACTTTCATTCATCAAAGCAAATATGCTAAAGAACTTTTAGCCAAATTTGATATGAATGATTGTAAACTATGCAGCACACCCATGGCAACAAATAAGCTGGTCATGTCTGATGAAAAGGATGAGATGATTGACCAAACACTTTATAGAAGCATGATTGGGTCTTTATTGTACCTAACTGCATCTAGACCAGACATCATGTTTGCAACATGTGTCTGTGCAAGAAGTCAATCAGCTCCCAGAAAATCAAATCTCATTGCTGTAAAAAGGATCTTCAGATACATAAAAGGTGCTCCCACACTTGGTATCTGGTATCCAGCTAATGGGAACATCAAGCTTTCAGGTTTCTCAGACAGTGACTTTGCTGGATGTCACACCACAAGGAAGTCCACATCAGGAGGGTGCCAGTTTCTAGGTGATTGCTTAGTTTCATGGCAAAGCAAAAAGCAAGCAGCTGTTTCAACATCCACTGCTGAAGCTGAATACATTGCTGCTGCAAGCTGTACAGCCCAACTCCTGTGGCTTCAAAATCAGTTGCTGGATTTTGGTATAACTGCCTTAAAGACACCACTCATGTTGGACAGTCAGGCAGCAGAAAATATCATCAAAAATCCAGTTTCCCATTCAACCACCAAACACATCGACATCAGACATCACTTTGTGAGGGATTGCTATGAAAAAGGTTTGATTTCTCTGCATCATGTCCTAACTAAAGATCAGCTAGCTGATGTGCTCACAAAGGCACTTGATATAGCCAATTTTGAAAGCTTGGTCTCTAGAATTGGGATGCTGAACATGGAATAACAAGCAACATCTTGTTTTTCTATGAATAAAAGCAACAAAATGTTTTCAGAAAATCAAAACTCCATCCTTAAAAATAGACAAAAATGAAAAATTTTCATTAAAGTCCTTAAAAGTCTGCCATTAACCACTGATTGTTCAAAAGTCTGCTCTACTTCAAAAGTCTGTCCACTGCTGAAAGTCAACCCCTGCTCTCTCATTATTTTGATAAATTCTGTTGTTCAAAAGCAGTGTCTTATCCACTGATATGCTATCCACTGATAGTAAAAATCATCCACTGCTCGCATACCACTGCCTTCATTAGTCACTTTCACAAAAGTACTGTCCTTCACTTTCATCAGGGGTTGTCACGTGGACAGTACATATTGGTCAGACCTTTTGTAACGGCTGCCACCTCAGCATTCACTTTCTTCCCTATAAATTCCCCCACTCACCATCAAAACAGGGTTTTACTGTCGAATTGAATTCTTAAAAATTCTCTTCTCAAAGCAGCTTTTCATCTCATTTCTTCACAAATTTCTTCGATCAATCATCCTCAACATGACAAAATCAAAGAAATCTTCAAAACCCTCATCCAAATCATCCTCGAAAACAGCCTCTCAAAAGGCAATCTCCACTGAGATTCCACATAAACCATCTCACAATCTCCTGGGTCTTCTTACAAAACCAGGAACCACCAATATTTTCGATTCCACCATTGATCTCATGGCAAAATCAAAGTACAAAACTTTGTTTACTGCCGATGCACCAATCTATTTGGCGACCCAAAGGGAGTTCTGGAAAAATGCAACCCTTGAAAAACAAGGAGACATTGCAACCACCATAAACTCTTCAATAAAGGGAAAAGCTGTCCAAATCACGCCACAATTCATTTCAGAGGTCTTTCAACTCGGTGATCAGGAAGGTAAAATTTCTTTCACTAAAAACGAGTTACAAACTGACTTCATTGAGAGAGGGTATGAAGCCACAATGATGAAGAAAATTACCTTAGAAAAAGGTTATTTTCCTTCTGCAACCAGATTTTTATTTCATACCCTCCTATTATGTGTTTCAAACAAAACCACTTCTTTCAATGAAATTCCTTTAAAGATTCAAAATCTGGGATATGCAATTCTTCAAGGCGAAAATTTTAACTATTCTCGGGAAATTTTTAAAGATTTGGTTAATAATGTTGAAACAAAATCATTCTTACTGTTTCCAAGGTTTTTAAGTTACTATTTTACAAAGAAATTCAGTAAGGATGATTTAGCTTTAATAAACCAAGGTGATTCTATTCAAATAAACAGTTTAACAACTGAAACTTTTTCAAGAATGTTAGCACCTTGCAAACCACAAGCAGAGGTGCCTGAGCAGATTTTAGCAGTTACAACTGCTCCTCAGGTATCTGCTGCTGAGCCCACTGCTCAAGGTGATCAAAGCAGCAGCACAACTGCCTTGAAACCCACACCTACTATCTCCAAAAATCCAAAAAGAAAAATTCAAAAACCCACAAAACCCATCAAAAAGGCAACTCTGGAGGATGAGATACCAGAGCTTCTGCCTGTGACAACACAAATGTCACAAGAAACCACTGCTGCTACTTCCTCACAGCAGTTGGTACAAATATCTCAAACCATAACCACAACTCCTCCTGCTTCTTCACAAAAAGAACAGGTTGTACAAATAGGGTCTCCACATCATGATGCTCTAGAAACACTTGTTTCTATCATCCACAGCTCAATACCCGGGGCAACTCCACTTTCTACACCATCCTTCACATCCACAATTCCCTCACCAATAAAACCACTGTTGATGCAATTGATTTGAACCAGGCATTATCCAGTCCTTCTCAATCACCTACAAATGAGAATATACCTCAACAACTGACTGGGTCTGATGTATCAATCTTTGCTAACCCACCAACACAACCTGAGGAGGTTACACCCCTTGAGTTACAAGTAACTCTTGGTGGTAATCCAAGTGAAGCAGCCACTACAAGTGTTACACTCACTGGGTTACATTTGGACAGTGGCTACATTAATAAGACTTCCTTGGAGGCAATTCCTTTTATAGCACCTCTGCCAACCACCAGTGGATTTATTTATCCTACTGGCAACATCAAAAGGTTGTCAAGTGTTGAAGGAAGAAGACCCCAGTACCAAGAAAAAGGGGCATCAGTGGTTAATGTTTGGAGTATACTCCCTATATCTACCACTGATAAAACCACTGCTAGTGGGAAATCAGATGATCCCATTAACTTGGGTGATGGTTTAAAGTACCAGAAATTGACGGATCACATTGAAAAACTTGATAACTCTGTTGCAGAACTCAAAAATATGCTACAACAGGTGTTACAAGTTTAGAAGGTACAATCAGCTGCTGTTCCATCTCAAGCACCTGCTCCACAAAGGGCATCTGCTACAAATGAGCTCTGGAAGTTATTTCAATCTTTTCTCCAACAACAAGCACAATTAGCAGATCAGCAACATGAAAAACATGTACAACAGCTGAGAAATGCAATGGAGTCAAGGTTCAAGAACACTAAGGCTGACTTAAAGGCTCTCAAAACTCAGATCTTGCACACCACTGGCACTGCTCCTCCACAAGTACGCTACATTTATCAACTCCCAGAAGATAATGCCAAAAAGGGGGAGAAAATGAAGGAGTGGAAACAGAAGGGTATAGAGGATGGTCTCTATCTTGAACCAGAAAATTCAAACATGACCAAAAAGATTCCTTTGCCAGATGGCAGCAAGAAAATTGATGTGACAACAAATGCACTAGCAGAAGCAGCTGCAAGTGTGAAAAGAGATAGAGAGGCCAAAAGGAAAGCCAGGGTGGACAGAATGGATCATCCAGATCAGGGTACTTCTGGGTCAAGGGATCATGAAAATCCTGTTGAGGAAAAGAAGAGGCCTACTAGAAAAGTAAGGCAACCCAAATCCATTCCAACCAGACGTTCAAAGTCTGCTCACAAACCACCATACAAAACAGCTGATGCAACAGGAGTTACAAAAACCACTGCTTGCCAAACAGTTGTTCCATCAACACACACCACTTCAACACACACCACTTCAACACACACAACATCCACTGCTTTACCATCATCACCACCAAAAACAACACCTGCTGACATACAGTAGAAGACAGCAGATGTTATAACATCTGTTGTAATGACAACAGTGGTTGAAACACCAGTTGTTTCAACAATTGTTAGTCAATCACAATCCACTGCCACTACATCTACAACCACTACTCCATTCAAAACATCATCAGTCTCTCCTAAACCAAAAAGGAGAAGGCTAATTTTAAAAGATGATGACACACCTCCATCACCAACATCTTCAAAATCCCTATCACTTGTCACTATTCCTAAACCCATACCTTTCTCTTCAGCTCAAATTGTAAAACCACTACCTCCTGCTGGTGTCTCATTTCCTCTGGAACTCATTGCTGTCAGAGAAGAAATCAAATCATTTTATTATGAAGATGACCCAGCCAAAAGGAGTTTGCCATCAATTGCAAATTATCCCAGGCCTAACAACATTGAAGAATACTTGAAGCTCAAAGCCAAACAAGCAGAGGATATTGCAATCAAAAATAGAAAAGGGAAATCTTATAGAGAATTTCAACAAAACTATCAGTTTTTACTCTCACAGGTCAATGCTATGGAGCGTTTTGCTAAAAATGTATGTCAGAAAATTTCAGAAAGGGCAGATGAGTCCTTAAGAAAAGACTACATTGAAAACATCATGACCTACAAGAAATACAAGGGGGAGAAACACATGTACAAGAACTGGACCATTCCTGAGCTTGAAAAAGAAGCAGCCAGGATTCAAGACATGATAAAAAATAAGGTCAAGCAGACTCCTCCTGAAAAATTCCAACAATTTGAAGCTGAGAAGATGTTAGAGCTGAGGAGAATGAAAGAGGAGCTGATTATAGCTTATTATGGGTCAAAGAACTCTGTGACAAAGTGGGGAGAAGATAGAGTCAGGGCAACCTATAAAAGATTAGAGGAACTTAGAAAGAAAGATCCAAGAGTTCCACAAAAGCCTGACTATTCCAAAGCAGCGGTTTCAAAAAGACCACCAAAGCTGCAAGTCAAAAGAACCACTGCTCCAGCTGGTGCTGCCATCTACAAAAGAAGGAGCAAAAACCAGTTTAGCATGGAAACAATTCAAGATCTTTTAGCCGGAGATGCCATTGTAAAAGCTGGCACGGAAGTAATGATAAAAGAAGATCTTGAATTGGAACAATCTGCAAATGCTGCTCAGCCAGCTATGAACAGGCCAGCCTCACCAAATACTTCTGCAAATAAACATCTCCCAAGAAACCCACCAGGCTCAAAAATACAAAAGTGGGAAACTGACAAACAGACCTGCGTATTGACTTTGCTCAGGTCTGGTGGAGTAGTGGAGAAAATATCAAGGGAACAAGCTCTTGGCCTGAGTCTTGAAGATTTGCAGGATCTCCTTGATCTTCCACTTAGCAGGGATGATGAAGATACAGACGCTCTAGACTTTGAATTACAATTTAAAGGTCAGATAAGGGAGCTGTTGATGAGGCAATAAAGATTTCCACAAATAATGAAGAGTTTTGGCATTATCTGTTCCAGGGGGAGATTGTTGGGATTGAACCCTATCAGAGGAACAGATAATTAAAGCCAAAACTGGATCAGAGCAGTGGATCCAAGAATAAGCAGACGTTTACAGATAGTTAATGCAAATCTCTCCCCTTGAAAGTGGCTTTGTATCTGCTGACCTCCTATCTACTGATCTTACCAAGTGCTGATCCACAACTGCTGCCTTTCATCTACTGCCAAATGTTAAAGACTGATGGAAGACCAAAGCTCTGCTGACTCAATCTTCTGCCTTGAGTCAAGTACTGCTGATCCGGACAAGCACTGCTGGATTCACAACAGTGGAAGGATGCAGCAGCTGTTTTAGTGTCTTTCATGTAATAGATTGTAATAGCAGTAGTTACTACATCAGTGTTTGTATAGATCAGAGGTTAGAGTTTGTTAGGAGGTTAGATGTCACTTTCATGGTGACATCAGCTAAGATGCTCAGTGGTTTGCAAGTGCCTATAAATAGTTCAGTACTTTGTACTGTTCTATTAGCTCTTTCACCACATCGTCTTCTTTGCACGAACAAACTACTGAGCTCTGGCTGAGGGGGAGTTTGCATTCTTACATCAATCATTGTAATCGTTGTTGAAACAAATTCAATCATTCGGTTCATTGTGAAAAGATGTTTGATTAAAAGTATTACTCCTGTTTGATTGTATGCAAAGTTTGTTTTCATCTTAATTCCGCTGCACAACACTTTCATTTCCATCTTAATTTCAAACGAAAATACAATCAAAAAGAAACTCAGATCCAACATCTAGTGACGGCATCAGATTCCTAATTGATGGAGAAAAGTCCGGTGGCAAGAAATATTGCTTCCAGGAGGTTGTCAAGTGTTTTCGCTCGACGATTCCATTCTTGGGTGGTTGGTTTTGGCCCTTGTTCCTGTAACTCGAATCCTAGCCCGGTATATCCCACTTTGTTTTACACCATTGTGAACATTACGCCTTTTTTACTCTCTGATCGAGGTTCTCGGCATTGAAAAATCTTCGTAAACTAAATCACATGTGTATATGTTGACATTTTAGAGATATATAGTCAAGAAAATCAAGAGCAATGGTGATATATATGCGGATAAGACACCAAAAAATAAACACTCAAAAAATGGCTACAATTTAAGGAATGTGTTTAATCACGGCATCAGATTCCTAATTGACGGAGAAAGGCCTGGTGGCAAGAAAAGCTGCTTTCAGGAAGTTGTCAAGTGTTTTCGCTTGACGATTCCATTCTTGGGTGGTTGGTTTGGCCCAAGTTCCTGTAACTCGAATCCTAGCCCGGTATATCCCATTTTAGTTTTATACCATTCTGAACCTTACGCCTTTTTTACTCTCTGATCGAGGTTCTCGGCATTGAAAAATCTTCGTAAACAAAATCACACGTGAATATGTTGACATTTAAGAGATATACAGTAAAGAAAATCAAGAGCAAGGACGATATATATGCGGATTAGACACCCAAAAATAAACACTCACAAAATGGCTACAATTTAAGGAATGTGTTTACTGACGGCATCAGATTCCTAATTGATGGAGAAATGTCTGGTGGCAAGAAAAGTTGCTTCCAGGAGGTTGTCAAGTGTTTTCGCTCGACGATACCATTCTTGGGTGGTTGGAGTGGCCCTTAAACCTGTAAATAGAATCCTAGCCCGGTATATCCCATTTTAGTTTTACACCATTGTAAACCTTACCCCATTTTTACTCTCTGATTGAGGTTCTCGGCATTGAAAAATCTTCGTAAACTAAATCACACGTGTATTTGTTGACATTTATGAGATATACAGTCAATAAAATCAAGTGCAATGGTGATATATATGCGGATTAGACACACCAAAAAATTAACACTCAAAAAATTGATACAATTTAATGAATGTGTTTAGTGACGGCATCAGATTTATAGTTGATGGAGAAAGGTCTGGTGGCAAGAAAAGCTGCTTCCAGGGGGTTATCAAGTGTTTTCGCTCGACGATTCCATTCTTGGGTGGTTGGTTTGACCCTTGTTCCCGTAACTGGAATATCCTATTTTAGTTTTACACGATTGTGAACCTTACGTCTTTTTTACTCTCTGATTTTGGTTCTCGGCATTGAAAACATTTTGTAAACTAAATCACACGTGTATATGTTGACATTTAAGAGATATACAGTCAAGAAAATCAAGAGCAATGGTGATATCTATGCGAATTAGACACCAAAAAAAAAAACACTCAAAAAATGGCTACAGTTTAAGGAAAGTGTTTAGTGTCGGCATTAGATTCCTAATTGATGGAGAAAAGTCGGTTGGCAAGAAAAGCTGCTTTCAGGAGGTTGTCAAGTGTTTTCGCTCGACGATTCCATTTTTGGTTGGTTGGTTTGGCCCATGTTCCTGTAACTCGAATCCTACCCTGATATATCTCATTTTAGTTTTACACCATTGTGAACCTTACGCCTTTTTCACTCTCTGATCGTGGTTCTCGTCATTGAAAAATCTTCGTAAACTAAATCACATGTGTATATGTTGACATTTAAGAGATATACAGTCAAGAAAATCAAGAGCAATGGTGATATGTATGCGGATTAGACACCAAAAAATAAACACTCAAAAATGGCTTCAATTTAAGGAATTTGTTTAATGACGGCATCATATTCCTAATTTATGGAGAAATGTCTGGTGGTAAGAAAAGCTGCTTCCATGAGGTTGTCAAGTGTTTTCGCTCGATGATTCCATTATTGGGTGCTTGATTTGGCCCTTGTTCCCGTAACTCGAATCCTAACCCGGTATATCCCATTTTAGTTTTACACCATTGTGAACCTTACGCCTTTTTTACTCTCTGATCGAGGTTCTCGACGTTAAAAAAACTTCGTAAACTAAATCACACGTGTATATGTTGACATTTAAGAGATATACAGTCAAGAAAATCAAGAGCAATGGTGATATATATGCGGATTAGACATCAAAAAACCAAAAAATAAACACTAAAAAATGGCTACAATTTAAGGAATGTGTTTAGTGACAGCATCAGATTCCTAATTGATGGA
This sequence comes from Helianthus tuberosus, assembly GCA_030545235.1. Taxonomy (NCBI): domain Eukaryota; kingdom Viridiplantae; phylum Streptophyta; class Magnoliopsida; order Asterales; family Asteraceae; genus Helianthus; species Helianthus tuberosus. The sequence continues at coordinate 80,489,478 of CM060395.1, forward strand.
GAAAGGTCTGGTGGCAAGAAAAGCTGCTTCCAAGAGGTTGTCAAGTGTTTTCGCTCGACGATTCCATTCTTGGGGGGTTGGTTTGTCCCTTGTTACTGTAACTCGAATCCTAGCACGGCATATCCCATTTTAGTTTTACACCATTGTGAACCTTACGTCTTTTTTACTCTCTGATCGAGGTTCTCGGCACTAAAAATCTTCGTAAACTAAATCACACGTGTATATGTTGACATTTAAGAGATATACAGTAAAGAAAATTAAGAGCAATGGTGATATATATGCGAATTAGACACCGAAAAATAAACACTCAAAAAATGGCTACAATGTTTGGAATGTGTTTAGTGGCGGCATCAGATTCCTAATTGATGAAGAAAGTTCTGGTGTCAAGAAAAGCTGCTTCCAGGAGGTTGTCACGTGTTTTCGCTCGACGATTCCATTCTTGGGTGGTTGGTTTGGCCCTTGTTCCTGTAACTCGAATCCTAGCCCGGTATATCCCATTTTAGTTTTACACCATTGTGAACCTTACGCCTTTTTTACTCTGTGATCGAGGTTATAGGCATTGAAAAATCTTCGTAAACTAAATCACACATGTATATGTTGACATTTAAGAGATATACAGTCAAGAAAATCAAGAGTAATGGTCATATATATGCGGATTAGACACCAAAAAATAAACACTAAAAAATGGCTACAATTTAAGGAATGTATTTAGTGACGGCATCAGATTCCTAATTAATGGAGAAAGGTCTAGTGGCAAGAAAAGCTGCTTCAAGAAGGTTGTCAAGTGTTTTTGCTCGACGATTCCATTCTTGGGTGGTTGGTTTGGCCCTTGTTCCTGTAACTCGAATCCTTGCCCGGTATATCCCATTTTAGTTTTACACCATTGTGAACCTTACGTCTTTTTTACTCTCTGATCGAGGTTAGCGGTATTGAAAAATATTCGTAAACTAAATCACACGTGTATATGTTGACATTTAAGAGATATACAGTCAAGAAAATCCAGAGCAATGGTGATATATATGCGGATTAGACACCAAAAAATAAAACTCAAAAAATGGCGACAATTTAAGGAATGTGTTTAGTGACGGCATCAGATTTCTAATTGATGGAGAAAGGTCTGGTGGCAAGAAAAGCTGCTTCCAGGAGGTTGTCAAGTGTTTTCGGTCGACGATTCCGTTCTTGGGTGGTTGGTTTGGCCCTTGTTCCCGTAACTCGAATGCTAGCCCAGTATATCCCATTTTAGTTTTACGCCATTCTGAACCTTACTCCTTTTTTACTCTCTGATTGAGGTTCTCGGCATTGAAAAATCTTTGTAAACTAAATCACTCGTGTATATGTTGACATTTAAGAGATATACAGTCAAGAAAATCAAGTGCAATGGTGATATATATGTGGATTAGACACCAAAAAATAAACACTAAAAAAATGGCTACAATTTAAGGAATGTATTTAGTGACGGCTTCAGATTCCTAATTGATGGAGAAAGGTCTGGTGGCAAGAAAAGCTGCTTCAAGGAGGTTGTCAAGTGTTTTCGCTCGACGATTCTATTCTTGGGTGGTTGGTTTGGCCCTTGTTCCTGTAACTCGAATCCTAGCCCGGTATATCCCATTTTAGTTTTACACCATTGTGAACCTTACGCCTTTTTTACTCTCTGATCGAGGTTCTCGGCATTGAAAAATCTTCGTAAACTAAATCACACGTGTATATGTTGACATTTAAGAGATATAGAGTCAAGAAAATCCAGAGCAATGGTGATATATATGCGGATTAGAGACAAAAAAATAAACACTCAAAAAATGGCTACAATTTAAGGAATGTGTTTAGTGACGGCATCAGATTTCTAATTGATGGAGAAAGGTCTGGTGGCAAGAAATGCTGCTTTCAGGAGGTTGTCAATTGTTTTCGCTCGATGATTCCATTCTTGGGTGGTTGGTTTGGACCTTGTTCCCGTAACTCGAATCCTAGCACAGTATATCCCATTTTAGTTTTACACCATTCTGAACCTTACGCCTTTTTTACTCTCTGATCGAGGTTCTCGACATTGAAAAATCTTCGTAAACTAAATCACACGTGTATATGTTGACATTTAAGAGATATAATGTCAAGAAAATCAAGAGAAATGGTGATATATATGTGGATTAGACACCAAAAAATAAACCCTAAAAAAATGGCTACCATTTAAGGAATGTGTTTAGTGATGGCTTTAGATTCTTAATTGACGGAGAAAGGTCTGTTATGTCTGTCGTAACGAATATACAAAACCCAACAATCTCTATAGATATGGTAAGTCGGATATCGAACCAAAGGAGGATTGTGGAAAATGTGTAATGCTCAGCTTTGTTTAACTACTATTGGAAAAAAAAATAAAACTCAGTTGTTGGATTTGATTGATTATCTAAAATTAAAAAATAAAAAGCGAAGTTTAAATCAATAGAGAAACAATGGTTCCTCCAGATTTTAGGTTTTACAGTTAGATTTAATTATGTGTTTAATCGAAACACTTACATAGACATAAGTGTTTAACCTAATTAACCAATTGTGATAATCAATGACTATGTACTCCGGTCAATACATAACAGGAGGTTATCATATAATTATTAATTGCGATTAGCAACCCCAATCCCATAGCAAATATGTCCCAATTACTAGAACTCTCGGGAATTGAATGATTAAGAACTAGGGTTAAACAAAGTGCAATCAGTTACAATCGATTAATCAAATCAAAGGTGAAAAGCATCGAATGCTTAGATCACCGAGTTTAAACGATACTCACAAACATATAATATCATCTAACTTACAAAAACCCTTCATCCGGAGGAAACCAAAAGATTTTAGCCGCTCATCTCGCACGAAAGATCTTCAAAAGCTTGATGAACGGACGAATTCATGTTCTTAATCTTTGATCCGATGCGAATGATGATGTTATGAGGTGAATTGAGAGCCCCAAGATGTCTTCTAATGCTGCTAAATTCGTCCAAGGATGAAGAGGGTGAAAACTTAGGGTTAAAACCCTTTAAAAACCTAACATGTGCGCTGCCTCCCATAAATCTCGCCGCCAAACCGTAAGTCACGGTTCATACCGTGGGTCACAACTCAGCGTCCCTGATGTGCGGTAAGTGTCGTATATTTTAGGTGTATATTTTAAGCCATTTTTAACACTTATTTTAGCCAAGTTTTAAATTTATAAAACACGATATTTCACTGACACTAAACACACATATGGGCAAGTGCACCCATCGTTGAGTGTAGTATAGTGTTGGTAAGATACCGAGGTCGTCCAAGGACACAAGAGCTTTTAGTACCGGTTTATCCTCAACGTCTAACCAAAATAAAAGTTTAGAAAAATGTTTTAAACTAAGAAAACTAAAAATTAACTAAAATGCTGAAAATAAAAATAAAAGAAAAACAGATAGACAAGATGAATCACTTGGTTCCGACTCGTATCTAGTATAACCTTTGATTATTTCCGCACTTTTGCACATAATTAAGAGATTATCTTAGTTATTGTAGTAGGCCCCTCTTTTGAAGGTGACGTTACCCTCACCCCAGTAGTTTGAGTCAGCAGGGATACAATCCTAAAGGGGTGGATTATTGGAAGATAATGAATTAAGTTATTAATGCAGTATTGTGGTAGGCCCCGCTTTTGGCGGTGACGTTACCCTCGGCTAAGTAGTCTGAGTCAGCAGGGATACAGTCCTAAATAGCCGGGTTATAGTATTAATAGTAGTTAACTTATGAGGGGATCAAAGAGTTTGGACCCCCGCCATCCAATACCGTGAAGTATTGAAGGAGGTCCTACTAAATTTGACCCAGGTCCATTGCAGGACCTCTAAACGCTGAACAATGGCAAGACCTTTACCAAACCGTTCCCTTAACCCCCTACCAAGTAGCCAACATACCTCCATATAGACCGTGGAGATATGAATGGTGAAAATCCTTTATTTTATATAGACAGTAAAATAATGCCAAGACACCACGGACAAACGATAAGGAAAGATCACCTTCAACATAAGTAACTAGTTATTAAAGTCATTAATACAAAACCAAATAAAAAGTGCAAAAGATTAGAAATAAAAAGTATTATACTAGACACTTTGTCTTCACCAAGTGATGTAAGAGACTTAGGCAAACATGGCCTTGATTGTCAAGAACTCTTACGATCAATCTTGGATCCCGAGACGACTCACACACTCTATGATGGACAATGGATGATGGTGGAGGATGATGGTGTTGTGATGGTGGTGGGTGGTGGATGAAGTGTGAGAGAGGTGGTGTGCCAAGGGATGAGATGAAATGAATCCAAGCACTCCTATTTATAGGCTGAACAGAGAGCTGGACACGGCCCCGTGTCCGCTGGGCACGGCCCCGTGTCCGTCTGACACTCTCTCTCCTCATTAATTGTAATTCGCAATTACAATAAATGCGCCTGCTGTACTTTCGACACGCCCCCGTGTCCGCTGAGCACGGCCCCGTGATGGGCAATAGAAGCTTCTATAGGTTTGTCTTTTCTGCTGCTTCTTGGGCACGGCCCCGTGCTGGCTGAGCACGGGGCGTGTTCAGCCTTCTGTTTTCTCTATTTTGCTTTGGAAGGTGCCGTTGAGGGTTCGGGCAGTCCACTAATGTTCCTTTTCTAGTATTTATGTTGGATTTAGCTGTCTTTTTGCTTCTTTTGCGTTTTTGAGCTCATTTAATCCTGAAAATACAAAAGGAAGACAAAAACACTCTTTTTCCAATATTAGTACTAAAAAGGGTTAGTTTTATGTCTCATTTGATGTAATTTATATGTTGCATTTTACACACATCAAATACCCCCACACTTGAACTTTTGCTTGTCCTCAAGCAAAACTCTTTAATATGTGGCTTACACTCCCAAATGGAATAGGTAGAAGAGAAGGTTTTGGGCTTGTCGTAGAGTGTCGGGATTTCCAAGATCTTTTTGGGTTTTATTTTTATTTATTTACACTCCTATTCGTAATGATTTATTTAGAACTGTCCATAAAAGAAATTACTTATTTGGGCATAACATGCCTTTTTAAAATTCTATTTATATACAAGTTCACATACCTCGCGGGGAAATCACTCACACTCGGCCGAAGGTGTATTTTTAGTGAATCACTCGAGAGCGGCACGGAACTTATTCCTACCATAGGCTTGCCAAGAAATCAATCCTCCTCCTTTTTAACTTTTATACCTTTGTAGATATCAAGAGGACTTTGTGGGTTAAGGGTTGGCTAGGGTTAAAGGTAGGTGGTTGGGTTAGTGGTTAGTAGAAAAAAGGCTAAAAGCGTAACAAGTGTCGGTTTTCGTATTTTTGCAACTTTTTATTTTTGATGAAGCTTTTATTCAAACAAAGTTATTTTTGCTTACTTTGTTTATTTATTTTCTTTTTGCTTCATCATTATCAAAATTTTTTTTTTTTCACGAAGACCCGAACTTGTTACGAAAATAAAGGGGTAAAAATGAAAAAGGTTTTGGTGGATGAAAGGGTTTTTGTTTGGGTGATGAAACGAAAAGGTTTAGGCTCAAAGGGGCTAAGTAGGGGGATTTTTGGGTAGGTGGTAAAAAAAAGAAAAATAATGGTGTAGAAATGAAAAAGATTAGTCCTAATGCCTCCATCATTTACTTACTCGGGTTTAAGTTGATAAGGACCGGGAATGTATTGTCATGGCAAGTTCTAGAGTCGTAAGAACCAAGCGGCTATTCACACAAGAAACGAAAAATGAGCATTTAGTCAAATGATATGTAATTGTGTGCTCAATAAAGGCTCAAAACTCACTTTTGTGGGAATGGGTTTTTATGTGATCAAGTATATATAATCAAATTTTAAATAAGTTTGTCATGCCTTTTCATAATTTTCTTATGTTGGTTCTTTTTATCACTACGCTATCGGTTGTAAATTTGTAAAAATATAACCTTTTTGAGAACTTGAATTTCCCGAGTTAAACCTAGACAAGTAAAAAAAATGAAATTTTTGAAAAAAAATTTGGGGTGATTAGCGGTTCCAATAGAGTTTTGTGTAAGGCTTGTATTTAGGACTTGCAAAATTCAAGGTTTTAGCATCCCCCCCACACTTAAATTACATATTGTCCTCAATGTGTCCCAAAAATAAATTTTTAGGTTGATTAGATGTGTAAAATAGTGTTTAAAAAGCAAAAATTTGTGTTACTGGGCACTGAACACGGCCCCGTGTTATCCGGGCACGGCCCCGTGTTCAAGTGCCAGTAACAAAATTGAAATAAGAGAAACAGAAGTCTGGACACGGGGGCGTGTTGAGTGAACACGGCCCGTGTCCAGGTACCTGTACTGGGCGTTTTTCTGCAGGTGGTTCGACACGGGGCCGTGTTGGTTGGGCACGGCCCGTGTTGAACCTTCTGAACAGGAGAAAATTGTCGGGTTGCCTCGTTCTTGTGCATGGGATCATTTTTCTCGTTCCCCTTTTCATCCTTTACCACCATGAGTGTGTTTTATTCCTGAAAATTAAACTAACTAGAAAACATAAAACTAATCTAAATTAAACTAAGGATAGTTCCGTGGAATGCCTCCATGATGCGCCACGTTTATAAGGGTCCTTGGCTAGACCCAAAGCCTGGTCATATGTTACCCAAGTGGGATGTGTTGCATCCCATGTTACACCGTCGGAGAGCGTCATCCAAGCTTGAGTCTATGACCTTCATGTAGTTGACCGGATCTTCTTCCTCTACTCTCTTTCCACATTCAAATTTCACTTCCTCATCCCCAAACTTCAATGTTAGAGTTCCGTCATTCATATCCACCACTACTTGAGCGGTGGCTAGAAATGGCCTCCCGAGGATGAGAGGGACCTCGGTGTCTTCTTCCATGTCTAGGATGACAAAGTCGGTTGGAAAGACGAATTTGTCGACCTTGACTAACAGATTTTCGGCGACACCATGTGGGAATTTGACGGACCTGTCGGCGAGTTGTATGCTCATCTTTGTAGGGCTTGTTGTTCCTAGGCCGAGTCGCTTGAACATTGAGGTGGGCATGAGGTTGATGCTAGCCCCAAGATCAGCTAAAGCATTTCGGACGGGGGACTTCCCAATCGAACAAGGGATTGTGAAGCTCCCGGGGTCGATTTTCTTTTGTGGAAGTTTGTTGAGTACTAGAGCTGAGCATTCTTCGCCTAAGTTAACTAATTGCAATGATTCAATTTTCCTTTTGTGAGTGAGGAAATCCCTCATGAATTTTGCATATTTAGGCATTTGGGTTAGGACCTCAATAAAAGGAATATTAACATGCAATTGTTTTAGTAAACTTTCGAACTTTGCAAATTGCTCATCGGTCTTTTGACGATTTAACCTACCGGGGTACGGGATTGGAGGAGTCTTGGTGGGCTCTTGAATTGTTGTAGAAGCCTTTTCTGGCGCAGGAGGAGTCACAGGCTGGCTAGAATGGATTCTTTCATTTGGCGGCAATGGAGCATCCTCGGGACCCACGGTTCGATTCCTTAATGTGATGAGATGGACTTGTGCCTTTGGGTTTGGTTCGGTATTACTGGGTAATGCGCCTTGTGGTCTCTCGGAGAAATTTTGAGCTAGTTGATTTAATTGTTTTTCAACGTTTTGAATGCTAGCTTGTTGATTTCTGAAATTCGATTCCAATTGTTGAAATCGATCCGAGTTCTTCTTTTCAGTGTCAGAGATGAGGCGAGATACAGTATCTTCAAGCCTTTCTCTTCCACCTTGTTGTTGAGGAAAATTTTGCGGTTGTTGAAAATTAGTTCGTTGGTTTTGTTGGTTACTACTATTTCCGGGATCTCTCCAACCAAGATTTGGGTGGTTACGCCATCCTTGGTTGTAGGTACCCGTTGGAGGACCCGACGGCCTAGGTCTATTATCCATGTAGTTTACCGTTTCAGTTTGTTCATCTAATTCTTTCATACAACTCCAATTTTCATGTGACCCACCACACCCTTCACAAGCCATAACCGAGGCCGTTTTTGTCATTTCTAGCCTTTTAATTTTTGAAGAGAGGGCCTCGATTTGGGCTTGTAAAGAGGTGCTTTCATCAACCTTATGGGCGCCCGGGGCAATAGATTTATTACCTCGGGGAGTGTGCCATTGAAAATTGGTTTGAGCAATTTCCTCAATTTGGTTATATATTTCATTTGGGCGACGATTACCTAAGAGTCCCCCGGAGCTTGAATCAAGTGTTTGTCTTGTGTGTGGCAACAATCCATTGTAGAAAGTGGATACTTGTTGCCATACCGCTAGACCATGGTGAGGACACTTTCTTAGAAGCTCCGTGAACCTTTCCCAAGTTTCATATAAGGATTCCCCATCCTCTTGTGAGTATGTATTAATTTCAGTCATTAATTTAGCCGTTTTAGCAGGAGGGAAATACTTATACAAAAACTTTTGGGCGAGTTCATCCCAGGTGTTTACCGATCCAACTGGGAGGGTGTTAAGCCAAGCCTTAGCTCGGTCTTTTAGTGAAAAAGGAAACATTCGAAGGCGGATGGCGTCATTTGATGCTCCATTGATCCGAAAGGTATCACATATTTCTAAGAAGTTAGTAATATGTAGATGGGGATCCTCGTCCGCAAGCCCGTGGAAGGTTGCGGAGTTTTGTAGCATTTGTATCAAATGCGGCCGAAGTTTGAAGTTGTTGGCCTCGACATTCGGGGCATTGATAGCGGCGCCAAGATTGCCTACGGTAGGCCGTAGGTAATCCATGAGGGTACGTTGGTCCGCCATTGGAAGTGGGTCCCCCGAAGCTTTCTCTTGATTTTTAGCTTTTAGTCTTTTTCTGAGAAAGCGCTCGGGTTCTTCTAGGGGTTCTTTTATGTCTCTACTAGAACTGGAGCTCATGCACTACGTAGGAGGTTCAAATGTGGCGCCTGGGTTCCAAGTCCTGCAACAAAAACAGAAAAGAACGCTGGTCAGAATGTTCACCACGGCCCCGTGCTCAACGAACACGGCCCGTGTTCAGAGGCACAGTAATTGATTTCTGGATCCCTGTTACTGGGAGTTGGACACGACCCCGTGTTGCACCGACACGGCCCCGTGTTCAGCTCTCTGTAACTCAGAAAATAAAAACTGCCAGTGATGATTGCTGGGCACGGCCCGTGTCTGACCGGGCACGGCCCGTGCTGAGAGCTGCAGAAGCTGAAAAACTAAGAAAATCCTAAAAAAATAAAAAGAAAAATAAAAGACGATTAGGCCGTTGATTCCTAACTTTCTTAAAATCCTTGTGTCCCCGGCAACGGCGCCAAAAACTTGATGTGCGGTAAGTGTCGTATATTTTAGGTGTATATTTTAAGCCCTTTTTAACACTTATTTTAGCCAAGTTTTAAATTTATAAAACACGATATTTCACTGACACTAAACACACATATGGGCAAGTGCACCCATCGTTGAGTGTAGTATAGTGTTGGTAAGATACCGAGGTCGTCCAAGGACACAAGAGCTTTTAGTACCGGTTTATCCTCAACGTCTAACCAAAATAAAAGTTTAGAAAAATGTTTTAAACTAAGAAAACTAAAAATTAACTAAAATGCTGAAAATAAAAATAAAAGAAAAACAGATAGACAAGATGAATCACTTGGTTCCGACTCGTATCTAGTATAACCTTTGATTATTTCCGCACTTTTGCACATAATTAAGAGATTATCTTAGTTATTGTAGTAGGCCCCTCTTTTGAAGGTGACGTTACCCTCACCCCAGTAGTTTGAGTCAGCAGGGATACAATCCTAAAGGGGTGGATTATTGGAAGATAATGAATTAAGTTATTAATGCAGTATTGTGGTAGGCCCCGCTTTTGGCGGTGGCGTTACCCTCGGCTAAGTAGTCTGAGTCAGCAGGGATACAGTCCTAAATAGCCGGGTTATAGTATTAATAGTAGTTAACTTATGAGGGGATCAAAGAGTTTGGACCCCCGCCATCCAATACCGTGAAGTATTGAAGGAGGTCCTACTAAATTTGACCCAGGTCCATTGCAGGACCTCTAAACGCTGAACAATGGCAAGACCTTTACCAAACTGTTCCCTTAACCCCCTACCAGGTAGCCAACATACCTCCATATAGACCGTGGAGATATGAATGGTGAAAATCCTTTATTTTATATAGACAGTAAAATAATGCCAAGACACCACGGACAAACGATAAGGAAAGATCACCTTCAACATAAGTAACTAGTTATTAAAGTCATTAATACAAAACCAAATAAAAAGTGCAAAAGATTAGAAATAAAAAGTATTATACTAGACACTTTGTCTTCACCAAGTGATGTAAGAGACTTAGGCAAACATGGCCTTGATTGTCAAGAACTCTTACGATCAATCTTGGATCCCGAGACGACTCACACACTCTATGATGGACAATGGATGATGGTGGTGGATGATGGTGTTGTGATGGTGGTGGGTGGTGGATGAAGTGTGAGAGAGGTGGTGTGCCAAGGGATGAGATGAAATGAATCCAAGCACTCCTATTTATAGGCAGAACAGAGAGCTGGACACGGCCCCATGTCCGCTGGGCACGGCCCCGTGTCCGTCTGACACTCTCTCTCCTCATTAATTGTAATTCGCAATTACAATAAATGCGCCTGCTGTACTTTCGACACGCCCCCGTGTCCGCTGAGCACGGCCCCGTGATGGGCAATAGAAGCTTCTATAGGTTTGTCTTTTCTGCTGCTTCTTGGACACGGCCCCGTGCTGGCTGAGCACGGGGCGTGTTCAGCCTTCTGTTTTCTCTATTTTGCTTTGGAAGGTGCCATTGAGGGTTCGGGCAGTCCACTAATGTTCCTTTTCTAGTATTTATGTTGGATTTAGCTGTCTTTTTGCTTCTTTTGCGTTTTTGAGCTCATTTAATCCTGAAAATACAAAAGGAAGACAAAAACACTCTTTTTCCAATATTAGTACTAAAAAAGGGTTAGTTTTATGTCTCATTTGATGTAATTTATATGTTGCATTTTACACACATCAGTCCCTATTTGACTTTTCTTCTTTACATGCTGAATCATGGGTCACGGTTCCCCTACCATGGGTGAAAACGTGATTGGCTTAGCTTTTCTCCAGCAATTGTGCAACTTTCATCAAATGGCAAGATTTGGTCCCCCAACTTTTCTCCCATTATTTTCTTAACATATACCCATCATATAACTTTCATTTAATGACCAGAAGACCCCTCAACTTTACAAACTCTTGTTTCTTTCATATTTCAAGCATCATTAACTTTCAATTAATTACCGAATAGTCCCTGAACTTTGTTCTTTCATGTTTCTTGTATATTTAAGTCATTTTCCCAACCGAACAAGTTCCGAATCTGTACCGAAAGTTGCAATACCCATTCCAATGCACTCCATGCCATATCTAGCCGTCATAACTTCACTGAATTACGTGTTTAACCTGCAAAACAACGAATACTCGTAGTTATCTCATTCAAGGCAAGTAAACACATAAAACACATACATAACTCACGAAATAGGCACTTTAACGCTCGGGTTTCACCCTCTCCATCACATTCCCACACTTACCTGTGATTGTCCTCAAAAACCAACTTAGAACTACTCACCACAGTAACAACACCTCTAAATCCCTTAACGGATTCAACATTTTAAGTTCCCAAGTCATACCCATTCCATAGACTAACACATTCGAGATTGACAGCCTGATAAGCAAATCATGTAACTTAAAAACTCAAGACTTGTCTATTTAAAACTAACATGTTTACAATTCAATCACATGCTACATGCCCCTCACAATGTACTCTCCTCTCGGGTAATATCTAAACTAGCGTGTAACGTGCTAGTATGTAAACACTCAAGAACCAAACATGAAATCCTGCAATCATAAGCTTGTATGACAATCACACCTCCACTGTATTATGTAACACGACACATATCAAAAGGACTTTTGGGTTTTAGGCTTAGGCTAAGGTAGGAATATTTTTGGCTTTTAATTTTTATGTGGCTACCGAAAAAACAACCAAACCGTGGCAACTTTATTCACACAACTCATAATATTGGGTTGGTTTCTACCCAAACAAAACAAGCATTATTCACAAAACTCTCTTTTTGTTGGTTTCCCCTTTTTTTTCTTTTATATATTTTTCTTTTTCTTCTTTTTTTCTCTTTTTTTTCTATCAAAACTCATAACATTGTCATTCACGGTTGGTCTTACACAATTCATATCGGGTGGACAAACGAAAGGTAAATCGGTTCAATAGGGCTACTAGGGGAATGGTTTATAAACATAACAAACGCAAACACAATGGATGTAATGAGAAATCCTAATGTCTTTATCATCTATGTGCACATGTGAAATCCATAATTTCAGCACGTATCAAATCACATAACTTCTAACACAAAATAACATGTGTCCTGCACTCAACAAACGAATTCATAATATAAATCATTCTATCAATTCTACAGGCTCAAGATCTCACCAAGAATGGGTAAAAAGGGATACCGACATGTAGCATATACAATTTAAAACATGTTACCCCTAGATAGACATCTCTTTTCAACTCATTTTCTAATCCTATGTCAAACATACTCTCATGAAACTTAAAGGAACAACCATGACAAGGGACTAATTTAGTCTACTACCGGTAAGGAACCCATTGGTGATTGAAACCTTAGGTTTTCATGTCCAATTAGCTTACTTAAGGCGATGAAAATTTTTTAAAATTTCCAAAATTTCCAGTTTTTTCAATTTTCATCGATTTCAACCACTTTTCAATCGCTTCAAAGCTTTGATCCTCAAACCTTTCCCGGGCTCCCACATCCCCACACTTGAGATTCATTGTCCTCAATGTATGGTGCATTTAAAACTAGCCCGGGAATACCAACCAAACAAACCAATAAGTGGCTAACTCTTAACACAATTAAAGAAAACACATTCCCTAAACAAAACAAAGTTTCACACCACCAACTACAACAAAACACACCAAAAAATAAAGCAAGATAGATAAACACATGCACCTGATCATGTGTATGTAGTGAAGCAGCTGTTGTGCTTTAACCGGAATATACGCATTCCATAGATTCTTTGATATCTCACCGGGGATGTTGCCAAACATCCCCACACTTGAATTATTGCATCCATGATGATTGAATCGTAGGAACCTGTCAAAATACAACGACACCAAAATGAAACAAAACAAAGGACACTACTCTATATCCTCGGACTGCCTCCCGAGAGAGCTAAGTTTAAAGGTCTTCAGCCAGACCCTACCTAATGTTCAAGGTGGTTCAGATGCACGCTTGCACTCCCATGTCTCTCCATACATATCCATCCAATTTTTAGGGAGGGTCATAGCTCCACTCCGGTTGGGGTCAAGTACAGTTTTAGTACCCCAGCCAAACCTACCATCAGGTGGTTTTCGTTCGCCAACTAGCCTTCTCACACTTGACTTCTTTAACCGATGTCCACTTGCCTCTAACCTGTCCTTGGTCACACTTGAAACATGTTCGTTAGTAGCAACTGCGTGACAAACATCATTAACAAGATCGTAATAAATAGTTTTTAGAAACACATTAAAATACAACTTATGATTCTTGTAACTCAGAGTAACCATTCCGTTTTGACAATTGATCTGGGTGTTCACGGTATATAGGAATAGGTACTCGTATGTGGTCGATGGTGCATAATCGACCACCATAAAATTGACCGGGTAGTAAAACTCGCCAAGTTGGATGACCACATCCTTCATAACCCCCCGTGGTTGTTTAAAACTCACATCTGGAACATGGCCATGCTATCACACGCTTATATCGGACCGAAATCAAACTGGTCACACAGGCTACCGGGTAATACGCTCACTCCTGCTCCATAATCCAGCAATGCCTTGTGGATTTTGAACTTTCAAACTCTGATGGGAACAACCGGTTCCCCCAAATCAATTCTGCTTTCTTCCGCAACCACTTCATTTAGACCTGCAATCACAGGAGAAGTAGACAAATCGTTATCATAGCAAATATTTCTAGAAACTGGATTTACCCCACTGATCAGTGTGCTCCGTGCATTCTTGGGGTTTATCTGGGTATCACTCGGCAGCTTTCCTTGCTGTTTCTTCAACTCGGCTACTTCACTCGCTAGTTTCCCCATATGTATGGTCAATGATTGGATGGCCTTATCATGAATTTCATCTTTTTGGGCTCGTGCATCATCCATCTGACCTCTTGATATTCACCAAAATACGCTTACTTTATTCCCCCATTTTATGCGTCTTCGGCCGTAAAACCATGAATCGGATACTTAATCAGGTATACTTTTGTTTACAGGCCTTAAACAACATGCCAAACAAGAAGATGATGAAAACGAGGACTTTCCGGGCAAAACGACAAAGCTGCGAAGATTCTGTGAACATTCTGATCTTGCAATGAATGGCACGACCGTGCGAATCTGACAACAGAGCTCTGCCCAGTAATGCACACCAATGCGATCAGGAGTGCAAGCCTATCTCGGAGTGGAACGATCGTGCATCTCGAGGCACTCCCGTGCACTTCCGACAGAAAGCCCCAGCTCAGAAATGCACGCCAGTTCAGAAGCTCGTGCCATCCAAACATCAGAGATGCACGCTCGTGCGACCCGTGGAACGGTCGTACGACTACGTAGACCGGTCAAGATCTACTGATGTCACACAGTATGGTGAACAGGATTTTAAAAGTGCACGGTCGTGCACTTTAATGGCACGACCGTGCGAGATGAAAAAGTTATAAAAAACAGACAACAACTTTCATTTCGTAATTCTTGACTTTTGGGAGCTCATTTGGCGAATTCACAGGTTCTGGAGGCTCTTGCTTTCACCCGGATTCAAGCCACATTGTGCCGATTAGCTTCGTTACTATTCGGATACTCAATCTTGTGCATGTTTATGGTTTGATTCTTGAATCTTTCCATGTTTTTGTTATAATTCATGCATTTAGATTGAAGATTATGTATTATTGTAAGCCTTTGGGCAAAAACACTAGTATCCCTTGCTTAATTACAACCTTTAGTATGTTAATTATGTTTGTAATGACACTTTGAAGCATTTTCTTTGTTAATCTTTGATGATTAGTTTGCAACCTTGTTTATTGATGTTGAATTCTTGATTATAAGTAATTATCTTGGATGATTGGTATGTGGTTAGTTAAGATATTTGCAAGAAGAAGCTTAATTAATCAGGTATTAGTAGACTTTGAACTTGGTAAACTTGTTTAATATGTTTGCACCATGATACTAGAAATGGTTAGTGGGTTAATAAGAAATAATTATTGTTAATCAAGAAGGCTTTCCCTCACGAAAGGACCTTATCGGGTTAAATGGTGTTGTTATGAATTCTTGAAATGAATTGTTAGCTTAGTTAGTAGTTTAGGCCAAAATTGCTATTTTGGTGAATTTATGTTCAAGATTTGTAAAATAAACTCGGTTGTGATTTAATCTAGTTTATGCTTGTCTCGGTGGTTGCATTGTGTTTATCGGTGTCACTTTCCGTGATTAAGTGAGGTTAGAAAACTCCTAACGGATGTCTAACTTATCTTTAGGGGATTATCATAGACATTCACGTCCTGTAATGAGTTGACACGTGTCACATGTTTAAATGTGTGAAAGAATGTTATAAAAGGACTAAAGTTGACAAACATGGAAAGTATGTGAATATACGAGTTCTAAATGTCAACGGTAAATAAATATATTGTACATTAGCCCTATTTGATGTTTATAGCATCAAACGAATAAATCATGGATCATGCGAAGCTAAAAGTGAGAGATTTCAAACTCCAGGGATTAAAAGAGTCAACATGTTTAAGTTATACCTTTGAGTGACCTTTTGACAAGCCTGAAGCTTTGTAACTGTTAATTATGCTCACTAGAATGCACGATATAAATTTCGTAAAGTTTCGTTATCGTGTGAGAAAGTTATGATCAAATTCATGTGCGAAGGGTTAAAGCGTAAACGTTCAAAGTTGGGACTTTTCGGGTAACAATAAGGTTAACCGGGGACCTAACAAAGTGGGTATATGTTTTAAAGCCCTTATAAATAAATTTGGAGGGTTCAAGATGCAAGAAACAAGTGTCTAAACGAAGTTTGAAGAGCCAAGGATCAAATCGCAAAAAATCTAAAATGCAGATTTCTGCAGACGACCCGTCGTGCCACGCGAGGAGCCCTCGCGCCACGCGAGGGACTCCCAGCTCCGAAAACTTTGGGTTTTGCCTGCCTTTTGCATTCTGCTCGACTTTTAACCGAATTTCCTCATCTTGGACGACCCCTAGGCACCCCCTAAGCACTAGGGGCACTTGTGGATCAGTTGTGGGCAGTGGTAGAGTTGTGTGTCAACTTTTTATGGTGAGTAAATCACTATATAAAGCCCTTAGTTTGCAACCAAGTTCCTCACACCTTCTCTTGCACTTCTGATCATTCTTGGAGCTCCAAAGCAGACTCAAGTGATCTCTGGTCGTTCATAGGACTCCTGTAAGTTTGCTTGACCTTTCTTAATTAAGTTTTAGCTTAAAAGTCAAACCGTCGTAATTAACGGTTGACTTAATGATTAATCATTGTTAGTCCAGTGATTAGTCAAAGTAAAAGTAGTTATAAGTTGGTAATTATGTGGGTAATAAACCCTCAAAAGGGTTCCCCCTGATTCCCACTCTAACTAGGTCAAATGTCGGGTCAAACTTACTATTAAAAAGTCAACAGAATGTTTAAATTACAATTTATGCATAATTAGCAATGTAGAACACATACAACCTGTTTAACCATTAATATAACTTGGTAATTAGTGTAAGGACATGTCTAAACATGTTCAACCCAACAATTCCTGTTTAGACGCGGTTCGGAACCGAAAGGCGAATAGTTTGACTTTTACGTTGACTTTCAGTTCTGACCCGTTTTGGTATGATTTAGAAATACCTAAGAGCTTCATTTGGACCAGGTTACATGCTAGTATAACCCTCTGTGTTGACCATTATGCCCTTTTCACATTAAAACATGATTTTTGAAAAATGTAAAAGAGTAGAAACCTTAGTTACTTATATATAAACTTGTGTGCAAAGTTTGACATCAGTTTGAGGTGTAGATTGAGAGTTATGCTCATTAGCGTAATTAAGAAGCTTTATGTTAATAAAACGGCGTAATTTGCGTATAGTCTAGTTAAGCCTACTTTTTGATATCAAACTTATTACCCACTGATGTAATATATTATTTTGGGATTTTTGAAGATTTTTAATTAATTTTTGGCTGAGCATAACTCATAGTCGTAAGCTTAATCCGGTAATTGTCGGTTTTGCCCTCACGGGCTATAAAATGAGTTTTACATATCTAAACGACTCCAAACCTTTTGCTACTGATCACATATGATAAATAAATTATTTTAAGCCTCCTGGAATATTAAAAATATCTGCTTTATGTATCGAACCCGGAAATGGCCTTTAATCGCCATTTTAAGCGTTTTTAACGCATAATATGTACTAAAACTATTTTAAACATACAAGGGTTGATACCTACTGATATTTGAGGTAAATTATAATATTTTGACAGTAAGCAAAGGTTGATAAACTCAGACTTCAGTTTTGAGCTTTTCGGCTTGTGTGAAATTACCAAAATGCCCCTTCGGTGCATAGTTTGGTTATAATTGATAAATTTCACATATATACTTTAACCTACTGATATAACTTAGAAAATTGATTATCTTTGCTGATTACATCAAACCTTATAAATGACCAAACTACCCCTACGGGGCATAGTTTGTGTTTAAATTCATTTCGGGCATAATAAATGATATCTTACTGATATCACAACATATTTAGAGCATATTAACTTAGGAAACCTGTAAATGGCTCTCATTATTACCCGTTACGCTTACTACGCGTTCGGTTCGGTTTATGTAACTAGTTTACATAAATTAGCCGAAACGGGTCAAACCTTATCGGTTTTATCTCAAAATCCAGAATGTGTATGAATTACACATATTAAACAAGTCTCCGAACTTGTCGGGTCTAAAACACATTCTATCCGGTCACCGCTTAATCATGCGTACAAACCGTATCTTTGAAACTAACCGGTCTAAGCTTAAGCTTAATTAAAGACCCGTTAGGATTCTAATAGGTTATTATAAACCTTCGTTCGAGATTAGGAGTACCAGTAAAAGCTACTTGCAATTTGCTTATTGTGAATTATACTTTGCTCATGTAAATACTTTTAACTTATTTTCCCTATACGGGCTTGGGTTACGGTATATAGAATACCGCTTGATCGGGCATCAAATCTTCCATCGTTGGGTGGTTAATTGAATAATTTGATCGGCTCATTTAAACAGTCGTGTTACTTAAAGCCTTTGGGGGGTTAATGACCATGTCTCGGATATCCTTGGCATCATTTTACGAAATGGCCACGACTTAAGCACGGGGTGTAGGCGTACACCCGTCAGTGCACAAAAGAATAATGTGGTGTGTCTATTGATCTTTATCCCGGACACGATCCGGGCTACTGAACGCACAAGGAACATGTAATTCGTTCACAAGATTATATATTTAAATAATTCTCCCAAGTTAAATAAAATGTTTATGCCACGTGCATCCAAATCAATTTTAATCATTTTCTAAAATGAGTCAGTTGATAGTATTTACCAGTGTAAACTGGCGTATTTTCTGTCACACCACGACCACGTATAACATACAAAACGCGGCGGAAAACGTCGGGGAGTGTTGTAACAGAATTAATTTTTTCATAACCATGGCATTCAAAGTTGTATTTTATTTATCAACATAAGAGTTACATTGTCTTAAACAGGAAACAAAGAGTTTATAACATAATTAAACTAAGTCTATCTTCGTTTTATGCCTCTAAGGCACAGGTCCGCCCTAGTGTCACAATCATCATCCTACGCAAAAGCTCCTGAAAACACATGTGAAAATAGGTACGTCAGCATAAAAATGCCTGTGAGATACATAGGTTTTGTAAAAATATGATTCATGACTTGTGTTTAAGAAAATGTTTAGTCATGAACCTTGTAATTTGCTTTGTCTTATAAATCATTTGAAAAACGATAAGATCAGATGATACGTATAAATAAATGTAAGGTTAAATGAATAACCAAGTAAAATGAGTTTGTATAAGATAAGTTGTTTTGTAAATCAATGTCTTTGTGAAAATAAGTTGTTTATGTAAAACGTAATATGTCAAATATTGAAATGATTTAAGTAACGCTATGACATGTAATATCATACAAACACTTGTTTATAGGAAGTACCAGCGGCGTATCCCCCATGCTTGTATCATATTACACACGCCTCGTTACTCAAATCACTTACTCAACCCAACCACCAATGTAAATTGTTTATGTATAACTGAATTGTCATGTGTTAATGTGTAAACCATATCGAAATGTCTATGTCCAATGTAAACCACCAAATGTGTATATCAATGTCAAAATGTTTATGTTTAATGTAGATCATGAAATGTGTACCCAAAAATATCATGTATGGTAAGTGAAATATATCAACTAAACCATATGTAAAATGCACAAAAACGAGGTATTGATGTAAAACATGGTTTAAATCAAAGTTATGTTTTGTGGAACAAATGCATGCTATACTGATACAAACATTTATGCGGTATTGTGAAAATGCATACATCCAAGCCTTGAGACTGTGGCGATAAACCCTTAAACAAATTAAAGGTTTATCTAAGTTATGTATATCGAATTCGGTCATTCCTTCCAATCCAAACAAACCCAGGATTTCAGGAACGGGAGTTGTCAATTCCTATGGTACCACTACCTACTAACGAACGACGTAGCTAATGTTAATGAATGTATTGTTCCATTGTAAACAACCCAAATGTCATACCAAAATGTAAACATGTGATGAAAGAAACTGTACTAAGTATGCACACAATGGGAATTCATAGCATGAAATGTAATGTGAAACAATGTACTAAGTATGCACACAATGGACATACATAGCATGAAATGTAATGTAAAACAATGTACTAAGTACGCACACAATGGGCATACATAGTATGTAATGTAAGGCAATGTACTAAGTACGCACACAATGGGCATACATAGCATGTAATGTAAAACAATGTACTAAGTACGCACACAATGGGCATACATAGCATAAAATGTAATGAAATCACGTACTATAAATGTACTAATGAACATAGCAAGTATATGATGTGAAAGCATGGAAAAGCATGAAAGTAACAAGTAGGCACATGTGTTTCACCCCAAAATGTTTGGAAAACAGTAAAAGAGGGTCTATGTACTCACTTGAGATTGCTCAGTAGTCCTAGAGTGACAACCAAACAATGCTAGAGATCACAGATATCAAACGACACCTAATATAGGTAACTATGTTAATAAACCGGACCTAAATCGGAGGATTGGATAGTATGAGGGGTTTGTAAACCAAATGAGTATGGAGACTCGTGTAATATGGTTTAACAAAGCCTACATACTAAAATGAAACCTAACCTAAGTGCTTACGACCCATTACGACCCGTTTAGGTAGCTTATGCTACTTTAACGCGTCGTTCGCGTAAAACGCGTTCGGAATGCCTAACTAGTCCTATGATAAGTAAAATATGCCTTAACATGTCTAATATTGTTACCAAATCAGTTTAGATACCAAAATTTATGTTACATATGCTTAAAATGAATTTTGGCGTCAAAAGGGCATTTTGGTAATTTACCTAAGGCATATAAACTACCTATCATACAACTACTTAAACGCATCGACCATAAGGTATAACCTCGGAAGGTTATTCCCTATATACTATGGTCACCTAATGTGTTTGGTCGGATCCTAATGATCGACCAAATGGGTCGGGTTCGAAGGTATAAGCGATTGTTTAGATCGCTTACCTTACGACCCTATACAAGCACTAAACTAAAAGTGACGAGCTAAGCATGTTAAAACATGCTTACCTAAGTTTAGAAACAGGTTTGGTATCAAAACAAACGGTTTTGATACCCATAAGTAGTTTGGTTACAAAATACACAAGAATACGTATTCTGGCCGAAACTACGGCTCGTCACTGAGCCTAGATAACGTGGTAATCAGTAGGTATAGTCACTAGGGAGTATAACCATCATGATTACGCTCACGTTATGAAGTTCAAACGAACTTCGTATTGACCATAAACTGGTCAACGCAGAAAGTCAAACAAAGTTTGACTTTCGGACTCCAAAAGCAATAAAAGAACGAAGGAACACTTACAAAGGGTCCCCGCAAGCAATCTAGACCCAAATAGTTCAGGTATGAAGCAAAGGCTTCAACTTAGAACACTTTAGATCAGATTTTGTGAGGAATGAGTGAAGGTGGGGGGGGGGTATTTATAGTAAATTGACAACCGTTAGGATCGTTTCTCGAATAACGTGGTCGAATCTCACCCGTACACTTGTTGTAATGTTGTGGTATGTCATTTGCCCCCACCATACGTGTTTAACACGTGTAATTGGCCTTTGGAGGCTGAAAGGTCGCTAATCAGCAGAAAAAAATCAAGTTGCTGTATCTGGAGACCCCTTACGGACCATAAGGGTCATGGCTTACGGTCCGTAAGCCATGAACTTTGGCAGAATTGCAGTTTTGGTCCCTGTTGTGTTTTAAGGCCATTTCTGATGTGTTTAAGGCCCGTTAACCCCATTTCAAAGCTCTAAAATGAAGTTAAAGTATAGGGAACTCAAAATGTGCTTAAAAATATCTCGGATGTCGGTTCGTTTGGCCGTACAATCGCGTTGTTCGGTTAATTACGACGGAATGCGCATAAGCGCGAAAAACGATCCAAATTGCGTGACGAATGGATTTTTCTAATGCCAAACACTAAAATAAAATATTTTAGTGCTTACATAAATTTTTGGATGTCCGGATGTATTCAGAACGTGAGTTATGCGCGAAAGTGCAAACTTGTGCACTTTTTGACGCTTTTAGTCCCTGAATGACCCAAAAGTTTATTTTAGCACACCGAACCCCTTAAAGCCTATTTCTAAGCTATGTAAAGGATATTTATGGTATGTTTAGTATATGTTGATGTTCCGAAGTATTTGTCGCATTAAACTAAGTACGTTTACGCACCAGTTTGCGTATAACTCTCCAGAAAGTGATATAGAGTTTGAAATTGAACAAAAGTCAAAACATGAAAAATGTAAAACACAACCAAGCAAACGTTGGGATCAAATAACATTGTTTTATTGATAATTGAAATGTTCATAATGATTACAAGCACAGATGTTACAGTCTCCCCTACTTGTGGAAATTTCGTCCCGAAATTTATTTAGAGGAAACTCGTGGGAAAAGATGCGGATATTTCGCCTTCATTTGATCTTCGCATTCCCAAGTAAACTCGGGTCCACGTTTAGCTTCCCAGCGAACTTTGACCAAAGGAATGCGCTTGCGTTTGAGCCATTTGACTTCACGTTCCATGATTTCCACAGGCTTCTCAACAAATTTCAACGTTTTATCAACACGAATTTCATCAAGTGGTATGTGGAGATTCTCATCAGCTAAACACCTCTTGAGATTGGACACGTGAAAGGTTGGATGAACATTTCCAAGTTCAGGAGGTAACTCAAGTCTGTAGGCTACCTTACCGATTCTTTCGCCGATCTTGAATGGTCCAACGCATCTAGGTGCAAGTTTTCCTTTCTTTCCAAATCTGATCACACCTTTCCAAGGTGAGACCTTAAGTAATACTCGATCACCGACTTGAAATTCCAAGGGCTTGCGTTTTGGATCCGTGTAACTCTTTTGACGGCTTCTAGTTGTCTGAAGGTTATCACGAACTTTCTTGACCTTGTCAGTTGTCTCTAAAATGAGGGCAGGTCCAGTAAGCTGAGCCTCGCCGATCTCATTCCAGCAGACTGGTGAACGACATTTTCGACCATAGAGAGCCTCGAAAGGAGCCATTTTGATGCTGGTGTGATAACTGTTGTTGTAGGAGAATTCAATTAACGGAAGATGTGAATCCCAACTACCACCAAAGTTGATCACACAAGCTCTAAGCATATCCTCCAGAGTCTGGATTGTTCTTTTAGATTGACCATCCGTTTGCGGATGATAAGCCGTGCTCAGATTAAGTTGGGTCCCCATAGCAGATTGCATGGTTCTCCAAAAATGAGAAGTGAAACGAGCATCTCTGTCAGAAATGATGTTCAAAGGAACACCATGTCGAGCTACAATTTCATCCACATAGATTTTAGCAAGTCTGTCAGCAGGAAAATCCTCACGAATTGGCAAGAAATGCGCTGACTTAGTAAGATGATCAACAACTACCCAGATGGCATCATGACCTTTCTTTGTGCGTGGAAGTTTGGTAACAAGATCCATAGTAATGTTTTCCCATTTCCAAACTGGGAGCTCTGGTTGCACCAATAAGCCAGAAGGACGTTGATGTTCAGCCTTAACCTTAAGACAAGTAAGGCATTTTGATACGTATAAGGCAATGTCTTTCTTCATACCAAGCCACCAATAGTGAATACGAAGATCCTTATACATTTTATCCGAGCCAGGATGAACAGAATAACGCGACTTATGGGCTTCATCCATAAGCAAGGTGCGAAGGTTATCTCGGCTTGGGACCCACAAATGGTCCATGAAGTAATACGATCCATTGTCCTTCAGTTCCAGATCAGGTGTTATGTGATAGGGAAATTCCTTATCCATTAAACCTTGTGAAACACAAGATTGTTGAGCCTGAGAAATGCGTGCTTGGATATCGGATCGAGCTTGAATAACAGATTGAACACGTACACAATGAAGCTTAGTACGTTCCTTATGACTCAATGCATCAGCTACGACATTTGCCTTACCAGGATGGTAGCGAATTTCGCAGTCATAGTCGTTTAAAAGCTTAACCCAACGTCGTTGCCTCATGTTGAGTTCTTTCTGATTGAAGATATGCTGAAGACTTTTGTGGTCCATGAAAACCACACATTTTGTACCGTACAAATAGTGTCTCCAGATCTTTAGAGCGAAAACAACTGCACCCAACTCAAGATCATGAGTGGTGTAGTTCTTCTCATGTATCTTCAACTGCCTCGATGCATATGCTATGACTTTGTTCCTTTGCATCAGAACACAGCCAAGACCCAGTTTAGATGCATCGCAATAAACGAAGAAATCATCATTGCCCTCAGGCAAAGTCAGAACAGGCGCGTCGCAAAGCTTCTGCTTCAAGTTTTGAAAAGCTTCCTCTTGTTTGTATCCCCAATCAAAGGGCTTGTTCTTCTGAGTTAAAGCAGTTAGAGGAACTGCAATCTTCGAGAAATTTTCAATGAAGCGGCGATAATAACCCGCTAGACCAAGAAAAGAACGAACCTCATTAGGAGTAGTAGGCGTATCCCAATCCTTAATCGCACTGATCTTGGAGGGATCTACATGAATACCTTGTTCGTTGACAATATGTCCTAAAAATTGAACTTCTTTAAGCCAGAATTCACACTTGGAGAATTTGGCGAAAAGTTGCTCTTTCTTTAGGAGTTCCAGAGTAAGACGAAGATGTTGCTCGTGATCAGCTCGCGTCTTAGAATAAATCAAGATGTCGTCAATAAAAACAATGACGAACTGATCCAAATAAGGCTTGCAGACCCTATTCACTAAGTCCATGAAAACAACAGGAGCATTAGTCAAACCGAATGGCATGACTGTGAATTCATAATGCCCATAACGAGTACGTAACGCTTTCTTGGGAATATCTTCTTCATGCACCCGAAGTTGATGATACCCGGAACGTAGATCAATCTTCGAAAAATAAGAAGCGCCCTGTAACTGATCAAAGAGATCGTCTATGCGCGGTAGGGGATATCGATTCTTGATGGTAAGCTTGTTAAGCTCACGATAATCAATACACATCCTAAAGGATCCATCCTTCTTCTTGACAAAAAGAACGGGAGCACCCCAGGGTTAAAAGCTAGGACGTATAAAACCTTTGTCAGAGAGCTCCTGAAGCTGCTTAGACAACTCTTGCATCTTAGATGGTGCAAGACGATATGGAGCTCTGGCAATGGGATTTGCACCAGGTACGAGATCAATGCGGAACTCGACTTGGCGTGCTGGGGGTAGACCAGGTAAATCTTCAGGGAAAACTTCAGAATAATCCCGAACGACAATAATATCTGATATGGACTTACCCTTGCCTTTATCTGCTGTAACATGTGCTAAGAAGGCCACATAATTCTTTTGCAGATATTTCCGAGCTTTAAAACAAGACATGAGTTTGAGACCATCGGCAGGCTTCTCACCACGAACCTGTAGGATCTCGCCTGTCGAAAGCGGCACACGAACAATCTTCTCAGAACAAACTATTTCTGCGTGATGCTTAGATAACCAATCCATACCCACTATAATGTCGAAGCTTCCAAGTTGCATTGGCGTGAGGTCAATAGGAAAAAGATGGTCGTTAAGGTTTAACTGGCAGTTGCGAAGAACAGAATCAAGAACAATGGGTTCACCACTAGCAACTTCTACTGTCAAAGGTTTACCTAGTTTCGTTCTAGACACGCGAAGCATTGGCTCAAAAGACAATGACACAAAACTCTTATCGGCACCCAAATCAAAGAGAACAGATGCAGGCTGATTATTAATACAGAACGTACCGTTTACCACTTCATTGTCTGCTTGTGCCTCTTGAGCATTCATGTTGAAAACTCGCCCTCGAGCCGGAGCCTGATTCTGATTCTGGTTTGGTAGCCTTGGGCACCGGTTTCTGTAGTGGGTCAGATCCCCATAATTGTAGCACGAACCAGGAGGAAAATGAGGTCGTGCAGCTTGACCTTGTTGCTGAGCAAGAGGCTGAGCAACTTGTTGAGCCGGGTTCTGAACTGCGCGATTCTGAGCAAACCGACAAACATCGGCAAGATGACCTGACTTCCCACAGTTAGTACAGAAACGGCACTGATGTTGCGGCTAATGGTGACTGTTGCATCTATTGCACAAAGGTGCATTTCCTGAATAGGGCTTCTTTGCTGGAGGCTATGCGGGTTGGTTGGGAGCCGCCTGGTTAGCTTGGGCAGTGACAGCATAGTTTTGGGAAGCCTTATGCTTCCTTGCCCTTTTCGATGAACCAGAATCCTTTCCATTCTTTTTTTGACCTTTCTTGTTACCTTCCTTGTCAGACCACGTATAACATACAAAACGCGGCGGAAAACGTCGGGGAGTGTTGTAACAGAATTAATTTTTTCATAACCATGGCATTCAAAGTTGTATTTTATTTATCAACATAAGAGTTACATTGTCTTAAACAGGAAACAAAGAGTTTATAACATAATTAAACTAAGTCTATCTTCGTTTTATGTCTCTAAGGCACAGGTCCGCCCTAGTGTCACGATCATCATCCTACGCAAAAGCTCCTGAAAACACATGTGAAAATAGGTACGTCAGCATAAAAATGCCTGTGAGATACATAGGTTTTGTAAAAATATGATTCATGACTTGTGTTTAAGAAAATGTTTAGTCATGAACCTTGTAATTTGCTTTGTCTTATAAATCATTTGAAAAACGATAAGATCAGATGATACGTATAAATAAATGTAAGGTTAAATGAATAACCAAGTAAAATGAGTTTGTATAAGATAAGTTGTTTTGTAAATCAATGTCTTTGTGAAAATAAGTTGTTTATGTAAAACGTAATATGTCAAATATTGAAATGATTTAAGTAACGCTACGACATGTAATATCATACAAACACTTGTTTATAGGAAGTACCAGCGGCGTATCCACCATGCTTGTATCATATTACACACGCCTCGTTACTCAAATCACTTACTCAACCCAACCACCAATGTAAATTGTTTATGTATAAATGAATTGTCATGTGTTAATGTGTAAACCATATCGAAATGTCTATGTCCAATGTAAACCACCAAATGTGTATATCAATGTCAAAATGTTTATGTTTAATGTAGATCATGAAATGTGTACCCAAAAATATCATGTATGGTAAGTGAAATATATCAACTAAACCATATGTAAAATGCACAAAAACGAGGTATTGAAGTAAAACATGGTTTAAATCAAAGTTATGTTTTGTGGAACAAATGCATGCTATACTGATACAAACATTTATGCGGTATTGTGAAAATGCATACATCCAAGCCTTGAGACTGTGGCGATAAACCCTTAAACAAATTAAAGGTTTATCTAAGTTATGTATATCGAATTCGGTCATTCCTTCCAATCCAAACAAACCCAGGATTTCAAGAACGGGAGTTGTCAATTCCTATGGTACCACTACCTACTAACGAACGGCGTAGCTAATGTTAATGAATGTATTGTTCCATTGTAAACAACCCAAATGTCATACCAAAATGTAAACATGTGATGAAAGAAACTGTACTAAGTATGCACACAATGGGAATTCATAGCATGAAATGTAATGTGAAACAATGTACTAAGTATGCACACAATGGACATACATAGCATGAAATGTAATGTAAAACAATGTACTAAGTACGCACACAATGGGCATACATAGTATGTAATGTAAGGCAATGTACTAAGTACGCACACAATGGGCATACATAGGATGTAATGTAAAACAATGTACCAAGTACGCACACAATGGGCATACATAGCATAAAATGTAATGAAATCACGTACTATAAATATACTAATGAACATAGCAAGTATATGATGTGAAAGCTTGGAAAAGCATGAAAGTAACAAGTAGGCACATGTGTTTCACCCCAAAATGTTTGGAAAACAGTAAAAGAGGGGTCTATGTACTCACTTGAGATTGCTCAGTAGTCCTAGAGTGACAACTAAACAATGCTAGAGATCACGGATATCAAACGACACCTAATATAGGTAACTATGTTAATAAACCGGACCTAAATCGGAGGATTGGATAGTATGAGGGGTTCGTAAACCAAACGAGTATGGAGACTCGTGTAATATGGTTTAACAAAGCCTACATACTAAAATGAAACCTAACCTAAGTGCTTACGACCCATTACGACCCGTTTAGGTAGCTTATGCTACTTTAACGCGTCGTTCGCGTGAAACGCGTTCGAAATGCCTAACTAGTCCTATGATAAGTAAAATATGCCTTAACATGTCTAATATTGTTACCAAATCATTTTAGATACCAAAATTTATGTTACATATGCTTAAAATGAATTTTGGCGTCAAAAGGGCATTTTGGTAATTTACCTAAGGCATATAAACTACCTATCATACAACTACTTAAACGAAGCGACCATAAGGTATAACCTCGGAAGGTTATTCCCTATATACTATGGTCACCTAATGTGTTTGGTCGGATCCTAATGATCGACCAAATGGGTCGGGTTCGAAGGTATATGCGATTGTTTAGATCGCTTACCTTACGGCCCTATACAAGCACTAAACTAAAAGTGACGAGCTAAGCATGTTAAAACATGCTTAACTAAGTTTAGAAACATGTTTGGTATCAAAACAAACGGTTTTGATACCCATAAGTAGTTTGGTTACAAAATACGCAAGAATACGTATTCTGGCCGAAACTACGACTCGTCACTGAGCCTAGATAACATGGTAATCAGTAGGTATAGTCACTAGGGACTATAACCATCGTGATTATGCTCACGTTATGAAGTTTAAACGAACTTCGCATTGACCATAAACTGGTCAACGCAGAAAGTCAAACAAAGTTTGACTTTCAGACTCGAAAAGCAATAAAAGAATGAAGGAACACTTACAAAGGGTCCCCGCAAGCAATCTAGACCCAAATAGTTCAGGTATGAAGCAAAGGCTTCAACTTAGAACACTTTAGATCAGATTTTGTGAGGAATGAGTGAAGGTGGGGGGGGGGTATTTATAGTAAATGGACAACCGTTAGGATCGTTTCTCGAATAACGTGATCGAATCTCACCCGTACACTTGTTGTAATGTTGTGGTATGTCATTTGCCCCCACCATAAGTGTTTAACACGTGTAATTGGCCTTTGGAGGCTGAAAGGTCGCTAATCAGCAGAAAAAAATTGAGTTCCTGCATCTGGAGACCCCTTACGAACTGTAAGGGTCATGGCTTACGGTCCGTAAGCCATGAACTTTGGCAGAATTGCAGTTTTGGTCCCTGTTGTGTTTTAAGGCCATTTCTGATGCGTTTAAGGCCCGTTAACCCCATTTCAAAGCTCTAAAATGAAGTTAAAGTATAGGGAACTCAAAATGTGCTAAAAAATATCTCATATGTCGGTTCGTTTGGCCGTACAATCGCGTTGTTCGGTTAATTACGACGGAATGCGCATAAGCGCGAAAAACGATCCAAATTGCGTGACGAATGGATTTTTCTAATGCCAAACACTAAAATAAAATATTTTAGTGCTTACATAAATTTTTGGATGTCCGGATGTATTCAGAACGTGAGTTATGCGCGAAAGTGCAAACTTTTGCACTTTTTGACGCTTTTAGTCCCTGAATGACCCAAAAGTTTATTTTAGCACACCGAACCCCTTAAAGCCTATTTCTAAGATATGTAAAGGATATTTATGGTATGTTTAGTATATGTTGATGTTCCGAAGTATTTGTCGCGTTAAACTAAGTACGTTTACGCACCAGTTTGCGTATAACTCTCCTGAAAGTGATATAGAGTTTGAAATTGAACAAAAGTCAAAACATGAAAAATGTAAAACACAACCAAGCAAACATTGGGATCAAATAACACTGTTTTATTGATAATTGAACTGTTCATAATGATTACAAGCACATATGTTACATTTTCCCAAAAAGATTAAATGCAGGTACTAAGCGTAATTGGCTGGGATTTCTCCTTAGCATCACTAGAAGTCTCGTAAGCTTAAGATGCCTACCGTCTGTTGAACTATTACTTATTTTCGATCCGTCTGTGGATAAACAATCTATTATTGTGATACATGATATTACAATATTAAATTCGGTTGAATTATATCTTTTTACTTGCTTCCGCTGTGCATATTTTTATATTGTGTTGTTTGACTATTATGTTGCCAACCATGTCACGATACTCCCCACCGGTGACACGTGGAAATAGGGGTGTGACAGGTTGGTATCAGAGCCAACACTGAGTAAATTAAACACTAGCCTTTTGTGTTTAATCTCAGTAACACAATTGCACATATCTAAACTTTCGAGTCTAGACAAATAACATAGGACAAATTCTACCTTGTTGTCTCATGCTATATTGACAGGATTAACAAAATGCTGCTAAGATTCTTTAGAAGAAGATGACGAGGAAAGGGGCCAATCACCGCCCCTAATGACAATGAGGCAGGACCTTTGAATGTACGAGCTCCTTCTACCACGGAGAGTGACGATCCCCGGCAAAACCGGAGGAACCTCTTCGAGCCGGCTGGACGTTCGATTTCGCATAGTTCAACACCTCCTGTCCATAACCCTTACGGGCCACAACCGGAGTATGAGCCCAACAACCCTCAACCTTCCTACATACCGTTACAGCGATCCTTATCGCACCACTCTTTTGGAGACCCTACACCTGTCTTCAGGGGCCGGTTTAACCCGGCCGATTTCATACCAGAACCAGTGGGTTTTAACCCACTGGGGCCAGATGACCATTTCTCAGGTGATCACGCTGACGATATGGACGAGGACACAGACCTCGTCGAGCCAGCCAGTGGTACGCCAAACCACCCGATAGAGATCTCTGACAGATCTTCTTTCCACGGATCACCCTATGGTGGTCCAGACAGCTTTCAAGCTTTGTTTACCAGGCACGAATGGTATTATACACCTCCTCACCATTCGTCGCCGCATCAGCAGCAGCAGGATCCCTTTGTGGATTCAAGGTTTGTGGCAGTCACGCCACCACCTCCACCGCCACCAGTTCAACCGGCACCTCCGCAACCGCCAAGGCGTAGGAGAACAGGCGCACGTATGTCTGCGCGAGCGGGGGATTTCCATTTTAGCTCCCCACGCCAATCAAGTGGCAGCCATTACCCGCCACTTCAGGAAGACCCACAGATGGGTGGACCTTCGCACCCAGTTGCACCGCAACCACCGCCTATGGGTTTTGATAACCCAATTCCGGCATACACGGGTTCCATGGCGTATAACCCGTTTGAACAGCCAGTGCACACCAACTACAACTACGCCGAAGCCGACCCATACTTGGTAGCGGCTAACTATAACCCCCAAGGACAGTATGGAGACCCATGGGGAGTAGGGTACCCAACTCATGGGTACCAGATACCGGCCAGACCTATCATTCGGACGCAGTCACAGCCGCCACGATTTTCTCCCCCAGAACGGGAGGAAATTCTTCAGAGACTGGATCAGGTTGAGCGGGACTATCGCCGCGAACGCCAGGAGAGACAAAGCTTCTTCCAAGGATTGACAAGCTTGATCAAAGGAAAGAGCAAGAAGGGCCGCTGAATCCTTCCAATTGTTGTTGTGCCCCTGCGTGGGCCAGTCTTGCTGAATAAACCCCTGCATGGGTATGCTTGTTTGTTTTGACCCCTGCGTGGGTCTATCTTTCTGTTAACCCCTACGAGGGTATGTTATTGTTTAAGTCCCTGCGTGGACTATTATGTTATTTGTGTAAGTCCCTGCGTGGACTACTATGATGTTGTTGTTAAGCCCCTGCGTGGGTAAATCCTTGTTTAAACCCCTGCGTGGGTAAGTTTGTTTATTTAAAAGTCCCGTTTAGGGCGACGTGTAACCTTGTAATAAATTAATGGAATGTTATGTTTATAAATTTCATTTTTGCTATTATCTGCATAAATATTTTATATGAAATAAATAAATCAAAATCATTCCTTTTTAATAATAATCTGCCTATTTAAATATTGAATAAGAATCTTAAGTGTGAAACCTAGCCTGAGTGTCATTATGAAGACCTGGCCATGATGGTAAGACCTGTTTAAAAGATTCGTGTCCCTGTTGACATCTGTAAACATGTTAACGCTCCTGGCAGACATGAATAGGGCTGTAAACGAGCCGAGTCGAGCCGAGCTCGACCCCGCTCGAGCTTGGCTCGAACTGAATTCGAGCTGGCTCGACTCGAGCTTGAAATTCAAATCGAGCTGGGATTTGAGGCTCGAGCTCGACTCGATTAAAATTCGAGCTAGCTCGGCTCGGCTCGATCTAGCTCGAACTAACAAAAAACCGCAAAATTTACTAAATAAAAAGCCCTAAAAATGATTTTTTATATACTAAGGGCCATATATGCAATTTAATTTAACCAAATGGCTAAATATGCAAGTATAAATAGTTAAATCACTTTGTACATTGTCTTTACCTTCTTTTATAGGGGAAATACTCCCTTAGTTTTTGTTTTCTGAGTGATGTGGAACAAAAAATGAAGGATGTAAACCTTATCGAGCCGGCTCACGAGCTCACGAGCCGAGCCAGGCCAAGCTCGAGCTCGGCTCGTTTACAAACCGAGCCGAGCCGAGCTGGCTCGTTTACAACCGAGCCAATTTCGAGCCGAGCTTTTTTCGAACTTTTTTCGAGCGAGTTTCGAGCGAGCTGCGAGCCACCAGTTTTTTGAACACCCCTAGACGTGATTCATTAAAAATCACACACGTCATTATTATTATTGGATTCTTCAAAAGATTCCTAACCCAATATTATGATCTCTGAATCATGGGTTAGATCATCAATTAAGATGATCATATTTTACCATACGTGGTAATATAGCGCCTACGGGCCCTGCTCATTTCTATATGAGCCAAAAGCAGTGGTAGCGATGACTCCCTGTCAGATAAAGGTAATGAACTAGGTTCAAACCTTCATGCTTTGATTCTCTGAAATCATAGCTTATAAATTATAAATGTCCTTGTGACTAGGCCTATTGTGCCAGTATACCTTCATGTTTTGATTCTCTGAAATCATCGCTTATAAATTAAAATGTCCATGTAACTAGGCCTTTTGTGCCACAAATAAAACTGTTATTGTTTTATAATTAGGATAAATTATGATAGAAATCCTAAATAAATATGATTAATAAATTAACCAAATATGGTCTCTGTTTACCATGGTTAATGAATTACCCTAAGAGGCAATTCCATAATAAACTCCCAAGTAAACTATTGTCCTTGTTTTCTGCAACAGTTCAATTAAAAATGGCTAACTCAGACGAAATTAATAGCCATCCAGTGGAGAACATTGATAACGCACGGATTAATTTAACGGGTGCTGAATTAAAAGCGTTGGTAGACGACGCAGTTACAAAGGCATTGGAACGGCAGTACGAAGAGTATAGTGGGACTCTTAGTAGGACCCTATCCTTCAAAGCCACCGTCCAAGAAGGACGAACCAAAGAAAGATGATGATCGACACTCCTCAAACCATCACAGTGCTCCATCTCAGCAGGTCATATTAAATCAAGGACCCCATGACAAGGGTTGCTCTTATAAATATTTTGTTTCCTGCAAAGCCCGGGATTTCACTGGGGAAAAAGGAGCCATTGACTGTATGACGTGGCTGGATGAGATGGATACAATTGTGGATATCAGCGGATGCGCTGAGAGAGATGTAGTTAAGTATGTGTCGCAATCTTTTAAGGGTGAAGCTTTAGCCTGGTGGAGGTCACTGATTCAAGCCACCGGGAAAATCCCATTGTACAACATGTCATGGGAACAATTTGTTGCCCTTATCAGGGAAAATTACTGCCCCCAGCATGAGGTGGAAAAGATAGAGTCTGATTTTCTATCATTGGTAATGACAAACCTTGACTGTCAAGCTTACCTCACGAGCTTCAACACGATGTCCCGGTTGGTTCCATATCTGGTAACCTCGGAACCAAAAAGAATAGCTCGTTTTATCGGTGGTTTAGCCCCGGAAATCAAGGCAAGCGTGAAGGCTTCTCGGCCAGCTACTTTTAGATCTGTAGCTGACATATCTTTGTCCCTCACTTTGGATGCGGTCAGGCAAAGATCGCTGAGGAACAAGGAGGCCGAGAAGAGAAAACGTGAAGATGATAGTTCACGGAGATCGAACAAGAAGCACCGTGGGAACGTTGACAACAAGAAAGGATCCGAGTCAAGGAAAGATGGGCATCATTCTGGTGAGAAGCCCAAGTGCAAGATTTGCAAGAAACATCACTTTGGAAAGTGCAGACTCGAGTCAAACTCACAGACTCAGTCAAAAACCTATGCTTGTGGTATATGCAAGTCCAAGGACCACAAAACCTTGGATTACAAAAAGATGAAGGATGCAACTTGCTACAGTTGCAATGAAAAGGGGCACGTACGTTATTACAGCTGCCCTAAACCAGCTGCCCAAAATACGCAAGAAGCCTGAAGAGGCCAAGAAGACCAATGCTCGGGTCTTCAGAATGGACGCAAAAGAAGCGGTTCTAGACGACAACGTTATTACAGGTACTTTCCTTGTAAATGATGTCTATGCAAGAGTACTTTTTGATTCAGGCGCTGATAAGTCTTTCGTAGATAATAAATTTTGTGAATTGTTGAAATTACCTGTCAAAACCTTAAGTGTGAATTATGAGGTGGAGTTAGCAGATGGCACACTCGAAACCGTCTCTACTATGTTAGATGGATGTGTTATATCCATTAAGAACCACTCTTTTCCTCTGTCTCTACTTCCCTTTAAGTTGGCTGGTTTTGACATAGTTTTGGGTATGGACTGGTTATCTCATAACCAGGCCCAAATTGTCTGCAACAAGAAACAAGTGGTAATAAAGACTCCGTCTAGTGAATCACTTACCATTCGGGGAGACACCCAGTATGGGCTACCTGAGCAAGTGACTATGCTCAAAGCTTCAAAGTGTTTAAAGAGAGGTTGTGTCATCTACATGGCACAAGTGATTATTGATGAGCCTAAGCCGAAGATAGAAGACATCCCCGTCATTTCTGAATACCCAGAAGTTTTTCCGGAAGAACTACCTGGTTTGCCACCAGATAGACAAGTGGAATTCAGGAATGATATCATCCCCGGAGCAGCACCAGTTGCTAGAGCACCTTATAGATTGGCGCCAACAGAAATGAAGGAATTGAGAACACAACTAGATGAATTGCTAGCAAAAGGTTTCATTAAACCTAGTTCGTCTCCTTGGGGAGCACCAGTCTTGTTTGTCAAGAAGAAGGATGGATCGATGCGTCTGTGTATCGATTATCGTGAACTTAATAAGGTCACGATAAAGAACAGGTATCCTTTGCCCATAATCGACGATTTGTTTGATCAATTACAAGGGGCAAGTTATTTCTCGAAGATTGACTTGAGGTCAGGCTACCATCAACTGAAGGTTAGAGATGAAGACGTGCACAAAACAACATTTAGGACTCGTTATGGTCATTACAAGTTTCTAGTGATGCCTTTTGGGCTCACTAATGCACCTGCCGCGTTCATGGATTTCATGAATCGCGTTTGCAAGCCATACTTAGACAAATTCGTCATCGTTTTCATCGACGACATTCTGATCTACTCGAAGAATCAAGCTGACCATGAGAAACACCTTCGCTGTATTCTTAAACTCCTGCATCAGGAGAAACTCTATGCCAAATTCTCTAAATGTGAATTTTGGCTTCGAGAAGTCCAATTCCTTGGACATGTGGTGAGTGAGCGTGGTATCCAAGTGGATCCCGCTAAAGTTGAAGCAGTTATGAACTGGCAAGAGCCGAAGACGCCTATGGAGATTCCTAGCTTCCTAGGCTTAGCAGGATATTACCGGTGTTTCATTGAAAATTTTTCAAGGATTGCTGCACCCCTAACTTCCTTGACTAAGAAGAAAGTAAAGTTCGTTTGGGGCCCTAAGCAGCAAGTGTCCTTTGATATCCTAAAGCAGAAGTTGAGCAACGCTCCTGTTTTGACATTGCCAGATGGAATAGAAGATTTTGTGATCTACTGCGATGCATCGCACACTGGCATGGGGTGTGTGCTTATGCAGAAAGGCAAGGTTATTGCCTACGCATCACGACAGTTAAAAGTGCATGAAAAGAATTACACCACCCACGACTTGGAGTTGGGTGCCATTGTATTCGCACTAAAACTGTGGAGGCATTATTTATATGGAATCAAGTGTGTGATCTATTCTGATCACAAGAGCCTCCAGCACCTGTTTAATCAGAAGGATTTAAATATGAGGCAACGCCGTTGGATGGAG
This sequence comes from Helianthus tuberosus, assembly GCA_030545235.1. Taxonomy (NCBI): domain Eukaryota; kingdom Viridiplantae; phylum Streptophyta; class Magnoliopsida; order Asterales; family Asteraceae; genus Helianthus; species Helianthus tuberosus. Next base: position 80,525,449 of record CM060395.1, read on the forward strand.
ACATTAAATGATTATGATTGAGAAATCAGATATCATCCCGGCAAGGCGAATGTAGTCGCTGATGCCTTGAGTCGAAAGGAGAGGGTGAAACCCATCCGAATCAATGCCAAGCGCATGGAGATAAAGAACAGTTTGATTGAAAGGTTGTTAGCCGCACAGAAGGAAGCTGTGTTGGAAGCTAACTATCCTAACGAAAAGCTAGGAGTAACTGAGGAGCAGTTATCTCTTGGCAAAGACGGAATTTTGCGACTGAATGGATGAATATGGGTTCCAATTTATGGAGGACTTCGAGATGTCATCCTCCAGGAAGCCCATAGTTCCAAATACTCCGTTCATCCTGGAGCTGATAAGATGTACCAGGATCTAAGGGCAAATTATTGGTGGATAGGCTTGAAAAAGTCTGTAGCTGCCTATGTAGCTAAGTGCTTGACTTGTGCGCAAGTCAAAGCAGAACATCAAAAGCCGTCAGGCTTGCTACAATAGCCTGAACTTCCTACATGGAAGTGGGAAATGGTAACCATGGATTTTATCACCAAGTTACCTAAGACAAGGAAAGGAAATGATACAATATGGGTTATAGTTGATAGACTGACTAAGTCAGCACATTTCTTACCCATCAAGGAGACTTATAGCTCCGACATGTTAGCCCAGTTGTACGTTGATAAGATTGTAGCCTTACATGGCATACCTGTGTCTATTATATCTGACCGAGATACTAGATACACGTCACATTTTTGGAAAAGTTTCCAACAATCTTTGGGCACGCGTTTGAATTTTAGTACGGCTTACCATCCTCAGACAGACGGTCAGAGTGAGCGTACTATTCAAACTTTGGAAGACATGCTACGTGCATGTGTGATCGATTTGGGTGGTAGTTGGGATAAACACCTACCGTTAATCGAATTCTCCTACAACAATAGCTACCATACCAGCATTAAGGCTGCGCCTTTTGAGGCATTATACGGTAGAAAGTGTAGAATGCCCGTTTGTTGGGCGAAAGTTGGAGATGTCCAATTATCAGGACCGGAGATAGTGTTCGAGACGACGGACAAGATTGTCCAGATTCGTGACCGTCTCAAAAGTTGTCCGAGATAGGCAGAAGAGCTACGCCGATCCATAGCGCAAAGCTTTTAACTTCGAAGTAGGCGAAAAAGTGTTGCTTAAAGTATCACCCTGGAAGGGAGTGATGCGATTTGGTAAGAAAGGCAAGCTAAGCCCGAGATACATAGGACCTTTTGAGGTTATCGAACGTGTCGGGTCAGTTGCCTATAAGTTAAACTTACCGGAAGAGCTCAGTGGAATTCACAATGTGTTCCACATCTGCAATCTGAAGAAGTGCTTCGCTGATGAATCACTGGTTATACCACATACAGATGTGCATATAGATGAGGGCTTGAAGTTTGTGGAAAAACCATTGTCGATTGAGGATCGACAGGTCAAGAAGCTTCGAAGGAAGCATGTGCCTATTGTAAAGGTTAAATGGGATGCCCGTAGAGGTCCCGAATACACGTGGGAGGTTGAATCCACGATGAAAGAAAAGTACCCTTATTTGTTTCAGTAAATCTCGGGTCGAGATTTATTTTAAGGGGGTGAGGATGTAACACCTCGAAAATTCACATCCTGTAATGAGTTGACACGTGTCACATGTTTAAATGTGTGAAAGAATGTTATAAAAGGACTAAAGTTGACAAACATGGAAAGTATGTGAATATACGAGTTCTAAATGTCAACGGTAAATAAATATATTGTACATTAGCCCTATTTGATGTTTATAGCATCAAACGAATAAATCATGGATCATGCCAAGCTAAAAGTGAGAGATTTCAAACTACAAGGATTAAAAGTGTCAACATTTTTAAGTTATACCTCTGAGTGACCTTTTGATAAGCCCGAAGCTTTGTAACTGTTAATTATGCTCACTAGAATGCACGATATAAATTTCGTAAAGTTTCGTTATCGTATGAGAAAGTTATGATCAAATTCGTGTGCGAAGGGTTAAAGCGTAAACGTTGAAAGTTGGGACTTTTCGGGTAACAATAAGGTTAACCGGGGACCTAACAGAGTGGGTATATGTTTTAAAGCCCTTATAAATAAATTTGGAGGGTTCAAGATGCAAGAAACAAGTGTCTAAACGAAGTTTGAAGAGCCAAGGATCAAATCGCAAAAAATCTAAAATGCAGATTTCTGCAGACGACCCGTCGCGCCACGCGAGGAGCCCTCGCGCCACGCGAGGGACTCCCAGCTCCGAAAACTTTGGGTTTTGCCTGCCTTTTGCATTCTGCTTGACTTTTAACCGAATTTCCTCATCTTGGACGACCCCTAGGCACCCCCTAAGCACTAGGGACACTTGTGGATCAGTTGTGGGCAGTGGTAGAGTTGTGTGTCAACTTTTTATGGTGAGTAAATCACTATATAAAGCCCTTAGTTTGCAACCAAGTTCCTCACACCTTCTCTTGCACTTCTGATAATTCTTGGAGCTCCAAAGCAGACTCAAGTGATCTCTGGTCGTTCATAGGACTCTTGTAAGTTTGCTTGACCTTTCTTAATTAAGTTTTAGTTTAGTTTTAGCTTAAAAGTCAAACGGTCGTAATTAACGGTTGACTTAACGATTAATCATTTTTAGTCCAGTGATTAGTCAAAGTAAAAGTAGTTATAAGTTGGTAATTATGTGGGTAATAAACCCTCAAAAGGGTTCCCCCGGATTCCCACTCTAACTAGGTCAAATGTCGGGTCAAACTTACTATTAAAAAGTCAACAGATTGTTTAAATTACAATTTATGCATAATTAGCAATGTAGAACACATACAACCTGTTTGGCCATTAATATAACTTGGTAATTAGTGTAAGGACATGTCTAAACATGTTCAACCCGACAATTTCCTGTTTAGACCAGGTTCGGAACCGAAAGTCGCATAGTTTGACTTTTACGTTGACTTTCAGTTCTGACCCGTTTTGGTATGATTTAGAAATACCTAAGAGCTTCATTTGGACCAGGTTACATGCTAGTATAACCCTCTGTGACTATACACCATGGTTCATTAGTTAACCAATTAATTCGCATGATTCCGTTAATTGCTCATATGTTGACCATTATGCCCTTTTCATATTAAAACGTGATTTTTGAAAAATGTAAAAGAGTAGAAACCTTAGTTACTGATATATAAACTTGTGTGCAAAGTTTGACATCATTTTGAGGTGTATATTGAGAGTTATGCTCATTAGCGTAATTAAGAAGCTTTATGTTAATAAAACGGCGTAATTAGCGTATAGTCTAGTTAAGCCTACTTTTTGATATCAAACTTATTACCCACTGATGTAATATATTATTTTGGGATTTTTGAAGATTTTTAATTAATTTTTGGCTGAGCATAACTCATAGTCGTAAGCTTAATCTGGTAATTGTCGGTTTTGCCCTCACGGGCCATAAAATGAGTTTTACATATCTTAACGACTCCAAACCTTTTTCTACTGATCACATATGATAAATAAATTATTTTAAGCCTCCTGGAATAATAAAAATATCAGCTTTATGTATCGAACCCGGAAATGGCCTTTAATCGCCTTTTTAAGCGTTTTTAACGCATAGTATGTACTAAAACTATTTTAAACATACAAGGGTTGATACCTACTGATATTTGAGGTAAATTATAATATTTTGACAGTAAGCAAAGGTTGATAAACTCAGACTTCAGTTTTGAGCTTTTCGGCTTGTGTGAAATTACCAAAATGCCCCTTCGGTGCATAGTTTGGTTATATTTGATAAATTTCACATATATACTTTAACCTACTGATATAAGTTAGCAAATTGATTATCTTTGCTGATTACATCAGACCTGTAACTAAGGATATTACTCAAACTCTTTTATCACCTTATAAATGACTAAACTACCCCTACGGGGCATAGTTTGTGTTTAAATTCATTTCGGGCATAATAAATGATATCTTACTGATATCACAACATATTTAGAGCATATTAACTTAGGAAACCTGTAAATGGCTCTCATTATTACCCATTACGCTTACTACGCGTTCGGTTCGGTTTATGTAACTAGTTTACATAAATTAGCCGAAACGGGTCAATCCTTATCGGTTTTATCTCAAAATCCAGAATGTGTATGAATTACCCATATTAAACAAGTCTTCGAACTTGTCGGGTCTAAAACACATTTTATCCGGTCACCGCTTAATCATGCTTACAAACCGTATCTTTGAAACTAACCGGTCTAAGCTTAAGCTTAATTAAAGACCCGTTAGGATTCTAATAGGTTATTATAAACCTTCGTTCCAGATTAGGAGTACCAGTAAAAGCTACTTGCAATTTGCTTATTGTGAATTATACTTTGCTCAGGTAAATACTTTTAACTTATTTTCCCTATACGGGCTTGGGTTACGGTATATAGAATTCCGCTTAATCGGGCATCAAATCTTCCATCGTTGGGTGGTTAATTGAATAATTTGATCGGCTCGTTTAAACAGTCGTGTTACTTAAAGCCTTTGGGGGGTTAATGACCATGTCACGGATATCCTTGGCATCATTTTACGAAATGGCCACGACTTAAGCGCGGGGTGTAGGCGTACACCCGTCAGTGCACAAAAGAATAATGTGGTGTGTCTATTGATCTTTAACCCGGACACGATACGGGCTACTGAACGCACAAGGAACATGTAATTCGTTTACAAGATTATATATTTAAATAATTCTCCCAAGTTAAATAAAATGTTTATGCCACGTGCATCCAAATCAATTTTAATCATTTTCTAAAATGAGTCAGTTGATAGTATTTACCAGTGTAAACTGACGTATTTTCCCAAAAAGATTAAATGCAGGTACTAAGCGTAATTGGCTGGGATTTCTCCTTAGCATCACTAGAAGTCTCGCAAGCTTAAGATGCCTACCGTGTGTTGAACTATTACTTATTTTCGATCCGTCTGTGGATAAACAATCGACTATTGTGATACATGATATTACAATATTAAATTCGGTTGAATTATATCTTTTTACTTGCTTCCGCTGTGCATATTTTTATATTGTGTTATTTGACTATTATGTTGCCAACCACGTCACGATACTCCCCACCGGGCCCACCGGTGACACGTGGAAATCAGGGTGTGACAGGTGAATTTATGTTCAAGATTTGTAAAATAAACTCGGTTGTGATTTAATCTAGTTTATTCTTGTCTCGGTGGTTGCATTGTGTTTATCGGTGCCACTTTCCGTGATTAAGTGAGGTTAGAAAACTCCTAACGCATGTCTAACTTATCTTTAGGGGATTATCATAGACATTTATCAATTGCACGTTAAAGTGTGATTATCGTTTTAGCTTTCCGAATGATTGTCATGTTAGGATTCCCGAAAGGGATACTAATTGTCTTGAAAATGAAGAATTGACCAAATGTTTTAAGTGACAAAACCAACTTATGTTGGTGCATGTTATGTGACAACAGCGTTGGATTGGTCTTTGGATATTAAACGAGTTTGGGCCGCGAAGATTTATGAAGACATAATGGAATTCGAGTTTGTTAAAGCCCAAATCGTCCAAGTTCAAGTTCAAGTTAAAGTCTAACTAGTTTAGCCCGGAATTGTAAACAGAATTCGTATGGGTTGAGCCCAATTCGAATTGTATAGGTTGTGCTATATAAACAACCTTTACCTAGAGTTTTAGGGTTAGACTTTTGGAGACTTTTAGGCAATTGAGAGAGAGTTCGAATACACAGATTATTGGCTGTGAGTTCGTGAAGATCTTGAGTGATTGTAAACGTTTTCGTTGGATAATCATAGAAGATCGGTTGGTAAATCATCTTGTGTTCTTGTTTCTGTTTGATAGGTTTATCAAGGGGATTCCGCACCCTTGGTAGATTGTCAGTTTTGTTACGATCCATACGGGATAGGGACCTACAATTGGTATCAGAGCATTTGCTCTTGTGTACGGTTCAAAACTGATCGGAAAGAAACAAGTTTTTGGGTTGCAGTTTGAATTCTCGAAGAACATCGAAGAACAGTCAAAATTTTCGTGATTTTGATCGGTTTTGGTGTTATTTGGAAGTTGTTTGCTGATTTTTTGGAGTTTTAGTTGGAAAGTTATCAATCAGAAGATTCTACGGTGTAAAAGGTGCTGATTTTTCGAGATTTTGGTTGAAAAATAGCTGGTCTCGACTCAAGGTTGCAGGTCTCGACTCGTAACAAGTGATCTCGACTGGTACTGTTCACTCGCAACCAGAGGTCTCGACTTGTGCTGGTTGACTCGCAACCGTGATTGCGACTTGTGCTGGTTGACTCGCAACCGTGATTTCGACTTGTGCTGATTTGACTCGCAACTGTGGTCTCGACTCGACTCGCAACAAGTGTTTTTGAAAGTGGTGGAATTTTTCTAGGCAATCGTAGGAAAAATTTCACAGTTTCGTGTTTAGAGAATTATCCGTAACTCATCTAGACAAACCGTTTGCACCGTTGGACTCTTTGGATTTTTAGGAAAAAAAAAAAAAACAGGTATAATTTAGACATTATATATCATTGGAATCGTAATCTCGAGACGAATCTAACGGTATAATTTAGTAAAAACAGGTTTCGGACTAAAATTGTACGGTTTAACCAGTCTGCTTAAGTTAAAATGTCGAACATGTCTAAATTGAACGAGCTTTTAAGGATGGAACACGAGGTAGGCACAACAAACAAACCACCTAAGATGATGAAGGTGGAGAATTACTTGACATGGAAGGATAGGTTTCAATCCTTTATTGAATATCAGGACACACGCATGTGGATTTGTATTGAAGATGGGTACACAAACCCTACACATGACTTTGAAGGCAGACCGCGTGTCACAGCCTATGTGAACATGCAAGAAAATGATAAAAGGATGTATGAGGCTGAAAAGAAAGCCTTGGCAGCTATCAAGATGTCCCTACCTGATAGCATCAAACACACCTTTAAGAAGTACACTACTTCAAAAGAAATGTGGGATGCACTAGAGAAGAGATATGATGGGAATTCTGATGTCAAGAAGAACAAAATTGATCTACTGAAGAAGCAGTTTGCTGTGTTCAAGTACATGAAAAATGAGTCACTTGAGGACGTCATTACTCGATACTACCATCTGATGTCAGAATTGGACAATTATGATATAGATTGCTATTCTGACATAGAGAAAAATGACAAGCTGCTTGATGCTCTGCCTGCTAAATGGGATATTTACACTCTCATGATAAAGGGAGAAGCTGATTATGAAACAAAGGAACTGGAAGAAGTGGTTGGAAAGCTAAGAGCTTATGAGCTCAGCATGAAGAAGAAGGACACTGGATATGATCAGGTTCAATATCCAGGGATTTACAATGGGCTTACATCTTCTTCATCTCACGATGCTTCTAGCGACTCTGCCACTGCTTTTCTCTCGCGTGAAACTGAGCAGGTCACAGTAAATGAGGATGGTGATGTATGTTTTGTAGCTGCTTCAGGAGGATGAACTGGAGCTAAGAGAACATCAACTGCTAAGCAAAGTAGTAGTTCAAAGTCAATGCCTATGAGTGTGAAGTCTGCTGAAGAGCATCTTGCTCTACTTGCTTCATTTGTCGCTTCTTACGAGAACTACATTCAGGGGAAGATATCTGATCCTGCCGTTTTAGATGAAGACTACGATCAGATTGACCCTGATGATCTTGAAGATATGGATTTGCAATGGCAAATGGCCATGATTACTAGAAGGGTGAAGAGGTTCATGAATAGAACTGGAAGGAAATTTGTAGGGAAAACTGTTGGTTTTGACAAGACCAAAGTGAGGTGCTTTAACTGTCAAAGTTATGGTCATTTTGCTAGGGAATGTCAGAAACAAAAGAATGAAACCTCAAGTCAGAGTTCAAACAATAGAAATTCATCAAACAAATCTAACTCAAGAGCGCTGATCTCTACTGCACGAGAAGGTTCATATGACTGGAGTATTCACTTGGAAAATGATGAGAATGTTACTCAAGCATTTATGGCAGAGATTGTTCCCGTTGATGAAGCTGAAGCTAACATGAATGCTGAAGTTGAGAAGAAAAGTGAAGCTGAGGTAGATAAGGCTGATCAGACAACAGATGCTGAAAAAGGAAAGCCAAAGTCTGAGCATGAAATGGATGATGAAAAGGAAGCAGATGAGAAAGATGAAATCATCAAAAGAATGGAAGCTCAACTTGCTGCTCTTATGGCCAACTCAGACAAATCGACAGGAGAGGTAAGTAACTCTGCTACTTCTGTTTGCTTAAAGTGTCGTGAATTACAGGGTGAAGTTGACAGGTTGTCAACTCAAAACAAAAGTCTGGTGAGCGAAATATCTAACGTAAAAGAATCAAATTTCTTTGCAAAAAGAAATGAGTCATCATATTTGAAAAAGATAAAAGGCTATGAAGCTGAAATTGAAGTTTTAACCTGTAAACTAAACGAAAAACTTCAAGTCATAGACTTAGCTCATGACATGATGGCTGAGAAAACAAAAGAAATTTCTGAAAAATGCAAAGAGTTGTCAGATGCACAACTCAAAATTGTTGAACTCGAAAAGAAATTAGGTCAATTCAGGGATTCTACTTTTGTTATGAAACACATGATGGGTGGGTTAAAGAAGAGTAATGACAAGACAAGTGTGGGATTCAAGGGCTTCAATGAAGTTCCACCTCCTCTTAGCCATGACTATTCTTTCTTACCTGATGAAGATGAGTTCACAGACTTTCTGTCAACATCACCAAGTAGTTTCACATCTAGTCAAGGTGATGTGTTTGAAGATAATGATGCTAAGAAGTTCAATAACAGCAAACCTGTTTTGAAAAAGAAAAATTCAAATCCTACGAATAAAAATCCAACTTTTGTTAAAAAGGTTAATTTTGTTCAAGGAAGTGATATGAAAAACGAAACAGCTGTTATAGAAAATGAATCAAATGTAGAGTTTGCTAAAAACAAAAACATAGAAAATCTTGAAACTAAGCAAACTGAACCAAATCCTTCTAAGGCATCATCATCTAAACCAGAATCTAGTTCAAAGGCTTCAGCTAAGAAGTCTTCGAATAAGAGATCGTGCTTCAAATGTCATACCAAGGGACATGTAGCTAGTTGTTGTCCTAACAAAAAGGTTGAAGCACAAGTTAGTGAGAAACAAAGAGGGAAATCACCTGAGAAGCAAGGTGATAATGAGGAGAAAGTCTCAAGTTCTCCAAAGCAATCTGCTCCAAAGCAACAATCGGGTGTTGCTGGTGGTGTAGATAAGGCTGCAAAAGGAACTCCACAAGTTCCTCGTTTTCAAAGAAATCAACCAAGATTTCAGCCTGAATCTACATCAGGCAGATATGAAAGACCAAGAAGTAGTTCACCAAGAATGAACAACCAAAATTCAAATAATTTTAGAAGTCAATGTCAATATCAAAATCGATACCAAAATAATGGTTGTCGAAATTTTTATAACAATGGCTTTCGAAATTACAACAATCAAGGTTCTTGGAATCAAAATCAAAGTTTTCAAAGGTCACATAGTCCAAACACAAACAGGTACCCTCAGAACCAGAGACCTTATGGAAATCAAGCCCCATTTCCATCAACAGGCCTAAGATCCAAGACTCCACCTAGGAGTGATGGATACTGGATGGATGTTCCTGTAGTTGATGAATCTGGAAGACCCAAAACCATTAAGGCTTGGGTTCCCCAATCTAACTAATCTTTTGGTTGACGAATGGGAAGATCACTTTGGACAAAGTGAACTATGTTGAGCAGCTTAAACACAATCTGATGAGCGTGTCACAAGTCTGCGACAAGGGTCACTCGGTCCATTTTACAAATACTGAGGCATTGGTGTTGAAACCGGGTTTGGTTATTCCGGACGATTGGATAGTGATGCGTGCACCGAGGAAAAATGATACTTATGTCATGGACATGGGTGCCAAGGATCCAACTGCTGCGGTGGCGTGTTTACTGTCAAAAGCATCTGAAGCTGAATCTATGTTGTGGCACAGACGCATGGCCCACATTCACTATCGCAAAATGAATTATATCATAAAAAATGAGCTAGTGAAAGGGGTTCCATTGCTAAGGTTTCAAGTGGAAGATAAATGTCTTCCATGTCAAAAGGGAAAACAACATAAGAAACCTCATAAGTCTAAAACAGTAAATTCCATTAATGCCCCTTATGAATTACTTCACATGGATTTATTCGGTCCAGTGAACGTGAGGAGCATAGGTGGAAAGTACTATTGTCTGGTTGTCACTGATGATTACTCACGTTATTCATGGGTTTTCTTTTTAGGTACAAAAGATGAAACAGCAGAGATGTTGATAGATCTTTTTACAAAATTGGAAAACGTCCATGATGCAAGGATCAAGAGGATAAGGAGTGATAATGGCACAGAGTTCAAGAATCGGATTCTGGATCTCTACTGTCTTCGAAAAGGAATTGAACATCAATATTCTGCTCCTTATACACCTCAACAAAATGGAGTCGCTGAGAGGAAAAACAGGACGTTGATTGAAGCCGCTAGGACGATGCTTTCAGATTCAAAGCTACCAGTTCTTTTCTGGGGAGAAGCTGTGAATACAGCTTGCTATGTCCTAAACAAAGTTTTAACCGTTAAACGTTTTAACAAAACTTGTCATGAGTTGATGTTTAACGAAAAACCAAACTTAACAGGCTTTGAACCATTTGGATTACCCTGCACCATTGTGCGAAATAAAGATAAACAAAAATTCGGTGAGGTGGCTGACGAAGGCTACTTTCTGGGTTACGTGCCTGGCACACCGAATAAAAGGGTTTTTAATCTCAAAACTGGTAAAATTGAAGTTGTTTTTAATGTGGAAATTACTTCCTACAAACCTCAACAATCAACGAGTGGTCCTGCTATACTGTATGATTATGAAAGTGTTTTTAAGTCCTTTAATATTCCTGAGGTTTCTGATGCAGATGATTCTCAGCTGATTCAAACAGTGGTATGTGAAGACGATGAAGGCGAATTCATGCCTAGATCAAATGTTGATATTTCAGATGCTCCGGAAATTTCCCAAGGTGCTGCTGATCCTGATTCAAGTGATAGTGACTCTGAACCTATTCAGGGGGAGGAGTTCATTAATCCGTTTGCAAATCAGAATATTCAGGGGGAGATTGGATCAAACCTGGGTGATAATCTAGAAGTCGATACCGTTGCTACTACACGAGCAAATAAAGATCATCCGGTTGACATGATACTTGGAGATCCTACTGCAGGTGTTTAGACGAGAAGAAGCATAGCAGCGAATTCTGGGTTATTTGTTTCGATTGAGAAGACTGGGATAGTGAATGAATGCTTGTATAGTTGCTTTATTTCCCAAGAGGAGCCGAAGAACATTCACATGGCTCTTAAAGACAATTCATGGGTTGAAGCTATGCAAGAAGAATTGGCCCAGTTTGCGAAGTTGAAGGTTTGGGAGTTAGTGGACCTTCCTAAAGGTGAAAGAGAGATTGGCACTAAGTGGGTGTTTAAGTGCAAGAAGGATGATAGAGGTATTGTCACACGCAACAAGGCTCGATTAGTGGTAAAAGGGTTCAATCAGCAAGAAGGGATAGATTATAATGAAGTGTTTGCACCAGTGGCAAGGTTGGAGGCAATTCGTTTGTTTCTAGCTTTCGCTTCATTCAAGGGCTTTAAAGTTTTCCAACTAGACGTGAAGAGTGCATTTCTTTACGGGAAAGTCCAAGAAGTGGTGTATGTCTCACAACCAGATGGGTTCGTTGATCCAGACTATCCAGATCGAGTTTACAAACTTGATAAGGCTTTATATGGGTTACATCAAGCTCCTAGGGCGTGGTACGAGACACTGTCTACACATCTGATCAAGAATGGTTTTGAGAGAGGTCAGATTGACAGTACACTGTTCATCAAGAGAAAGAAGGAAGATTTTCTGCTGGTACAGGTATACGTGGATGACATCATCTTTGGGTCATCAGACGAGAACATGTGTAAGGAGTTTGAACAGGTGATGAAGAGCAAGTTTGAAATGAGCGCTATGGGTGAGCTGTCTTACTTTCTAGGATTACAAGTTGAACAGAAGGAGGATGGGATGTTTATTCATCAAACAAAGTATGTGTATGACATTTTGGATCGGTTCAAAATGAATGATTGCTCCACTTTCAACACACCCATTTGCGAAAATCACAATCTCGGCCCAGATCATGAAAGTACTGAAGATGTTGATCCTACTCAATACAGGGCGATGATTGGTTCTCTAATGTACTTGACTGCTTCAAGACCTGACATCATGTTTGCCGTATGCTTGTGTGCCAGATATCAGGCGAATCCGAAAGAGTCACACATGAAAGCAGTGAAGCGTATTCTTCGTTACTTGAAGGGGAAACCTAAACTTGGGTTGTGGTATCCAGCTGATAGTGATTTGAGGTTCATTGCTTACACTGATTCAGACTTTGGAGGATGCAAATCAAACAGAAAGTCTACAACATGTGGTTGTCAGTTCTTAGGAGGCAGGATCGTGTCTTGGCAATGCAAGAAGCAATCCTGTGTATCTACATCTACGTGTGAAGCTGAATATATTGCTGCGGGCAGCTGTTGCTCTCAGGTCCTCTGGATTCAACAGCAGATGCGCGATTACGGTTTGGATTTCACTCGTACTCCTATTATGATAGATAATAATGCCACTATATCAATCACAAACAATCCCGTAAAGCACAGTAGAACTAAACATATTGACATACGTCATCACTTTATACGGGATTGTGCTGAAAAACGACTAATTGAATTACATCGAGTCGACACAGAAGATAACCTTGCTGATCTTTACACAAAAGCTTTTGATCGAGCTCGCTTTGAACACTTAGTCGAACTCAACGGGATGAGGAATCCTGAATAACTGGTTTTTCATAAGAATTTTGTAAATAGTTTACTGCTTTTTCAAAAATCAAAAATACAAAAACATTGAAAAATCAAAAACATAAAAAAAATAGAAAATCAAAAATGAGTTATCACTGTGTGAAAAAGAAGAAATGATAGTACATCAGCAAGTTAGACTGTCACACTCGAACTGAATTAAATTGCTTAAGTGTGATAGCAGTTTCATCATATGATGTACCAGTAGGCAAAAGCATGAAATAATCAACTTACCAAAGTAATATAAACATAAATGCACTGAGTATGAGTGGGGAACACATCAGTGGTGTATGGTTTACATGACCTTAAATCTTGCGTTGATAGATTGCCAAAATCTGAAGTTTTGGGTCTTTATACTGTTATTTCATCTGGGGATATCTTGGCTGTCATTCTGTTTAGATCTAAATTGTACATGACCCCAGGAAAGAAAGTCACTTGGAATTAGCTCATTTCTATTTGAATGTCTGTATGTTGTCCCGATACACACAATTTTGATCTGATTCTGAAATCTTCTCTGAAAAAAATCGTGTACCTCCTCTGCTGCATCCACATATATGCTGACCTGGAGGTGCTAGGCAATGACAGCTTCTGCTGCATCCAGATACATGCTGACCTAGCTGTACGTTGTCGCGCTATAGATCTAATACACCCGAAAGAGGCCCTCAAGTGCCCAAAAGAAACCCGATAAACCTATATCAAACTGAGAAAACTCATTTGATCTGTATATTATACCATCTCTCCTAAAGATCTATTCTGTTCTCTTCTCAACCTATTCCCAGTTAAGATTTCAGAAATATGGATTGGACTTGTGAAATATGTGGTAGGGAAGATACTTGCATGATAGAGTGTGTTGTTTATATTTCCAAGATTTGATTAGTATTTGTTTGGGTGTTCATTGTTAATCAATCAAAATATGATAAAACAGATTATATGCAGAACTAGGCACTGTCAGGATATCTTAAAGGATGACATCAGTATACTCACCTACTACGATGAATCTTTGTGCATACCTTGATCGTGGGGGTATATCCTGAAGTGGGACACACTACATATTTCAGAAATAAAATTACCTTAACGTATCATATGGTAATGGTACTTGAAATGTTCATGCATTTTGTTTAAGTGGACAAACATACTGGTAATCGTCTTGAACTGCTTTTCACGAAAAATTACATAAAGAATTATCTAATAGTGTGAAACAGTTTGATTATGCTGATATGATCTTCTTACCGGTGATTCTCACAAAAATAGAGTGTTTATTGCTTTTCGTATTTATTTACTTTCAGAAAATACAAAAATACAAAAATAGTGTCGTTTTCTGTTTAAAATTCTTAATGTACGGAAAACTGTTATTCGTGGAGGAGTTGTTACTGATAGGGGGAGACGGTGTTAGTAAGTGGGTTCAAATTTTGAAATGATGCAGGTTATAAGGTGTTTGTTTAAAAATTGTTGCGTGTTGGTGCTTAAATTGAAAATGCTTAATCTGATACAGTTTAACTATCTCTTGAATAATAATAATTCTTTGACTATGTTGAAAAATTCTTATGGTTTCTCGAGATGTTTGTTTTATAGTATACAGATTGAAGCAGTTTGTTGATGAGAAGTTGATTTGAAGAGATGAGGAGTTTGTTGCTGCTTGGTAGAGTCCTCCTTCTACAATGCAGAATGGATGCTGTGAAGACTTATTGCGAATGCTGAATACAACTTGGAAGATTTGGTGATTGGATACATCAGCTTAGGGGGAGTCTGTTGCTGACAGAATTCATGTTGAAGCTGACGCTATCCAAAGACCAAAGACTGTGAGATTCTGAAGACTAAAGTTTCCTTTGCAAGCTATTGTCAAGGGGGAGTTTGTTGGTGCATGTTATGTGACAACAGCGTTGGATTGGTATTTGGATATTAAACGAGTTTGGGCCGCGAAGATTTATGAAGACATAATGGAATTCGAGTTTGTTAAAGCCCAAATCGTCCAAGTTCAAGTTCAAGTTAAAGTCTAACTAGTTTAGCCCGGAATTGTAAACATAATTCGTATGGGTTGAGCCCAATTCGAATTGTATAGGTTGTGCTATATAAACAACCTTTACCTAGAGTTTTAGGGTTAGACTTTTGGAGACTTTTAGGCAATTGAGAGAGAGTTCGAATACACAGATTATTGGCTGTGAGTTCGTGAAGATCTTGAGTGATTGTAAACGTTTTCGTTGGATAATCATAGAAGATCGGTTGGTAAATCATCTTGTGTTCTTGTTTCTGTTTGATAGGTTTATCAAGGGGATTCCGCACCCTTGGTAGATTGTCAGTTTTGTTACGATCCATATGGGATAGGGACCTACAACTTATCTTCCTACCGGTAATTTAATGGCAAAGGTTTAGTATTATTCCTCCACCCACTTCCTTGGATCGAAACTTGGTTCTTACCGATACTTTACTACATATATGACGGGGTACACTTGCCCTTTCGTGTGTGTTTTGATGTTGAAGTATAAGTCACTTTTATAAATTTAAAACCGAATTGTGTGTAAATTCATTATAAAAATATGTATATACGCGCACACGTAATTTTTTTGGCGCCGTTGCCGGGGACGTGGCGAGCATTAGGAACGACCCGAGTCATTATTTTATCGGTGTACATACTTGTGAATATTTGTGAATATTTTCCAATTTATTTATTCGTTTATTCATTTGTTAATATTTCTTGTTTTAATTTAATTTATTCGTTTTCCAAGTCAATTTTTAAACACTTGTAAATTTTTATTCCATTTATTTCTTCGAATTCGAACTCATTATTTGTTTATTCTTTGAGTTTTCGGCTCCGAAAAATCATTTTTATACTAGCCGTTTTGATTATTTGATTCGTTATGATTTTTATAAAATTTTGGGCCCATTTTTGAATTTTTATAAAATTTTTCATCCTTATTTACAGAAATTCTGTTAAAAAAACAGTATTATTATAATAATAAATTATTCATTCTGTCAATTTTTCGTTTGCAGGTTGATGTCCTCAACCCCCGCTCCCGGCGCTGTTGAGCCTTCAGACGAACCCGAGCGTGATCTGAGGAGGCGTATTCGTTATAGATCCCGCGCGGTAGCGCTGCTACTCGCAGCTGGTGAGCCGGAGTAGGTGGTACCCGCTGAAGCCGAGGGCTCAGGGGCAGCAGGAAACGCAATCATGGCGGACAACGAGCGACCTTTGAATGACTAGAATCAGCCCGGAGGAGCAGGCCTGGAGCCGAGCATCTTGCAGCCGACTATAGATGCACCTACTTTTGAAATTAAATCTAGTACTATTAATATGGTGCAGAATTCGGTGCATTTTGACGAGCGTGAGCATGAGGATCCCATAAGACATATCACTGCTTTTCTCGCAGTTTGTTCGACGTTCAGGATTAGAGGTGTTTCGGAGGATGCAGTTCGGTTGAGGTTGTTTCCATTCTCATTGCGTGATAAAGCTAGAGCTTGGATCATGTCACTTCCAGCTGGGTCCATCAGGACCAGGAATGAGCTGGCGGAGCTGTTTATGCAAAAATATTTCCCCCCTGAGAAAACAACCAAGTTAAGAAACCGGATTGTGACCTTTCGCCAAGAAGGGGGAGAGTCGTTGCACGCGGCCTGGGAGCGATTTAAAGATTTGTTAATTGATGTACCACATCATGGCATCTCCAAAAGACAGCTGTTCTTGATGTTCTATCAAGGGCTTAGTTACAACACGCAGGAGATATTAGATGTGAATGCATGAGGTGATTGTCATGGCCCCCGTCCCGGTTTTACCCGGTCCAGGAGCCACGGGACAGAAACCTGTGGTATTTTTTAATTGAGTTGACAGTGGAAGATTTAACAAGATCTTTTAAAACTTGAAATGCCCGATTATTTTATTTCATAATTTGGGATAAACCCCGTAATTTACAATAGAGGAATTTCACAAGGAAATTCCCTGATTTACAAAACATGTTTATTTGTTTAACTGAGCCACTACTTCATGCTTTGTTAGTGCTCTGTAGCACTTTTTCTTGGTTCATAGTAGTCACCTGAAACATGTTTTAAAAATCTTTTATCAGCAGGGAAATACTGGCGAGTCATTCAAATTTGATAAAACAACACATAGTTATAATTACAGCATAAGAGCGATTACAATGGCTTCTATCTTATTTTTATCTGGCGTCGTGTCACCTCCTGGTGACGATGGTCATACCACTATTGGGTCCTTTCACCCAAGTAGTGATGATTATCACTGTTAGGATTTATTAGCCTGACCGTGATAAATTAGTAATGTGCACAATACCCCACTTGCCAGTGATTAAGATAACCACGACTTAATCCCTGTAATTATAACCTTTGAAAATAACTTGGAGTATTGTAAAACATTATTGATAAAAAAAGAATGACTCACATTGCAGATTTAAACGGGCAGAGTTTAGCCTACTGATTAGCCTTGTAACCTAATTTAAATAAAATGCACACGAACTAGGTTAGTAACTAATACAACATTTACGATAACTCACGAGATTAAAACCCTCACAACGAATGACAAAGTGCAACACTTAAACATCCCTCGGATTCACGACGAATGACAAAGTATAGCCCTAATTTGGGCAGCACTTAAACATCCGTTGGATAGTTTCAATCGATCAAACATTGAATCGTAGCAGGGATCGAGTTAATACCCTGTATCGTAGCAGTGCCTTGATATCTTAAATTTCGAATTTGAGAAGTGAGACTTCTTGTTTGATCAAAATTTTCGACACCAGTGAACTTCTCGTGGCCAAACCTATTTATAGCTGAAAAATGGGGTTTACGCGGCCCATAAGCCCCCTCTTAATCTTACGCGGCCCGCGAGGGCCATCTAGGCGTATACAGGGGCATCCGTGTCACACCTAGGTCTGCCACGTGGCTGCTACGTGGCCCTGAACTCTTATCCGGTCAATCCTGCTTTGACGCGGCCCACGTAAGCCTATGCTTACTCTTCCGCGGCGCGCGTGAAACCCAAAAACCTTGTTTTATTGATTTTTCATGCACGTTAGGGTTTCAGGGGTCCGAGTTTTTACTTACCGGTCGTTTTGGGACATTTTTGAAGGTCCTTGCATCCTCCCCACCTTATTTAAAATCTCGTCCTCGAGATTTATTGAAATAAGTGAGGATACTTTCGCTTCATCTCTGATTCCAGCTCCCAAGTGTACTCAGGTCCTCTCTTCGAATCCCATTTGACTTTGACCAGTACCAGTCTTTTGTGTTTGAGAAACTTAATTTTCCTGTCTTCAATTTGCAGTGGCTTCTCAACAAATTTTAACTTCTCATTTACCTCTACATCTTGAAGAGTTACTACCAAGGATTCGTCAGAAAAACACTTCTTAAGGTTAGATACGTGAAACATGTCATGTACTCCCGCTAACTCTTCTGGTAGTTGTAAGCGATAGGCGACGGGCCCTATTTGCTGTATTACTGGGAATGGTCCTACATACCTTGGACTTACCTTTCCTTTCTTACCGAACCGAACTACTCCTTTCCAAGGAGAAACTTTCAAGAGTACCTTATCTCCAACTTGAAACTCTAGTGGCTTGCGTCGATTATCGGCATAACTTTTCTGGCGATCTTGAGCTGTTTTCAGTCTTTGCTTGATTTGAGTGATCTTATCGGTAGTTTCTTGCACAATCTCAGGACCTGATAATTGACTTTCTCCTATTTCTGCCCAGCAAACTGGAGTTTTACACTTACGTCCATATAGTGCTTCGAATGGGGCAGCTTTTATGCTTGCATGATAACTATTATTATAGGAGAATTCGATTAAAGGTAGGTGATCATCCCAGTTTCCACCAAAACCTATCACACATGCCCTAAGCATGTCTTTCAGGGTTTGGATCGTTCTTTCACTTTGTCCATCTATTTGAGGATGGTATGCAGTGCTTAAATTTAGTCAGGTTCCCATTGATTTCTGGAAACTCGTCCAGAAGTGGGAAGTGAAACGACTATCTCTATCTGATACAATGGAGAGTGGGACTCCATGTAAGGATACAATCTTGTCTACATATAACTTTGCTAACCTTTCCATGCTAAAGGTTTCTTTCATGGGTAGAAAATGAGCTGATTTGGTTAATCGATCCACAATTACCCAAATTGCGTCATTACCTTTTCTGGTTTTGGGTAACTTAGTAACAAAATCCATAGTTATAAGTTCCCATTTCCATACAGGCATTTCTAGTTGTCGTAGTAGACCTGAGGGTTTCTGGTGTTCTGCGTTAACTTGTGAACAAGTAAGACACTTAGAAACATACCTAGCTATGTCCTTTTTCATTCCTATCCACCAGAAGTTATTTCTTAAATCTTGGTACATCTTATTGTTACCAGGATGCATGGTATACCTAGATTTATGGGCTTCCTCTAAAATCTTATTTCTTAATTCTCCTTGCTTAGGTACCCAAATCCTTTTCTTATGAAATCTCCAAATTCCATCACTGCCTTGCTCTAATTCCTTTACTCGTCCTTTCATTCCTTCAGCATCATCCTTGATTGCTATTTCCTGAATATTTTTCAGTTGTTCCATTAAAACTAACTGTAGATTTAATCTAACAGCACGAACTCGCTTTTGCTTTTCATGATACTTACAACTTAAGGCATTTGCAACTACGTTTGCTTTTCCTTCATGATATTGAATATCACAGTCGTAGTCACTTAAGATCTCCATCCATCTTCTTTGTCTCATGTTTAATTCTTTTTGCCCAAATATATATCTTAAACTCTTATGATCTATATAGACCGTAAACTTACTTCCGTACAGATAATGTCTCCAAATCTTAAGGGCAAAAATTATGGCTCCTAACTCTAAATCATGAGTTGTATAGTTTTCCTCGTGCTTTTTCAATTGCCTTGAAGCATACGCAATTACCTTCTTGCGTTGCATTAGCACACATCCTAATCCTAGCTTAGAAGCATCACAGTAAACTTCAAAATCTTCTGTTCCTTCAGGTAAGGCAAGAATTGGGGCGTTCGTTAATCTTTGCTTTAAAATCTTAAAAGCTTCCTCTTGCCTAGGTCCCCATTCAAACTTAACTATTTTACAGGTTAGCTTAGTTAATGGCACAACTATCTTAGGAAAATCCTTAATAAAGCGCCTATAGTATCCAGCTAAGCCTAGAAAACTTCTAATTTCCATAGCTGACTGCGGGACCTTCCATTTGGTGATCGCTTCTATCTTGGAGGGATCTACGTGAATACCTTCATGATTCACCATGTGTCCTAAAAATTGCACCTCCTGTAGCCAAAATTCACACTTCGAGAATTTGGTGTAAAGCTTCTCTTTTCTTAACAAGGTTAAGGGTGCATGCAGGTGCTGACGGTGTTCATCCTGGCTTTTGGAATAAATAAGTATATCGTCGATGAAGACAATTACAAATAAATCCAAATACGGTTTACTGATTCTATTCATCATGTCCATAAATGCTGCAGGAGCATTTGTTAGTCCAAAGGGCATGACTGTAAACTCGTAATGACCATACCTAGTTCTGAAAGCAGTTTTAGGTATGTCTTCTTCTTGTACTTTTAACTGATGGTATCCGGAGCGTAAATCTATCTTAGAAAAATATCTAGCTCCCTGAAGTTGATCGAAAAGATCATCGATCCTAGGTAATGGGTATCGATTCTTAACTGTAACCTTATTCAATTCCCTATAATCAATACACATTCTCATTGACCCATCCTTCTTTTTCACAAACAACACTGGAGCTCCCCATGGGGATGAACTAGGTTGTATAAATCCCTAACTTAATAATTCATCTAACTGCTTTTTCAGTTCTAGTATTTCGGTGGGTGCTAATCGATAAGGTGCCTTGGCTATCGGCGTAGTTCCAGGAATTAGATGAATTCTAAATTCGACTTCCCTATTGGGTGGTAATCCCGGCAGTTCTTCTGGGAATACATCTGGGTATTCTGCTACTACAGGAATTTCTTTAAATTCCTTACCTTTCGTGTTAATGATTACTGAAATCATATACACTACTTCTTGTTTTCTTGAATAACTGGCCAACTTCATTACTAAAATGAATTTCAGTGGCTTTCGTGGCTTATCTCCCATAATCACCACTATTTCTCCTGTAGGTGTACGAATTTCTATAGAATTTTTATCACAGAGAATTCGAGCATGGTTGGCTACTAACCAATCCATTCCTAACACAATATCGAATCCAGCTAAATTTATAGGTAACAGGTTTGCAGAGAATTTATGGCCTAAGAGTTCTATCCTTCCTTCTCGCAAAACTTTATCTATGTTAACAGAATTCCCATCTGCCGTTTCGACTTCAAAAATCTGCCTAAGGTTGGTTAAGGGTAAGTTAAGTGCTTGGCAAAATGAAGTATTTATAAAACTTTGGTTTGCACCAGAGTCAAATAATACTTTTGCATAAATGTCGTGAACTAGGAACGTACCAGCTATCACGTCAGGGATTAGCTCTGCTTCCTGAGTAGTCAACTGGAAGGCTCTTGTGTTGGGATTGAACCCTATCAGAGGAACAGATAATTAAAGCCAAAATTAGATCAGAGCAGTGGATCCAGAATAAGCAGACGAATACAGTTGGTTCATGCAAATCTCTCCCCTTGAAAGTGGTTTCATATCTACTGACCTCCTATCTGCTGATTTTACTAAGTGCTGACCTACAACTGCTGCCTTGCATCTACTGCCCAATGTCAAAGACTGATGGAAGACCAAAGCTCTGCTGATTCAATCTACTGCCTTGAGTCAAGTACTGCTGATCCGGACAAGCACTGCTGGGTTCACAGCAGTGGAAGGATGCAGCAGCTGTTTAAAGCATCTTTTATGTAATGAAATGTAATAGCAGTAGTTAGTACATCAGTGTTTGTATAGATCAGAGGTTAGAGTTTGTTAGGAGGTTAGATGTCACTTTCATGGTGACGTCAGCTAAGATGCTCAGTGGTTTGCAAGTGTCTATAAATAGTTCAGTACTTTGTACTGTTCTATCAGCTCTTTTGCAACATCGTCTTCTTTGCACGAGCAAACTACTGAGCTCTGGCTGAGGGGGAGTTTGCATTCATTCATCAATCATTGTAATCGTTGTTGAAACAAATTCAATCTTTCGGTTCATTGTGAAAAGATGTTTGATTAAAGTATTACTCTCGTTTGATTGTATGCAAAGTTTGTTTTCATCATAATTCCGCTGCACAACTCTTTCATCTTCATCTTAATTTCAAACGAAAATACAATAAAAAACAAACTCAGATCCAACAATTGGTATCAGAGCTTGGACAGTCAAATTTGATTTAACAATCATTTTGACATAAATAGTTCAGCTCATAATAGTTGATACTGATCGTTTGTTCGTCCGTTGAAAAACAGAGCAAGGATTAATCACCATGAAAGTTGATTTCTCAGTGTCTGTAAAACAACAAGAATGACGTCACAATCTCAAGATGATAAAAACAACATCGGCTCACTTTTTAAACCACCTATGCTAAAAAGAAATGAGTACAAAATCTGGCAGAGGAGGATGGGTCACATCCTCGCTCAACAAAGCACAGGTTGTTGGAGGTCTGTCATTTATGGTCCCCATGTTCCTTCAGTGCCAAGCGCTGAAGATGCTAAAAAGTTCGTTCCAAAACCAGTTGAAAATTATACCGAAACCGACTTTCAAAAGATCGAACTAGATGCTAAAGCGTTTAGCATCATAGCATCAGCGCTGCCCAATGAGATATCTGCTGCACTGTTACACTGTAACAGTGCCAAAGAATTATGGGACGCACTTAAGGAACAGTTTGGGGGGACTGAAGAAGTCATAGAAAACAACAGGGAAATCTTGAACCAACAGTATGAAACATTTTGTTACGTTAAAGGTGAATCACTAACGCAACAATTTGAGCGTTTCAGTTGTCTCATCAGTGAACTGAGGCTTGTTAACACCACTTTTACAAACTCAACTCAAAATAGCAGGTTCCTCAGATCACTGCCAGAAAAATGGGACACCATAGCTTTTGTCACCCGAAATTCACCTGAGTTCAAGGATTTGACCTTGACCCAACTCCACGGTCGACTCCTGACCTACGAAAGGGAGTTGAACCAGAAAAGGACGTTACAAGAGTCAGGAAAAGTTACTGATGATTACACTTTCGGTAATACTGCTCTTCTGGGTCAAGAAGAATCTGGGAGCAGTGGTAAGGATCAGGGTTATGATCACTTCATTGCCATAACTGCTGGTGCAAATTTTAACAACCCTGATCCTCACTCTGCAAGTTATGCATTCACTGCAAACGAAAACCAGATGTCAGATAATCTAAGCTTTGAACTCAATGATTTACAACATTTCGATCCCACTGACTTAGAGGAAATGGACATCCTGCACCAACTGGCTTTGCTAAGTGTTAGAACTAGCAAATTTTACAAAAGAACAGGGTGAAAATTCCCAGGTTTGCATGGGAATCTAAGGGTTGGGTTGGATAAATCGAAAATCAAGTGCTACAAGTGTAATAGGCTGGGACATTTCGCAAGGGAATGTAGGAGTCAAACTACTGGTCCCATAATTACTCATCCTAGTTCAAATCCTAGACCTCAAAACCAAAGCACTGTGCACTATGCCCAGTATACCCCAGCAGCTCAAGTGAACACTGCTCACTATGCTGCTGCCCCTGTGCCAGTACACTATGTCCAAACTACTGTTCCACAAATCCAATATGTTCAAACCCCTGCTCCACAGGTACAAGTGCAACCTGTTGCACCTCAAACCACTGCTCCAGCAGCAGCACAACCAGATCAACAAAGTTTTTTCACTCAAGGGTTTATTGACTGGAGCAGTATGCCTGAAGACCTTAGTGATGAAAATTTTACACTCTATGCTTCTAATGATTCTTCTCATGATGAGTTTTGTTTGATGGCATTAGAGTCAATACAGGAGGGGGTTGAAACTGAGGAGGAACAGCAGAGCTTTGAAACAGTGGAAGAGGTGACTGAAGCAGTGGTTACTGCTGTGGCTGGTGAACTACTGTTGGGAGAAAGTTCAGGTGCCCTGATTGAACCAATGACAGATCCATGGTCCAAAGAGGACAAAGAAGAAGAGAAGGAAGAAAAGGCTGGTGAAAAGAAGGAAGAAAAGGCTGATGTTGATGAAGATCATCAATGTGATTGTGCAATGATGGCAGCTGCCAAGGTATCTCCTCAAGTTCTTGAAAAACTGTGTTCTGACAATTGCATAATTGCTTTTGCTAACATCAGCTGTCTGAAAGAAGAGCAAAGCATAACCAAAACCCAACTTCAAACTATGGTAGAAAAATACCAAGTTTGCAAAAAGGAGTTGGAATCCACCCAAATTACATCTGAAAGATGGGTGGAATCCTGCAGAGGATATGAGGTGATGCTTGCTAAACAGATTGAAAGTAATGTGAAATTTGGGGTTGGGTATAGAAAATATGATGATGAATGCATTACTTGTGAAAAATCTGTTCAAAACATTGTTGAAAACACTGATGTAACAACTGAGTTCATCCCCACAAACAAGAATGGCCAAGAAGTGAAAATCACTGACAAACTTGGTAACAAAATCACACTTGGCAGAACAAGGAGTTCCTCTACCTTTGAAGAACTTGAAAAATATCAGTTTAAACCCACTTGGTCTGACGAGTGTGATATTCTTGAAAATTTCAAGCCAATGGACTTTACATCAACTGATGGTGTTAAAGCTCCAAAAGCTAAAGTCATACCTCTCAAGGACATCCTAGCAGTGGTTAAAACCTCTGCTGCAAAGGAGTCTGAAAAGAGAAAGAAGAAGGAAAAAATTGACAACTTGTTTTGTGAATTCTGTGAGAAAAGGAATCATTTAACAAAAGACTGTTTCCATTTGAAAGCTTATGATTTAAACAGAACAAGTGTCATTGTTTCAGCAGAAAGCTGCATTGTTTGTGGTAAAACAAACCACAACATCTGTGTATCTCAAAAACTTTGATGTGAAAAAGAATGAGTACATGGCTAAAACATCCTTGAGTCCATCATCATCATCAACATCTGTCAAATTCACCAAGAAACAACCACTGTTTGTGCCAGTTGAAACAGCTGTCACAAAACAGCTGAACCAAACATCTGTCAAAAGAGATGTTCAGGGTACTGATGCACCCCCTGCCAATCAGTTCAGAAAAGGCAGGGAAAAACAGTCTTACCAAAGGATTCCACACGTTTATGAGGCCTACAAAAGGCCTTCTAAACCCAGAGTGAACAGGCATCCTTTTGGTTACCAGCAGGTGATTGGTCAGGACCCACAACAGTGGTTAGAGAAACACTGCCCTAAAATTGTCCAAACCCCTGACCTAACCACTGTTCATCATTTTGCATCCATCCCAGACACTGTTGAGATCCCATCCAAAGCCTTGTTGGCTTTGGAGACCTTAATGAACTAATCCTTTTACTTCATGTGCAGGGAGCTTCTACATGCTTTGACAGTCTTTGGTATGTAGAGAGTGGAGGCTCCAGGCACATGACAGGATGTAAAGCCCTCCTCAAAGATTTTAAAATCCATGGAGGGGGTGATATATCCTTTGGAAATAATAGTAAAGGGAAGGTTCTGGGGTCTGGTACAATTCAATCTGGAAATATAAAATTTGAAAATGTCAATCTAATAGACAATCTAAAATTCAACCTTCTGAGTGTGTCCCAAATGAGTGACAAGGGATTTGGGTCATTCTTCACAAAAGACTGTTGTAGGATTGTTGGACCAGAAATGGTAAAAAATATTGAAGCAATAATCAACTCTGGTCAAACTAAACTTGTTGCTCAAAGAAGTTGCAATGTTTATGTTGTTGACATGTCAAAAGAGTGTCCCAGAGCTGATGCCTGTCTGTTCTCAGCTGCCTCTAACAAAGAGACAGAACTTTGGCACAGAAGGCTGGGGTACACAAATCTTAAGACAATCACAGAAATTTCAAAAAATGGTTTGGTGAGAGGCCTACCACAAAAATTGTTTTCATGTCCTGAACATTGTATTTCCTGTTTAAAAGGAAAACAACATAAAAGTTCTCACAAGTCCATTGAAGAGTCCAAAACAACCCAGTGTTTGCAAATGCTACACATGGACTTGTTTGGCCCAGTTCAAGTCATGAGCCTCAAAAAGAAAAGATATTGTTTGGTTATTGTTGATGACTTTTCTAGGTTTACATGGACTTTCTTTTTACACTCAAAAGATGAGACTGCAGGAATTTTGCAAGACTTTGTAATACAGGTTGAAAAGCAATTTGACCTTCCAGTGAAAAGCTTCAGGAGTGACAATGGCATAGAATTCAAAAATAGGGAGTTGGATGCCTTCTGTGTGAAGAAAGGGATTGTAAGGTAGTACAGCATCCCTAGAACACCAGAGCAGAATGGGGTAGTGGAAAGGAAGAACAGAACTCTGATTGAGGCTGCCAGAACCATGCTCGCAGATTCAGGTTTGCCATTAACTTTCTGGGCAGAGGCAGTAAACACTGCTTGCTATGTTCAGAACAGAGTTTTAATAAACCCCAGGCATAAAAAGACTGCCTATGAAATTCTGTATAAAA
The DNA here is from genome assembly GCA_030545235.1 of Helianthus tuberosus. Classification (NCBI taxonomy): domain Eukaryota; kingdom Viridiplantae; phylum Streptophyta; class Magnoliopsida; order Asterales; family Asteraceae; genus Helianthus; species Helianthus tuberosus. The sequence goes on from CM060395.1 coordinate 80,551,822, forward strand.
TTAAACCACTGATTTCATACTTCAAGGTGTTTGGCTGTCCATGCTTCATTTTGAACTTACAAGATTCCATTTCAAAATTTGCAGCCAAAATTGATTGTGGTTATCATCTGGGATACTCAACCACTGCCAAGGCCTACAAAGTGTTCAATACACGGACCAAGGTAGTGGAGGAGACTTTGAATGTTAAGTTCAATGAACTTTCATCAATGAAAATCCCAGCAAACCCTGCAGATCTGTTTGATCTTGAAAAATTTACTTTTGAAAATACTGTTGTCAAGACTAACAGTGCAGGTCCATCAGAGGATACAACACCAGACTATGGGTATGAAATCATCATCCCTCAAAGGTTTACCACAAAGGGAAAAGCACCAGCTGTTCAAAACAGTTGTCAAAGCTCAACCACTGCTACCTCAACAGTTGTTGACCAAAGTAGCCCATCAACCACTGCTTCCACATCCTCAAACACTGCTGACAAAAGTCCTCAAACAATGGATAAAAGTCAGCAGGTGTCCACTTCATTACCTCCTATTCCACCACCTTTTGAAGCCACCGCTGGATCATCAAAGTCCCCAGCAGTGGTTAGCTCAGATGATACACATCTGCAGCCTTCACCAACCAATGCCATCATACCATACCAAGGAGATTTAATATTCTTGAGATCTCATCCACCTGATCAAATCATTGGCAACATAAATGAAGGGGTGCTCACAAGAAGCCAAACCCAAAACATTTGTCTTTTTGCTGGTTTTCTATCACTCCATCAGCCAGTCAAGTACCAAGAGGCACTGAAAGACAACAGCTGGGTAGAAGCCATGCAAGAGGAGCTCCAACAGTTTAAAAGACAACAAGTATGGGAGCTTGTACCACTTCCAGAAGAGGTTAGTCCCATTGGCACAAAGTGGGTCTTCAAGAACAAAACTGATGAAAGGGGTATTGTTGTCAAGAATAAAGCCAGGCTTGTGGTTCAAGGTTACAGACAGGAAGAGGGGATTGATTATGATGAAACATTTGCCCCTGTTGCAAGATTGGAAGCCATTAGACTGTTCCTGGCCTTTGCTGTCAACCACAATATGAAGGTGTTCCCAATGGATATCAAAAGTGCTTTCCTCTATGGTACAATTCAAGAAGAGGTGTATGTTTGTCAACCTCCAGGTTTTGAGGATCCATTTTATCCAGATCATGTCTACAGGCTAAACAAAGCCTTGTATGGCCTGAAACAAGCACCAAGGGCCTGGTATGAAACTCTTTCCAACTTCCTACTCTCAAATGGTTTCAAAAGAGGTACCATTGATAAAACACTGTTTTTAAAATGGAGAGGGAAGGATTTAATGATTGTCCAGATTTATGTGGATGACATTATTTTAGAGAGCTCATGATAGCTGAGTTTGAAATGAGTGCAATGGGTGAGCTGCAATGCTTTCTTGGTCTCCAAGTACATCAAATGCAAAATGGAACTTTCATTCATCAAAGCAAATATGCTAAAGAACTCTTAAACAAATTTGATATGAATGATTGTAAACCATGCAGCACACCCATGGCAACAAATAAGCTGGTCATGTCTAATGAAAAAGATGAGCTGATTGACCAAACACTTTATAGAAGCATGATTGGGTCTTTACTGTACCTAACTGCGTCTAGACCAGACATCATGTTTGCAACATGTGTCTGTGCAAGAAGTCAATCAGCTCCCAGAAAATCAAATCTCATTGCTGTAAAAAGGATCTTCAGATACATAAAAGGTGCTCCCACACTTGGTATCTGGTATCCAGCTAATGGGAATATCAAGCTTTCAGGTTTTTCAGACAGTGACTTTGCTGGATGTAACACCACAAGGAAGTCCACATCAGGAGGGTGCCAGTTTCTAGGTGATTGCTTAGTTTCATGGCAAAGCAAAAAGCAAGCAGCTGTTTCAACATCCACTGCTGAAGCTGAATACATTGCTGCTGCAAGCTGTACAGCCCAACTCCTGTGGCTTCAAAATCAGTTGCTGGATTTTGGTATCACTGCCTTAAAGACACCACTCATGTTGGACAGCCAGGCAGCAAAAAATATCATCAAAAATCCAGTTTCCCATTCAACCACCAAACACATCGACATCAGACATCACTTTGTGAGGGATTGCTATGAAAAAGGTTTGATTTCTCTGCATCATGTCCCAACTAAAGACCAGCTGGCTGATGTGCTCACAAAAGCCCTTGATACAGCCACTTTTGAAAGCTTGGTCTCTAGGATTGGGATGCTGAACATGGAATAACAAGCAACATCTTGTTTTTCTATGAATAAAAGCAACAAAATGTTTTCAGAAAATCAAAACTCCATCCTTAAAAATAGCTAAAAATGAAACTTTCATTAAAATCCTTAAAAGTCTGCCATTAACCACTGATTGTTCAAAAGTCTACTCTACTTCAAAAGTCGGTCCACTGCTGAAAGTCAACCCCTGTTCTCTCATCCCTTTGATAAACTCTGTTGTTCAAAAGCAGTGTCTTATCCACTGATATGCTATCCACTGATAGTGAAAATCCTCCACTGCTTTCATACCACTACCTTCATCAGTCACTTTCACAAAAGTACTGTCCTTCACTTTCACCAGGGGTTGTTACGTGGACAGTACATATTGGTCAGACTTTTTGTAACGGCTGCCACCTCAGCATTCACTTTCTTCCCTATAAAATCCCCCATTCACCACCAAAACAGGGTTTTACTGTTGAATTGAATTCTTAAAAATTCTCTTCTCAAAGCAGTTTTTCTTCTCATCTTTCACAAATTTCTTCGATCATTCTTCTTCAAAATGACAAAATCGAAGTCATCTTCAAAACCCTCATCCAAATCTTCATCGAAAACAGCCTCTCAAAAGGCACTTTCCACTGAAATTCCATATAAACCTTCCCACAATCTCCTGGGTCTTCTTACAAAACCAGGAACCACCAATGTTTTCGATTCCATCATAGACACCATGGCAAAATCAAAGTACAAAACTTTGTTCACCGTCGATGCACCAATCTATTTGGCGACCCAGAGGGAGTTTTGGAAGAATGCAACCCTTGAAAAACAAGGAGACATTGCAACCATCATACACTCTTCCATAAAGGGTAAAGCCGTCCAAATCACACCACAATCCATTTCAGAGGTCTTTCAACTCGATGATCAAGAAGGTAAAATTTCTTTCACTAAAAACGAGTTGCAAACTGACTTCATTGAAAGAGGGTATGAAGCCACAGTGATGAAGAAACTTACCTTAGAAAAAGGTTATTTTCCTTCTGCAACCAGGTTTTTATTTCATACCCTCCTACTATGTGTTTCAAACAAAACCACTTCTTTCAATGAAATCCCTTTAAAGATTCAAAATCTGGGATATGCAATTCTTCAAGGAGAAAATTTTAACTATTCTCGGGAAATTTTTAAAGATTTGGTTAATAATGTTGAAACAAAATCATTCTTACTGTTTCCAAGGTTTTTAAGTTACTATTTTGTAAAGAAATTCAGTAAGGATGATTTAGCTGTAATAAACCAAGGTGATTCTACTCAAATAAACAGTTTAACAACTGAAACTTTTTCAAGAATGTTAGCACCTTGCAAAACACAAGCAGAGGTGCCTGAGCAGATTTTAGCAGTTACAACTGCTCCTCAAGTATCTGCTGCTGAGCCCACTGCTCAAGGTGATCAAAGCAGCAGCACAACTGCTTTGAAACCCACACCTAAAATCTCCAAAAAGACAAAAAGAAAAACTCAAAAAACCCACAAACCAATCAAAAAGGCAACTCTGGAGGATGAGATACCAGAGCAAATGCCTGTGACAACACAAAAGTCACAAGAAACCACTGCTGCTTCTTCCTCACAGCAGTTGGTACAAATATCTCAACCCATAACCAAAACTCCTCCTGCTTCTTCACAAAAAGAACATGTTGTACAAATAGGGTCTCCACATCATGATGCTCTGGAAACACTTGTTTCTATCATCCACAGCTCAATACCCGGGGCAAATCCATCTTCTACACCACCCTTCACATCCACAATTCCCACACCAACTAAACTACTGTTGGATGCAATTGATTTGAACCAGGCATTAAGCAGTCCTTCTCAATCACCTATCAATGAGAATATACCTCAACAACTGACTGGGTCTGATGTATCAATCTTTGCTAACCCACCAACACAACCTGAGGAGGTTAGACCCCTTGAGTTACAAGTAACTCTTGGTGGTAGTCTAAGTGAAGCAGCCACTACAACTGTTGAACCCACTGGTTTACAGTTGGACAGTGGTTACATCAATAAGACTTCCTTGGAGGCAATTCCTTTTATAGCACCTCTGCCAACCACCAGTGGATTTATATATTGTTGGTGCACTAAATGTCTGCTGATTACGTCATTATCAAGTCTTGTGTCTAGGATTGTTTGAATGATTACATAATAGGATTTAAGTTAGGGTTTTTATGTTTAAACACAAGAGATTTCGCTTGAGAGGGTATGTGTTTGCTTGAAGCGAAATCAGCATAAGAGATTTCGCTTGAACAAGCCTCAAGCGAAATCATACACTCTATAAATAGGTGGTTAGGTCATTTGAAGCGGATCATCAGTTGTGAGTGTATGTGAGTCAAGGTGCTACTGAATCTTTGTCAGAAAATCATTGTAAAGACTCAGAAGGCATTAATAGAAGGAAAATTAAGAAGGACAAAGCTGTTATGACTTTGTATACATTGATTCCGCCTTTGTATTCAAAGATGAACGCCTTAACTGACTTTTAGAGGTCGTACAATGGTCCAACAAGTGGTATCAGAGCTCAGGACGAGGAGTTCATACCATAGCAGCGGATTCTCTTCTTTCTACTCATTTTTTTTACATTTTTCAGATCTGAACAAGTTCCAACGGTCGAAATGGTCTGATTTTCGAGTATAACGTGTAAAACTGAGTTTTAACAAAGCCTACAAAGTTTTAGACTTAAATTCAGATTAAAACTCATTAAAAATGACCTAAAACAGTATTTCGCTTGAAAGTATTCGAAGATAACAGGTTTTTTTCGCTTCAAATCAGACATTTTGGACGATTTCGCTTGAAAGTATCTGAAGCGAAATAGTTGGTTTCGCTTGAAACTTGAAGCGAAATTGGGATTGCTGGATTTCGCTTGAAAACAACTGAAGCGAAATAGTTGATTTCGCTTGAATTAGTGTTGTTGTTTGATTTCGCTTGAAAAACAGTTTGGACTTGGTTTTCGCTTGAAGATCAGTTGAAGCGAAATAGAGGATTTCGCTTGAATCAGTCTTGCTGACTGATTTCGCTTGAACAGTATTATATTACTGATTTCGCTTGAAGCTGATTACTTCAAGTATTTCGCTTGAATTTGCTAATTTTTCAAAACCTAAAAATTTTCTAAGTGTTTGACTGATTTTTTCAGGTATGATCAAAATGGATGATATTTTCATGAATCCCTTCAGCGATATGTATGCTTTCACGGGTAGTTCAGGAAACAACGATACTTCTTCAAACGATGCAAACAAAAGTCCACCGAAAGAAAGAAAGAAGGAAGCTTGGGAGTCCGAAAGTGCATTTGGAACATTTAACAAACCTCCTAAGCTGATGGCTATAGAAGATTATAGCAGGTGGGCAACAAAGTTCGAAGATTGGTTGATGGCATTTGCTTTTCCTTGTTGGAAGAGTATGAAGAGTGGTTATGCTCAAGGAAAGAAGAATGGTGAAGCATTAAGATCAGCTGAAGAGATTGATTCATTCGTAGCTGAACAAAAATGTGTGGCATTATTGTTTCAGTCGGTGCGTGAAGACATCGTTTCGCTGATAGATTACTCCAATTCTAAAGACTTATGGGAAAAACTCGAAAAGAAGTGTCTTGGAAGCAAAGAGATTGTAAAAAATAAAAAGAAACTTCTTAGGAAAGAGTTTGATATGTTTAGTTGTATGAAAAATGAATCGGTGTGTAAAATGATTGAAAGGTTCGGTCATCTAAAGTTAGAATTAGCAAGACATGATATCAGATATTCTGATGATGTGCAAGTAGACAAGTTGTTCGATTCGTTGCCAGACGAGATGGAGTGGAGATATTATGCTCTCATGCTTAAGAACACTATTTCTTCTGAATTGTTGAAACCAGATTTGGTGATTGAGAAACTTGAAAGTCATGAGCTAGAGTTGAAAAAGACGTACAAAGTTAATCATTCATCTTATCAACAGAATCTGGATCTGTACTATCCAAAGAGCATGATGCCAAAAGCAACTTCTCCAAAAACTGCATTTTCTGCTGAGAATGTTTCTACAGTCGGAAAAGAAAGTCAAAGTGGTCAAAGCAGTGGAAGTCACAGTGGTTATCACAGTGGATCTTCATCTTCTGGAAATCATTCTGATGCAAATAATCGTTTTCAATGCAACATCGCAATAGACTTGAAGAATGCTCAGAACTTTGATGAGGAATCGGCCAAGCAGCAGATGATCTTTCTAGCATCAGTGTTGGAATCGTATGAAGGATTGGTAGCTGGGAAGATTGGCAATACAAATCTGACGAAAGAAGATTACGATCAGATTGATCCAGTGGAAATGGAACTGATCGATATTCGTTGGGCTATGGCAAGTGCTGTTCGTCGTGCACAAAGATTCATGGAAATTACTGGAAGAAAAACAATTGGTGGTGCTTCTACTAAGTTGGGGTTCGATAAATCGAAGGTGACTTGCTTCAAGTGTAAGCAGAAGGGTCATTTTAAGAGAGAATGCCGAAACGCTTATGCTGATGAGTCGGAGAACCCTTTCAGAGATGATTATTACAAAAAGGCAATCTACCATCAGAATAAATCTGAGCCGCCTAGATTGAAGCAAGTTGAAGATAACAGAGACAAATCAAGGGCTCTTGCTGTGATTTATGATGATGAGGGGTATGATTGGAGTAAGGAAGTTCTACCGGAAGAAGATGCGGTGGGTTACGCATTCATGGCAAGCAATGATGAACCAGTTAAATGGAAAGATGATCGTACTGAGGAACAGAAGTATCAATACCGGAAGATGGTTGCTGAAACAAAGATTATCAGACTTTCTCGTATCTATCTGAATGCAAGGAGAGCCAATAGATGGGATCCAGATAGAGAGTGCTATCTTGATGAGTATGGAAATATTGCAATTGATGATAGTACACTTGATATCGAAGCCATCATCAAGGAGTACAAAGAAGAAGATGAATATTGGCAGCATAAGTGGTGGGGAACTCCAACTTCGAAAATGATTGAAGAAGAGAAAGAGAAAGAGAGAAAGGAGAAAGAGGAGAAAGAGAAGAAAGAAAAGCAGGTTGATACAGGCATAATTGATACTACGCAAGAGTTGACAACTGAAAACCTGGGAGTGATGGCTGACAAAGTGCTAGCTGCAAAAGCACTTGAGGTAGATCCTAATTCTGTTACTGAGTCAAAGGGGTCGGTTAGTCAAAGTGTGTCAACAAATGCGTCAGGTAACAAGATTGAGTCAGGTAACAAGATTGATGGGAATGCTGACTGCAAAAATTGCACCAAACAATGCAATTTTTGTAGCACTGTCACATATCTTAACAATGAGAAAATTCAGAATCTGACAACAAAGGTTAGAAATGTTGAAAATCAGATTCTCGATCGTGACAAAAGTGTAAGAGCTTCAACTGAACGGATCAAAGAATTAACGATTCAAATTGAAAATGATAAAACTGAAAGTGAGAAAATAAAATCTGAAAATGAAAAGTTAATTCTTGAAAACCGTCAGATTTCTGAAAAGTTTGAGAAATTGAAAAGCATTGTTAAAGATAGTGATGATCGTAATGGCAAAACATTTAAAGAAAATGAACATCTAAGAGCTGTTTTGAGATTAAAAGAAGAATCGATTAATGAACAACTGGATCAAATTGCTAAATTGAAACTTAAAGTTCAAGAAGCTGAAATTGAGAATGAACGAATCCAGTTGAAGCTTAACAGCTATAAATCGGCAAGCTTTGTTTTGCAGCATATTGTTCCTAAACCTATAGGGAAAAACAAAGATGGCGAGGATGTGTTTTCTGATGGAACGGGTGTAGGTTTTCACAAAGTTCCACCGCCAATTTTAGACAACTACACGAAAAAGCAGTCTAGTTTGGTGGAAATTGAGGAAGAAAGTGAAGTTAAACTTCCTGAAAATATTGATGTTACGTTTACATCTTCCAATGACGAGGGTGTCCAAAGTGATGTGGTGAAAAGTGTGGTAGACAAAGTGCTTAAACCGGATTGTGACACTTCTGAGGAGGATGGGTGTTTTCAAGATAGATACATTCTGAAACAAAAGTCCAAGAACAACTTAGATGAAGAATCAAACCTTGTCATGTACAAGATGATGGGTTCGGATAAGTTGTTTTCGGATTCAGAGTTTCCAATAGAGAATGTTAACATGAACAAATTGACAAATGTTTTCAAACTTGTTGAAGTCGAGTTGTCAGCTGTGAATAATCTGAGTCGAAAGAAAGACAGGGTTTATAACAAGAAAACTGTTTATTCACCACGTTTTTACAATAACAATCGAAACAATTGGTTGGGTGGTTATCAAGGTGGTAAGAGTTATCAGAAAAGGAGTTTTCAAAACAAAAGGTTTACTGAAAAGAAGGTGTTTGTGAACAGTTCAAGTTCACTTTCTGATGAGGAAAATGAAATCTTTTTAAAATCGAATGAAGAGTTCTTTGAGAAAAGAGCTTCACAGTATCAGTCTGAAGGCACGAGTCGAGTAGTTGATACTCGTACTTGTTTTAGATGTGAACAAGTTGGTCATATTGCACGAAAGTGTACTTATAAGAAGCCTAGGACTGAAGCTGTGAAGGTTCAACAAAAGAAGGTTGATGTGAAGGGTAAAGCACAAATGTATGTTGAGAAGAAAGTGGTTGAGAAGCAAAACGTTAAAATCAACAATGTAAAAGCAAAAAATGAACCTGTAAAGAAGTTGGTAACTCAAAATGACAAGTTTTATAAACGGGTTGCATTAACTGAACAAATTTGGAAACCAAAAACAGAGAAGAAAATTTCAACTTCTGAAGTGAAAAAGGCTGAAGAATCAATTTCGGTTGATTATGATGCAAATTTTCCAACTTTGAAGGCTGAAAATTTCAAAATTCAAGTTGCTAGAGTCAAGGTTACACCTAAGGCTGATGAGGCCTGGGTGGACACCATGTTCGAATAAGCAGTTTGAATTGCCGGAGCTTCCTTGTTCGCGAAGCATGAATCGGCATCTTTATTGTAGTTGGTTAAATTGTAGTTTATTTTGTGCAGGATCTTCCACAACTGATATCCAGATGGATTATGGATAGTGGTGCATCTCGACATATGACAGGAAAAACTGCATTACTGTATGATGTGAAGAATATCAATGGTGGTTATGTGGGATTTGCTGGTCATGAAGGTGGTAGAATTGTAGGTGAAGGAACGTTATCCAATGGGATTGTAACGTTTGAGAGAGTTAACTACATCACTGAGCTGGAGAACAATCTGCTTAGTATCTCGCAGATTTGTGACAATCAGTATACTACTCACTTCACTGATAAGGAATGTTTGATCTTGAAACCTGGTTTTGTTATCCCTGAAGAATGGATTATTATGAGGGCACCTAGAGTGAACGATTTATATGTGTTAGATATGTCTGTAGCAACTACAACTACTGGTCAAGCACATTGTTTCGTGTCTAGAGCAACTGAGAAAGAATCAAGATTGTGGCACCGAAAGATGGGGCATATTCACCTAAGGAAGATGAATCACTTGGTGCACAATGATTTGGTGTTGGGTGTTAATATCAAAGGTTTTCATCTGGAAGGGGAGTGCATTAGCTGTGTCAAAGGCAAGCAGAAGAAAAAGTCACACCCTACAAAGCAAGTCAATTCAGTTTCGAGACCGCTGGAAAGACTTCACATGGATTTGTTTGGTCCTGTGAATGTCAAAAGTATTACAGGAGATTACTATTGTTTGGTCGTTACTGATGATTATTCCAGATTTTCGTGGGTTTCTTTCTTGAAGACGAAAGATGAAACATTTGACAGTTTGATGGGTCTGTTCAGAAATATTGAGAATTTGTACCAAAGGCGTATCAAGAGAATTCGAAGTGATAATGGTACTGAATTCAAGAACAGCAAGATGGAAGAATTTTGTGATGAAAGAGGTATTTTGCATGAATTTAGTGCTCCGTACACTCCGCAGCAGAATGGAGTCGCAGAACGCAAAAACCGGACACTAATCGAGACGGCTAGAACTATGCTCGCAGATTCAAAGTTACCGATTAATTTTTGGGCTGAAGCTGTTTCCGCCGCATGTTATACGCTCAACAGGGTTCTTACTGTCAAGAAGTTCAACAAAACATGCTTTGAGCTAATCAATAACCGCAAACCGAATTTGAAGTATCTAGAACCGTTCGGGTCACCTTGTACGGTTATAGAACCTTTTGGGAAGTTTGGTCCGAAGTGCATTGAGGGAATATTTGTTGGTTATTCAAATCCATTGCGACGTGTCTTCGTTCCAAGTGAGAAGCGGATTATTGAAGCTGCAAATGTTGAATGTCAAGGTTATACTATGCCGCTGCAGAATCCTGGTGATTCATGGCGTTATCATTATGACAAACTTTGGGATTCGTTTGACATGAGAGAAGAATCAGAGGTTGAAGAAGATTTCTTTGATGAGTTGGATATTTTGCGTGAATATGAGTCGCAGTTAAGGTTCCCAGCTGAGTACTCGAGGAGACCACGGGAAACTTCAAATGATGATGAAGCAGGTCCAAGTAATGCTGGTGAACATGATGATGTCCAACAGAATGAAGTTGCTCAGGATAATCAGTCGGCTCAGAATGATAATCTAGAAACTGAAAACATGCCAGTTTTTGATCACGGTGATTCAGATTCAAATTCTGAGGGGGTGCAAATTCAGATTTCAGGTCAAACAAACCAAGTTGGTGAACAAGATGCAGAGCAGAATGTTACTAATCTAGAGGGAAATGTAGATGTTCAAAGTGAAGTGATGCCGCGAACTTTTTCATATCATCCAGAGGAGTTGATTATAGGAGAATTGCAAGCTGGTGTTCGCACTCGAAATCAGATTGATAAAGGGCTTACTTGTTTTTATACAAAAGTTGCTCCTTTGCAAACTGAATTTTCATTAAGTTGTTTTATCTCGCAGATTGAACCAAGAACTTACAAAGAGGCGCTTACTGAAGACTCTTGGGTCAATGCAATGCAGGAGGAACTTAGTCAATTTGAGAAATTGGGAGTGTGGAAGTTAGTTGATTTGCCGGATGGTCATAGGAAAATTAACACTAAGTGGGTGTTCAAGTGTAAGAGGGACGATAGAGGAGTTGTCGTAAGGAACAAAGCTCGACTCGTTGTTCAGGGATTTAGTCAACAGGAGGGAATTGATTTTACCGAAGTCTATGCTCCTGTAGCATGACTAGAGGCTATCAGAATTTTCCTAGCATTTGCGTCTTGGAAGAACTTCAAAGTTTATCAGTTAGATGTTAAATCGGTGTTTCTTTACGGGAAGGTTAAAGAGGAGGTTTATGTCGGTCAGCCACCGGGCTTTACTGATCCAATCCACAAAAACAAGGTCTACTTATTGGACAAAGCGCTGTATGGTTTACACCAGGCCCCGAGAGCCTGGTATGAGACTTTGTCTCAACACCTACTCGCTAACAAGTTCATTCGTGGAAAAGTGGATGCCACTCTCTTCACTAAAGTCGTTGATGGTCATCTTCTGATAGTTCAGATTTATGTGGACGATATAATCTTTGGGTCAACAAATGAAAATCTATGCAAAGATTTTGAATCAGTGATGAAGCAGAAGTTTGAAATGTCATCAATGGGGGAGATGAAATTCTTTCTGGGATTACAAGTTGAACAACTTCCTGAGGGAATTTTCATTCATCAGTCAAAGTACGTTCATGATATTCTAGAGAAATTTGGGATGTCAAGTTCTACTCCAGCTGCTACCCCACTTGCAACAAATCATGGGATTCACCCAGATCTCACCGGAGACAGGGCTGATGAAACTTTTTATCGATCCATGATAGGTTCTTTAATGTACCTAACTGCTTCACGTCCTGATATAATGTACCCAACGTGCCTCGCAGCAAGATTTCAGTCTAACCCGAGAGCATCGCATATGATTATTGTGAAGAGGATATTGCGCTACCTGAAAGGAACTCCTTCATTGGGGTTGTGGTATCCTAGAAAAGGCGATTTTACGCTCGAAGGGTATTCCGATTCGGATTTCGGATGCTGCAAAATCAATTCAAAATCAACAACTGCAGGATGCCAGTTCTTTGGTCCTAGATTGGTTACCTGGCAGTGTAAGAAACAAACGTCTGTGGCGTTATCTACTTGTGAAGCGGAGTATGTTTCTACTAGCAGTTGCTGCTCTCAGATCTTGTGGATACAGCAACAGATGCGCGACTACGGTTTGCAGTTTCTTAACACACCTCTTTTTGTTGATAATGAGGCCGCAATAAATATAACAAAAAATCCAATACATCACGCTAAAACTAAACACATAGAAATTCGTCATCACTTTATTCGTGATTGCTTTGAGAAAAAGTTGATACGAATTGAGAAAATCCACACAGACGAACAGAAAGCTGATTTACATACCAAAGCTTTTGATAAAAATCGGTTTAAATATTTGTTAAAACTGAATGGTATGAAGCTTCTGTCGGTGTCGGATGGCATAATTGGCGTTGATGAAGGTACTGTTGCGGATGAAGACGAGAAACAATCTGCAATGGTTTGTCGAATTTTTACTTGTTTTGGTATTTAGGGGGAGTAGATGTTTGTACATAGTTTATTTTCAGAAAATACAAAAACAGTAAAAATGCAAAAATACAAAAACATGATAAAATGAAAAAAAGCTTGTGTATATAGGGAAAATGATAGTACATCAGCTAGACGATTACAGTATGCTAAAGATTTGAAATGTATAATAGAGTTAAACAATCTTACTGATGATGTGTCGATAGGTTTTCACACATTTAGTAGATTTATTCGGGATATAAACCTAAATTCAAACTTGTGAATTCGTGGGGAACACTACTTGGATATATAGGTAACCCCTGAAATCTCGTTTGAAAGGTCTCTTAATCTGATATACTAGGTCTTTATACTCTATGATATCTGGGGTATTATTCCGGGACTTCTGCTGAACGGTAGTTCTGACCTAGTCCTTGGCTAATACTTGCTGCAATGCTTGAAACACAGCATTAAACCCTCAGCATGCTGAAACAATTAAAATTGATATATGCTGCTGTTGTAAGCAAAAGGATCCTCTAAAGGGGACACACCGAAAAGTCGAAGCTGATATCTCTCTGCGTATACGGAAGTATCTATCTGAGATCCCTCGGCCCTCGCATACCTAAATTATATACAAATATCATTGTAGTATTCTCACTTGTAAGACTGATTATTGAGATTCTGGATACGGGAGTATATTCAAGAGGTGGGACACATGAATGATCTAAGTTCTTAATTCATCTTAATCGTATCCTGAGTAAATTGAAATTTGTATGAGAATTTAAGATGGATCAGTATATCGACAATCGAGGTAAAATTGTTTAAGTCTGAGTATGAAATGTAGCTTAACGGTACTTGTGATTTGTCTGAAAAGCTGATATGATTCCCTGACACACTCACAAAAATATGTTTGTAAATAGTTTATTTTGTTTACTTTCTGCAATTTAAGTTTTCTGTATTTCATTTCTTAGTTTAGAATATTTTGATAAAATCCAAAAAGATTTTATTTCTGCTTTATTTTCCGACAAACCAAAGTGGAAAGTTGATTGTTGGATTCTCAGATGTTTGAAGCAGATGCAGGAAATTCTGGACTGAAGAATGAGGAGAGCTTACTTTGAAGAAGTTTGAATTGTTTGAAAAGTCAAAAACAAGTTCATTAACTTGATACTTGTTATTTTCAGAAAATGTTTGAAATAGTTGTTTTTTAAAATCAGTTTTAAAATCAGTTTTGATTCGTCAAAAGATCAGGGTCATTAACTTGAACCTGAATATTTGAGTGGATTGCTATAGCTGATTGAATTTGTGTTTTTGAGATTGAAAAGATAGTTTGTAATGTTTGTTGGTTGAGTAACAGGTTTGATCTTCATTATTCCCAACGGAAGCTATTTGTTAAAGCTTGAACCAAATTTCTCAGATTCTAGCATATCGAGAGGGGGAGTCTGTGAAAGGGGGAGTCTGGATCAACAGTCAAAGGGAAGTTTGAAGTTTAAAGTTTAAAGCTTGAAGATAAAGATTGATGAGAGTTTTTACAATGTTTGAAGATTGTTAAAGACAAAGACTTGAAGCCAAAGACTTCATCAACATCCAAGGGGGAGTCTGTTGGTGCACTAAATGTCTGCTGATTACGTCATTATCAAGTCTTGTGTCTAGGATTGTTTGAATGATTACACAATAGGATTTAAGTTAGGGTTTTTATGTTTAAACACAAGAGATTTCGCTTGAGAGGCTATGTGTTTGCTTGAAGCGAAATCAGCATAAGAGATTTCGCTTGAACAAGCCTCAAGCGAAATCATACACTCTATAAATAGGTGGTTAGGTCATTTGAAGCGGATCATCAGTTGTGAGTGTATGTGAGTCAAGGTGCTGCTGAATCTTTGTCAGAAAATCATTGTAAAGACTCAGAAGGCATTAATAGAAGGAAAATTAAGAAGGACAAAGCTGTTATGACTTTGTATACATTGATTCCGCCTTTGTATTCAAAGATGAACGCCTTAACTGACTTTTAGAGGTCGTACAACGGTCCAACATTTATCCTACTGGCAACATCAAAAGGTTGTCAAGTGTTGAAGGAAGAAGACCCCAGTACCAAGAAAAAGGGGCATCAGTGGTTAATACTTGGAGTATACCCCTTTATCAACTACTGATAAAACCACTGCTAGTGGGAAATCAGATGATCCCATTCACTTGGGTGATGGTTTAAAGTACCAGAAATTGACGGATCGTATTGAAAAGCTTGATAACTCTGTTGCAGAACTCAAAGATATGCTACAACAGGTGTTACAAGCTCAAAAGGTACAATCAACTGCTGTTCCATCTCAAGCACCTGCTCCACAAATGGCACCTGCTACAAATCAGCTCTGGAATTTGTTTCAACTTTTTCTCCATCAACAAGCAACATTAGCAAATCAGCAACATGAAAAACATGTCCAACAGCTGAGAAATGCAATGGAGTCAAGGTTCAAGAACACTCAGGCTGATCTCAAAGTTCTTAAAACTCAGATCCTGCACACCACTGGCACTGCTCCTCCAACATTACTTTTCATTGATCAACTCCCAGACGATAATGCCAAAAAGGGGGAGAAAATTCAAGAGTGGAAGAAGAAAGGAATAGATGATGGTCTCTACATTGAACCTGAAAAGGATGCTATGATCAGAAAAATTCCTGTGCCAGATGGTAGTAAAAAGGTTGATGCTACTCAAGAAGCACTTGATGAAGGAGTAGCAAGTGTAAAAAGAGATAGAATGGCAAAGGATGTTTCAAGGTGGAATGAGGAGAAAAGAGCTTTCATGGAGCTGTATGAGCAGGGTTGTTCTGGTTCAAAGGATACTAAAAATCCTAAGACAAAAAGGAAGCCTAAGTCCACCTCATCCAGATTTCCAAAGCCTCCAAAACCACCATCCAAAAGCCATCAGCATCAAACCTCCATCCAAACAGCTGTTGTAACTCCTGATGTATCAACTACTGCTGGTACCTCAGTGGTTTCAACATCTGTTCTCTCTTCAACACACACCACAACCACTATTTTACCACCACTGTCACCATCAAAAACCATTTCACCACCACTTTCACCTGCTGACAAAAAGCAGAAGACAACAGATGTTATAACATCTGCTGTAATGACAACAGTGGTTGAAACACCAGTTGTTTCAACAACTGTTAGTCAATCACAAACCACTGCCATACAATCTACCACCACTGATCCACCCAAAACATCATCTGCTTCTTCTAAAACAAAAAGAAGAAGGATTTATATATCAGATGATGATTCACCTTCACCACCACCAACATCTTCAAAATCCCTTTCACTTGTCACTATTCCAAAACCCATACCTCTCTCTTCAGCTCAAATTTTAAAACCACTACCTCCTGCTGGGGTCTCATTTCCTCTAGAACTCATTGCAGTTAGGGAAGAAATAAAATCCTTTTATTATGAGGATGACCCAGCCAAAAGGAGTTTGCCATCAATTGCAGGATATCCCAGGCCTAACAATATTGAAGAATACTTGAAACTCAAGGTCAAACAAGCAGAGGATATTGCAATCAAAAACAGAAAAGGGAAAACTGATAGAGAATTTCAACAAAACTATCAGTTTTTACTTTCACAGGTCAATGCTATGGAGCGTTTTGCAATAAATGTATGTCAGCAAATTTCAGAAAGGGCAGATGAGTCCTTAAGGAAAGACTACATTGAAAACATCATGACCTACAAGAAATACAAGGGGAGAAACACATGTACAAGAACTGGACCATTCCTGAGCTTGAAAAAGAAGCAGCCAGGATTCAAGACATGATAAAAAATAAGGTCAAGCAGACTCCTCCTGAAAAATTCAAACAATTCGAAGCTGAGAAGATGTTAGAGTTGAGGAGAATGAAAGAGGAGCTGATTGCAGCTGATTATGGGTCAAAGAACTCTGTGACAAAGTGGGGAGAAGATAGAGTCAGGGCAACTTATAAAAGCTTAGATGAACTTAGAAAGAAAGATCCAAGAGTTCCACAAAAGCCTGACTATTCCAAAGCAGAGGTTTCTAAAAGACCACCAAAGCTGCAAGTTAAAAGAACCACTGCTCCAGCTGGTGCTGCCATCTACAAAAGAAGGAGCAAAAACCAGTTGAGTATGGAAACAATTCAAGATCTATTAGCTGGAGATGCCATTGTAAAAGCAGGCATGAAAGTAATGATAAAAGAAGATCTTGAATTAGAACAATCTGCAAGTGCTGCTCAGCCAGCTATGAATAGGCCAGCCTCACCAAATACTTCTGCAAATAAACATCTCCCAAGAAACCCACCAAGCTCAAAAATACAAAAGTGAGAAACTGACAAACAGACCTGCGTATTGACTTTGCTCAGGTCTGGTGGAGAAGTGGAGAAAATATCAAGGGAACAAGCTCTTGGCCTGAGTCTTGAAGATTTGCAGGATCTCATTGATCTTCCACTTAGCAGGGATGATGAAGATACAGATGCCCTAGACTTTGAATTACAATTTAAAGGTCAGATAAGGGAACTGTTGATGAGGCAATAAAGTCTTCCACAAATAATGAAGAGTTTTGGCATTATCTGTTTCAAGGGGAGATTGTTGGGATTGAACCCTATCAGAGGAACAGATAATTAAAGCCAAAACTAGATCAGAGCAGTGGATCCAGAATAAGCAGACGAATACAGTTGGTTCATGCAAATCTCTCCCCTTGAAAGTGGTTTCATATCTACTGACCTCCTATCTGCTGATTTTACTAAGTGTTGACCTACAACTGCTGCCTTGCATCTACTGCCCAATGTCAAAGACTGATGGAAGACCAAAGCTCTGCTGATTCAATCTACTGCCTTGAGTCAAGTACTGCTAATCCGGACAAGCACTGCTGGGTTCACAGCAGTGGAAGGATGCAACAGCTGTTTAAAGCGTCTTTTATGTAATGAAATGTAATAGCAGTAGTTAGTACATCAGTGTTTGTATAGATCAGAGGTTAGAGTTTGTTAGGAGGTTAGATGTCACTTTCATGGTGACGTCAGCTAAGATGCTCAGTGGTTTGCAAGTGTCTATAAATAGTTCAGTACTTTGTACTGTTCTATCAGCTCTTTTGCAACATCGTCTTCTTTGCACGAACAAACTACTGAGCTCTGGCTGAGGGGGAGTTTGCATTCATTCATCAATCATTGTAATCGTTGTTGAAACAAATTCAATCTTTCGATTCATTGTGAAAAGATGTTTGATTAAAGTATTACTCTCGTTTGATTGTATGCAAAGTATGTTTTCATCATAATTCCGCTGCACAACTCTTTCATCTTCATCTTAATTTCAAACGAAAATACAATAAAAAACAAACTCAGATCCAACATCTTGTGTTCTTCTTGGTAGTTCCTTCTGCAGGGTTGGCTTTGTTATCAGCTGGTTTGACTAATTTTGGGCAGTCTGGCCTAAAATGTCCAGATTCTCCACAGTTGTAGCAGATGGTTGATTTCTTTCTCCTACAATTTTCTTCTTGATGCCCTGGAATTTTGCAGCAATTGCAATACCCTTTACATCTACCAAGATGCTTTCTTTTACAGGTATTGCAAAATGGAACAGTGGAAGATTGCCCAGTTCCCTTTTTCTTGAAATTACTATTGTTACCCATACGGAATCCCTGGGTAATCTTTTGGGCCACTTCCTTTTTCCGGTTTTCTTCTCTTGTGTGTACCAGCCCGTCAGTTAGGGTGTTAGCTAATTCCACAGCATCGTCAATAGTGCGAGGTCTCGCAGCTTTAACGATATCACGGATTTCGCCAATCAATCCCCAAATATAGCGGGAAATAAGTACCGGTTCTGGCGAAGCCAGGGTTGGTACAACTCTCGCATACTCGAAAAATGTCGAAGTATACCCTCGACAGTCTCCGTCCACCATCCGGTGGTTCAAGAATTTATTCGCCATTTGTTCCTTTTCATACTTAGGACAAAATTTTCTCTCCACTAGCCGCTTAAGATCTTCCCAACTTATGGCTTAGGCTACATCGCTTCCTTTGGCTTGAAGTACCGTATTCCACCATTCTAGCGGCCCTTCTTTGAAAAGATGCGACGCGTACATGACCTTGTCTTCCTCGGCACATTTACTTATTTTAATCATTGCCTCGATCTTTCTTAACCAACAGAGTGCAGCAGTTGCCCCTTCGTTGCCTGCAAATTCAACCGGTTTACAGGCAAGAAACTCCTTGTAAGTGCAACTAGGCGTTGCAGCTTTCATTTTCTTAAGGAGTGGGGCTTGCATCCCATCGTTGTCGTTATTAGTATGGTTGCCACCTCTGTTTACACTATTACTGAAATTGTCGCCGTGAGTACGTTTGCTAGGAATAATTTGTTGATGTTCAACTGGATTTCGAGCAGCAGCAAGGATTGCTGGAATAGCATTGGCTATTCCCTAAGCAACAATATTCTCGATATCTTGCCTATTTAGAAATTAATCTCCATTGTTTTGTTCAGATTGGTTAACTTCGTTAACGGGTTCATTACCAGCGTGTTCCATCTGGTAATTAATATATATAAGCGATTAGCAGAAAATAATTAACAACCAAACATAACAAAACAATAGCACATAATCACACCAACACGTATAGCCAAAATTGTCGTTTTTTCGACTTCCATTTTTATATGTTATAATATGCGTCTGTACACACCCGTTATCTTACAAAAGTTTTATTTTTAGGTTATTTCACATAATTATATTTTTATGATTATATTATTATTAAACAAACACACCACACAACCACACATGATCCCTGTTAGCTGGTACTTCAGAAACGACGTTCTCTTTCGTCGTACTTCCAAGAGATCCATTCTCCCATATCCCTAATTCGGTTTCCTGTATCACTCAGCTCCTCGGCATAATGGCGGAGTTCAGCCAATTCTCGGAGCTCATAGGCGGGTGTAGTGGAGGCTCCGGGTCAAATTGGGGGAAAAGGTATTAGGGTTATTCAGGAGATTTTAAAACTGCCAGTCGGTGGTCCACCACTCTTCTATCTCTCCTGGTAGAGGTTGGGAATGGATAATAGGATATGGGATATTAGGCTCTAGATCAACTGGAAGTTGTGCTTCCGCTGGGTAATGAAAGAGGTTTGCATCGGCAGGTCCGATGAGGTCACTAAGTGCCAGTTTATGGTCCAGCTCCTCCCAAGATGGCATTTCTTGGTCTTGCCTGGAACTTTCTCCGATCTCTATTCCCTTGCCTTTATCTTTGGGATCCTCCGTCTTTATAACTTTTCGTGTTGTCGGTTTCTTCCTGCGCACACGTCTCCAGCCCACTAATCTTCTTCTCTTCTTTGGCTTGGGTTTCTCCGGAGGTTGGGCTTGAAATTCCATAGGTTCATCAATGTCGGCACCATAACCGGTAAAATCTCTGGAAACTTCCACATTCACAGAATAGATATTGAGATTCTGAAGAGCTTCAGACAACTCATTCATTCTATTTAGCAGATATAGAGAAAACACACAACATCGTAAGTTAAATTCTCATAGGCTAATAATTAGTACAACCATTCAAGTATCATTTTTCACACAGAAAAATGGCAAAAATTGTGACTTATATATATATATATATATATGTTTATTACAAATTACAACTGAAATTTAAAATATACTAGGGGTTGTGCATTCATAATTTATTTTAGTCTATCTTTTCTTACTAAGTTGTTTATCTAATGGGCAAAGTTTCTTTAAAGTTTCTGGCTTATGGATGATATGGGTGCTAGTACTGGTTTGACGATTCAACTATAAGTTAACATTTACTGTTGTAGTGGCTAACATATAGGGATTTGCCCATTGTTTATCTAATCCATTTTCCCATGGTGGGTTATTGCCTATTTCCTTATTACTCATCATTCCTTTTGGTTGTGACTTCTTTATTTTCTCTTGACTTTTTCTAATAATCCAACTTCTTTTCTTAGTGGTAAGTGGTTTCTCAAACTGTGCCTTACGAACAAATATTCCTTCCTCAGTATCTGCTGAGTATCTTTAGGAATTTGATTGAAATGAAGTTCCTTTATCTTTTGGTGAACTATCTAATTGACGATAGATGTCCAAAATTCTTTGCTTACCCATACTGTAATTAACAAATAGTCAAATAACAAAAACACATAATCACAGGATGGTAATTAGGAAATTAAGTATTTCTGAATACTTAATTGGTTTAAATCAGTGGCTCTGATACCACCTTTTTTCTGTCAAGGCCCCCGTCCCGGTTTTACCCGGTCCAGGAGCCACGGGACAGAAACCCGTGGTATTCGTTAATTGAGTTGACAGCGAAAGATTTAATAGGATCTTTTAAAACTTGAAATGCCCGATTATTTTATTTCATAATTCGGGATAAACCCCGTAATTTACAATAGAGGAATTTCACAAGGAAATTCCCTGATTTACAAAACATGTTTATTTGTTTAACGGAGCCACTACTTCAAGCTTTGTTAGTGCTTTGTAGCACTTTTTCTTGGTTCACAGTAATCACCTGAAACATGTTTTAAAAATCTTTTATCAGTGGGGAAATACTGGCGAGTCATTCAAATTTGATAAAACGACACATAGTTATAATTTACAGCATAAGAGCGATTACAATGGCTTCTATCTTATTTTTATCTGGCGCCGTGCCACCTCCTGGTGACGATGGTCATACCACTATTGGGTCCTTTCACCCAAGTAGTGATGACACTATTAGGATTTATTAGCCTAACCTTGAGAAATTAGTAATGTGCACAATACCCCACTTGACAGTGATTAAGATAACAATAACTTAATCCCGGTAATTATAACCTTTGAAAATAACTTAGAGTATTGTAAAACATTATTGATAAAAAGAGAATGACTCACATTGCAGATTTAAACTGGCAGAGTTTAGCCTACTGATTAGCCTTGTAACCTAATTTAAATAACAATGCACACGAACTAGATTAGTAACTAATACAGTATTTACGATAACTCACGAGATTAAAACCCTCACAATGAATGACAAAGTGCAACACTTAAACATCCATCGAAATCACGACGAATGACAAAGTATAGCCCTAATTTGGGCAGCACTTAAACATCCGTTCGATAGTTTCAATCGATCGGACATTGAATCGTAGCAGCGATTGAGTTAATACCCTGTATTGTAGCAGTGCCTTGATATCTTAAATTTCGAATATGAGCAGTGAGACTTCGTTTTTGATCAAAATTTTCGACACCAGTGAACTGCTCGTGGCCAAACCTATTTATAGCTGAAAAATGGGGTTTACGCGGCCCGTGTAAGCCCCCTCTTAATCTTACGCGGCCCACGAGGGCCATGTAGGCATAGACTAGGGCATCCGTGTTACACCTAGGTCTGCCACGTGGCCCTGAATGCTTATCCGGTCAATCCTGCTTTGACGCGGCCCGCGTAAGCCTATGCTTACTCTTACGCGGCCGCGTGAAACCCAAAAACCTTGTTTTATTTATTTTTCATGCATGTTGGGGTTTCAGGGGTCCGGGTTTTTACTTACGGGTCGTTTTGGGACATTTTTGAAGGTCCTTACAGCGATCTAGGAACAAAGACGCCGAATGAAGCTTATGATATAATTGAAAAAGCTTCGTTGAAGTCAAGCTCACGTCGAGAAGGAGATAGAGGCCGGACAACAACATCATCATCAACACATCGCCCAGGAGTTTACGCTGTGGACGACTAAACGGCCATTACTGCACAAATTTCAGCTCTTTCAGCGAAATTCGATAAGTCCCGGATAGCTGCGCAAGCTAGTTCAGGGTGTGATCAGTGCGGAGTGTCACACGAGCCTGGTGCATGCTTTCAGGGAGTCGTGTATGAGGGCAAAAAAGAAGTGGATTTTGTGAGTAACCAGGTGAGGCCGCCGAACAACCCTTACAACAATACATACAACCCGGGATGGAGAAGTCACCCAAATTTGGGGTGGAGAGCGAATATGGGTAATCAGAACCCACTAGGATTTTCCCAGCACGGTCCAGCACCGCAACAGGCTCAAGTTCAGCAATTCCAGCCATACAACCAATCTTACTAGCAACGTCCATACTCATATCAGAATCAGAGCACTGTGAGTAGTTCCCAGCAGCAGGCCCCTCAATCTAGTTCCAAGCTGGAGGATATGATGGCTCAGCTTCTTACTAGCTCCTCGAGTGCAAATCAGTTGGCTGAAAACAATACCAACAAAGCGAAGATCGTTTTCTATCCCACGAGGGAGAAATGAGGAGTCAGAAAGCCTCGATTCAGAATATCGAGAACCAGGTTGGTCAGCTGGTGAAGATGATGTCTGAAAGACCCCCAGGTGGTCTTCCGGGCAATACAGAGACAAATCCGCGTGGGCATGTAAATGCGGTTATGACCAGGAGTGGCAAGACTTTCGGACCCAACATATCAGACTCACCAACGATCGATGAAGCGGTCCAGACTGATGCTCAGGACGAGGTGCAAGCCAGGCGTGGCCCAGCAAGTACAGCGCAAGTCCAGGAGCCAGTTAAAGAGTACACTCCTCCAGTACCATATCCAGGCAGGTTGAAGAAACAGAAAAACGGAGAACAATGCGGTAAGTTCCTTGAATTGTTTAAACAATTACACATAAACATACCGTTTATTGAAGCCCTGGCCCAGATGCCAAAGTATGCGAAATTCCGAAAGGACATCCTCTCGAATAAGCAGAAGCTCGAGGATATATCATATGTGGTGATGAATGAAAGTTGTTCTGCCATTCTGCAAAACCGTCTGCCCATGAAAATGGGAGATCCGGGCAGTTTCACGCTCCCTTGTTTGATTGGAAACATGTCTGTTAGCCATGCATTGGCTGACTTGGGAGCGAGTATCAACCTTATGCCTTATAAGGTTTTTACTAAACTGGATCTGGGTGAGCCTTCACCCACTAGAATGAGCATTCGACTGGCAGATCGTTCAATCAAATATCCGCGTGGATTGTTTGAAAACATGCTTGTTAAAATCGATAAATTTGTTTTTCCCGTGGATTTTGTTATTCTTGACATGGACGAAGATTCAAAAGTGCCATTGATACTTGGGCGCCCGTTCCTCAATACTGCGAGGACGATTGTTGATGTGGCAGCTAGCCAAATCATGCTCCGAGTAAATGACGAGCACATGACATTTGATAGCAAAAGATCAATGCAACATCCGCAAAGTCATGATGATATGCTTTATTATGTTGACATTGTCGACGCATGTGTGTGCTCTCATTTCCAAGGCACTATTAAAGAGACTGATTCGGACACACGTCTGTCATGTGGGGACCTGATTGGCATTACGCAGGAGGGCCACGATTTCGAGCAGCCAGTCTTTCAGATTGGTGACGATGGTTCCCAGAGTCCGGAGCAGTTTCTAGAAATTGGACATGTAGAAGAAGAGAAATCAAAACCTTCGGTAGAAGACCCACCGTTTTTGGAGTTGAAAGAACTTCCACCACATCTAGAGTATGCATTTCTGGACGAGGAGTGTCGCTTGCCGGTCATCATTTCGGCATTATTGGAAAAAGATGAGAAGAGACAGCTTCTCGAGGTTCTGAGACTTCATAAGAAAGCAATTGCGTGGAAGATTATGGATATCAAGGGCATCAAATCTTCTTCTTGTACTCACAAAATTCTGATGGAAGACGAGTACAAACCCTGTGCATAGCATAAGAGGCGTTTGAATCCGAATATGCAAGACGTGGTGAAGAAAGAAGTGATCAAGTTGTTGGATGCCGGGTTGATTTATCCTATATCTGACTCTGTGTGGGTGAGTCCAGTGCAGGTAGTACCCAAGAAAGGAGGTATTACTGTAGTTTCAAATGATAGGAATGAGCTGATTCCTACTCGTACCGTCATTGGGTGGCGAGTTTGCATTGACTACCGCAAACTCAACGATGCTACTTGTAAGGATCACTTCCCGCTTCCATTCATCGACCAGATGTTGGAGCGTCTGTCGGGGAAGTCGTACTACTGTTTTCTGGTACTTTCAAATTTCTATTGCTCCTGAGGATCAGGAGAAGACTACCTTTACCTGCCCCTTCGGCACATTCGCCTACCGGCGTATGCCTTTTGGGTTGTGTAATGCACCGGCGACTTTCCAGAGATGCATGGTTGCGATTTTTCATGATATGATCGAGGATTCTATGGAGGTTTTCATGGATGACTTTTCGGTATTTGGAGATTCCTTCGATCATTGTTTGGAAAATTTAAAGAAGATGTTGTAGAGGTGCGAAGAAATGATTTTGGCCCTAAACTAGGAAAAGTGCCACTTCATGGTAAGGGAGGGCATAGTTCTGGGACATAAGATTTCGAGTGCTGGTATGGAGGTCGATCCAGCTAAATTTGACATTATTTCACGACTTCCGCCTCCCACCTCTGTGAGAGCGATACGAAGCTTTCTTGGTCATGCGGGGTTCTATAGGCGATTCATCAAGGATTTTTCAAAAATCGCTAGGCGCATGACCCGTCTGTTGGAGAAAGACGCCCCGTTTATCTTTAAAGATGATTGCTTGAGGGCTTTTGACCTTCTCAAGCAAAAGTTGATTGAGGCCCCTATTTTGGTCGCACCTGACT
Organism: Helianthus tuberosus; assembly: GCA_030545235.1. Taxonomy (NCBI): domain Eukaryota; kingdom Viridiplantae; phylum Streptophyta; class Magnoliopsida; order Asterales; family Asteraceae; genus Helianthus; species Helianthus tuberosus. The sequence goes on from CM060395.1 coordinate 80,577,079, forward strand.
GGAGTCTGCCATTTGAAATTATGTGCGACGTGAGCGATTTCGCTATAGGGGTCATTCTGGGTCAAAAGAAAGAAAAGCACTTTCACCCGATCTATTATTCGAGCAAGACTCTTCACGACGCTTAGGAGAACTATACCACGACAGAAAAAGAGCTCTTGGCGGTTGTTTTCGCATTTGACAAATTTAGATCGTATTTGGTGCTTTCATAAACAATTGTGTATACTGATCACGCAGCCATCAGATATCTTTTCAGCAAACAGGACGCTAAACCGCGTCTCATCATACGGATCTTATTGCTGCAGGAGTTAGATATCGAAATTCAAGACAAAAAGGGTGCGTTGAATGTAGCGGCTAACCATCTATCTCGGTTGGAGCATGGAGACATCAAGGACACGCGTTGGGATTCAATCAATGACAATTTCCCACGCGCGTCGTTGATGAGCGTCGAGGTATGCGATGAGTCACCTTGGTTCGCCGACTTTGCGAACTATCTTGCTTGCGGGATTCTGATTAAAGGGTTAACTCACCAACAAGAGAGGAAATTCTTTTCGGATGTTAGGCACTACATTTGGGATGACCCTTTCTTGTTTAGGGTTGGTGCTGATCAAGTGATAAGAATATGCGTTTCAGGAAAGGAGGCGACTGACATTCTTCGCCACTGTCACGAGGGACCTACTGGAGGCCACCATGGAGCCAATTTCATCGCTAAGAAGGTGCTTAATTCCGGGTTTTATTGGCCGACAATATTTCGTGATGCGCAGAGTTGGGTCAGAGCGTGCGATGCCTGCCAGAGGGCAGCAAATATATCGGCACGTAACGAAATGCCTCAGAATTGTATACAAGTTTGTGAAGTCTTTGATATCTGGGGGATAGACTTCATGGGACCATTTCCCCCCTCACGAGGAAACAAATACATCCTGGTCGCGGTTGATTATGTATCAAAGTGGGAGGAGGCACAAGCCTTACCCACCAATGATGCCAGGGTAGTCGTGAGATTTTTGAAGAGTTTGTTTGCCCGGTTTGGTGCACCGAAGGCACTTATCAGTGACAGAGGGACCCACTTTTGCAATACTCAGCTTAAGAGAGCTTTTTCCCGTTATGGTTTACATCACCGTTTATCCACGCCCTATCATCCACAAACGAGCGGGCAGGTGGAGGTCACGAACTGGGGGTTGAAATGAATCCTTGAGCGGTCGGTAGGTGCTAACCGCAAGGATTGGTCAGACAAACTAGATGAGGCACTATGGGCTTTCCATACGGCTTACAAGACGTCTATTGGGACTACTCCCTTTAGGCTTGTTTACGGAAAGTCATGTCATTTACCTATGGAGTTGGAGCACAAAGCGATGTGGGCTCTAAAAACTGCAAATCTGGATCTAAAAACCGGAGGTGAAGCCTGGTTCGTTCAGATTCACGAGTTAGAGGAGCTACGACAACACGCATATGAAAACTCCGTGCTATACAAAGAGCGCACCAAGAGATTGCATGACAAACGCTTGAAGGACCATAAACAATTCCAAGCGGGCGATCTTGTCTTACTCTACAACTCGAGGTTGCGTTTATTTCAAGGAAAACTACATTCACGTTGGACAGGACCGTACGCGGTAAAAGAGGTATTTCCATATGGGACGGTTGCAATAGAGAACGCGGAGGACATTATTTTCAAGGTAAATGGTCATCGTTTAAAGCTTTACGTTGCCAGGCCGATCGAGTCGGCGGCGAAGGTTATCGAGCTCCAAGTACTGCACACATCATAAGTGTGGGGAGGAGAGTCTACGCTACTGACTCGAAGATCAAAAATGTAGCAAGAGCGTCTTTGGCGCTTTAGGGGTGATATTGTCCGTTTTTATGTTTTTGTCGTTTTTACGTAATTTTGGTGTGTTTGGTAGTTTTCGTAGGTTCGTATAGTTCTTAAATGTGCCGAGCGTATGGTCTATGCGGGAGTAATGTTAAAACAGTTTGCGGAGTGCAAAAATGGCGAAAAAGGGTCGATTCGGTTGCTGAAAATGATTTCTGCAGAAAAAGACAAATCTGCAGATGTGGCACGGCCGTGCCACAAGTCGCACGACCGTGCGATTACGGGCCGGCCAGCACCTCGAGTCGCACTCCCAGTGCATTGCTGAGGTCAGCGTGTAAGGATCGGTCGGTGGCGCACGACCGTGCGTCTGGCCGCACGACCGTTCGAAAGGGCACGGGCAAATTGGTCATTTGTGCCATATAAAAACCCTTATCTGCAGCCCCCATTCACAATTCGCGAACCCTAGACTGCACCAGCCGTTCCAGACTGATTTTCCCCCAAATCGCACCATTTTTCGCATGGTTTCTCAGATCCTTTCGCACGGTATGTTTTTTTTTTCTCTTTGATTTTTAGTTTCATCCTTGTTCTAGGGTAGATTTGTATGATTTCTTCTAGGCTTTTTAGGGTTCTCTTCATAAACACATATGAAACCCTAACCCTTGTAAGATTGTTGCGTTTCGTTAACATCTGGTCGGATTTCCAACCCCTGTTTGCCAAAAATTTGATAATTTTCGGAAAAATCTGGCTGTTCTGGTTCAGGGGTTCGAATTCTGTAGAAAACGGATTCGCACGGTCGTTCCACAGGTGGAACGGTCGTTCAGTATCGGATGTTCGCTGGTTTTGCTGTGATCTCGGTGACGCACGAGGGTGCATTTCGTCGGACGTCCGTGTGCTTCCGGCAACTTCCGATCACAGACACTGGTCACTGCGACGCACGACCGTGCGTCTGGTCGCACGCCCGTGCGAAAGGCCCAGATCAGTGGGACAGAACCTTCATAACTATGTGTTAGGCTGTTTTTGTTTGAAATTTTCATGCTCCTCTTGTTCTAACAACATTCCTCATGCAGATGGACCATCCCTTTCTACAATTCAACACCGACAACGAGCGGGAAAGTCTTTGCATTTCGAAACTTCATGCGCTATGGAATAGGCGGAATCAATTCGGCATCCCCAGAAGATTAGATTGGAATGTAATGATCGAGTTAAACCAACGCAAACGGCTTGAAGACATGTTGACACTTCCATTCTCGCGTTTGGTCTACATCGACCACCCGATTTATTTGGAACCCACGCTAGAATTCTTCGCTTCCTACTCGTACGAAAAGCCAAAGGAGAGTAGAGATCCCGACTTCCGCTATCAGAAATGGATAAGTTTCAGTTTAGGCGGTTGTTGGCACAAGTGGACCGTGGGAAGGTTAGGTCGAAGACTCGGTATATACACCGATGAAGAAATGGATTCCGAGTTCTTTACAAATAAGTTCACCTTCCACAGCGAAGACGAGCGGGGTGAGTTTTGGGCACGAATTGCGGTCGGTGACCCATATGATCCTCGGATGTCCAAAGCTTCAAGATTACGAGACCCTTTACTTCGGGTTATGCGCCACATATTTAGCCACACTATCACCAGGCGCATGGACAGTTTGGGAAACTGTCCCACACCGGATCTTATATTTCTTTATGCGCTTAAGGAGGGGGTCCACATCAACCTCACTGCGAGGATGGCTGATTACTTTATGCATAGTTCGGGTAGAACCGCCAACAGTCTGATACATGGTGGTCAGTATGTGACCCAAATCGCTTACAACATGGGAATAATGACTGACGAGGTGGTTCAGGGTCTTACGTTGGTTACCGAGGGTTTGTATGTTGACATCCGTTCTTTGAAAGCGATCGGGATTATAGCAGAGACAGATCATTGGGATAGGTTGAAGGGGCTCAACAACGAGGTGTGGGACCCATTGCCTCAAGAGCCGGTGGAGGATGAGGATGAGGATATGGAGGACCAGGAGTAGCATCAGGAGCCGCCTCACTCACCACCACACTCAACACAGCAGCACCACTCCCCGCAGTATCAGCACTGGCCCCCCGGCATCCCTTCATATCCAGAGTTCTATAGCCAGTTCCAGCAGATGCAGGTCAGTCAGGAGCAGCAGCGGATCAATATAGAGCAGCTGCGAGTTGGCCAGGACCAGCTGAGGGCGAACCAGGAGTTCATGCGCCAGGAGGTGCAGGCCGGGTTTTCATACCTTTTTGGGGGTCTTCATAATGCCTTCCCCAACTACTTTCAGGACCCCCCACAATTCCCATTCGGGAACCCAGGCGGTTATGGCGGGGTAGGCCCATCTTGCACAGGAGGGGATGCGGATGAATACGACGAGCAGTAGGTGGAGTTGTGAGTTGGTGGTTATGATATTTTAGTAGTTTATTTCTTGGGTGTTCATTTTGGTCTTCATTTCAAACACCGGCGGCTATGTACTTTTTTCTCAGACATTTTCATTTCTTTGCTTTGTTTCATGTTTGGATATTTAGTACTCCTTTTATGTATGTAAATTATGGTTTGTTTGAGTTTAGATTGTCGCTGCCTTCTGTTTTGTTTTGCTTTGTGACATCCGAATAGATTTTTGAAGCAAGTCTTGGACCGGAGCACACCACAGAATCAACTTTGAAGTCTCGTTTCATCTAAATCATCTTCAGGGGAGTGTTATTCTCCTTTTTCTCTATATTTCGGGTTTCGCATTGGGGACAATGCGAAGTTCAAGTGTGGGGAGGGGGTTTAACATGTTGACTTTGTTTGTCATTAAAAAAAATCAAAATCATAAAAATCAATCAAAAATATCAGTAAATTGTATATATTTTTAGTATATAAACCGGTTAGTTTTGTTTTAGAAAGCTTCAGATATGATAAAAACCCGATAAGCCAAATAAATTTTGAAAAATATAACTAGAAAGCGTGACAAACAAAGAAAGACTTGCATGATAATTTTCACACTTTTACCCATTCTTTCCGTTATGTGAGCATATTTGAGCCTTAAACTTGTTATATATTTCTTCATTTCAGAATAGGAGTGAGCCGGATGTCACGTGTAGTTTAGAACTTGTCACTAGCATGCTTGTTAAGACCATAAACTTGTGAAATTGTGTAGAAGTGATAGAAGCACCTAGAAAACCACTTTGTTGTTGTTGGACCGTTGTACGACCTCTAAAAGTCAGTTAAGGCGTTCATCTTTGAATACAAAGGCGGAATCAATGTATACAAAGTCATAACAGCTTTGTTCTTCTTAATTTTCCTTCTATTAATGCCTTCTGAGTCTTTACAATGAATTTCTAACAAAAGTTCAGCAGCACCTCGACTCACATACACTGACAACTGATGTCGCTTCAAATGACCTAACCACCTATTTATAGAGAGCATGATTTCGCTTGAGGTTGTTCAAGCGAAATCTCTTGTGTTGATTTCGCTTCAAGCAAACACACACCCACTCAAGCGAAATCTCTTGTGTTTAAACATAAAAACCTTAACTTAAAACCTATTGTGTGTTTTATCAAACAATTCTAGACACAAGACTTGATTATGACGTAATCAGCAGACATTTAGTGCACCAACAGACTCCCCCTTGGATGTTGATGAAGTCTTTGGCTTCAAGTCTTTGTCTTTAACAATCTTCAAACATTGTAAAAACTCTCATCAATCTTTATCTTCAAGCTTTAAATTTTAAACTTCAATCTTCCCTTTGACTGTTGATCCAGACTCCCCCTTTCACAGACTCCCCCTCTCAATATGCTAGAATCTGAGAAATCTGGTTCAAGCTTTAACAAATAGCTTCCGTTGGGAATAATGAAGATCAAACCTGTTACTCAACCAACAAACATTACAAACTATCTTTTCAATCACAAAAACACAAACTCAATCAGCTATAGCAATCCACTCAAATATTCAGGTCCAAGTTAATGACCCTGATTATTTGATTAATCTACCAAGTCCAATTTAATGACCTTGGTTGATATATTGACGAAACAAACTGATTTTAAAACAACAATTTCAAACAATTTCTAAAAATAACAAGTATCAAGTTAATGAACTTGTTTTTGACTATTCAAACAATTCAAACTTCTTCAAAGTAAGCTCTCCTCATTCTTCAGTCCAGAACCTCCTGCATCTGCTTCAAACATCTAAGAATCCAACAATCAACTCTCCACTTTGGTTTGTCTAAAATAAAGCAGAAATAAAATCTTTTTGGATTTTATCAAAGTATTCTAAACTAAGAAATGAAAAACAGAAAACTTAAATTGCAGAAAGTAAACAAAGTAAACTATTTACAAACATATTTTTGATGAGCGTGTCAGGGAATCATATCAGCTTTTCAGACAAATCACAAGTACCGTTAAGCTACATTTCATACTTAGACTTAAACAATTTACCTCGATTGTCGATATACTGATCCATCTTAAATTCCCACACAAAGTTCAATTTACTCATGATACGATTTAGATGAATTAAGAACTTAGATCATTCATGTGTCCCACCTCTTGAATATACTCCCGTATCCAGAATCCCAATAATTAGTCTTACAGGTGAGAATACTACAATGATATCTGTAAATAATTTAGGTATGCGAGGGCCGAGGGATCTCAGATCGATACTTCCGTATACGCAGAGAGATATCAGCTTCGACTTTTCGGTGTGTCCCCTTTAGAGGATCTTTTTGCTTACAACAGCAGCATATATCAATTTTATTGTTTCAGCATGCTGAGGGTTTAATGCTGTGTTTCAAGCATTGCAGCAAGTATTAGCCAGGGACTAGGTCAGAACCACCGTTCAGCAGAAGTCTCGGAATAATACCCCAGACATCATTGAGTATAAAGACCTAGTATATCAGATTAAGAGACCTTTCAAATGAAATTTCAGGGGTTACCTATATATCCAAGTAGTGTTCCCCACGAATTCACAAGTTTAAATTTAGGTTTATATCCCGAATAAATCTACTAAATGTACGAAAACCTATCGACACATCATCAGTAAGATTGTTTAACTCTTTTATACTTTTCAAATCTTTAGCATACTGTAATCGTCTAGCTGATGTACTATCATTTTCCCCATATACACAAGCTCTTTTTCAGATTTTATCATGTTTTTGTATTTTTGCATTTTTACTGTTTTTGTATTTTCTGAAAATAGACTATGTACAAACATCTACTCCCCCTAAATACCAAAACAAGTAAAAATTCGACAAACCATTGCAGATTGTTTCTCGTCTTCATCCGCAACAGTACTCTCATCAACGCCAATAATGCCATCCGACACCGACAGAAGCTTCATACCATTCAGTTTTAACAAATATTTAAACCGATTTTTATCAAAAGCTTTGGTATGTAAATCAGCTTTCTGTTCGTCAGTGTGGATTTTCTCAATTCGTATCAACTTTTTCTCAAAGCAATCACGAATAAAGTGATGACGAATTTCTATGTGTTTAGTTTTAGCGTGATGTACTGGATTTTTAGTTATATTTATAGCGGCCTCATTATCAACAAACAGAGGTGTGTTAAGAAACTGCAAACCGTAGTCGCGCATCTGTTGCTGTATCCACAAGATCTGAGAGCAGCAACTGCTAGCAGAAACATACTCAGCTTCACATGTAGATAACGCCACAGACGTTTGTTTCTTACACTGCCAGGTAACCAATCTAGGACCAAAGAACTGGCATCCTGCAGTTGTTGATTTTGAATTAACTTTGCAGCATCCGAAATCCGAATCGGAATACCCTTCGAGCGTAAAATCACCTTTCCTAGGACACCACAACCCCAATGAAGGAGTTCCTTTCAGGTAGCGCAATATCCTCTTCACAATAATCATATGTGATGCTCTTGGGTTAGACTGAAATCTTGCTGCGAGGCACGTTGGGTACATAATATCAGGACGTGAAGCAGTTAGGTACATTAAAGAACCTATCATGGATCTATAAAAAGTTTCATCAGCCCTGTCTCCGGTGAGATCTGGGTGAATCCCATGATTTGTTGCAAGTGGGGTAGCAGCTGGAGTAGAACTTGACATCCCAAATTTCTCTAGAATATCATGAACATACTTTGACTGATGAATGAAAATGCCCTCAGGAAGTTGTTCAACTTGTAAACCCAGAAAGAATTTCATCTCCCCCATTGATGACATTTCGAACTTTTGCTTCATCACTGATTCAAAATCTTTGCATAGATTTTCATTTGTCGACCCAAAGATTATATCGTCCACATAAATCTGAACTATCAGAAGATGACCATCGACCTCTTTAGTGAAGAGAGTGGCATCCACTTTTCCACGAATGAACTTGTTGGCTAGTAGGTGTTGAGACAAAGTCTCGTACCAAGCTCTCGGGGCTTGGTGTAAACCATACAGCGCTTTGTCCAATAAGTAGACCTTGTTTTTGTGGATTGGATCGGTAAAGCCCGGTGGCTGACCGACATAAACCTCCTCTTTAACCTTCCCGTAAAGAAACGCCGATTTAACATCTAACTGATAAACTTTGAAGTTCTTCCAAGACGCAAATGCTAGGAAAATTCTGATTGCCTCTAGTCGTGCTACAGGAGCATAGACTTCGGTAAAATCAATTCCCTCCTGTTGACTAAATCCCTGAACAACGAGTCGAGCTTTGTTCCTTACGACAACTCCTCTATCGTCCCTCTTACACTTGAACACCCACTTAGTGTTAATTTTCCTATAACCATCCGGCAAATCAACTAACTTCCACACTCCCAATTTCTCGAATTGACTAAGTTCCTCGTGCATAGCATTGACCCAAGAGTCTTCAGTAAGCGCCTCTTTGTAAGTTCTTGGTTCAATCTGCGAGATAAAACAACTTAATGAGAATTCAGTTTGCAAAGGAGCAACTTTTGTATAAAAACATGTAAGCCCTTTATCAATCTGATTTCGAGTGCGAACACCAGCTTGCAATTCTCCTATAATCAACTCCTCTGGATGATATGAAAAAGTTCGCGACATCACTTCACTCGGAACATCTACATTTCCCTCCAGATTAGTAACATTCTGCTCTGTATCTTGTTCACCAACTTGGTTTGTTTGACCTGAAATCTGAATCTGCTCCCCCTCAGAATTTGAATCTGAATCACCGTGATCAAAAACTGGCATGTTTTCAGCTTCTAGATTATCATTCTGAGCAGACTGATTATCTTGAGCAACTTCATTCTGTTGGACATCATCTTGTTCACCAGCATTACTCGGACCTGCTTCATCGTCATTTGAAGTTTCCCGTGGTCTCCTCGAATACTCATCTGGGAACCTTAACTGTGACTCATATTCACGCAAAATATCCAACTCATCAAAGAAATCTTCTTCATCCTCTGATTCTTCTCTCATGTCAAACGAATCCCAAAGTTTGTCATAATGATAACGCCATGAATCACCAGGATTCTGCGGCGGCATAGAATAACCTTGACATTCAACATTTGCAGCTTCAATAATCCGCTTTTCACTTGGAACGAAGACACGTCGCAATGGATTTGAATAACCAACAAATATTCCCTCAATGCACTTCGGACCAAACTTTCCAAAAGGTTCTATAACCGTACAAGGTGACCCAAACGGTTCTAGATACTTCAAATTCGGTTTGCGGTTATTGATTAGCTCAAAGCATGTTTTGTTGAACTTCTTGACAGTAAGAACCCTGTTGAGCGTATAGCATGCGGCGGAAACAGCTTCAGCCCAAAAATTTATCGGTAACTTTGAATCTGCGAGCATAGTTCTAGCCGTCTCGATTAGCGTCCGGTTTTTGCGTTCTGCGACTCCATTTTGCTGTGGAGTGTTCGGAGCACTAAACTCATGCAAAATACCTCTTTCATCACAAAATTCTTCCATCTTGCTGTTCTTGAATTCAGTACCATTATCACTTCTAATTCTCTTGATACGCCTTTGGTACAAATTCTCAATCTTCCTGAACAGACCCATCAAACTGTCAAATGTTTCATCTTTCGTCTTCAAGAAAGATACCCACGAAAATCTGGAATAATCATCAGTAACGACCAAACAATAGTAATCTCCTGTAATGCTCTTGACATTCACCGGACCAAACAAATCCATGTGAAGTCTTTCCAGAGGTCTCGAAACTGAATTGACTTTCTTTGTAGGGTGTGACTTTTTCTTCTGCTTGCCTTTGATACAGCTAATGCACTCCCCTTCCAGATGAAAACCTTTGATATTAACACCCAATACCAAATCATTGTGCACCAAGTGATTCATCTTCCTTAGGTGAATATGCCCCATCTTGCGGTGCCACAATCTCGATTCTTTCTCAGTTGCTCTAGACACGAAACAATGTGCTTGACCAGTAGTTGTAGTTGCTACAGACATATCTAACACATATAAATCATTCACTCTAGGTGCCTGCATGATAATCCATTCTTCAGGAATAACAAAACCAGGTTTCAGAATCAAACACTCTTTATCAGTGAAGTGAGTAGTGTACTGATTGTCACAAATCTGCGAAATTCTAAGCAGATTGTTCTCCAGCTCAGTGATGTAGTTAACTCTCTCAAACGTCACAATCCCATTGGATAACGTTCCTTCACCAACAATTCTACCACCTTCATGACCAGCAAATCCCACATAACCACCATTAATGTTCCTAACATCATACAACAATGCAGTTTTTCCTGTCATATGTCGAGATGCGCCACTATCCATGATCCATCTTGAAATGGCTCTTGGAAGATCCTGCATATACCACAAATTGATTTTAAAACACTTCAATAAAGATGCCGATTCATGCTTCGCGATCCAGGAAGCTCCGGCAATTCAAACTGCTTATTCGAACATGGTGTCCACCCAGGCCTCATCAGCCTTAGGTGTAACCTTGACTCTAGCAACTTGAATTTTGAAATTTTTAGCCTTCAAAGGTGGAAAATTTGCATTATAATCAACCAAAATTGATTCTTCAGCCTTTTTCACTTCAGAAGTTGAAATTTTCATTTCAGTTTTTGGTTTCCAAATTTGTTCAGTTAATGCAACCCGTTTATAAAATTTGTCATTTTTAGTTACCACTTTCTTTACAGATTCATTTTTCACTTTGATATTGTCATTTTTAACGTTTTGCTTCTCTATCACTTTCTTCTCAACATACATTGGTGCTTTACCCTTCACATCAACTTTCTTTTGTTGAATCTTCACAGTTTCAGTCCTAGGCTTCACATATGTACACTTTCGTGCAATATGACCAACTTGTTCACATCTAAAACAAGTACGAGTATCAGCTACTCGACTCGTGCCTTCAGACTGAACCTGCGAAGCTCTCTTCTCAAAGAACTCTTTATTTGATTTTGAAAAAATTCCATTTTCCTCATCAGAAAGTGAACTTGAACTGTTCACAAACACCTTCTTTTCTGCAAACCTTTTGTTTTGAAACCTTCTTTGCTGATAATTCTTACCATCCCGATAACCACCCGACCAATTGTTTCTATTGTTATTATAAAAACGTGGTGGAACAACAGGCTTTTTGTAATAAGCTTTATCTTTCTCAAAATTCATTTGCCTTTTTGTGTGTTTCAAACTGTTCACCTCTGACAACTCAACTTCAACTAACTTGAAAACATTTGTCAACTTTGTCACATTAACATTCTCAATGGGAAACTCAGAATCCGAATACAACTTATCAGATCCAGCCATCTTGTACATCACAAGACCCGGTTCATCACTTAAGTTGTTTTTGGACTTTTGTTTCGGAATGTATTTATCAAAGAAACACCCATCCTCCTCAGAAGTGTCACAATCCGGTTTAAGCACTTTGTCTACCACACTTTTCACCACATCACTTTGGACACCCTCGTCATTGGAAGATGTGAACGTGACATCAATGTTTTCAGGAAGTTTAACTTCATTTTCTTCCTCAATTTCCACCAAACTAGACTGTTTTTTCGTGTAGTTGTCTAAAATTGGCGGTGGAACTTTGTGAAAACCTACACCCGTTCCATCAGAAAACACATCCTCGCCATCTTTGTTTTTCCCTATAGGTTTAGGAACAATATGCTGCAAAACAAAGCTTGCTGATTTATAGCTGTTAAGCTTCAACTGGATTCGTTCATTCTCAATTTCAGCTTCTTGAACTTTTAGTTTCAGTTCAGCAATTTGATCCAGTTGTTCATTAATCGATTCTTCTTTTATCCTCAAAACAGCTCTTAGATGTTCATTTTCTTTAAATGTTTTGCCATTACGATCATCACTATCTTTGACAATGCTTTTCAATTTCTCAAACTTTTCAGAAATCTGACGGTTTTCAAGAATTAACTTTTCATTTTCAGATTTTATTTTCTCACGTTCATTTTTATCATTTTCAATTTGAGCTGTTAATTCTTTGATCCGTTCAGTTGAAGCTCTTACACTTTTGTCACGATCAAGAATCTGATTTTCAACATTTCTAACCTTTGTTGTCAGATTCTGGATTTTATCATTGTTAAGATACGTGACAGTGCTACAAAAATTGCATTGTTTGGTGCAATTTTTGCAGTCAGCATTCCCGTCAATCTTGTTACCTGACTCAATCTTGTTACCTGGCTCAATCTTGTTACCTGACGCATTTGTTGACACACTTTGACTGACCAACCCCTTTGACTCAGTAACAGAATTAGGATCTACCTCAAGTGCTTTTGCAGCTAGCACTTTGTCAGCCATCACTCCCAGGTTCTCAGCTGTCAACTCTTGTGTAGTATCAATTATGCCTGTATCAACCTGCTTTTCTTTCTTCTCTTTCTCCTCTTTCTCCTCTTTCTCCTTTCTCTCTTTCTCTTTCTCCTCTTCAATCATTTTCGAAGTTGGAGTTCCCCACCACTTGTGTTGCCAATACTCATCATCTTCTTTGTACTCCTTGATGATGGCTTCGATATCTAGCGTTTTGTCATCAATCGCAATGTTGCCATACCTATCAAGATAGCACTCTCTATCTGGATCCCATCTATTTGCTCTTCTAGCTTCCAGAAAGATACCAGAAAGTATGATAATCTTGGTTTCAGCAACCATCTTCCGGTATTGATACTTCTGTTCTTCAGTACGATCATCTTTCCACTTAATGGGTTCATCATTGCTTGCCATGAATGCATATCCCACTGCATCTTCTTCAGGTAGAACTTCTTTACTCCAATCATACCCCTCATCATCATAAATCACAGCAAGAGCCCTTGATTTATCTCTGTTATCTTCAACTTGCTTCAATCTAGGCGGCTCAGATTTATTCTGATGGTAGATTGCCTTTTTGTAATAATCATCTCTGAAAGGGTTCTCCGACTCATCAGCATAAGCGTTTCGGCATTCTCGTTTGAAGTGGCCCTTCTGCTTACATTTGAAACACGTCACCTTTGATTTATCGAACCCCAGCTTGGTAGAAGCACCACCAATTGTTTTTCTTCCAGTAATTTCCATGAATCTTTGTGCACGACGAACAGCACTTGCCATAGCCCAACGAATATCGATCAGTTCCATTTCCTCTGGATCAATCTGATCGTAATCTTCTTTCGTCAGATTTGTATTTCCAATCTTCCCAGCTACCAATCCTTCATACGATTCCAACACTGATGCTAGAAAGATCATCTGCTGCTTGGCCGATTCCTCATCAAAGTTCTGAGCATTCTTCAATTCTATTGCGATGTTGCATTGAAAACGATTCTTTGCATCAGAATGACTTCCAGAAGATGAAGATCCACTATGAAAACCACTGTGACTTCCACTACTTTGACCAATTAGACTTTCTTTGTCAACTGTCGACACATTTTCAGCAGAAAATGCAGTCTTTGGAGAAGTAGCTTTCGGCATCATGCTCTTTGGATAGTATAAATCCAGATTCTGCTGATAAGATGAATTATTAACTTTAAACGTTTTCTTCAGCTCTAGCTCATGACTTTCCAGTCTTTCAATCAACACATCTGGAGTAAAATCTTCTGGAGAAATAGTGTTTTTCAACATCAGTGCGTAATATCTCCAATCTACTTCATCTGGTAATGAATCAAACAGTTTATCAACAAGTTCTTCATCAGAATACGTGATCTTGTGTCGAGCAAGCTCCAGTTTCAGATGACCGAACCTTTCAATCATTTTACACACCGATTCATTTTAAGACAACCAAACATATCAAACTCTTTCCTAAGAAGTTTCTTTTTATTTTTTTACAATCTCTTTGCTTCCAAGACACTTCTTTTCGAGTTTTTCCCATAAGTCTTTAGAATTGGAGTAATCTATCAACGAAATGATGTCTTCACGCACCGATTGAAACAATAATGCCACACATTTTTGATCAGCCACAAAATTTTCAATCTCTTCAGCTGATCTTAATGCTTCACCATTCTTCTTTCCTTGGGCAAAACCATTCTTCATACTTTTCCAGCTAGAAAAAGCAAATGCCATCAACCAATCTTCGAACTTTGTTGCCCACCTGCTATAATCTTCTATAGCCATCAGCTTAGGAGGTTTGTTAAATGTTCCAAATGCACTTTCGGACTCCCAAGCTTCCTTCTTTCTTTCTTTCGGTGGACTTTTGTTTGCATCGTTTGAAGAAGTATCGTCTCCTGAGTTTCCTGCGAATGCGTACATATCGCTAAACGGGTTCAAGAAAACATCATCCATCGTGAACGTACCTGAAAAATCAGTCAAACACTTAGAAAATTTTTAGGTTTTGAAAAATTAGCAAATTCAAGCGAAATACTTGAAGTAATCAGCTTCAAGCGAAATCAGTAATATAATACTGTTCAAGCGAAATCTGTCAGCAAAACTGATTCAAGCGAAATCCTCTATTTCGCTTCAACAAAACAAGTTTCAATCCAATCAGTTTCAAGCGAAACCAACTATTTCGCTTCAAATGTTTTCAAGTGAAAACCAGCAGAATCAATTTCGCTTCAAAAGAACTCAAGCGAAATCCAAAATCACAATACTATTTCGCTTCAGAGGTTCAAGCGAAATAGTCCAAACAGTCTGATTTGAAGCGAAATCAAATATATCCTTCGAACACTTTTCAAGCGAAACCTTGTTTTAGGTCAATTTTAATGAGTTTTAATCTGAATTTTAAGCTGAATCTTTGTAGGCTTTGTTAAAACTACGTTTTACACGTTATACTCGAAAATCAGACCATTTCGACCGTTGGAACTTGTTCAGATCAGAAAAATGTAAAAAGAAATGAGTAGAAAGAAGATAATTCACTGCTATGGTATGAACTCCTCGTCCTGAGCTCTGATGCCACTTGTTGGACCGTTGTACGACCTCTAAAAGTCAGTTAAGGCGTTCATCTTTGAATACAAAGGCGGAATCAATGTATACAAAGTCATAACAACTTTGTTCTTCTTAATTTTCCTTCTATTAATGCCTTCTGAGTCTTTACAATGAATTTCTAACAAAAGTTCAGCAGCACCTCGACTCACATACACTGACAATTGATGTCGCTTCAAATGACCTAACCACCTATTTATAGAGAGCATGATTTCGCTTGAGGCTGTTCAAGCGAAATCTCTTGTGTTGATTTCGCTTCAAGCAAACACACACCCACTCAAGCGAAATCTCTTGTGTTTAAACATAAAAACCCTAACTTAAAACCTATTGTGTGTTTTATCAAACAATTCTAGACACAAGACTTGATTATGACGTAATCAGCAGACATTTAGTGCACCAACAGTTGTTAGCCTTGTTCTTTGTGTTGTGTTTCCCTTAAACCCTACATTACCCCTTAGGATTAACCATGTTGAGCCTTCCCCGTGTTTCCCTTTGTTTACTTTTTATTTTTAAACCTTTTGTGTTAAAACTCGGTCAAAAGCATCGTTTAACAAGTGCTTCTTGTAGTTAATTGTTCATTGTACAAATCCATTAGATTATATTAAAAAAATAGAAAATAAAACACCCTAAAATAGGGTGAAGTCGACAAAATTCGAGCAATTTTGAATGCTAAAATGATGAAATCTCGTTGATGAGCTCGATATCTCAAAAGTCGCCTTTTTGAGGCGTAAGTATGTATAGTTTTATTGTTTTATGCTTGTTAAACGTAACTACCGAGTTTTAACCATTTTTGTCACTTTAAAATTCCCATTCCACACCCTTCACCCAAGCCTATCGTTACAACCCGTAAAGACCTCTTGTATTGCACTTTTTCGCATGTTAGTTGGTGGAGATAAGATCTTGTGACAAGCTTATGATAGTACACGTTTCATTGACAAGGCATTGAGTGTTTGCACATACACATTGAGTGTGTGTGAACATTGTGAAGTGTGTGAAGATTAGCGTGTTAAGTCAATCGAAAGTGAAGTCACGGCTTTTTGGTTATCTATACACATATTTGCATGTGCTTGTTTGGTTTGAATCAATTGATGTTGTCTTTCGAAAAACCGACTAACCGTATGTTTGTAGTTGTTTTAGTAGATAGTTTGTAAATTCTCGTTCTTGTTAGATTCTAGCCTTTATTCCATTTAAGAGATAAACAGTTAAGAAAAGGCGTAAGGTTCACAATGGTGTAAAACTAAAATGGGATATACCCAGCTAGGATTCGAGTTACAGGAACAAGGGCCAAACAAACCGCCCAAGAATGGAATCGTAGAGCGAAAACACTTGACAACCTCTTGGAAGAAGCTTTTCTTGCCACCAGACCTTTCTCCATCAATTAGGAATCTGATGCCGTCACTAAAAACATTCATTAAATTGTAGCCATTTTTTGAGCGTTTATTTTTTGGATTCTAATCCGCATATATATCACCATTGCTCTTGATTTTCTTGACTGTTTATCTCTTAAATGTCAACATATACACGTGTAGTTTAGTTTACGAAGATTTACAAACTAACTACGGTTAGTCGGATACCGACTAACCGTATTAGTTTCAATGCCGAGAACCTCGATCAGGGAGTAAAAAAACATAAGGTTCACAATGGTGTAAAACTAAAATGGGATATACCGGGCTAGGATTCGAGTTACAGGAACAAGGGCCAAACCAACCACCCAAGAACGGAATCGTCGAGCGAAAACACTTGACACCCTCCTGGAAGCAGCTTTTCTTGCCACCAGACCTTTCTCCATCAATTAGAAATCTGATGCCGTCACTAAACACATTCCTTAAATTGTAGCCATTTTATGAGTATAAGGTTCACAATGGTGTAAAACTAAAATGGGATATACTGAGCTAGGATTCGAGTTACAGGAACAAGGGCCTAATCAACCACCCAAAAATGGAATCGTCGAGCGAAAACACTTGACCACCTCCTGGAAGCAGCGATTCTTGCAACCAGACATTTTTCCATCAATTAGGAATCTGATGCCATCACTAAATACATTCTTTAAATTGTAGCCATTTTTTTAGTGTTTATTTTTTGGTGTCTAATCCACATATATATCACCATTCCTCTTGATTTTCTTGACTGTATATCTCTTAAATGTCAACATATACACATGTGATTTAGTTTACAAAGATTTTTCAATGCTGGGAACCTCGATCAGAGAGTAAAATAGGCGTAAGGTTCACAACGGTGTAAAACTAAAATAGGATATACCGGGCTAGGATTCGAGTTACAGGAACAAGGGCCAAACCAACCACCCAAGAATGGAATCGTCGAGCGAAAACACTTGACAACCTCCTGGAAGCAGCTTTTCTTGCCACCAGACCTTTCTACATCTATTAGGAATCTGATGTCGTCACTAAACACATTCCTTAAATTGTAGCCATTTTTTGAGTGTTTATTTTTTGGTGTCTAATCCGCATATATATCACCATTGCTCTTGATTTTCTTGACTGTTTATCTCATAAATGTCAACATATACACGTGTGATTTAGTTTACGAAGATTTTTCAATGCCAAGAACCTCGATCAGAGAGTAAAAAAGCTTAAGGTTCAAAATGGTGTAAAACTAAAATGGGATATACCGGGCTAAGATTCGAGTTACAGGAACAAGGGCCAAACCAACCAAACAAGAATGGAATCGTCGAGCGAAAACACTTGACAACCTCCTGGAAGCAGCTTTTCTTGCCACAAGACCTTTCTCTATCAATTAGGAATCTGATGCCGGCACTAAACACATAATTCGGTGAAGTTATGAGGGTTAGAGATGGCGTGGAGTGCATTGGAATGGGTATTGCAGCTTTTGGTACAGACTCGGAACTTGTTCGGTTGGGAGGATGACTTAAATAAACAAGAAACATGAGAGAACAAATTTCAGGGACTATTCGGTAATTAATTGAAAGTTAATGATGGTTGAAATATGAAAGAAACAAGATTCTGTAAAGTTGAGGAGTCTTCTGGTCATTAAACGAAAGTTATATGATGGGTATATGTTAATAAAATGATGGGAGAAAAGTTGGGGGACCAATCTTGCCATTTGATGAAAGTTGCATGTAAAGAAGAAAGGCGACCCACGTTTTCACCCATGGTAGGGGAACCGTGACCCACGGTTCAGCATGTAAAGTAGAAAGGTCAAACAGGGACGCTGAGCTGTGACCCACAGTATGAGCTGTGACCCACAGTAGGAACTGTGACTTACGGTTCGGCGGCGAGATTTATGGCAGGCAGCGCACATGTTAGGGCTGTCAATTCTTGGACGAATTTGGCAGCATTAGAAGACATCTTGGGGCTCTCAATTCACCTCATAACAACATCATTCACATCTGATCAAAGATTAAGAACATGAATTCGTCCGTTCATCAAGCTTTTAAAGATCTTTCGTGCGAGATGAGCGGCTAAACTCTTTCGGTTTCCTCCGGATGGAGGGTTTTTGTAAGTTAGGTGATATTATATGTTTGTGAGTATCGTTTAAACTCGGTGATCTAAGCATTCGATGCTTTGCACCTTTGATTTGATTAATCGATTGTAACTGATTTCACTTTGTTTACCCTAGTTCTTAATCATACAATTTCCGATAGTTCTAGTAATTGGGATATATTTGCTATGGGATTAGGGTTGGTAATTCCAATTGATAATTATTTGATAACCTCCCGTTATGTATTGACCGGAGTACTTAGTCGTTGATTATCACAACTGGTTAATTAGGTTAAACACTTATGTCTGTGTAAGTGTTTCGATTAAACACATAATTAAATGTAACTGTTAAACCTGAAATCTGGAGGAACCATTGTTTCTCTATTGATTTAAACTTCGCTTTTTAGTTCGTAATTTTAGATAATCAATCAAATCCAACAACTGAGTTTAATTTTTTTTCCAATAGTAGTTAATCAAAGTTGAGCATTACACACTCTCCACAATCCTCCTTTGGTTTGATATCTGACTTACCCTATCTATAGAGTTAGTTGGTTTTTGTATGTTTAGTGTTAAGTTCTAGTTTTTAGTAAAAATAGATAAAAATTCAAAAATAGTTTTACTTTGTTTTTTTTCGTATTTACTCGAGGTTTTCTTGTTTTTGTTCGTGCAGGTGATCTAGGCAGTGTATGCATCATACTCGGAATTCCGGGAAGTCATCACCGTTAGTGTTCGACCCAGAGATCAAGAGAACAGTGAAGCATACAAAGAGAGTACTACATCGTGAGAACAAGATCCTACAATCACCAACACCTAAAACAATGGAGAACTCAGCAACTCCAGAGAAACAACCAGAAAACCCACCAATTCTCACCAACACCTAACCAACCTTCACCGAACACTACCATGCCAGCTCCGCCACCACCATCACCATCACAATCCACTCAACCTACATCTACTCCTCCAGTACCACCATTCCCATTCTTTTTTCCCAATCTCGATAACCTACAACAAGCTTCAAACCAAGCTACTTCTTTCCAATGCCCGTCTGCCACTCAGACAACCAATATACAACAGTCATCTCCATACTTGAGAATCATTCCAGATGATAGCACGACATCACCGAGTCACACCCGACTGATTAATTCATCATCTACGATTCCTCAACCAGCACAACCATCTCATTATCAAACCGATCATCAGCAGTTTTCTTACAAAACAGCAATAGTTGATCAAGGGACAAGTTCGAGAGAGTTTGACGATGGGTACGAGGAATACGATAGCTATGGGCATCAAGGTGATCACCAAGTGTTAAGAATAGCAAATGTTGAGAGGTATGCTACAGGGTTCGGTTCTATGGAAACAGGAAATCAGAATATTCCGGGTTATCAACCGGTTGTGCAGCAACAGTATGTTTAGCAAACACCCATACCAATAAATCAGCCGCCGATTAATCTCGTACCACAGCAACTGCAAGTACCAATGCAACAACTTCCATATCAGCAACCACAACCGATCAACCACCAACCTATCCTGGGAAGACCTCTAGACATTCCGTTGCCACCACCGGTACCTCAAATGCCGGGTCAGGTAAGACCTCTTCCTAGGAACTTAATACCACCGGGTAATCAACCGGAAGACATTTCGAGAAGATATAATCGGGGACCGGTTCGTGGTGTTGAGAGTCACTTCAATACCACCATAGCTAACAATCCATCACCAGTTGTGATTCCGCAACTACAGGGAGGGCGATCTTTTGAAGTCCGATCTCAGTCTATCTCGAGTCTACCAAAGTACCATGGTCTAGCACAGGAAGAGCCTTACTTGCACATCATCGTGTATGATGCGTGGTGCAATACAATTGGGGGTCAAGGTTTTACCTCCGATGATGTGAAGCATGTGTTGTTTCAATTTACATTGGAAGATAAACTGCAGCAGTGGTTCCACTCTCAAATGTCTGCTTCGATATTAACATGGCCAGAAATGCAACAACTATTCTTAGACGAGTTCTACACGCCACAACAGACAAATAACGCGAGGAAAGACATCTGGGGCTTCCAACAACAACCCGGTGAGCTTTTCCATGATGCATTTTACCGATTCAAGATGATGCTAAAGAATTGTCCGCATCATGGAATTCAGCTATGGGAGTTGTTGAACGCGTTTCATGAGGGATTGACGGATGAAGACGCACAGGATCTTAGCTCGATATCTAATGGTACATTCGGTACCAACTACGAGGAAGTGGATTGGGAATATCTGGAAATGAATGCAAATACTTCAAAGCGAAAGGCTAAGTCATCGAGGAGTACTCGACATTTGGTAGTGCGGGCTATAGAGAATCTACCTGAGGCTAGTGGACAATTCCCAATGTGCGGACATTGTGGGGACATAGGGCATATTGCGGATCAATGCTCGGTCATTCTAGGTGGAGGTGAAGATGTGAACTTCGTTCAAGGTGGAGGTGGGGGTAGAAACTTCAACATGCAGTCCAACACGTACCATCCGGGCCTTGGGAATCACCCGAATCTGAGTTATGGGAACGCAAATTATCAGCTCAACCGAGGATTTCAAGGAAATAACCAATTTGGTGGCCAACAGAACTTCAATCAACCTCGTTTTCAAGGTGATTTTCAAGGGGTCTATCAGAACAATCAAAGAGGACCAACTGGGCCCTCTAATGCAACCGGGTGTAATGATCTTATGGAGATGTTGAAGTCGATTCAGCAGGTGTTGCAGAAGAGACGCGACGTGTGCGCGTATATACATATTTTTATAATGAATTTACACACGATTTGGTTTTAAATTTATAAAAGTGATTTATACTTCAACATCAAAACACACACGAAAGGGCAAGTGTACCCCGTCATATATGTAGTAAAGTATCGGTAAGAACCAAGTGTCGATCCAAGGAAGTGGGCGGAGGAATAATACTAAACCTTTGCCATTAAATTACCGGTAGGAAGATAAGTTGTGTGATTTTCTAAAAACTAAAATAGGCATAACCAAATATTTATAAAAACATAATAGACTCCAAATAAGAAAATAGATACATAGCCTTGCTTTATACACAACCCAAGCATGCGAACTAAGTCGGTTTTGTCACTTAAAACATTTGGTCAATTCTTCATTTCCAAGACAATTAGTATCCCTTTCGGGAATCTTAACATGACAATCATTCGGAAAGCTAAAATGATAATCACACTTTAACCACCTAAAATTGTTCTTTAACGTGCAATTGATAAATGTCTATGATAATCCCCTAAAGATAAGTTAGTCATCCGTTAGGATTTTTCTAACCTCACTTAATCACGGAAACTGACACCGATAAACACAATGCAACCACCGAGACAAGCATAAACTAGATTAAATCACAACCGAGTTCATTTTACAAATCTTGAACA
This sequence comes from Helianthus tuberosus, assembly GCA_030545235.1. Taxonomy (NCBI): domain Eukaryota; kingdom Viridiplantae; phylum Streptophyta; class Magnoliopsida; order Asterales; family Asteraceae; genus Helianthus; species Helianthus tuberosus. Next base: position 80,598,979 of record CM060395.1, read on the forward strand.
TAAATTCACCAAGATAGCAATTTTGGCCAAAACTACTAACTAAGCTAACAATTCATTTCAAGAATTCATAACAAGTTAAACTACTAAATCTTTGTAAACTAAATCACACATGTATATGTTGACATTTAAGAGATATACCGTCAAGAAAAATAAGAGCAATGGTAATATATATATGCGGATTAGACACCAAAAAAATAAACACTCAAAAAATGGCTACAATTAAAAGAATGTGTTTAGTGACGGCATCAGATTCCTAATTGATGGAGAAAGGTTTGGTGGCAAGAAAACCTGCTTCCAGGAGCTTGTCAAGTGTTTTCGCTCGACATTCCATTCTTGGGTGGTTGGTTTGGCTCTTTTTCCTGTAACTCGAATCCTAGCCCGGTGTATCCTATTTTAGTTTTACACCATTGTGAACCTTACGCTATTTTTACTCTCTGATCGAGGTTCTCGGCATTGAAAAATGTTCGTTAACTAAATCACACGTGTATATGTTGACATATAAGAGGTATACAGTCAAGAAAACCAAGAGCAATGGTGATATATATGCGGATTAGACACCAAAAAATAAACACTAAAAAATGGCTACGATTTAAGGAATGTGTTTAGTGACGGCATCAGATTCCTAATTGATGGAGAAAGGTCTGGTGGCAAGAAAAGCTGCTTCCAAGAGGTCGTCAAGTGTTTTTGCTCGACGATTCCATTCTTGGGTGGTTGGTTTGGCCCTTCTTTTTGTAACTCGAATCCTAGCCGGGTATATCCCATTTTAGTTTAACACCATTGTGAACCTTACGCCTTTTTTACTCTCTGATCGAGGTTCTCAGCATTGAAATATCTTTGTAAACTAAATCACACATGTATATGTTGACATTTAAGAGATATACAGTCAAGAAAATCAAGAGCAATGGTGATATATATGCGGATTAGACACCAAAAAATAAACACTCAAAAAATGGCTACAATTTAATGAATGTGTTTAGTGACGACATTAGATTCCTAATTGATGGAGAAAGGTCTGGTGGCAAGAAAAGCTGCTTCCAGATGGTTGCCAAGTGTTTTCGATCGACGATTCCATTCTTGGGTGGTTGGTTTGGCCCTTGTCCTGTAACTCGAATCCTAGCCAGGTATATCCCATTTTAGTTTTACACCATTGTGAACCTTACGCCTTTTCTACTCTCTGATCGAGGTTCTCGGCGTTGAAAAATCTTCGTTAACTAAATCACACGTGTATATGTTGACATTTAAGAGATATACAGTCAAGAAAATCAAGAGCAATGGTGATATATATGCGGATTAGACACCAAAAAATAAACACTAAAAAAATGGCTACAATTTAATGAATGTGTTTAGCGACGGCATTAGATTCCTAATTGATGGAGAAAGGTCTGGTGGCAACAAAAGCTGCTTCCAGATGGTTGTCAAGTGTTTTCGCTCGACGATTCCATTCTTGGGTGGTTGGTTTGGACCTTGTCCTGTAACTCGAATCCTAGCCCGGTATATCGCATTTTAGTTTTACACCGTTGTGAACCTTACGCCTTTTTTACTCTCTGATCGAGGTTCTCGGCATTGAAAAATCTTCGTAAACTAAATCACACGTATATATGTCGACATTTAAGAGATATACAGTCAAGAAATCTTGAGCAAAGGTGAAGGGGTAAGGTCCCAAAAAACCACGCTTAGGCGTTTAGGACCATACCACAACGTCACCAACAACAAACCTTTTTCCAAAGAACCTTGCGCGACCGCGCACTGGTTCTAAAAAGGAACTTGAAAAGAAAAACTGTAATCTACATCCCGTGCCAAAAGGAAACTAAAAATCCTTGCACCAACTCCCATACAACAGACAAGATAAAATCCTAACAGAACTTCCACGCAATTATCATCCAGACTTGGATAAAAGCAACTTCTCTGTTACAACAAAATTAGCATGAAGAAGAGCCACATAGGATTACAGTTGTATCTTTCTAGAAGGCTTCATCATGCACAACCATTCAATTATAGCCGAATGGCTACATGGCATCATCCCAGGAACTCCTCAAAATCATGATGATAGCACCTAATTAAAGGAAGATCCACACTTGCCCACTTTCCATGTGGCATCACCCCAACCGTTGATCACGATCACAATCCGTGTGCACACACTCGTTAGTGATTAACGGAGGATGAAATAACCGCTTACGGAAAAGCACTTTCCGTCAAGTTTTCCCTCAAGAAACTTTCCGGCCCAAACTTCGGCTATAAATAGAGGATAATTCAGGTACAATTTCTCAAGTTACTCTCACTTCACTTTACTATTACTTCTTCTTCTTCATCAAACCCTGTACTTATTCTCATGCAGGAGGGTGGTCACGGAGAGAACCTCCATTCTCCCCATGGCGAGTCTAACGGCTGTTTGTTTTGTAGTTGTTGTTCGAGGGAGAAGATCATTCACCCTTAAATCAAACGAGAGGATATAACCCCTTTATGCATATTCAAACCCCCTGGTTCAATTGATTCCAGTCGATTAAACCAGTGTTTCTTCATTGGCGCCCACCGATTTATCAGTTTTTTTTCATACCTTCTCGTTTTGATTTACTCTTCCATCTCTGTTTTTCAATGGAAGAAACTCCGACAAACCGTCAATCCGGCCCTCGGCCAAATTTCGCACACAATACCCAAGTTGAAGGGATTGTGGAAGAAGCTTCGGATGATAACGAAGTCCAGTACAACGATAATCATCCAAACGACCCTGTTACTCCAGGAGTACAACCCGAGATCCCGATAAGTTCAATTTTACCTCCCGGTGAAACTCCCATCTCGTGGTATGTCAGATTCCAAGGAGCAATAAATGCCATATACGCACAACTTTGTGCACAAACTGCTCTTCCAACTCAGTCACGAAGACCTGCATCTCGTAAACGAGCACCATCTGCACCTCGTGCTTCACACCATGAAGCACCATCACGAGTTCATGTGGAAGACATAGAAGTTTACTCCAGGTCTCCTACAAGGTATGAGTCTACTCTTTCTGAGAATCGAAGAAGAGAGTATCATGATGAATCTCATTCACATCAAAGGCAATCGATCCATTCTCGGTTGGGCCTGCGATTGTGACAACCCTCACTAAACCAGGTATCCGTACAACTTAATTAATAATTAATTACTGCTTAATTACTGTGCTTACTTGAACTTGTGAATAAACTGCTACTTGAATACTGATACATGTACTTACTTGCATCATACTTTACTTGTTGTCACTACATTATTTACATGACTGAACCTTAGTGACAAACATGATGCACAAAAAGCACAGTAGCACTATAACGGATAACCTATTGAACATGCTGATAAAGCCAGCATCAGGGAAACACTGCCTCTAAGGCCTGTATGAGCCAGAAATATTTTGCTACACTAGTGGTGAGCGTAGGGATATAAGGGTTGTAGAACTGCGTCTCTAGGGATAAGTTACAATGACTGGATGTGCCTAAAACGTACTCTAAGTACAAAATTCAGCACTTTACATAACAATTCAGCTTTTAGCTAACTAATAAAGTGCCAAAACTTGAGAAAAATAATACTAGACACTTTCCAAAGTGTCAGAAATGAGTTGTGTCACTAAAAGGGGTAATAACGACACTTTAAAGCTTTGTTAGCACTTTAACGGATTAATATCCAACCGAACAACCGGATTCTACCCGAAACATGAAAATATTGTTATTTTCATTATTTACCTTTTTCTGAGCCAGTTAGGGTCCCTGAATGCCCTAACACCCGCTTCAAAGCACTACACATTAGTAACCGGGTTAGTCCCTAAACTAACCTAGCTTAACTAACTAGTACCTAACTAATGGTTGGAAACTAACCAAATACCCCCCCCCCCCCCCCTTACGATTTCGGTCACCATGGGGTGACACCTTTTGTACGTTTGTGATTATTATAATCACCATTGTCTAATATCTAGAATACATAAGGACCTTCGGTTAATGACCAAGCTAATTATCTATAAGATCAACCTAAGACACAACATAACTTTCATCACTCAACACAACACTCACACCACTCTCTCTCCCTTTGGCTCTCGGCCGAACCCACACCCACACACCCATCCATTTTCGAGTTTGATCTTGCAAGTTCCAAGCATCTACAAGTGTTAAGGGTCGCATATTAGGAAGCTTGGTGCAATCGGAAGGCGAAGGACCTCTTTATCTTGCTTTTATCCACCTCATTTGCGCGTAGATTCTTCCCTAGCCTCGAACTAGTGGTATGATGTTTAAATCCCTATCTTGAACTAATCTAAAGCGGTTAATATGTGGTGTAATGATTAAAACTCGAAATCTTACAAAATGGTGCATTAAAGTCTACTAAAAAGATGAAAAATGATGGTTAAAAGCTCACTAGTTGTGTAAATGTTGTAGTAATTGAAATTTTTGATTATTGAGACCCGATCTATGTTGTGGTAGCTCGGATCATCACTTAACCCGGTTTGGTCATGATAACGAATCATGACATAAGGTTGTTTTGAATAGAACAAGGGTTAAAGGGTGAAACTCTACCACACACGAATCATGAACTTGTGTAAAAATGTTTTACTTGTGGAATAGTGTTTAAAACTAGCAGATCTACGTATCTGCAAGTGGTATTTTCAAAGGACCAAGCGTTAAAGAAATCATGCTTTCTAAAAATGGATCTTACACTAACAAGAATGGTTTTTAGAACACACAAGTGTGTAAACACTTGCGTAACACAAAGTTTCGACAAAATAACTATTTTTGTAAAAATTGACGAGAAGTTGTAAAGACGGAACTTCCATAAAAACGAGGTTTTTACAAAATCGGATTGTTTTATATATAGATCCACTAAAAGTAATGAGATTTACTTCACAGTTTGGATAAATCACAAGTTCATGAAATTTATGTGATTTATATATATTTTGACTAGTTTGTGGTTTGAACATTGTTTTGGTTGAATGAGAAGATTGTTGTTTTGATTTATAAAAGAAAATGATACGCTTGAAAGCGTGGCCACCTCCAGTTACAGAGAAAACTCTGGCGAAATTTTTCCAAAAGCCTAACACTTAGAAATATTTTCACTATAAGTGTTAGAAATACATTTTGACTTGTTTTCAAAATATAAGTTTCGCCACGACTATATTTACAAAACATCGGAGGTGGGATTTTCACAAAATAAAACGTGATACATATATATATTAAGTATATATTTTTCACAACATCACTTGTATAAGTGTTTATGATTATTTTGTGAACAACATAAATATTATTTTTAGAGTAAAAATAATATTACTAAGTATTATTTTGGGAAATCACATGTACTAAAATATAATATTTTTGGGAAGAATATTTATATTTTGGAGTTGGAAATAAAATATATTAAGTGAGACTTAATAGTGAAATCTGAATGTTACGAACACACATGTATTAAATCCCCCATCCTTGGGAAGGAGAATAACTACCAAGTATATACAGAACGTAAACACGAAATAGTTGCCTAACTATTTCCCAAAAACTTAAACCATAAAGCTAAGGCACGGCCGTCCGTCTAATAGAGTTAGCACGTGTAGGTCGTCATACAGCTGATTGATTTGGAGGCATACTTGGTAGAGACGCACCACTGTGAGTTCATGTCCCCCTTTTTCTCTAACTGTTTTCAGTTTTCTTAACTGCGGGGGTGAAATACATGTTACTTTGATTACAAGTACTTTATACACGGTATGGTTAGCGTAAGGAGGTTTACTACTTAGATCATGTGAGTGGGTAGGAGCAATATGAGGCCATTAGTCCTCATGGCGGGACCAAGGGACAGGAGCGGTAGATCTATCTGGGTGTAGCGAGCCCAGCCCCAGGCCAAACTAGAAACGGACCTTGGGGTGACTTTGTCCACATACTAATGCCGTGGCGAAATCTGCTAGGTTTGAGTCTCCCTATTTGCACTTCACATATATCAGTGGCCTTGCAAACCATTGGTGATCTCAATTCCCTTATTTGCTACATGCCAAGACTATTTTTATACTCACAAAGGTTTACTTACTCACTTACACATGAACTCGCTCAACATTATTGTTGAATTTTCAACTTACATGTATTTCAGGAAATTAAAGATCTGGCGCGGTATGTTATGTTTTCCCGCTGCATATGGGTTCCGAGGTCATCCGGGTTTAGGAAATGTGACTTTTTCCTGGACGAGTCACAAATCTTAATCTGCGTTTATTTCATGTTAATGGTTATGTTTTTAAAGACAATGTTTTATGTTACGATGTTGTAAGTCTCTAAGACAATGGTATGTTACTCTGGTTTTAAAACTTAATCAAATGGATGATCTTGCATGATTTTATTTCATATAGCTTTGTTATGGTTAAGCTATGGTATTAAGAAGTCACACCAAAATTAACCACGCTTCCGCAAAGCCAGGGTGTGACAGCTTGGTATCAGAGCTCTGATCATAGCGAACTAGGATTCCTTCTCGAGTCTAGACTATGATCACTAGGGCTCTCACGAAAACATTTTTACTACATACCACTTAAGTCCAGATCCAAAACTTTTCATAAACAAATGTTGAGCACATTTTATTATTTATAGGCTCAGTCTAGAAAGGCTAAGGCTCGGTTCTGAGAGGCCGAGGCTCGGTCTGAGAGATCGAGGTAGTTGGCTAGTGGGACTAGGAGAAATGGCTAGTGGGACTAGGAGAATTTGGCTAGTGGGACTAGGAAGAGCAGTCTGAGAGGCTGGGAGAATTGGCTAGTGGGACTAGGAGAATTGGCTAGTGGGACTAGGAAGAGCAGTCTGAGAGGCTGGGAGGCTAGTGGGACTAGGAGAACTATTTGATTGCTTACTTGGTAACTTATGTGATTATCTGATTATATGATTGATTGTATATATTTGTGTTTATGTTACAGACACCATGGACACCTCTGGCACTGGTGATTCAGACACCACAGGACCTAGACCTATAGTATCGGACGACCTAGAGTCTTCTGAGCGCGAGGTTCACACATCCGACGTTACGAGCACGGACGAGGATGATTTCCAGCCCTTCGCTTTACCTGATGGTGCTGATAAGCTCGCTGATGGCCCTTTGGCCGGGGACCTACCGTTAGTGGAGATCCCTGCTCCCATACCCTTAGCTGTTTATCCTGCCTATGATTTGCTTCTTGACGCCGACGATGACGACGACGTCGATCTTTTTGATGACGAGCCTTTGGAGGATGAGGTTCAGGGCGAGGCCCTTCTTGCTGCTGGTGATCTTTTGATGATCGCAGATGCTCCCGCCGAGGAGTCACCTGCTCACTCTCCGGTCCCAGAATCTTTCGAGTCTGTGGCCTCCGCACCTTCACACACTCAGAGTGTGCATCACTTTTCTCATGGATCAGATCCCGACCAGGCATCCTCTGTTGCCCCTGTTCCTAGCTTTGCTTTCGACCATGATGATGTGGAGGATTCCGATCCTGTCTTTCCCCCAGGATTCGACCCAGATGAGGATATAGAGTTTATACCCATGGATCAGCCTATGGAGGATCCAGTCGACCCAGTTGACCCCATCGATCCCGAGTTTGATTTTGAGATGGCCTTTGATGAGCCCGAGCAGCCACTAGACCCTGCTCCTGACCCAGTACTTGAGCATGACCCAGTTCATGCTGACGCACCTATTTTTGAGCCTGTCATTGCTGACCCACCTATTGATGATCATCCTGTAGATGCTCCATTGTTGGAGGGCGATCATGTCTTTGCTGCTGATCATGTTGATCCCCCACTCATTGCTGATGCACCAGTTGACCTTCTTGTTGTACCTCACCATGATCCTATGCCAGCCCAGTTTGATCGTGCGCTTTTTGAGGAACGGATCGACCCCCGAGACGAGCACGCCTGGTGTGGGTGGATTCCTGCTGATGACGAGGTTCCACCTATTCCTCCTCAGATCCCTGATACACGTCACATTGACACTTCCTTTTCATTTCCTCAGTTTACACCTCCAGCACGAGCTGGAGAAGGTTATTCGGCTCACCCTTTTGGACATGTACCGGTATCTATCTCTGCTATGCCACCGACTGACCCCTACCATTCTTTCCACATGGGGTATACTATTGATGATGTTTTGATGTCTTTTGTCGCCCAGCACGAGGCACACACACAGCGCATTCAGGAGCTTGAGAGAGCTCAGACGCCGCCGTGTCAGTGCCAGGGTCAGACCCACTCTCCGTTGCAGCCCTCTCGACCTGTTCCACCGGACTATGTTGCACGCCTTTTTGCCCTGGAGCAGCAGGTTGCTTCATTCTTACGCACCCAGAGAGCCATGGAGGAGGACTGGCTCCATTTGCGCCGCTTGTTTTACACTCACTTTCCCCCTCCTCCACCGCCATCCGTGTAGAGCTCTTCAGTACCGTATAGGTAGACATTGGTGAGAAGACGGCGAATGCTTTTGACTGCACAACATTTTTGGAGACTACATTATGATTCTGACTTTTGTTGACATGTATTTGATGTATTGACACTGATTCGATATGATTTTTGGACTAGGGTGATGTAGCCCATAGTCGACTGATGTTGTATGACACTGTGATGTACTTGTACGCTTACTATGTGGTCTCGATATATGGCAATCGCAGTATTCTCATCATATTTGATGCTTGATTTGGTTATTTGTATTCTATGACATGGGATGTTGTGTGATTGACGTTTGTGACATGGGATGTTGTGTGATTGATATGATTATAACATGAGATGTTATGTACTATTACTATCGTTATATACATACGCTATATTATGACCTGACTTATGTATTATAACTATGGCCTGACCGACGTAAACACATCTTTTAGAAGATGCCGCCGAGACGTGAGACATACATGCCTACCAATGAGGCAGAACTCCAGCAAATTATCGATGCTGCCATTGCACAATACGCCGCCTCTCAAGGAGGGACTAATGGAAGCAACTCTGGCAACAACAATAATCCACCTCCTGGTAATACTAAGTCATTTAGACATACCATGACCTAATTGGATATATTTAGCAATGATGCTAATGCCAATCGTATGTTATAACGTATGTGCAGGATGCACCTACAAGCAGTTCCTAGACTGCAAACCGGTCAACTTTGATGGCACAGGAGGTGCTGTCGCCTTTGTTCGTTGGGCCGAGAAAACTGAATCTGTTCTACGCATGAGCAAATGCGCACTAGATCAGCAAGTCACTTATATCTCAGGGCTATTCTTGGATGGAGCCCTCTCTTGGTGGAATTTGCAAGTACAGACACTTGGTGAAGCTGCTGCCTACGCGCTAACCTGGACCGAACTGAAGGAACTTATGCGCAAAAAGTACTGCTCTCGCGCGGAAATCCAAAGATTGGAAACCGAGTTCTGGCACTTGAAAATGGACGGTCCGAAGATCGCAGAATACGTTCAAAGGTTCCATGACTTATCGCATGTGGTACCCTACATGGTCACTCCGGAGTTCAAGCGGATTGAACGTTTCATTTGGGGATTAGCTCCTCAAATCATAAGCATGGTGACCTCATCCAAGCCTGCGACCATTACTGAGGCGATTGATTTGAGTGTGGCTCTCACAGAGGAGGCCATTCGCCTGAACAAGTTTGATGATGCCGAGCTTAAGAAGAAAGAGACTCACGTCGAGTCATCAGGAGGTAACAAACGGAAGTTCTCGAACTTCAAGCAGGGCGCCAGTGTGGCGGTTAAGAAAGGAGGACCAGGCACGCCAGCTCAGGTTACAGCTGGTAATGGAAAGAAAGGAAAAGGATATCAGGGCACCCAGCCCAAGTGTAATACCTGTCAACGCCATCATACTGGCCATTGTAGTGTGAAAGTATGCGAAGCATGTGGAAAGCCGGGCCACTTGAAGGATTCTTGTTGGGCTAGTGCTGGCCGGGGAGGCCAGGGAGGATTTGGGAATAGAAATAATAATCGTGGTGGTATTAGAAATCGCCCACAGGGGAACAGTGGAGGAAACGGGAATCGAGGTAACAATGCGAATCAGGCTGGCAATGCGAACCAAAACAACAACCCAGCAGGAAATGGAGGTGGAAACGGGCAAAGACTTGGATGCTTTAACTGCGGTGATATCGGGCATTTTAAGAAGAACTGCCCAGAGTTAAACCAAGCCCGTGGAAGAGTGTTCCAAATCGAAGCAAGGGAAGCGCGCCAGGACCCCAATGTCGTTACTGGTACGTTCCCTGTAAATCAATGCTATGCATCCATTTTATTTGATACTGGTGCCGATTATAGCTTCGTGTCGTTAGAATTTAAGAATATTCTTGGTTTAGCCGCTAATAAGTTAGATATTCCGTACTCCATCGAATTGGCTAATGGGAAGTTAGTTGAAGCCAACGAAGTTATCAGAGGTTGTATGATCGAATTGGGAGAACGTGAGTTTGCTCTGGATCTACTACCAGTCCAGTTGGGAAGCTTCGACGTGGTGGTAGGAATGGATTTGTTATCAGGCAACAAAGCTGAGATAGTTTGTCACGAAAAGGTCGTTCGTATCCCAACCGAAGGTGGCGAAACAATTGTGGTTCACGGGGAGAAGTGTGATACGCCGTTCAGAATTATCAGCTGCCTGAAAGCGCGATAGTGTTTGCAGAAGGGATGTGTTGCCTTCCTGGCACACATTGTGGATAAAAAGGCTGCTGAGCCGAGGATCGAAGACATCCCTGTCGTGAGGGAATATCCAGAAGTCTTCCCAGAGGACTTACCTGGACTGCCACCTCAGAGACAAGTAGAGTTCCGCATTGACTTAGTTCCAGGCGCCGCACCTGTGGCTAAGGCACCTTATAGACTTGCTCCGTCTGAGATGCAGGAACTGTCGACACAACTTCAAGAATTGTTAGACAAGGGTTTTATCCGACCAAGCTTCTCACCTTGGGGAGCTCCGGTCCTGTTTGTCAAGAAGAAGGACGGTAGTTTTCGTATGTGCATCGACTACCGGGAGCTGAACAAACTGACGATCAAGAATAGATATCCTTTGCCAAGAATCGATGATCTATTTGATCAACTGCAAGGCTCAAGCTTTTATTCAAAGATCGATCTTCGATCTGGATACCATCAGTTAAGGATACAAGAGGAAAGTATCCTGAAGACAGCCTTCAGGACTCGTTATGGACACTACGAGTTCCTTGTTATGCCGTTTGGTTTGACAAACGCACCTGCAGTCTTTATGGATTTGATGAATAGAGTTTGCAAGCCGTACTTGGACAAGTTCGTGATTGTGTTTATCGACGACATCTTGATTTATTCAAGAACCAAAGCTGAGCACGAACAGCATCTAAGAGCTATTTTGGAGCTGCTAAAGAAGGAACAGTTGTATGCCAAATTCTCCAAGTGCGAATTTTGGCTACGTGAAGTCCAATTTCTTGGACACGTGGTAAATGGAGATGGAATCCATGTGGATCCAACCAAGATCGAAGCGATTAAGAATTGGGAAACGCCAAATACGCCAACCGAGATCCGACAATTCTTGGGTTTGGCTGGCTACTATCGAAGGTTCATTGAGGATTTTTCGAAGATCGCTCAACCATTGACGCTCCTCACGCAGAAGGATAAGAAGTTTGATTGGGAAATCAAACAGGAGGAAGCATTCCAGATACTGAAGGATAAGCTCTGCAATGCGCCAATCTTAGCACTACCGGAAGGTACAGATGATTTTGTGGTATACTGTGACGCTTCGCGTCAAGGATTGGGTTGCGTGTTGATGCAACGCCAAAAGGTTATTGCTTACGCATCGCGTCAACTGAAAGTGCAAGAAAAGAACTATACCACACATGATTTGGAACTTGGCGCAGTGGTATTTGCATTAAAGATCTGGAGACACTACCTTTATGGTACAAAGTGTACAGTCTTTACAGATCACAAGAGCCTACAACACATATTCAACCAGAAGGAGCTGAATATGAGGCAAAGACGATGGGTTGAGTTGCTGAACGATTACGACTGCGAGATAAAGTATCATCCAGGGAAGGCGAATGTAGTCGCCGATGCCCTAAGTCGAAAGGAGAGGATCAAGCCCATAAGGGTTAGAGCTTTAGAAATGATTATCCAAACCAATCTTTCCTTGCGCATTCGTGCCGCGCAGAAAGAAGCTCTCAAGGAAGGAAACCTTGAAGAAGAATACCTCCGTGGGATGGAGAAGCTTTTGGTACCAAACGAGGAAGGAACGTTATGTTTGGAGAAAAGGATTTGGGTTCCTTTGTTTGGAGAATTAAGGAAGGTTATCTTTGATGAAGCTCACAAATCGCGGTACTCTATCCATCCAGGAGCGGATAAGATGTACCAGGATCTCAAAGATTATTATTGGTGGCCTAGGATGAAAGGCGATGTTGCTGTGTATGTGAGCAAATGTTTAACGTGCGCTAAGGTTAAAGCCGAATACCAGAAGCCTTCAGGACTTCTACAACAACCTGAGATTCCCAAGTGGAAATGGGAACAAATCTCAACGGATTTTATTACGAAGCTGCCAAGAACACCAAGAGGCCATGACACTATTTGGGTAATAGTGGATCGATTAACAAAGTCAGCACACTTCTTACCTATCAGAGAGAAGGATAATACTGGCAAATTGGCTGAAATTTACATGAGAGAGATTGTCGCACGTCATGGAGTGCCTCTCTCGATCATCTCTGATAGAGACGGAAGGTTTGTGTCAAGGATATGGAAATCCTTCCAAGAAACCTTTGGCTCACAATTGAATCTGAGCACTGCGTTTCATCCGCAAACTGACGGTCAAAGCGAGCGAACGATACAGACTTTGGAAGACATGCTGAGAGCGTGTGTTATGGATTTGGGCGGTAGCTGGGATAAGCATTTGCCTTGGGTCGAATTTTCATACAACAACAGCTACCACACCAGTATTGGTGTCGCGCCATTCGAAGCCCTTTACGGACGCAAGTGCCGATCACCCTTATGTTGGGCTGACGCAGGTGATAGGCAGCTTGCTGGTCCCGATATCGTCCAAGAGACGACAGACAAGATTGCGCAGATTCTTAAACGCATCGAAGCAGCTCGCCACAGACAGAAGGCCTATGCGGATCCAAACCGGAAACATGTGGAATTCCAAGTTGGAGAAATGGTGTTATTGAAAGTTTCACCCTGGAAGGGTGTGGCACGCTTCGGAAAGCGTGGGAAGTTAAATCCGCGCTACATTGGTCCTTTCAGAATTCTGGAAAGAATAGGACTAGTAGCATACAAGTTGGACCTACCTGCTGAACTCCATTCAGTCCACGATACATTTCATGTATCCAACCTAAAGAAAAGTCCAACTCAAGATGACATTGCCATTCCCATCGACGAGATCCATGTTGACGACACGCTCCATTTCGTTGAAGAACCGGTTGAGGTTACGGATTGGAAAGTAAACAAGACCCGCCAGAGCAGTGTCAAGCTCGTCAAAGTTCGTTGGAATGCCAGACGCGGTCCTGAGTACACCTGGGAGCGTGAGGACCGGATGAAAGAGAAATACCCCCACCTTTTTCCTAAGAACCCTGCATCTACAAGCAGAACTTAAATTTCAGGAAGAAATTTATTTAACGGGGGGAGAATGTGACAACCCTCACTAAACCAAGTCTCCGTACAACTTAATTAATAATTAATTACTGCTTAATTACTGTGCTTACTTGAACTTGTGAATAAACTGCTACTTGAATACAGATACATGTACTTACTTGCATCATACTTTACTTGCTGTCACTATATTATTTACATGACTGAACCTTAGTGACAAACATGATGCACAAAAAGCACAGTAGCACTATAACGGATAACCTATTGAACATGCTGATAAAGCCAGCATCAGGCAAACACTGCCTCTAAGGCCTGTATGAGCCAGAAATATTTTGCTACACTAGTGGTGAGTGCAGGGATATAAGGGTTGTAGAACTGCGTCTCTAGGGATAAGTTACAATGACTGGATGTGCCTAAAACGTACTCTAAGTACAAAATTCAGCACTTTACATAACAATTCAGCTTTTAGCTAACTAATAAAGTGCCAAAACTTGAGAAAAATATTACTAGACACTTTCCAAAGTGTCAGAAATGAGTTGTGTCACTAAAAGGGGTAATAACGACACTTTAAAGCTTTGTTAGCACTTTAACGGATTACTATCCAACCGAACAACCGGATTCTACCCGAAACATGAAAATATTGTTATTTTCATTATTTACCTTTTTCTGAGCCAGTTAGGGTCCCTGAATGCCCTAACACCCGCTTCAAAGCACTACACATTAGTAACCGGGTTAGTCCCTAAACTAACCTAGCTTAACTAACTAGTACCTAACTAATGGTTGGAAACTAACCAAATACCCCCCCCCCCCCCCTTACGATTTCGGTCACCATAGGGTGACACCTTTTGTACCTTTGTGATTATTATAATCACCATTGTCTAATATCTAGAATACATAAGGACCTTCGGTTAATGACCAAGCTAATTATCTATAAGATCAACCTAAGACACAACATAACTTTCATCACTCAACACAACACTCACACCTCTCTCTCTCTCCCTTTGGCTCTCGGCCGAACCCACACCCACACACCCATCCATTTTCGAGTTTGATCTTGCAAGTTCCAAGCATCTACAAGTGTTAAGGGTCGCATATTAGGAAGCTTGGTGCAATCGGAAGGCGAAGGACCTCTTTATCTTGCTTTTATCCACCTCATTTGCGCGTAGATTCTTCCCTAGCCTCGAGCTAGTGGTATGATGTTTAAATCCCTATCTCGAACTAATCTAAAGCGGTTAATATGTGGTGTAATGATTAAAACTCGAAATCTTACAAAATGGTGCATTAAAGTCTACTAAAAAGATGAAAAATGATGGTTAAAAGCTCACAAGTTGTGTAAATGTTGTAGTAATTGAAATTTGTGATTATTGAGACCCGATCTATGTTGTGGTAGCTCGGATCATCACTTAACCCGGTTTGGTCATGATCACGAATCATGACATAAGGTTGTTTTGAATAGAACAAGGGTTAAAGGGTGAAACTCTACCACACACGAATCATGAACTTGTGTAAAAATGTTTTACTTGTGGAATAGTGTTTAAAACTAGCAGATCTACGTATCTGCAAGTGGTATTTTCAAAGGACCAAGCGTTAAAGAAATCATGCTTTCTAAAAATGGATCTTACACTAACAAGAATGGTTTTTAGAACACACAAGTGTGTAAACACTTGCGTAACACAAAGTTTCGACAAAATAACTATTTTTGTAAAAATTGACGAGAAGTTGTAAAGACGGAACTTCCATAAAAACGAGGTTTTTACAAAATCGGATTGTTTTATATATAGATCCACTAAAAGTAATGAGATTTACTTCACAGTTTGGATAAATCACAAGTTCATGAAATTTATGCGATTTATATATATTTTGACTAGTTTGTGGTTTGAACATTGTTTTGGTTGAATGAGAAGATTGTTGTTTTGATTTATAAAAGAAAATGATACGCTTGAAAGCGTGGTCACCTCCAGTTACAGAGGAAACTCTGGTGAAATTTTTCCAAAAGCCTAACACTTAGAAATATTTTCACTCTAAGTGTTAGAAATACATTTTGACTTGTTTTCAAAATATAAGTTTCGCCACGACTATATTTACAAAACATCGGAGGTGGGATTTTCACAAAATAAAACGTGATACATATATATATTAAGTATATATTTTTCACAACATCACTTGTATAAGTGTTTATGATTATTTTGTGAACAACGTAAATATTATTTTTAGAGTAAAAATAATATTACTAAGTATTATTTTGGGAAATCACATGTATTAAAATATAATATTTTTGGGAAGAATATTTATATTTTGGAGTTGGAAATAAAATATATTAAGTGAGACTTAATAGTGAAATCTGAATGTTACGAACGCACATGTATTAAATCCCCCATCCTTGGGAAGGAGAATAACTACCAAGTATATACATAACGTAAACACGAAATAGTTGCCTAACTATTTCCCAAAAAATTAAACCATAAAGCTAAGGCACGGCCGTCCGTCTAATAGAGTTAGCACGTGTAGGTCGTCATACAGCTGATTGATTTGGAGGAATACTTGGTAGAGACGCACCACTGTGAGTTCATGTCCCCCTTTTCTCTAACTGTTTTCAGTTTTCTTAACTGCGGGGGTGAAATACATGTTACTTTGATTTCAAGTACTTTATACACGGTATGGTTAGCGTAAGGAGGTTTACTACTTAGATCATGTGAGTGGGTAGGAGCAATATGAGGCCATTAGTCCTCATGGCGGGACCAAGGGACAGGAGCGGTAGATCTATCTGGGTGTAGCGAGCCCAGCCCCAGGCCAAACTAGAAACGGACCTTGGGGTGACTTTGTCCACATACTAATGCCGTGGCGAAATCTGCTAGGTTTGAGTCTCCCTATTTGCACTTCACATATATCAGTGGCCTTGCAAACCATTGGTGATCTCAATTCCCTTATTTGCTACATACCAAGACTATTTTTATACTCACAAAGGTTTACTTACTCACTTACACATGAACTCGCTCAACATTATTGTTGATTTTTCAACTTACATGTATTTCAGGAAATTAAAGATCTGGCGCGGTATGTTATGTTTTGCCGCTGCATATGGGTTCCGAGGTCATCCGGGTTTAGGAAATGTGACTTTTTCCTGGACAAGTCACAAATCTTAATCTGCGTTTATTTCATGTTAATGGTTATGTTTTTAAAGACAATGTTTTATGTTACGATGTTGTAAGTCTCTAAGACAATGGTATGTTACTCTGGTTTTAAAACTTAATCAAATGGATGATCTTGCATGATTTTATTTCATATAGCTTTGTTATGGTTAAGCTATGGTATTAAGAAGTCACACCAAAATTAACCACGCTTCCGCAAAGCCAGGGTGTGACAGCGATCCTACCAGAAGTGGGACACCCACACCGACGAATATGACAGAACATGCCAGGAGGGAGATAATACAAGTGTGTTCAGCCGGTTGCAACAGGATCACAAAAGTTATAAACCTCGCGTGGTTTATAATCCAGAAGTAGAGCACGATTACAAATTAATCTACCGCCCGACAGAGGCAGCGCAGAATTCGAAGTTTATCAGTGAAATTGCCTTAGCTCCCTTGGAAAAAGAGAAAATGCCATCAAATATCGGTAAATTCAATCGCATGACAGATCCGGAGGATCACCTTCGTGTCTTCAACAGCGCAGGTTTGGTAGGAGGATGGACTTTGCCAATGTGGTGCCATCTATTCATCCAAACTCTCATAGGTGTAGCGCGACTATGGTTCGATAACCTACCAGTTGGGAAGATAACGTCGTGGGTGGATCTAAGAGAAAAATTCTTAGTGCATTTTAGCCAACAATGAAGGTCTATCAGAGACACTGCTGACGTGATGAATATTTGGAGACGTGACGATGAGAGCTTAGAGGACTTCATAACGCGTTACAACAAGGAAGTACTAGAGATCGGCGATGTTCACGAACACCTAGTACGAGCGCAGTTCAAGTATGATGTCTGCTGCGATGACATGATCAAGGTTCTGTCAGGAACGGAGGGGTTACCCAAGAGTTGGGAGAAGCTGATGGCTGCGGCCAAAGTGTACGCCCAGACATAACGAAACCTCAGCACCAACATGCCACCGCCACCGCACAATCGCCCATAAGACATGAGTGGTAGTGGTGGAAAGAAATTCAAGAAGAATTGGCACGACTCAACCTCTGGAACGTACTCATCTGAAGATGCGCGAGCAACCATAAACAAGCTCGCAGTGCAAAGGGAAACAAAGCAAGAGAATAGAGAACGACAGTGGACCCCCTTAACGAAAACTCCGGCGGAGGTGCTCAGCACAGAAGACTATCAGTTTAAAACCCCTCCACCAATGAAGAACAAGAAAGGTCAAGATCCGAATCAATATTGTGACTACCACAAGGATATTGGTCACACTATAAACAATTGTATATCTCTCCGCACCGAGATTGAAAAAGCGCTCAAAAGCGGTGAACTCACCCACTTACTGCAGAACGTGTAGAAGGATATAAAGCAAATTACTCGCGGAGATGAAGGCCCGAGTAAGAAAGCAAAAAACTAAGCGACGCAAGAAGCAAGTAGCATACAATAGCCTCTTCACATGTTGTTCAAGTTCTTTAAGTTACCAATCCATGGCGTAGAACTATAGTATGAGTAAGTTAAGTTCCATTTAATTATCCTAAACAGACGACGTTGTACTACGGCCTCTGAGCCTTATCATTAATCAAAGCAAAGTTAGTTCTATTATTTCTATGTTTATTACAAAGTGCATGCAATTCCTTTTGGTAAGCGCAAAAACATTATGGTAACTGTAACACAAGTCTCATGAATGGTCAACGATCACACGCATCGCGCAAGGCCCAGCCTTATGTTCACACATGAGCTTTAAACCACCTTTATTCGCCTTACCTAATCAAAGCAATTGTACTCATGCAAAATATTGTAAGTCAAACACACTTCATACTAGTTACTTGCGCATCACACGCCTTAAGAAGAAATTATAAACATGCACGACAGTGTATTAAATAAAGTTACTTGCGGCACAGCGCATTAACAAGCAGGGATCCACATCCCAAAACCTACAGTTAACTATCAATTGTTCATACAAAGAAAGGAAAACCTAAGTCAGGTCTTCCTCTTCACCTCCTTCCTTATCTAGAAAATTTCTCTTAATCGCGTCATGAACTCTTCAAAGTGTATCGCATCATTAATAAGATCCATAACTGGAAGCTATAAAGTGTTAAACTGCGTCTTTGCAGTAGCAAGAGCAGCTCCAGTATCAACACCATGAGTAGCAGACTTACTTGTGTCCGAGTCAACCTTTAAAGCGTTAACCACATGGTGATAACACTCTGCATACCCTTGGGCCTACCCATCATTCCGTGCAGCAACCAGCAGATGCGCAAATGTCTTATCTAGTTCTTCAGAATTAAGAACTGACTCAACAACCTGCACAAAAAGTAAAGAAGAGTCAAAAGACGCATAAACATCACCAAATATTATCAGAGATAGCTAAACTTACGCTTGCAATCCCGTGCTCTTTCAACCACAACATATCACTCTTCAACGGCTCAAGCTCACTCTCCGTCGTTGCCAGCGCAGTCCCTGAATTCTCCAACTTATCTTTAGTCTCAGTGAGGCGGCGGGAAGTTTCAGCCTGTTTGGTCTGTTCAAGCTCTAAATCTTTTTTAGCAGCTTCAACTTCCACCTTAAGTTGTTCCTGCTCAGATAATAAAGAAATAAGTTCTTCTATCACCTTATCTTTAAGGGAAAGGGTAGCACAGGTATGTACCTCTCTTTGTTCGCTTCTTTCCCTATGAGAGCGCGCCTCATCACGTGCTGCTTCAGCTTCAGCCTTCTCTTGCTTCAATTTATCAATCTACGCATCTTGTTTTTTCAACTTCTAAACTTCAGCTTTAAGATTGTTGATAACGTTGCGGAGACCCATTTTCTCAACATTATCTTTTTCGTAAATCTCTTTCCAATTTTTGCGCTCTTTAGAAAGAAGGGCAGCCTCAGCCTCTGCCTTTCTCTTCCATCCCGCAACCGACCATTCTTCAGTTTTTCGATGATGATCAAACTTGGCTCGGTCAGCCTCCAAAGTGGCTTTCAACTGGGCTACTCGGGCCTCATCTTCAGAAAAATTTTTCTTGGACTCTTCATACGCAACCTATTCTTTGTGCATACTACGCCACTCGCGCACTATGCGATGCGTAGTAGACGTGTAAGTAGCAGCCTCTGCAAGATAAGCGTGATAGGTCTGCTCATGAGGACGTCCCTCTTGAAATTTAATCTCCCCTGGAGGAAAGGTTCCCTACAACTAGTCTCGGCACACACGCCAGTCTGAAAAGGTATCACCTTTCTTCAGATTCCAAACTGGAGCATGAACTTCACTGGCATTCTTCTCTGAGTAAGTTCTATAATAATAATCCCCTAGAGTTTCATCCGGGCGGATAGGGGAATTTTTATCAGCATAAGCAACACAACCTTGGTCCTCAACAGGGACCTTCTCAACATTTGCAGGCGCAGAGGCAAAACCCGCGGTAGGGGAAGTTTCCACATGGTCTTCTTGAGCAGATTTCTCTTTTTCTAGGTCCTGCGCCACAACTTCAGGAGATTTCGGATGCCCAGCATCAACACCCGTAGCCTCCGGGCTAATAACCTTCTCCGTTTTCACCACAACTTCAACAAGCTTTTCAACCTCGGGGTTCCCTACCTTAGCAGAATTCTCCGCCTCATCACCACCACCAGCTTTAGTGCTTTCTGGCTGCTCGCTAATCAGGGCACGAGAT
The DNA here is from genome assembly GCA_030545235.1 of Helianthus tuberosus. Lineage (NCBI taxonomy): Eukaryota > Viridiplantae > Streptophyta > Magnoliopsida > Asterales > Asteraceae > Helianthus > Helianthus tuberosus. The sequence goes on from CM060395.1 coordinate 80,619,256, forward strand.
GGTGAAGGTGTAAGATCCTCATTAGCCACGGATGATGGCTCCGCGTGCACAGGGGAACTTGGTTTTTCTTCGAAGATGAAAAACAGATTACAACCATGCAATACGCGTAGAAAGGAAATAAAGAAAAGACATGCCTAGAGGAAGTTTCGCAATAAAGGCATCAAGATTGCATCTTCTAGTGATTTTCTTCTTTTAAACCTTCTTGGCAGGCTGCCCTTCAGCATCAGCGTCAGCTTGTTTTCTTTTTCCAGCCTTTTTCATCAATAAAGGCTCTGGACTTGACTCCAAGTCAATTGGGTCATCAGGATTCGAAGGAGGGATATCAGAAGTATCCCTAGGTTCCGCCTTTGGCTTCTTCACCACTACAGGCGCAAGTCCCTCCAATGAATCAGACACCACTACATAATCACACCAGGAGTCAGAGGATTGGCGCGTACCTTCTTTCCTTCAAAATTTTTACCCTTGGATGACTGGGCTTTTGCTGTGTCCGCTCTTTTCAGCAAAACATTAGCGGCAGGCGCACGTTTCTTTTTCTCAGGGCCTATGCCCAGGTTAGTCAACTCATCTACTTAAGAGAAACACTGCAAATTTACCTCACGCGCAAAAGAACTACACCGCAACATAAAAACAAAAATGCATACTTACCAGCGCCAGGGGGAGGTTACGCGGCCAAATCTTCATCGCGCGGAAGAACAAAATTCTTTACAATACGAAGATACAAAAGCTCCTCATCAGCCTTTTTTGGAACGGTTCCCATCTTCCCACCTTCTCTCTCGAATGCAACAACATAAAGAGAGACAACTGAAGAAAGCAAGGGCATGTTTAATCAAAAAGGGGGGGGGGGAAGAGAAAGCAGCAAACAGTGTAAGGAAACCCCAAAACTCACCTTTACCGTTTTCTGTGTACACTAGCTTATCCTCTCGGTTCATCCGCCAGCAAAGACTCATACCAGCACCAACCAGGGCTTTCTCTGGCAAAGCAATCGACGGAACATCCTTTAGATCCTGGTACCAATTTTCTGAGAAAGGAGTTTGTATGGTTTCGGTTGGAACGTCCTCTCTACCCCTAAAAACCATCTTCATCGGAATCACTCCGGCTTAATAAAGAAGAATTTTGGCTTCCAATCGTGGAAAGATTTCGGGGGTTGCAGCAAGATCTTTTTCACAGAAACCCATTGGACAAACACCCGGAAACGGGTAACCGTCGGCTCAATAAGCATTGTACGGCAGACAAACTCAAAATGACTAACCTTAACCATCCCAATAGGGTGCATTTGGGAAATATGAAACTTGTAATACGAAAGAATTTCAAGGAAAAATTTTGTCACAGGTAATCGAAAGTTGCCTGCAGAAAAGAAATCCCAAAACAAGGTGATATACCAGGCCGGAGCATCCGCCGCTGTCTGGCCCTCGTCAGGATATCGAGCATCCCAACTATTAGGGAACTTGAAGTTTCGAACCAAACCATTGAAGGTTTCCCTAGGCCACTTCAATGGTGGAAGACCAAAAGCCATTTCTTCAGAAGAATCTTCGTGATGTTCTCCGGTTGACATAGAGGGGAAAATTATAAGTTTTTCAAAGAAGTCACAGGAAAGACGAAGAATAAGGGGTCTTCAAATGACAATAATGGCAAAAATAGGCAACCAAAGAATTTATATACTCACCGCCATAAATGACCTAGATAACAGCAACAACACCTTTTTCGGAATAGACACGGTTATCTAAGCATCAGGGGCGAGTGGGAAGAACAATGACGCATGTTCACACACACGTGGAAGCCACGATCAACAATGAACAACTGACAGTGACAGCCTGTCACACGTCAACAGTCATCACTGCACCCCTTCATCTGCTAAAAGTTAAGATTTTCAAAATAAAAATCATGAGCAAGAATATCTTCCCCAATAAGATCCTTCATTTTCGCGCCAAAAAACTCTACAACAAGAAAGCACCCATCTCTCAAAGTCTAGTGCTCCACTTATTTTCATAAGAGCAACACTAGACTGGGGGGACTTGAAGGGGTAAGGTCCCAAAAACCCTGCTTAGGCGTTCAGGACCATACCACAACTTCACCAACAATAAACCTTTTCCAAAGAACCTTGCGCGGTCGCACACTGGTTCTAAAAAGGAACTTGAAAAGAAAAACAGTAATCAACATCCGCGCACCAAAAGGAAACTAACAAATCCTTGCGCCAACTCCCATACAACAGATAGGATAAAATCCCTATCTGTTAAAGTTTGAGTCAGCAGGGATACAGTCCTAAGTAGCCGGGATACAGTTTTAATAGTAGCTTACATATGGGGGGATGAAAGAGTTTGGACCCCCGCCATCCAATACTGGTGGATATTGAAGGAGGTCCTACTAAATTTAACCCAGGTCCTTGCTGGATCTATACACTGAACAAGGCAAGACTCTTACCAAACCATTCCCTTAACCCCCGACCAGGTAGCCAACATACCTCCATATAGACCGTGGAGATATGAATTGTGAAAATCTTTTATTTTATATAGACAGTAAAATAATGCCAAGACACCACGGATAAACGATAAGGAAGACTCACCTTCAACATAAGAAACTAGTTATTAAAGTCATTAATACATAACCAAATAAAAAGTGCTCAAAGATTAAAATTAAAAGGTATTACACTAGACACTTGTCTTCACCAAGTGATGTAAGAGACTTAGGCAAACATGGCCTTTGATTGTTAAGAACTCTTACGATCAATCTTGGATCCCGAGACTACTACACACACTCTATAATGGATGATGGTGGTGGATGTGGGTTGGGATGGTGGTGGAGGGTGGGTGTAGTGTGAGAGAGGTGGTTTGCCAAGGGATGGTATGCAAATGAGCCAAGCACCCCTATTTATAGCCTGAACAGAATCTCGAGCACGGCCCCATGTCCATTGGGCACTGCCCCGTGTCCATCCCCTTCTCTTTCTTCATTAATTGCAGTTTTCTGCATTAGTTGACCACGCCCCCGTGTCCGCTGGGCACGACCCCGTGTGCAGAAGCGTATCTGTACTATCAAGATTTCCTCAGATTCTGCGAATCTTAGAGTTGACCACGACCCCGTGTCCGCTGGGCACGCCCCCGTGGTGGGAGATAGAAGCTTCTACAACTTTGTCTTTCTGCAGACACTTGGGCACGCCCCTGTGCTCACTGAGCATGGGGCGTGTTCAGCCTTATGTTCTCTTGTTTTGTTTGGGAAGATGTTGTCGGAGGGTCGGGCATGCCACGTTTGTTCCTTTTCTTGTATTTATGTTAGATTTAGCTGCCTTTTTTGCTTCTTTTGTTCTTTTGAGCTCATTTAATCATGAAAATACAAAAGGAAGACAAAAACACACTTTTTCCAACATTAGTACTAAAAAGGGTTAGTTTTATGCCACATTTGATGTAATTTATATGTTGCATTTTGCACACATCAAATACCCCCACACTTGAATCTTTGTTTGTCCTCAAGCAAAACTCTTTATAATGTGGCTTTTACACTCCCAAATGGAACGGGTAGAAGAGAAGGTTTTTGGGCTTGTCATAGAGTGTCGGGATTTCCAAGATTCTTTATTAAGTTTTATTTTTATTTATTTACAATCCTATTCGTCATGATTTATTTAAAACATTACATAAGATAAATTACTTATTAGGGCATAACATGCATTTTTAAAATTCCATTTATATACAAGTTCACATACCTCACGGGGGATCACTCAACACTCGGCCGAAGATGTATTTTAGTGAATCACTCGAGAGCGGCATGGAACTTACTCCTACCATAAGCTTGCCAGGCAATCAATCCTCCTCCTTTTTAAGTATACACCTTTGTAAATATCAAGAGGACCTTTGGGTGAAGGGTAAGGCTTGGGTTAAAGGTAGGTGGTTGGGTTAGTGGTTAGTAAAAGGGCGAAAGGCGTAAAAAGCGTCGGTTTTCGTAAGACTTTTTATTTTTGTAATCTTTTTATTTTGATGAAGCCGTTATTCAAACAAAGTTATTTTTGATAAACTTGTTTGTTTATTCCTTTTTGTTTCATCATCATCATCATCAATTTTTTTTATTTTTTTTTATTTTTTTGAAGTCGTAAGAAAAACCGAGCTTGTTACTAAAACAAAGGGTTAAAAATAAAAAAAGGTTTGGTGGGTAAAAGGGTGTTTATTTTGTGTTAAGAAATGAAAAGGTTTAGGCTCAAAGGGGTTAACTAGGGGGATTTTGGGTAGGTGGTAAAAAAAAAAAGTAATGGTGTAGAAATAAAAAAGGGTTAGTCCTAATGCCTTCATAAGTTACTTATTCAGGTTTAAGTTGGTAAGGACCGGGAATGTATCGTCGTGGCAAGTTCTAGAGTCGTAAGAACCAAGCGGCTATTCACACAAGAAACGAAAAAGGAGCATTTAGTTTATAGATATGTATTTGTATGGTCAATAAATGCTCAAAACTCACTTTTTGTGGGAATAGGTTTTTATGTGAGCAAGTATATATAATCAAATTTTATTTGTGGGAATAGGTTTTTAGGGGAAGGTTCATTGAGAAGAAAATTTTATTGAGAAAAAAAGAATAAAAGGGTATAATTGTAAAACTTTAAATAGTTTTTTTCTCATCTCATTTATTATTATGTTTGACTAATTAATTAGTCATTAAGACTATAATCCTCCACACTAAATATTTTTTCCTACACACATCAAAAGTTATCCTACACATTTCGAAATTTATCCTACACATATTGAAATTTATCCTACACAACTCGTAATTTATCCTACACGCCTCATATTTATCCTACACTTTAAATGAATTTTTATTTTTATTTTTTGTGAAAAATATATATGTTAAAATTAAGTTACAAATTTAATATAGTTAGTTATTAAAGATGAAACTACCAATTAATGATGTATGTATGTTTACTAATATACCCTTATAGTTACATTAAGTACAAATATTAAATGAAGTCTAATGAAGCATTCCTATTGGTTGAAATTTCTTCTTTTTTCTTCTTACAAAAAATTTCTTCTCATTTGAACCCTCCTATAATCATGCTGTTTCATAATTTTCTTATGTTGGTTCTTTTTATCACGACGCTATCGGTTGTAAATTTATAAAAATATAACCTTTTTAGAATTTGAAATTCCCAAATTAAACCTAGACAGGTAAAAAAAATATTTTTTTTTGAAAAAAAATTGCGGTGATTAGCGGTTCCAATAGAGTTTTGTGTAAGGCTTGTAATTAGGACTTGCAAGATTCAAGGTTTTAGCATCCCCCCCCCCCACACTTAAATTACACATTGCCCTCAATGTGTCCCAAAAATAAGTTTTTAGGTTGATTGAATGTGTAAAAAGGTGTGAAAAAGCAAAAAATTATGTTACTGGGCGTCTGGACACGGCCCCGTGGTGTCCGGGCACGGCCCTGTGTTCAGATCGCCAGTAACAGAAATTGGTAAAAAGAAACAGAAGCCTGGGCACGGGGGCGTGTTCAGCGAGCACGCCCCGAGTCCAGTTACCTGAACTGGGCATTTTCTGCAGATGGTTGGGCACGGGGCGTGTTGGGTGAGCATGGCCCCGTGTTGAACTTGCTGTAATGAAGAAAATTTGTCGGGTGACCCTGTTTTTGTGCATGGGGTGCTGGTTCAAGTTTCCCTTGGAATCCTTCACCATACCGAGTGTGTTTTATTCCATTACAACATCATCCATTCACCAAATTAATTAAGACCATCATTCCATTAAATAGAGAAACTTACATAATATTCCTAATAAGTTAAAATTCTAGATAAATAGGTCAAAAGAAGCAAAAGAAGTTATAGCCTAAAGTTTATTCTATTAGCAAAATTTCCGAAAAGATAATTCTCTCGGTTGGGTGCGGCTCGAAGAACTTCTTCCTCCGGACATGGGTCCCTCACACGTCGGCGAGCCATTCCTCTATTTCCCTTGGGAGAAGAAAGGCGGGCTCATTGGCATGGGTTTGAGGGGGTGCAACCTCCACCGGGACTTCTTGTAGATCTTCAAGGGGAGGCTCCGCTGGAATGTCATCCCATCCGGTAGGATTGTTGACTCCAAGTGCTAGGTTCCAATCCTCTTGAGGGAGGATCGGTTCCATGGGAGGTTTCACAAGAATGTTCAACCTCTGGTGCAAGAGGTTGATTTCCTGAAAACTGTTTTCCAACCCCACCGTAAGATAATTTAGACGGCCTATGAGGACCTCCTCTACCGATGTCATCTCATCAAGAGCCTCACGTAATGCCATCACGTAGCGTACGAGAGTTGCTTCAATTGAAGACCTTCTTTCCTTTCGACTGTTTCTGGAGTGCGCAGAAGAGGTTCCACTTTTTTGGCTTGACATTCTACGAAAATAAACGGAAAAGTGTTTATTTTAATGAAACAGTAACCTCGGACACGGCCCCGTTCTCAATGAGCACGGCCCCGTGTTCACCTTTTTGCAGATTTTTGGAACAAGGAATCTTGGAGTTTTAAATTATTTTTTCAACTTTTAAAACATTTTTTAGCATAAATAACTTAAAACAATGTTGCAGAACTTATTTTTAACAAGATTCCTTGAACAAAAACCTAACAAACATCACAATAAAGCTTGGAACCATGGTGATTTCAAGCTCTAATGGAGGTGTTGAGGTAAAAGAAATGGAGAAGAAGGCAATGGACAAGAGAGGAAAGGACAAGATGGTTGTTAAGAACCTTCTTTTAGAAAATACCTAGCATGGTATGTGTGAAGATCCCACCAAATCTCTGTCCTTGGAATGGTCCAAATGTGCAGGATTCTTGTCCTTGGAATGGTCCAAAAGTTTCGTCTATTTCTAAGGAATTCATCTGGATCGGGTGGTTCCTTACTGGATGGAACAACCCCAAAGTGCCTGAGATACCTTAATTGCTCTAGACTAAGACGAGAACGCAAGAGGTTGTCGGTGAGGGTGATTCCTATGCTAAATGTAGGTGGACAAGTCCAACCCTTTCCCGGGCTCTCATTAAAGAAGGTGTATACCGAATCGCTCAGGTCTATGTATGCACCGAACGAAGTCGATGGAGAGTCCTTCACGACACAATCGACACAGGGACGACTATCGCTCAAGTCCTCGCTAGAGTTAGAGGTGATTTCGGGAACAACGGAGTTTTTTTTATTTGAATGCGACCCTAATAATTCTTCTTGGGTATCTTCTTGAGGTGGATTAAGGTAATCCATATCAAGTTCCTTTACCCAATTAAGAATTAAATCCTCCAATTGAAATAATTCGTCAAGAAGCATTTCTCCTAGAAGATCCGATTGGGAGCATTCGAGGGAGAGATATGGATTATTTTAACTTTCGCCCCTCTTAAGGCTACAGGAAAACAATGGGTCTATATAATGGGGCTTATAATTTAGAAAATAACATTCTAAATCTTTATGAGGGCCACCACATATTTGACACCACGTACCATAAGAGTGCCGAAAGTAAAAAACATCAGTATCACTCATGTTTGTGTCAGAAATTACCAACCGTCGAGATCTTACGGTTCTTTTTCAGTAATTGAATCTTTGGCACAGGGCGTGTTGAGTGGGCACGGCCCCGTGTTCAGCTTACTGTCTGACTTAAAACAGGATTCCCAGTACCAAAGATTGGGCACGGGGCGTGTTCAGCGGGCACGGCCCGTGCTGAGTTCTCCAGAAGCTGAAAATTAAGAAAATCCTAAAAACACAGAAAAAATTAGAAAAAAACGATTAGGCCGTTGATTCCTAACTTTCTTAAAATCCTTGTGTCCCCGGCAACGGCGCCAAAAACTTGATGCGTGTGAAGTGTCGTATAGTTTTTAATGTATATTTTAAGCCCTTTAACACTTTTTAGCCAAGTTTTAAATTTATAAAACATGATATTTACTAACACTAAACACACATATGGGCAAGTGCACCCATCGTGAGCGCAGTATAGTGTTGGTAAGATACTGAGGTCGTCCAAGGACACAAGAGCTTTTAATACCGGTTTATCCTCAACGTCTAATCAAATCAAAAGTTTAGAAAAAGGTTTTTAAACTAGAAAAATAAAACTAAGAAAAATGCAGAAAAATAAAATAAAATAAAAACAGTTAGACAAGATGAATCACTTGGATCCGACTCGTGTTTAGTGTAACCTTTGATTATTTCCGCACTTTTGCACTTTTTAAGATATTATCTTAGTTATAGTAGTAGGCCCCTCTTTTGAAGGTGACGTTACCCTCAACCCAGTAGTTTGAGTCAGCAAGGATACAATCCTAAAGGGTTGGATTATTGAAAGATAATTAATTAAGTTATTAATGCGTAATTTGGTAGGCCCCTCTTTTGAAGGTGACGTTACCCTCGGCTAGGTAGTCTGAGTCAGCAGGGATACAGTCCTAAGTAGCCGGGTTAAAGTTTTAATAGTAGCTTACATATGAGGGGATCAAAAAGTTTGGACCCCCGCCATCCAATACCGGTGGGTATTGAAGGAGGTCCTACTAAATTTGACCCAGGTCCTTGCAGGATCTATACTCTGAACAAGGCAAGACTCTTACCAAACCATTCCCTTAACCCCCGACCAGGTAGCCAACATACCTACATATAGACCGTGGAGATATGAATGGTGAAAATCTTTTATTTTATATAGACAGTAAAATAATGCCAAGACACCACAGACAAACGATAAGGAAGACTCACCTTCAACATAAGAAACTAGTTATTAAAGTCATTAATACATAACCAAATAAAAAGTGAGAAAAGATTAAAAATAAAAAGTATTACACTAGACACTTTTCTTCACCAAGTGATGTAAGAGACTTAGGCAAACATGGCCTTTGATTGTCAAGAACTCTTATGATCAATCTTGGATCCCGAGACTACTACACACACTCTATGATGGATGATGGATGATGGTGGTGGATGTGGGTTGTGATAGTGATGGAGGGTGGGTGTAGTGTGAGAGAGGTGGTTTGCCAAGGGATGGTTTGCAAATGAGCCAAGCACCCCTATTTATAGCCTAAACAGAAGCTCGGGCACGGCCCCGTGTCCATTGGGCATGGCTCCGTGTCCATCCCCCTTCTCTTTCTTCATTAATTGCAGTTTGTATGCATTAGTTGACCAGGCCCCCGTGTCCGCTGGGCACGACCCCGTGTGCAGAAGCGTATCTGTACTATCAAGATTTCCTCAGATTCTGCGAATCTTAGAGTTGACCACGGCCCCGTGTCCGCTGGGCACGCCCCCGTGGTGGGTGATAGAAGATTCTACAGCTTTGTCTTTTCTGCAGACACTTGGGCACGCCCCCGTGCTCACTGAGCACGGGGCGTGTTCAGCCTTCTGTTCTCTTGTTTTGCTTGGGAAGATGTTGTCGGAGGGTCGCGCATGCCACGTTTGCTCGTTTTCTTGTATTTATATTCAATTTAGTTGCCTTTTTGCTTCTTTTGTTCTTTTTAGCTCATTTAATCCTGAAAATACAAAAGGAAGACAAAAACACACTTTTTCCAACATTAGTACTAAAAAAGGGTTAGTTTTATGCCACATTTGATGTAATTTATATGTTGCATTTTGCACACATCAGACACCAAAAAATAAACACTAAAAAATTGGCTACAATTTAAGGAATGTGTTTAGTGACGACATCAGATTCCTAATTGATAGAGAAAGGTCTGGTGGCAAGAAAAGTTGCTTTCAGGAGGTTGTCATGTGTTTTCGCTCGACGATTCCATTCTTGGGTGATTGGGTTGGCCCTTGTTCCTGTAACTCGAATCCTTGCCCGGTATATCCCATTTTAGTTTTACACCATTGTGAACCTTACTCCTTTTTTACTCTCTGATCGAGGTTGTCGGCATTCAAAATCTTCGTAAACTAAATCACACGTGTATATGTTGACATTTAAGAGATATACAGTGAAGAAAATCAAGAGCAATGGTGATACATATGCGCATTAGATACCAAAAAATAAACACTCAAAAAATGGCTACAATTTAAGGAATGTGTTTAGTGATGGCATCAGATTCCTAATTGATGGAGAAAGGTCTGGTGGCAGGAAAAGCTCCTTTCAGGAGGTTGTCAAGTGTTTTCGCTCGACGATTCCATTCTTGGGTGGTTAGTTTGGTACTTGTTCCTGTAACTCGAATCCTAACCCGGTATATCCCATTTTAGTTTTACACCATTGTGAACCTTAGGCCTTTTTTACTCTCTTATCGAGGTTCTCAGCATTGAAAAATCTTCGTAAACTAAATCACACGTGTATATGTCGACATTTAAGAGATATACAGTCAATAAAATGAAGAGCAATGGAGATATATATGCGGATTAGACACAAAAAAATAAACACTTAAAAAATGGCTACAATTTAAGGAATGTGTTTAGTGACGGCATCAAATTCCTAATTGATGGAGAGAGGTCTGGTGGCAAGAAAAGCTGCTTCCAGGAGGTTGTCAAGTGTTTTCGCTCGACGATTCCATTCTTGGGTGGTTGTTTTGGCCCTTGTTCCTGTAACTCGAATCCTACCCGGTATATTCCATTTTAGTTTTACACCATTGTGAACCTTACGCCTTTTTTACTCTCTGATCGAGGTTTTCGGCATTGAAAAATGTTCGTAAACTAAATCACACGTGTATATATTGACATTTAAGAGATATACAGCCATGAAAATCAAGAGCAATGGTGATATATATGCGGATTAGACACCAAAAAATAAACACTCAAAAAATGGCTACAATTTAAGGAATGTGTTTAGTGAAGGCATCAGATTGCTAATTGATGGAGAAAGGTCTGGTGGCAAAAAAAAGCTTCTTCCAGAAGGTTGTCAAGTGTTTTCGCTCGACGATTCCATTCTTGGGTGGTTGGTTTGGCACTGGTTTTCTGTAACTCGAATCCTAGCCCGTTATATCCCATTTTAGTTTTACACCATTGTGAACCTTACGCCTTTTTACTCTTTGATCGAGGTTCTCGGTATTGAAAAATCTTCGTAAACTAAATCACACGTGTATATGTTGACATTTAAGAGATATACACTCAAGAAAATCAAGAGCAATGGTGATATATATGCGGATTAGACACCAAAAATAGACATTCAAAAAATGGCTACAATTTAAGGAATGTATTTAGGGACGGCATCAGATTCATAATTGAAGGAAGAAAAGCTGCTTCTAATAGGTTGTCAAGTGTTTTCGCTCGACGATTCAATTCTTGGGTGGTTGGTTTGGCCCTTGTTCCTGTAACTCGAATCCCAGCCCGGTATATCCCATTTTAGTTTTACACCATTGTGAACCTTACGCCTTTTTTACTCTCTGATCGAGGTTCTTGGCATTGAAATATCTTCGTAAACTAAATTACACATGTATATGTTGACATTTAATAGATATACAGTCAAGAAAATCAAGAAAAATGGTGATATATATGCGTATTAGACACCAAAAAATAAACACTCAAAAAATGGTTACAATTTAAGGAATGTATTTAGTGACGGCATCAGATTCCTAATTAATGGAGAAAGGTCTGGTTGTAAGAAAAGCTGCTTCCAGGAGGATGTCAAGTGTTTTCGCTCGACGATTCCATTCTTGGGTGGTTGGTTTGGCCCTTGTTCCTGTAACTCGAATCCTAGCCCGGTATATCCCATTTTAGTTTTACACCATTTTGAACCTTACGCCTTTTTTACTCTCTCTGATCGACGCTCTCGGCATTGAAAAATCTTCGTAAACTAAATCACACATGTAAATGTTGACATTTAAGAGATATATAGTCTAGAAAATCAAGAGCAATGGTGATATATATGCGGATTAGACAACAAATTATAAACACTCAAAAAACGGCTACAATTTAAGGAATGTGTTTAATGATGGCATTAGATTCCTAATTGATGGAGAAAGGTCTGGTGGCAAGAAAAGCTGCTTCCAGGAGGTTGTCAAGTGTTTTCGCTCGGCGATTCCATTCTTGGGTGATTGGGTTGGCCCTTGTTCCTGTAACTCGAATCCTAGCCCGGTATATCCCATTTTAGTTTTACACCATTGTGAACCTTACTCCTTTTTTACTCTCTGATCGAGGTTGTCGGCATTCAAAATCTTCGTAAACTAAATCACACGTGTATATGTTGACATTTAAGAGATATACAGTGAAGAAAATCAAGAGCAATGGTGATACATATGCGCATTAGATACAAAAAAATAAACACTCAAAAAATGGCTACAATTTAAGGAATGTGTTTAGTGATGGCATCAGATTCCTAATTGATGGAGAAAGGTCTGGTGGCAGGAAAAGCTCCTTTCAGGAGGTTGTCAAGTGTTTTCGCTCGACGATTCCATTCTTGGGTGGTTAGTTTGGTACTTGTTCCTGTAACTCGAATCCTAACCCGGTATATCCCATTTTAGTTTTACACCATTGTGAACCTTAGGCCTTTTTTACTCTCTTATCGAGGTTCTCAGCATTGAAAAATCTTCGTAAACTAAATCACACGTGTATATGTCGACATTTAAGAGATATACAGTCAATAAAATGATGAGCAATGGTGATATATATGCGGATTATACACAAAAAAATAAACACTTAAAAAATGGCTACAATTTAAGGAATGTGTTTAGTGACGGCATCAAATTCCTAATTGATGGAGAGAGGTCTGGTGGCAAGAAAAGCTGCTTCCAGGAGGTTGTCAAGTGTTTTCGCTCGACGATTCCATTCTTGGGTGGTTGTTTTGGCCCTTGTTCCTGTAACTCGAATCCTACCCGGTATATTCCATTTTAGTTTTACACCATTGTGAACCTTACGCCTTTTTACTCTCTGATCGAGGTTTTCGGCATTGAAAAATGTTCGTAAACTAAATCACACGTGTATATGTTGACATTTAAGAGATATACAGCCCTGAAAATCAAGAGCAATGGTGATATATATGCGGATTAGACACCAAAAAATAAACACTCAAAAAATGGCTACAATTTAAGAAATGTGTTTAGTGAAGGCATCAGATTACTAATTGATGGAGAAAGGTCTGGTGGCAAAAAAAAGCTTCTTCCAGAAGGTTGTCAAGTGTTTTCGCTCGACGATTCCATTCTTGGGTGGTTGGTTTGGCACTTGTTTTCTGTAACTCGAATCCTAGCCCGTTATATCCCATTTTAGTTTTACACCATTGTGAACCTTACGCCTTTTTACTCTTTGATCGAGGTTCTCGGTATTGAAAAATCTTCGTAAACTAAATCACACGTGTATATGTTGACATTTAAGAGATATACACTCAAGAAAAATCAAGAGCAATGGTGATATATATGCGGATTAGACACCAAAAATAAACATTCAAAAAATGGCTACAATTTAAGGAATGTATTTAGGGACGGCATCAGATTCATAATTGAAGGAAGAAAAGCTGCTTCTAATAGGTTGTCAAGTGTTTTCGCTCGACGATTCAATTCTTGGGTGGTTGGTTTGGCCCTTGTTCCTGTAACTCGAATCCCAGCCCGGTATATCCCATTTTAGTTTTACACCATTGTGAACCTTACGCCTTTTTTACTCTCTGATCGAGGTTCTTGGCATTGAAATATCTTCGTAAACTAAATCACACGTGTATATGTTGACATTTAATAGATATACAGTCAAGAAAATCAAGAAAAATGGTGATATATATGCGTATTAGACACCAAAAAATAAACACTCAAAAAATGGTTACAATTTAAGGAATGTATTTAGTGACGGCATCAGATTCCTAATTAATGGAGAAAGGTCTGGTTGTAAGAAAAGCTGCTTCCAGGAGGATGTCAAGTGTTTTCGCTCGACGATTCCATTCTTGGGTGGTTGGTTTGGCCCTGGTTCCTGAAACTCGAATCCTAGCCTGGTATATCCCATTTTAGTTTTACACCATTTTGAACCTTACGCCTTTTTTACTCTCTCTGATCGAGGCTCTCGGCATTGAAAAATCTTCGTAAACTAAATCACACATGTAAATGTTGACATTTAAGAGATATATAGTCTAGAAAATCAAGAGCAATGGTGATATATATGCGGATTAGACAACAAATTATAAACACTCAAAAAACGGCTACAATTTAAGGAATGTGTTTAATGATGGCATTAGATTCCTAATTGATGGAGAAAGGTCTGGTGGCAAGAAAAGCTACTTCCAGGAGGTTGTCAAGTGTTTTCGCTCGACGATTCCATTCTTGGGTGGTTGGTTTGGCCCTTGTTCCTGTAACTCGAATCCTAGCCCGGTATATCCCATTTTTGTTTTACACCATTGTGAACCTTATGCCTTTTTACTCTCTGATCGAGGTTCTCGGGATTGAAAAATCTTCGTAAACTAAATCACACATGTATATGTTTACATTTATGAGATATACAGTCAAGAAAATCAAGAGCAATGGTGATATATATGCGGATTAGACACCAAAAATTAAACACTCAAAAAATGGCTACAATTTAAGGAATGTGTTTAGTGACGGCATCAGATTCCTAATAGGTGGAGAAATGTCTGCTGGCAAGAAAAGCTGCTTCCAGCAGGTTGTCAAGTGTTTTCGCTTGACGATTCCATTCTTGGGTGGTTGGTTTGGCCCTTGTTCCAGCAACTCGTATCCTAGCCCGGTCTATCCCATTTATGTTTTACACCGTTGTGAACCTTACGCCTTTTTTAATCTCTATTCGAGGTTCTCGGCATTGAAAAATCTCCGTAAACTAAATCACACGTGTATATGTTGACATTTAAGAGATATATAGTCAAGAAAATCAAGAGCAATGGTGATATATATGCGGATTAGACACGTAAAAATAAACACTCAAAAATGGCTACAATTTAAGGAATGTGTTTTGTGACGACATCATATTCTAATTGATGGAGAAAGGTCTGGTGGCAAAAAAAAAGCAGCTTCTAGGAGGTTGTCAAGGGTCTTCGCTCAACGATTCCATTCTTGGGTGGTTGGTTTGGCCCTTGTTCCTATAATTCGAATCCTAGCCCGGTATATCCCATTTTAGTTTTACACCATTGTGAACCTTACGCCTTTTTTTCTCTCTGATCGAGGTTCTTGGCATTGAAAAATCTTTGCAAACTAAATCACACGTGTATATGTTGACATTTAAGAGATATACAATCAAGAAAATCAAGTGCAATGGTGATATATATGCGGATTAGACACCAAAAAATTAACACTAAAAAAATGGCTACAATTTAGTGAATGTGTTTAGTGACGGCATCAGATTCCTAACTGATGGAGAAAGGTCTGGTGGCAAGAAAAGCTGCTTTCAGCATGTTGCCAAGTGTTTTCGCTTGATGATTCCATTCTTGGGTGGTTGGTTTGGCCCTTGTTCCTGTAACTCGAATACTAGCCTGGTATATCCCATTTAAGTTTTACACCATTTTGAACTTAACGGCCCTTTTAGTCACTGATCGAGGTTCTCGGCATTGAAAAATCTTTGTAAACTAAATCACGTGTGTATATGTTGACATTTAAGAGATATACAGTCAAGAAAATCAAGAGCAATGGTGATATATATACGGATTAGACACCAAAAAATTAACACTAAAAAAATGGCTACAATTTAAGGAATGTGTTTAGTGACGGCATCAGATTCCTAACTGATGGAGAAAGGTCTGGTGGCAAGAAAAGCTGCTTCCAGCATGTTGTCAAGTGTTTTCGCTTGACGATTCCATTCTTGGGTGGTTGGTTTGGCCCTTGTTCCTGTAACTCGAATCCTAGCCTGGTATATCCCATTTAAGTTTTACACCATTTTGAACTTTACGGCTCTTTTACTCTCTGATCGAGGTTCTCGGCATTGAAAAATCTTCGTAAACTAAATCACAGGTGTATACGTTGACATTTAAGAGATATACAGTCAAGAAAATAAAGAGGAACGGTGATATATATGTGGATTAGACACCAAAAAATAAACACTCAAAAGATGGCTACAATTTAAGGAATGTGTTTAGTGACGGCATCAGATTCCTAATTGATGGGGAAAGGTCTGGTGGCAAGAAAAGCTGCTTCCAGCAGGTTGTCAACTGTTTTTGCTCGATGATTCCATTCTTGGGTGGTTGGCCCTTGTTTCTGTAACTGGATTCCTAGCCCGGTATATCCCATTTTAGTTTTACACCATTGTGAACCTTACGCCTTTTTTACACTCTGATCGAGGTTCTCGGCATTGAAAAATCTTCGTAAACTAAATCACACATGTATATGATAACATTTAAGAGATATACAGTTAAGAAAATTAAGAGCAATGGTGATATATATGCGGATAAGACACCCAAAAATAAACACTCAAAAATGGCTACAATTTAAGGAATGTGTTTAGTGAAGGCATCAGATTCCTAATTGATGGAGAAAGGTCTGGTGGTAAGAAAAGCTGTTTCCAGCATGTTGTCAAGTGTTTTTGCTCGATGATACCATTCTTGGGTGGTTGGTTTGACCTTTGTTCCTGTAACTCGAATCCTAGCCTGGTATATCCCATTTTAGTTTTTAACCATTGTGAACCTTACACCTTTTTTACTCTCTGTTCGAGGTTCTCGGCATTGAAAAATATTCGTAAACTAAATCACACGTGTATATGTTGACATTTAAGAGATATACAGTCAAGAAAATCAAGAGCAATGGTGATATATAAGCGGATTAGGCACCAAAAAATAAACACACAAAAAATGGCTACAATTTAAGGAATGCGTTTAGTGACGGCATCAGATTCCTAATTGATGGAGAAAGGTCTGGTGGCAAGAAAAGCTGCTTCCAGGGGTTGTCAAGTGTTTTCGCTCGACGATTCCATTCTTAGATAGTTGGTTTGGCCCTTGTTCCTATAACTTGAATCCTAGCCCGGTATATCCCATTTTAGTTTTATACCATTGTGAACCTTACGCCTTTTTTTACTCTCTGATCGAGGTTCTCGGCATTGAAAAATATTCGTGAACTAAATCACACATGTATAAGTTGACATTTAAGAGATATACAGTCAAGAAAATCAAGAGCAATGGTGATATATATGCGGATTAGACACCGAAAAATAAACACTCAAAAAATGGTTACAATTTAAGGAATGTGTTTAAAAACGGCATCAGATTCCTAATTGACGGGGGAAAGGTCTGGTGGCAAGAAAAGCTGCTTCCAGCAGGTTATCAAGTGTTTTCGCTCGACGATTCCATTCTTGGGTGGTTGTCCCTTGTTCCTGTAACTCCAATCCTAGCCCGTTATATCCCATTTTAGTTTTACACCATTGTGAACCTTACGCCTTTTTTACACTCTGTTCGAGGTTCTCGACATTGAAAAATCTTCGTAAACTAAATCACACTTGTATATGTTGACATTTAAGAGATATACAGTCAAGAAAATCAAGAGCATTGATGATATATATGTGGATTAGAAACCAAAAAATAAACACTCAAAAAATAGCTACAATTTAAGGAATGTGTTTAGTGACGGCATCAGATTCCTAATTGATCTGGTGGCAAGAAAAGCTGCTTCTAGCAGGTTTTCAAGTGTTTTCGCTCGATGATTCCATTCTTGGGTGGTTGGCCCTTGTTCCTGTAACTGGATTCCTAGCCCGGTATATTCCATTTTAGTTTTACACCATTGTGAACTTTTCGCCTTTTTTACACTCTGCTCGAGGCTCTCGACATTGAAAAATCTTCGTAAACTAAATCACACGTGTATATGTTGACATTTAAGAGATAAACAGTCAAGAAAATTAAGAGCAATGGTGATATATAAGCGGATTAGACACCAAAAAATAAACACTCAAAAAATGGTACAATTTAAGGAATGTGTTTAGTGACGGCATCAGATTCCAAATTGATGGAGAAATGTCTGGTGGTAAGAAAACTGCTTCCAGGAGGTTGTCAAGTGTTTTTGCTCGACGATTCCATTCTTGGGTGGTTGGCCCTTGTTCCTGTAAATCGAATCCTAGCCTGGTATATCACATTTTAGTTTTACCCCAGTGTGAAACTTACGCCTTTTTTACTCTCTGTTCGAGGTTATCGGCATTGAAAAATCTTCGTAAACTAAATCACAGGTGTATATGTTGACATTTAAGAGATATACAGTCAAGAAAATCAAGGGCAATGGTGATATATATGCGGATTAGACACCAAAAAATAAACACACAAAAAATGGCTACAATTTAAGGAATGTGTTTAGTGACGGCATCAGATTCCTAATTGATGGAGAAATGTCTGGTGGCAAGAAAAGCTGCTTCCAGGAGGTTGTCAATTGTTTTTACTCGACGATTCCATTCTTGGGTGGTTGGCCCTTGTTCCTGTAACTCGAATCCTAGCTTGGTATATCTCATTTTAGTTTTACACCATTGTGAACCTTACGCCTTTTTTACTCTCTGTTCGAGGTTCTCGGCATTGAAAATCTTCGTAAACTAAATCACACGTGTATATATTGATATTTAAGAGATATACAGTCATGAAAATCAAGAGCAATGGTGATATATAAGCGGATCAGGCACCAAAAAATAAACACTCAAAAAATGGCTACAATTTAAGGAATGTGTTTAGTGACGACATCAGATTCCTAATTGATGGAGAAAGGTTTGGTGGCAAGAAAAGCTGCTTCCAGGGGGTTGTCAAGTGTTTTCGCTCGACGATTCCATTCTTAGATAGTTGGTTTGGCCCTTGTTCTTGTAACTTGAATCCTAGCCCGGTATATCCCAATTTAGTTTTACACCATTGTGAACCTTACGCCTTTTTTACTCTCTGATCGAGGTTCTCGGCATTGAAAAATATTCGTAAACTAAATCACACGTGTATAAGTTGACATTTAAGAGATATACAGTCAAGAAAATAAAGAGTAATGGTGATATATATGCGGATTAGACACCGAAAAATAAACACTCAAAAAATGGGTACAATTTAAGTAATGTGTTTAGTGACGGCATCAGGTTCCTAATTAATGTAGAAAGGTTTGGTGGCAAGAAAAGCTGCTTCCAGGAGGTTGTCAAGTGTTTTCGCTCGACGATTCCATTATTGGGTGGTTGGTTTGACAATTGTTCCAGTAACTCGAATTCTAGCCCGGTATATCCCATTTTAGTTTTACACCATTGTGAACCTTACGCCTTGTTTACTCTCTGATCGAGGTTCTCGGCATTGAAAAATCATCGTAAGCTAAATGACTCGTGTATATGTTGACATTTAAGAGATATACAGTCAAGAAAATCAAGAGCAATGGTGATGTATATGCGGATTAGACACAAAAAAATAAACACTCAAACATTGGCTACAATTTAAGGAATGTGTTTAGTGAAGGCATTAGATTCCAAATTGATGGAGAATGGTCTGGTGGCAAGAAAAGCTGGTTCCAGGAGGTTTTCAAGTGTTTTCACTCCATGATTCCATTCTTGGGTGGTTGGTTTAGCTCTTGTTCTTGTAACTCGAATCCTTGCCCAGTATATCCCATTTTTGTCTTACACCATTGTGAGCCTTACGCTTTTTTTACTCTTTGATCGAGGTTCTCGGCATTGAAAATTTTTCGTAAACTAAATCACACGTGTATATGTTGACATTTAAGAGATATACAGTCAAGAAAATCAAGAGCAATGGTGATATATATGCGGATTAAACACCAAAAATAAACACTCAAAAAATGGCTATAATTTAAGGAATGTGTTTAGTGACGGCATCAGATTTCTAATTGATGGAGAAAGGTCTTATGGCAAGAAAAGCTGGTACCAGGAGGTTGTCAAGTGTTTTCACTACACGATTCCATTCGTGGGTGGTTGGTTTGGCCCTTGTTCGTGTAACTCGAATCCTTGCTGGTATATCCCATTTTTGTTTTACTCTTTGATCGAGCATCTTGGTATTGAAAAATCATCGTAAACTAAATCACACGTGCATATGTTGACATTTAAGAGATATACAGTCAAGAAAATCAAGTGCAATGGTGATATATATGCGGAAGAGACACCAAAAAATAAACACTCAAAAAATGGCTACAATTTAAGGAATGAGTTTAGTGACGACAGCAGATTCCTTATTGATAGAGAAAGGTCTGGTGGGAAGAAAAGCTGCTTCCAGGAGGTTGTCAAGTGTTTTCGCTCAACGATTCCATTCTTGTGTGGTTGGTTTGGCCCTTGTTCTTGTAACTTGAATCCTAGCTCGGTACATCCCGTTTTAGTTTTACACCATTGTGATCCTTACGTCTTTTTTACTCTCTGATCGAGGTTCTCGGCACTGAAAAATCTTCGTAAACTAAATCACACTATATGTTGACATTTAAGATATATATACAGTCAAGAAAATCAAGAGCAATGGTGATATATATGCGGATTAGACACCAAAAAATAAACACTCAAAAAATGGCTACAATTTAAGGGATGTGTCTAGCGACGGCATCATATTCCTAATTGACGGAGGAAGGTTTGGTGGCAAGAAAAGCTGCGTAGAGGATGTGTCTAGTGACGGCATCATATTACAATTTAAGGGATGTGTCTAGCCCGGTATAACCCATTTTAGTTTTACACCATTGTGAAGCTAACGCATTTTTTACTCTCTGATCGAGGTTCTCGGCATTGAAAAATCTTTGTAAACTAAATCACACGTGTATATGTTAACATTTAAGAGATATACAGTCAAGAAAATCAAGAGCAATGGTGATATATATATGCGGATTAGACACCAAAAATTTAACACTCAAATAATGGCTACAATTTAAGGAATGTGTTTAGTGACGGCATCAGATTCCTAATTGATGGAGAAATGTCTGGTGGCAAGAAAAGCTGCTTCCAGCATGTTGTTAAGTGTTTTCGCTTCATGATTCCATTCTTGGGTGGTTGGTTTAGCCCTTGTTCCTGTAACTCGAATCCTAGCCAGGTATATCCCATTTAAGTTTTACACCATTTTGAACTTTACGCCTCTTTTACTCTCTGATCGAAGTTCTCAGCATTGAAAAATCTTCGTAAACTAAATCACAGGTGAATACGTTGACATTTAAGAGATATACAGTCAAGAAAATAAAGAGGAACGGTGATATATATGCGGATTAAACACCACAAAAATAAACACTCAAAAGATGGCTACAATTTAAGGAATGTGTTTAGTGGTGGCATCAGATTCCTAATTGATGGAGAAAGGTCTGGTGGCAAGAAAAGCTGCTTCCAGGAGGTTGTCAAGTGTTTTCGCTCCACGATTCCATTCTTGGGTGGTTGGTTTGGCTCTTTTTCCTGTAACTCGAATCCTAGCCCGGTATATCCCATTTTAGTTTTACACCATTGTGAACCTTACGCATTTTTTACTCTCTGATCGAGGTTCTCGGCATTGAAAAATCTTTGTAAACTAAATCACACGTGTATATGTTGATATTTAAGAGATATACAGTGAAGAAAATCAAGAGCAATGGTGATATATATGCGGATTAGACACCAAAAAATTAACGCTAAAAAAATGGCTACAATTTAAGGAATGTGTTAGGCAACTTTATTGTATTTGTTGTTAAAAATACTTTAAGTTACTTAGAAATAATTCCGTCAACACGAACCGATCGAAGAACCGTCCTAGAAGCACTAAATATTAAGACCGAGAAAGAAAAAAAAATCAAGCTTCTAAATTCTTTGATTAAAGATCACGACAAGGTTACAAGACTTCAAAATGTTAGCGGGACATTATGGAGTATACAAGATACAAAGTCAAAGAATTGTGTTAATAAGATAATATATCTTATTAACACATTAAATATTTTCTATGAAAAGTTTTCCATAAAAAAAGGGACAAAAGGAATATTTCCTTTTTAAAAGCATTCACCAGAAAAGGAAAAAGGAATCCTTTTTCATAAAAAGGAATCTTTAGCTTCTCATCAGAAAATATATAATCTCAAAAGTGAAGACGTCAGTAGAATTGAAAAAGAAACAAGTTGGTGGATAAATAAAGATATTGCTCTGGGCACATATAGCAACTTCCCATCAACCAATCACATTTGAGATAGGTTATGAAAAATCTCTATAAATACATAATTTCTACGAAGGAATTATGTGTGTCTTTGTGTAGTAATATTTAAATATAGAGTTTTTCATGTGAGATTACCCCCTGGTTTGGCCCAGGGGGTGACATTTAGATTCGAGTTTATTCTCGGATCGACCCCTTCTTCTTTGTTTGATTCCGTCAAACAAAGATTAATTCTTACGTTCATAGAACAATACATTTATTTTATAAGAATTAACCATTGAAGAAATATCACTATCACTGTCTCTATTTTTATTCTTTGAATGTTTATACACTTCACAAACACCCGTCTCTACGATCAAAGAATGTTACATCATTCGAAGAGGGCCGCCAAAGGGGACCAACAATTGGTATCAGAGCAGATTGGATAAATTATTTCCAAGATCCCTTGCTCCTGTAAGAGAGACGAATATTCATGATCTGCCAAAGGTAAAAAGAAATTTTTTTGCAGATCTAAAAAAAAGTATGTAGTAATGTTATTATTTTTTTCTGTTATTTTCATTACTTTTATGATTGTTTTTATTACTATTATTATTATTATCTCTATTAGTATTTTTTTTTTTCTTTCTTGTATAAAAAGATGTGCAGAAAAAGGATATAAAAACACAAAAAAGGAGTTAAACAAAGATAAATGAACTTTAGTTTATCAGAAAGAAAATTTTGACATCTCAAAGATAGTTTCTGATAAAATAAAGTTTATTTGTATCTTATCTAATGAAATAACTCCAAATTCTGGTTAGTTAATCTTTAAAAAAAAGGAATGATAATGATAAAAAGAGATTAAAAAAAATTGTGTGAAACTTTAGAAAACATACTCATGACTATTATCTTTTAAAAAGTTTTCACAAAATATTTTTTGAAGAAAAGAACATGTACTTAGACTTCCACCAGAAAAATATGGGTAAGTAATATCTCTTTTCCTTACTTATTCTCTCTCATCTTAATTTTTTTAGATGTTCTGATGATTTCTGATGCGTTCGTCATATTTTCTGGTAAAAAAAATAAAATCTGAAAAGGCCATTTCTGATGGATCTGATGATATTTTTGATGAAATATCATTAGTTTCTGGCGATTCTGATTAAAAAATAACTTTTTATCATATTTTCTGATTATTTAATCAGAAATTTCATCATATTTATTAGAAAACATAAGAAATTTTGTTAAAAAATAAACTTTTATCAGATTTTCTGATTATTTTATCAGAAATTTCATCAGATTTATTAGAAAACATCAGAAATTCTGTTCAAAAAAACTTGTATTAGATTTTTATAGCTTACATGATTCGTTATTTTTTGAAGCCTCATCAATCGACAGCCTAAACACTTATCCTATATTGGATAGAAGACACTTATATCCTATGTTGTGGGGATAGAAGATATAATGCTTACATTTAGGTGGAATTATAAATCGAGGTGAAGAATTATAACAACAAATGAAATATAATCAGATGATCATCCATAAAAAGTCGGACGTTGCAAATAAACTTTCATGCCAATTAAGATACAGTCAACGAATATCACTAAAAATGTGCCTACATGATAACGTGACAAGAAGAAAAGAAAGATGCATCTTCAGTAAGTTTATTTGTTATTTCTAAGTATAAGTGCATTGTTTGTATTTTAAACAACAAATAGGGCGTGACTGTTAGGCAACTTTATTGTATTTGTTGTTAAAAATAGTTTAAGTTACTTAGAAATAATTCCGTCAACACGAACCGACCGAAGAACCGTCCCAGAAGCACTAAATATGAAGACCGAGAAAGAAAAAAATCAAGCTTCTAAATTCTTTGATTAAAGATCACGACAAGGTTACAAGACTTCAAAATGTTAGCGGGACATTATGGAGTATACACGATACAAAGTCAAAGAATTGTGTTAATAATATAATATATCTTATTAACACATTAAATATTTTCTATGAAAAGGCTTTCATAAAAAAAGGGACAAAAGGAATATTTCATTTTGAAAAGCATTCACCGGAAAAATGAATCCTTTTTCATAAAAAGGAATCTTTAGCTTTTCATAAAAAAATATATAATCTCAAAAGTGAAGACATCATCAGAATTGAAAAAGAAACAAGTTGGTGGATAAAGAAAGATAATGCTCTGGGCACACATACCAACTTCCCATCAACCAATCACATTTGAGATAGGATATGAAAAATCTCTATAAATACATAATTCCTACGAAGGAATTATGTGTGTCTTTGTGTAGTAATATTTAAATATAGAGTTTTTCATGTGAGAGTACCCCTTGGTTAGGCCTAGGGGATGACATTTAGATTCGAGTTTATTCTCGGATCGACCCCTTCTTCTTTGTTTGATTCCTCCAAACAAAGATTAATTCTTATGTTCATAGAATGACACATTTATTTTATAAGAATTAATCATTGAAGAAATATCACTCTCACTGTCTCTCTTTTTATTCTTTGAATGTTTATACACTTCACAAACACCCATCTCTACGATCGAAGAAAGTTACATCATTCGAACAGGGCCGCCAAAGGCATCAGATTCCTAACTGATGGAGAAAGGTCTGGTGGCAAGAAAAGCTGATTCCAGCAGGTTGTCAAGTGTTTTCGCTCGACGATTCCATTCTTGGGTAGATGGTTTGGCCCTTGTTCCTGTAACTTGAATCCTAGTCCGGTATATACCATTTTATTTTTACACCATTGTGAACCTTACGCCTCTTTTACTCTCTGATCGAGGTTCTCGGCATTGAAAAATCTTCGTAAACTAAATCACACGTGTATATGTTGACATTTAAGAGATATACAGTCAAGAAAATCAAGAGCAATGGTGATATATATGCGTATTAGACACCAAAAAATAAACACTCAAAAAATGGCTAGAATTTAAGGAATGTGTTTAGTGACGGCATCTGATTCCTAATTGATGGAGAAAGGTCTGGTGGCAAGAAAAGCTGCTTCTAGGAGGTTGTCAAGTGTTTTCGCTTGACGATTCCATTCTTGGGTGTTGGGTTTGGCCGTTGTTCCTGTAACTCGAATCCTAGCCCGGTATATCCCATTTTAGTTTTACATCATTGTGAACCTTACGCCTTTTTTACTCTCTGATCGAGGTTCTCGGCACTGAAAAATCTTCGTAAACTAAATCACACGTGTATATGTTGATGCACTACATCTGTTGACTTCGTCTTGTATCGAATCTTAGATTTCATTGTATAGATTAGGGCACGTTGTACAAGAATATGTAAAATTATATAGGTAGTTAGAGATGATTTCGCTCATGTATACAAGAGGGTATCGCTTATGTGTACATGACACATAAGTGAAATCACTAACATGGGGTATCGCTTATGTGGTCTGTCACATAAGCGAAACCATCACCCTATATATAGGGTCCTCTTGAGCGAAATCATAAGGAGACTCTTGACAACTACGCCGAAGTGCTGCCGGTGTGAGATTTGAGCTGTAATTGTCATCCAATCAATCAAACAGTGTTTTAAAGCTATTTCTACCTTTGTTTCTTGTAATTCCGCACCTGAAACATAGGAGAACGCCTCTGATCGACTCGTTCGGATCCGTAACCGGTCCTACAAGTGGTATCAGAGCTCAGGAGGAGGAGTTCTGCTGAAATTAGCTTGTTTTCTTCTGATTTTCATTGGTTTTTCTCACTTCTACACATACTTTTCTTAATTCAGAGGGTTTTCACGGTCAAAATTGGATCAAAATTGTTCAGCACATAGATAATCTTGCATAGACAAACCCTGGAATGTTTGAGACTTAGATTCTAAGTAAAATGGCCTAAATTCTGGTTCGAAGGGGTTTCGCTTTTGAGGTCAAGGTATCGTTCTTGTGTCACAGCGATTTCGCTCTTAGGGTAAATTGAGATTTCGCTCTTGTGGTAATTTGAGGTTTCGCTTTAGTGGTAACTTGGGGTTTCGCTCAAACGTCACTTTAGGGTTTCGCTTTTGTGGCAACTTACAAACTGATTTCGCTTTTAAGACACAGTGTTGAAAAATTTGATAAGTCATCATGAGTACTGAATTCTACAACGCATTTGCAACACCGACTGGTCAATCTTCAATTGCTAAAGCTGTGAACTTAGAGAATGAGACGGGAACTACACAGAAACCGCCAAAGCTTATGGGTATTGAGGAATATTATGGTTGGAAAGATAGGTTTGAAAACTGGGTTCAAGCTAATCATTTGAGATCATGGGAGTGCATTTTGAAGAAGTACGTTTTACCAAGAACTGAGTTACAAACAATTAAACAGATTTCAGATTTCAGCAATGAAGAACGAGAGATGTATCGGGCTGAAAAAATGATGATTAGTTTGTTACAACAGGCGATCAAAGAAGACATATTCATACTTCTTCAACATGATAAAACATCAAAATCAATTTGGGATGCGTTGAAAGTAAAAGTTGAAGGAAGTGCAAATATGATTAAGAATAAAAAAATCGTTGCTTAAGAAAGAATTTGATCTGTTTACAAGTCTGCCTGGGGAAGACACAAAGAAGTTGATTGAAAGGTACTGTCACTTGGTGAGAACGATGTCGATGATGGACATTACAAAAGAGAATGAGGAATGGGTCGATAAGCTTGCAGATGCTTTACCACAGAAAGAGTGGGGAACGTATTTGATGATACTGAAGAATACGGGTGTGTATGATGGTTTATCGATATCTCAATTCATTGAAAAGATTGAAAGTCAGGATCTGGAACAGCAAAAGATCGCTAGGATGAATAATCCAAGTGGTCAACAGGATGTGAAGATGTATTATAAAGGCAGTGTTCCTACATCAGAAGCTGATAGAAGTCCTAAGATTCAGACTGCATATAGTGTTGAGAATGCTACAGAACAAACTGATCAAAGCACAAACAAAAGTAGTAGCAGTTTCTCATCATATTGTAGGACCGATATTGTCAGTCTAATGAGACAATTGAAGCTAGAACCTACACATTATGTGGCGGAAACACATAATATGCATGAAACGAATCAGAAACGGAGTAGAAACAGAGTAGATACACTTTTAAACACTTTTCTCATTCAATATTCAGAAAATACAAGATCAGCAGTTCGGCACCTATGACATGAACATTACTGAATGAGAACATACACAAGGGGTATTTATAATCCATGGGGTTTCGCTCATATGGTCTGACACATAAGCGAAATCTCATACAACTGATTTCGCTTATGTGTCACCATGACATAAAAGCGAAACCTCTTGAAACTTTACAAGTTCAAGTTGGTTGAATTAAACATTGATGAAGTGAACAACAAAGAATTTTTTTCTAAAACCAAAAAGTCTTTTATCACATCAAAATCAACAGGTTTGGGAAATAGAGATTGGTATGGTAAAGGGCAAAACAAGAGAAACAAGCTTAAAAATAAAGGAATTGGTTTTGAGAAGAACATGGTAAAACAAGTTGGTAAACCAAAAGACAAAATCAATGATATGTTTGTAGTTGGTCAAATGCTTGAAGAAGAAAAAGATTACATTTTTAGCCAAAAAGCTGTGAATGATTTCAGATTTCAAGCTAATCATTTGAGATCATGGGAGTGCATTTTGAAGAAGTACGTTTTACCAAGAACTGAGTTACAAACAATTAAACAGATTTCAGATTTCAGCAATGAAGAACGAGAGATGTATCGGGCTGAAAAAATGATGATTAGTTTGTTACAACAGGCGATCAAAGAAGACATATTCATACTTCTTCAACATGATAAAACATCAAAATCAATTTGGGATGCGTTGAAAGTAAAAGTTGAAGGAAGTGCAAATATGATTAAGAATAAAAAATCGTTGCTTAAGAAAGAATTTGATCTGTTTACAAGTCTGCCTGGGGAAGACACAAAGAAGTTGATTGAAAGGTACTGTCACTTGGTGAGAACGATGTCGATGATGGACATTACAAAAGAGAATGAGGAATGGGTCGATAAGCTTGCAGATGCTTTACCACAGAAAGAGTGGGGAACGTATTTGATGATACTGAAGAATACGGGTGTGTATGATGGTTTATCGATATCTCAATTCATTGAAAAGATTGAAAGTCAGGATCTGGAACAGCAAAAGATCGCTAGGATGAATAATCCAAGTGGTCAACAGGATGTGAAGATGTATTATAAAGGCAGTGTTCCTACATCAGAAGCTGATAGAAGTCCTAAGATTCAGACTGCATATAGTGTTGAGAATGCTACAGAACAAACTGATCAAAGCACAAACAAAAGCAGTAGCAGTTTCTCATCATATTCAAGTTTTAATCCAAAGACTTCATCAGAAAACACAAAGATGGGAAATGGTTGTGTGATTCAGTGCAATATAGCTCTCAATCTGCCAGAGGGTAAAAGTTTTTCAGAAGACATAGCAAAGGATCACATGGCATTACTTGGTTCTGTTTTGGTATCTTATGAGGGATTGGTGGCTGGTCGGATTGGAAATCCTATGTTGACAAAGGAGGATTATGATCAGATAGATGCTGAAGAAATGGAACTCATGGATATTAAGTGGGGTCTTGCTAGTGTTCTTCGAAGGGCTGAGAAGTTTAAAACAATCACTGGGAGAAATGATTTTCTTGATGCTTGTGTTTCAAATTTAGGTTTTGATAAATCAAAAGTTACTTGTTTCAGATGCAGGCAAAAAGGTCATTTCAAACGGGAGTGCAAAAACAGAGAAGTGATTGGTACTCAGAATCCGTTCGAAAAAGAAGACTACTACCGGAAAGCCATCTATCAGCAAGTTGGTCAATTACAAGATTCACAAACGGCTCATGGTAGAAAGATTGAAGATTCAAAGAAAGGATGTTTGGTAGATTTCAACTGGAGCAAATACATATCTTCTGAAAACTCAGCATGTTTGGTAGATCAGAATGATGAAGAATTACCTGAAGGATTTAGCTGGGATATGTTTGTGGATGAGAAAGGTAGTTTCAAAGCATTTATTGCAAAGATAGTCAAAGAACCAGATTTGTTTGCTACGTGGATGAGATCTATTGGAGAGACTGTGAGGAGTGTGAAAGAAGAATCTGATGCATCTGATGAAAGTTCTGATGAGAGTGTTCAAAATGGTGATAATTCAGAAAAAGAAGTTGTTTTTGATCAAACACCAGTTGATTCTGGTGTTTCAGATACAGAGTCTGAAAAATCTGCACAGTTTGATCAAACTCCTGTTGATAGCAGCAGTGATGATGAAGAGGAAAAACATATTAATGTTGCAAAAAGACATTTATCTCCTGAAAGTTTTCATTTTTATTTTGCAGATAGAATGGAGAAGCTGAAAGAAAAAAGAGCTGAAAAAGAACAACAACAAGATGTGAAGATTGAAAATGTTGTTGAAGAAGAAAAGGTGACTGAAGTTGAAGAGGAAACTTGTGAAGATAAAATTATTGAAGTGGTGAAGACTGTAGAGGTTGAAAAGATTGTTGAGGTCGAAAAGCCTTGCACAAAGTGTTCAGAAATTTGCAAAAAGTGTGAAGATAAAGATGTGTTAGTGTTTGATCGTGAAAGATTGATAGAGAAGTTGATATCCGATATCAACTATGTGAAGGAATCATATAGTGTCTTGAACAGAACAGTGACAACTCTTCAAACAACAAATTCTGAAAGAGAGAAGGCGTTAACCATGACTAATTCGACTTTGATGCAAAAACAAAAAGCAATTAATCATTACATTGAAGAGAATGCAAAACTGAAGCAAGAGTTGGAAAATGAAAAGATCGAGAATGAAAGAATCAGAAGGTTACTTCTTAGTTATTCATGTTCTGATTATGTGATTGATAGAGTTTATCCTACTGTTGCAGGTTTTGAAGCATTTGAAGATGAAAAGAAAAAGAAAGAGACTGGTAAGAAATCGACTGTTAGTTATAACAAGTGTCCGCCTCCTATCTGGGAAGGTTATTCTCCTAAGAAACCAAATGAGGAGCAAGTTGAAAAAGCAGTCAATATAAAGTTAAAATCAGAGGAAACTGACGTTTTACCAGAAAATATTGATATCACATTTACCTCGTCTGATACTGATCATGAGTCTGAGTTAATCAAAAAGGTGGTTGATCAAGTGTTGGATACTGAGGAGGTGGTTGAGTCAAAGTTTGAGTCTGGTGGTTCAAGTTCGTCGGTCAACAGTTCAAATTCAATGGAAAAACGGTCTTATAGTAAAGAATTTTTGTTATCAAAAGCAAATTTGGATGATGAAACATTTAAAGTTGCATATACTTTAAATGGTTCTGACAAATTATATTCTGATGAAGAGTTTCCTATGGATAGTGTTAGATTTGACAAGATCAAAAAGGTTTTCAAAATCACAGAAATTAATATTTCTGACACTAAAAATTTAAATCTTAATGAAAAATCTAAAAAATACACTTCAAGAGTTCAACAAAGGTTAAACAAGAAAAAAGGGAAAAAGGATTACAATTTTAGTTCTGGTTTTCAAAAGAAAACAAACCAAAATTGTAATTACAAAAGAAAAGGTTTAGGTTTTATTCAGCAAGAAAGTTACAGAAAGGTAAACAATTCTAAACCAAAAACAAAATTTGTTTCAGGTGGAAGTGTTGAAGATGAACAGAAGAAACCTTTCTGGAAAGAAACAAACCAGGAGTTTCTTGTTGAAAGAAAAAGAACAGGAACTGGAGTTTTTCATTCAAGAGACATTCCAAAAGACACAAGAACTTGTTTTCAATGCCAAGTTGTTGGACACATAGCTCACAATTGTCCAAACAAAGACAACAGAAAACAGGGAGTATCCGATAAACTCAAAGAAAAACTGGTTGAAAAGAATGTTTCACCAACTACAAACTTCAAAATTTTTGAAAATTCAAAAAATGAAGTTGGTGAAAGTTCTAAAAGATTTTACAAAAAGAAGGCTCATTTTGACAATCAAAAGTGGGTTGTTAAAGAATCTGATGTAAAATCTGGCAATGAATCTGATTCCACAAAATCAGATGAGTCACAGGTGGAAAAGAAAAGTTCAGTGGATGATGTGGAAATTCCATCACTGAATGGTAATGTTAAGAAAATTTTCAAGAAAATGCTTGAGGGGAAAGTAAAGGGGGTTAAAGATTTTTATGCAAATAAAAAGGCAACATATAACCCTACTGCCCAGGAATTGGAAGCCACCAAGTCAAATAAGACTTGGGTGGAAGTTTGCTTTCCTTAAAGTCTCAGGACTTGCCGGAGATCCCAAGTTTATATCGCGGATCAGGAATCGGCATCTTTCTTGAAAATTGTTTTTGTGAATAGTTAAATTTTGGCAAGTCATACTGCAGGAATTGCCGGAGCTTCCAGGTTGGTAAATGTGAAGCAGGAATCGGCATCTTGATTGGTAAAATGGTTTGTGTAGATGGTTTATTCCTACATATGTTTTAAATGTTGGATATTCTTACAAGTGGTGAGAGGTTGCTTAATTGCAAACAGTGAATCAAGGACATTAAGTTGTACTTGATTTACTACAGTTGATAAAACTGACAAGATGATGAACCATATCCCCATACTTAACAAGTGGTAAACCTACAAGTGGTAAATACAAACTCATTTTCCGGAAAAATCATTTTGATTAAAACAAACTTAAGTGTTTTGAAATCTAAATGAGAAAATGGTTTGTGATAAGGGGAGCTCTGATTGTTTATGCATAGTGAATGGCGATTTGATGCGATTCGATGTCAGTTGTCAATTCTATTGTACAGTTTGTTTTCAAATTTCCTAAAATGTGTTTGCATTTTAGGGGGAGTAGAAAATTTCAGAAAATCCAAAAACATTTGAAAATTTGAAAAAGACAAAAACATGATAAAATGACAAACGAGTTTTGTTGTGAAAAGAGGAAATGATAGTACATCAGTAGACAGTCACAGTATGCTAAAGAATGTAATGTTTAAATAGCATTAAACGGTCTTACTGATGATATGCCAATAGGTTTTTACACATTTAGTAAGCTTTTTCGGGATATAAACTAAAATTCAAACTTGCTTATTTCGTGGGGAACACTACTTGGATATATAGGTAACCCCTGAAATCTCGTTTGAAAGGTCCCTTATTCTGAGATACTAGGTCTTTATGCTCAGTGATATCTGGGGTATTATCCCGGGACTTCTGCTGAAAGGAATTTCTGACCTAGTCCCCGGAGAATACTTTCCTCATGCTTGAAATATAGCGCAGCCCTCAGCAAATTGATGAAACAATAAAATTGATAGTCATTGCTGTTGTAATGCAAAAGATCCTCTAAAGGGGACATACCAAAAGTCGAAGCCGTCATCTCTCTGCGTATCGAAAGATCGACCTGAGCTCTCACGGCCCTCGTACTATAATTTATTCCCCTGACAGATATCATCTGTGGTATACTCACCTGTAAGACTGAATATTGGGATCTGGATACGGGAGTATATTCAAGAGGTGGGACACATGAATGAGTTTAAGTTCTTAAAACAACTAACTCATATCCTGAATCAGTTGAAATTTGTGTGAAAATTTAAGTGGATCAGTATATTGGCAATCTAAGTGAATTGTTTAATTCTTAATGTGTAACTAAGCTCAATGGTACTTGTGACTTGTCATAAACTGATATGATCCTCTTACACGAACTCACAAAAATATTGTCTGTAAATATTTCTTTACTGCATTGCATTTCTTTACATTAAAAAATTCCAAAAAGATTTTAGTGTGTTTTAGCATATGTTTTGAAAAATCCAAAAAGATTTTCGACAACTGATATTGAAAAGCTGATTTTCAAAATTTCAAGTGCTAAACATGATGACATTATTGTAAAGAGGGAGTAAATCTTAAATGAAAAATTTATTTTTGAAATTTTACAATTGGTTCATCAAATGAAAGTGAGATGAGATTTGAGGGAGAGTTAGTATTGGTGCATATAATTTGTTAAATTTAGAAATTTATATTTGGGTTAAGATTTTTCCAGATATTGACCTGATGCTGATGAACTTAAGGAATCAAGAGATCTGATCAAGAGAATTAGACTTGATTTTGAAAAGCCAGGATTTGATATCTGAAGTTTTAGAGAGACAGACAGAGATCATGAAGATTGTGCTGAAGAACAAAGGAATACCAGCAAATCGAGAGGAGGAGTCTGAAGAGAACATCTGAGGGGGAGAGTTAGGAAAAGCCCATAGATAGATCAAGACTGAAGAACTGAAGATACAGTTGGTGCTGGATGCGACTCGTCAACATCTGAGGGGGAGTTTGTTGATGCACTACATCTGTTGACTTCGTCTTGTATCGAATCTTAGATTTCATTGTATAGATTAGGGCACGTTGTACGAGAATATGTAAAATTATATAGGTAGTTAGAGATGATTTCGCTCATGTATACAAGAGGGTATCGCTTATGTGTACATGACACATAAGCGAAATCACTAACATGGGGTATCGCTTATGTGGTCTGTCACATAAGCGAAACCATCACCCTATATATAGGGTCCTCTTGAGCGAAATCATGAGGAGACTCTTGACAACTACGCCGAAGTGCTGCCGGTGTGAGATTTGAGCTGTAATTGTCATCCAATCAATCAAACAGTGTTTTAAAGCTATTTCTACCTGTGTTTCTTGTAATTCCGCACCTGAAACATAGGAGAACGCCTCTGATCGACTCGTTCGGATCCGTAACCGGTCCTACAGTATATGTTGACATTAAAGAGATATACAGTCAAGAAAATTAAGAGCAATGGTGATATAATACGAATTAGTGTTAGTGCATTATGTCTGTAGCTTCCGTCTGTATCGAGTCTTATGTATTTTGTCCTGTATGTGTGTTTGTATATTTCTATATGTATGTATTTTGTACCTAGACAAAACAGGGAACGGAACAGTAACTGTTAAAAGTGATCCAAACGGATGAGATGTGTCATCCGTACGGATGGCCATCCGATCGGAGGGCAATCCGATCGGATGACCATCCGATCGGGTGACACCCTCACTTCCCTGTGTTGCCTATAAATAGTGGACTAGGGACATTTGTCTAGAACCTTTTTGCCTGATTGTCAAAGCAAAGCTCTGTCAGATTATCATCTCGAACTCTTGTATTTTCACATTCTATCAATGAAATTGGAAATGTTAAGCGTTGAGATTGTTGTTGGTGATTCTCAAACGATGTCGAGGGATTCTGCACCTCGGCATTGATCGATTCCACCACGTTCTTCTACTAGAACCGTTCCTGCGTTGCACCTACAAGTGGTATCAGAGCCATAGGAGGTCGAATCGGAGATAGCTACAACAGTTTCACCGAGATTTCACCGAGATCTCACCGAAGATTCTGACAATTTCTTCATCTTCTTCTATATTTCTTGCTGTTTTCAGACTTTCACACCTAAAAATCAGAAAAAATCAAAATTCACCTAGATTTTACGAACAAAATTGACTAAATTTGGTATCAAACTGATCGGAATTCATTACAGAACAATCCTACAAAATTTCAATCCAAAATTCGGACTAAAACACCCTCAAATTGATCAAAAACCATGGTGTGTTCTTCGTGTAAGATGACGTCACTCATCCGATCGGATAGCAATCCGATCAGATTGGACTAGATTTGTTCCTAATTCACTTGCTGACGTCACGCTCATTCGATCGGATTAACATCCGATCGGATAAGTGTTGTGGTTTAGTGTTTAAGGCTCAAGTGTCACTTCGATCGAGCGACCATCCGATCGGATCACCATCCAATCGGATAGCCATTCGACACTTGTGCCATCCGACACTTGGTACTTGTTACATTATTCACTTGTGTCATCCGATCCAAGTGTTCAAGTTTTTGAAGTTTGTGAAATATTTCTAAGTGTTTGAATTTTTCAGGACTTTCAAGATGGGAGACAACTTTCTGAACCATTCAGTGACATTTTCGCGTATAACACGGGAGATACATCCGCAAACACCAATACCAATACGAACCTGAAAAAGGCGATCGTAGATTCTCTAAGCGTTGATAATGCCTACGGAACATACAACAAGCCACCGAAGTTTATGGCAATTGAGGATTACAACCGGTGGTCTAATAGGTTTGATGGATGGTTGAAGGATTTTGCGTATGAAAGCTGGAGGTGCATAAAAAATGGCTTCACGACTACAAGACATGATCATGAAAACTTAGCTGATAATGAATAAGAAACGTTTATAGCTGAACAGAAGTGTATTGCCCTACTTCATCAATCAGTCCGAGATGACATTATATCTTTGATTGACTCTACTAATTCAAAAGATTTATGGGCTAAACTTGAAAAGAAATGTATCGGGGGAGAAGAAATTGTGAAAAACAAGAAAAGATTACTGAAAAAGGAGTTTGATTTATTTGAATGTATGAAAAATGAGAGTGTACGACAGATGATTGAAAGGTTCTGTCACCTGAAAGTAGAACTAACCAGATATGGGATCACGATAGCAGAAGATGAGATGGTTGAAAAGTTGTTTGAATCTCTACCAGATGAGAAAGACTGGCAATACTTTGGTCTGGTGCTGAAAAATACCAAACCAATGGCAAGTATGACGATTGATTGGTTGATTGAGAGACTCGAAAGTCACGAATTGGAGATAAAAAAGATGAATAAAGTAAACAGCATGCCATATCAACATAACGTTGATCTTTACTATCGTGGCAGCATGATTCCAAAAGTCACTTCACCAAGAACTGCCTTTACTGCTGAAAGTTCAAACACCGTGATTCAAGAAAAGAATAGCAGCAGTTCTTCCCCAAGTAGCGGTTATCATGGAAGTGGTTCTTCTTCGTCTGTTCCAAGCAATCAACAGCAACAAAATACTCCTAAGAATGTTTTTCAATGCAACATCGCTGTTAACCTGAATAATGCTCAAAATTTCAATGAGGAGATAGCTAAACAGCAGATGGTATTCCTTGCTTCTATTTTGGAGTCGTATGAGAGTCTGGTAGCTTGAAAGATCGGAAATACCAATCTTACGAAAGAAGACTACGACCAGATAGATCCTGAGGAGATGGAGTTGATTGACACTCGTTGGTGCATGGCGAGTGTAATCCGCAGAGCACAACGGTTCATGGAGATCACGGGTAGAAATTCTATTGAAGGTACTTCAACAAAACTTGGTTTCGACAAATCCAAGGTGACCTGCTTCAAGTGTAAGCAAAAGGGGCACTTCAAGCGTGAATGCAGAAACTCTGCAGCAGATGAAACAACAAATCTGTAGGATCGTTCTGGTGACCCTAAACAGTCAAGTTGAGTAGTTCATCATCATTTAAAAAGGCGGAATCAATGCAAACAATGTCAAACAGCTTGTTTCCTTTCAATTATCCTGTTATTGATCAATTCTGAGCTTTTTACACGTTCAAATGACAAATGGACAGCACCTCGACTCAGAGCATATGATCAGGTCCAGCTTCAAATGACATAACACATAGGTATTTATAGAGTGGCAGATTTCGCTTGAACATGACATGTGTTTCAAGCGAGATCAGTGATTTCGCTTTAACATGTCAATGTTCATTTCAAGCGAAATATCATGCATTGATTTCGCTTGAACCGTAAATTCAACCCTGTTGTGCACTCGTTCATCCTATCTAGACATAAGACTCGATTAAGACGAAGTTAACAGACACTAGGTGCACCAACAGACTCCCCTTCATGATGATTACTACAAGAAAGCTATTTACCACGAAACCGTGAAGAGCCACCCTGAATGAAACAGATAGAGGAGGCTCCAAAAGAAAAATCGAGAGCGTTGGCAGTCATTCAAGATTATGAAGGTTTGAATTCTTGCAAGAAGATGATGCTGTTGGCTTTGCATTTATGGCAAAAATTGAACAACAAACAGAAGAAGGGACAACTTACATCCGTCGAAAGCTTATGGCACAACATATGAAGAAAAAGATCTATGATGCTTGGAAAGAAGCCAAAAAGGCAAGAAAATGGGATCCGGATCGAGAATGTTATTTAGATCCAAAAGGCAATATCTGTGTGGAACCATCATCAGTTGAAGTCGAAACTCTCAAAAAATCAATAGAAGAAACTGAAGAACAAAACAAGATCGATGCTGAGAAGAAAGCCAAGAAAGAAAGTCAAGAACCAAATAAGGTAGATGAAGGGATCATTGACACTACAAAGGAGATCACAGCTGAAAATTTGACAAAAATGGCCGTCCAAGTCCTTATGACAAAAGCACTCGAGGTAGATTCCAAATCAGCATCTAGTTCTGAAGGAAAGGTCAGTAGCAGTGATTCGGAAAGCGGATCAGGTAAGAATGATTGTGCAAAAACAGAAAATGCTTGCAGAAATTGCATGAAAGAATGCAAAGTCTACAGCACATATGTGTATCTCTCAAACAAAAGAATCCAATAGCTGGTTGAAAAAGTCGGTAAGGTTGAAAAAGAAATTTTAAATCGAGATAAACTGGTTAAGGGTTCAAGTGAGAGAATAAAAGAATTAACTAAAAAGATTGAAAAAGATAAAAATGATGTTGAATGTTTTCAGAAAGAAAATGAAAAATTAACTCTTGAAAATAGGACAATTTCTGAAAATTTTGAGAAGTAAAAAAGAACGGTAAAAGATTCTGACGAATGAAATGGTAAAACTTACAAAGAAAACATTCATTTGTCCGGAGTTCTTCAGGAAAAAGAAAAACAAATCAATCAGGAATTGGATGAGATCGCAAGTCTTAAGCTTCAATTCCAAGAAGCTAAGATTGAAAACGAGAGAATCAATCTAAAGCTGACAAGCTACAACTCTGCTAGATTTGTTCTTCAATACATCGTTCCCAAACCAATTGGGAAGAACAAAGCTGGTGAAGATATCTACTCGGATGGAACAGGAGTGGGTTATCATCAAGTTCCACCACCTGTACTCAACAATTTTTCAAAGAAACAATCCGGGTTGGTTAATGAATTTGATACAAGTGAGAAAATAGATGCTGAAAAATTGCCAGAAACAATTGATGTCACATTCACTTCATCATCCAATGAAGATAGTGTCCAATCTGAAGTGGTAAAAAATGTTGTTGAGAATGTGTTAAGATCAGACAGTGATTCCACTGAAGATGAAGAATGTTTTCTGAACAACTACATTCTGAAACAAAAATCCAAGAACAACTTAAGTGACGAACATACTCTTGTCATGTACAAGATGTGTGGTTCAGATAAGTTGTACTCGGAT
This sequence comes from Helianthus tuberosus, assembly GCA_030545235.1. Taxonomy (NCBI): domain Eukaryota; kingdom Viridiplantae; phylum Streptophyta; class Magnoliopsida; order Asterales; family Asteraceae; genus Helianthus; species Helianthus tuberosus. The sequence continues at coordinate 80,657,167 of CM060395.1, forward strand.
ATTGAGTTTCCAATTGAGAATGTGAATGTCGATAAGCTGAAGAAAGTTTTTATACTTGTTGAAATTGATGTGTCTGAGATTGAAGGGTTAAAAAGTACCGAAAGGCTTTTGAACTTTGAACGAGATAAATCTTACTATAAGAAGCCTGTTGTACCACCACGTTTTAACAAGAACAATCAAAACAGATGGTCGGGTGGTTATCAGGGTGGTAAGAACTATCCAAAAAGGAATGTTCAGAAACAGAAGTTTGTTGAAAAGAAAGTGTTTGTAAAGAGCTCAAGCTCAATTTCCGAGCAAGAATCAGAAATATTTTCAAAAACGAATGTAGATATTTTTTCAAAGAAGGCATCATAACCTCAGACTGAAGGTAAAAGTTGGGAAGTTGACACCCGCACTTACTTCAAATGCAACGAAGTTGGTCACATTGCACGAAAGTACACCAACTAAAAACCTAAGTCTGTGGTTGTTGAGAATCCGAGAAAGAAAAATGATGTCAAAGGCAAAGCACCAATGTTTGTTGAGAAGAAGATTTTGAAAAATGATAACATTAAAGTCAAAACTGAACCCGTAAAACAGTCGGTAAAGAAAAATGATAATTTTACAATCGGGTTGCTTCTCCACAACAAACTTGGAAGCCAAAATATGAAGCTAAGACATCAAGTGTTCCAAAACCAAAGGGTTCTGATACTACAAAACAATCATCTTCAACAAAACTAGTTAAGATGAATGTAACTTTGGATTTCTACGAAAAGCTAGAGAAACAAACTTCGACCCCACCAGGGAAGAAGTATGTTCCAAAGAAAGATCAACCATCTGGTGAACCTCCAAAAGACGAATTCTTTTTGTATAAATAGGTTGCGGTTGGATCTGAAGAGAGTCTTAAAATGAACGATAAAAACTTCCCACCCTTGTACACTGCAACAACCCACATCAAGCTACCCGAGTCAAAGGAGGCTTGGGTTGCTTCAACTTCTAACTGAATGTTTGTGAAATGTTCAGGAGCTCCCGAGATCTATCTCAAAGTGGATTATGGATAGTGGAGCATCCCTGCACATGACAGGGAGAAAGACCCTGTCATACGATGTTAGAGGTTTCAACGGTGGATACGTCAGTTTTGCAGGAAATCAAGGAGGAAGAATTATCGGGGAAGGCACGCTATCAAATCATGTAATTACATTTGAGAGAGTCAACTACATAGCAGAGCTGGAAAACAACTTACTCAGCATTTCTCAAATCTGTGACAGAATGTACTCAACACATTTCACTGGCAAGGAATGTCTGATTCTAAAGTCGGGGTTTGTCATCCCCGAGGAGTGGATCATCATGCGAGCACAAAGGGTTAATGATCTGTATGTGTTGGATATGAGTGTTGCTACGACTACCATGGGTCAACCTCAGTGCTTCGTATCAAGAGCTACTAAAAAGGAGTCAGAGCTGTGGCATCGAAAGATGGGCCACATTCACCTACGAAAGATGAACTACCTAGTGCATAACGATCTCGTTAAAGGTGTATCAGTTGTATAAAGGGAAAACAACGGAAGAAATCCCATCCATGTAAAAAGACGAACTCAGTCTCGAAGCCACTAGAAAGACTTCACATGGATCTCTTCGGTCCTGTGAATGTCAAGAGCATTACTGGTGATCTTTATTGTTAATTGGTACTTGATGACTATTCAACATTCTCGTGGGTGATGTTCTTGAAGTCGAAAGACGAGACATTTGAGAGTTTGCTGAAGCTTTTCTGAAAGATAGAAAATCTGTACCAAACCCGTATTCGTAGACAGAGAAGCGGCAATGGTACGGAGTTCAAAAACAACAGAATGGAAGAATTCTGCGACAAAAGGGGTATATTGCAAGAGTTCAGCGCACCTTATACTCCACAACATAATGGAGTTGCAGAAAGAAAGAACAGAACGCTGATCAAAATGGCATGAACGATGCTAGCTGATTCAAAGTTACCAATCAATTTTTGGGAAGAAGCTGTATCAGCCGCTTTCTATACACTCAACCGGGTACTCACTGTGAAAAGGCATAACAAAACTTCTTTCGAGCTGATAAAAAACCGCAAGCCTAATCTTGAGTATCTAGAGCCGTTCAGGTCTCCCTTCACAATTCTAGATCCTGATGGTAAGTTTATGTCAAAGAGCTTGGAAGGTATCTGTTAGTGCATATGTCTGTCGACTTCGTCTTGTATCGAGTCATGTATTGAGATAGAATAGAATGGAGCTAGGTAGACGAGAAAATAGGATTCGTGTGGTGAAAGTCCATTTCGCACGAAATGGATCCTGACCATTTCGTGCGGAATGCCACTCCTATAAATACCTACCTTGCCATTTCATTTGTAACAGTTCCTGATTCCAAAGCCGAAGTGCTGCTGAAGTGTCGTTTGATCTGTAAAGATTTCAAATCAATATAACAAGACATTATAAGTGATTCTGTGTGTAAATCAAGCTAATTCAAAGTTGACACGTTTGTTTCCGCCTCTCGTATTGATTATAACTCTTCTGAACGACTCGTTTTGGTCGTACAAACGATCCTTTAAGTGGTATCAGAGCTCAGGAGGAAGAGTTATTACCAAATCAACCTGATTTCACCAAAATTTCTGACTTCTACACCTTCTTTTTTAAAATTAACAAGATTTTACGGTTAAAATGGATTGAATTTCACATATAACACGCGTCATACTGTTTTAATCAATCCTTGAAAGAATCAGACTTAAAATCGACCTAAAACCTGATCATTTGTGCCAAAATCATGTCCGATTGTATGACGTCAGCACCATTTCGCACGAAATAGGTCATTTCGTGTGAAATCATTCCCATTTCGCACGAATTGGACAGTATAAATTGCATTTCACACGAATTGGAATCTCATTTCGCTCCAAAGTGCCATTTCGCTTGAAAGGAATCTTCATTTCGCATCAGATTTCTATTTCTCTTGAAAAGGTCATTTCGCACCAGAGGGTCATTTCGTACCAAAAGGTCATTTCGCACCAAAGGCCATTCCGCAGCAAGTTCATTTCGTTTGAGATTCCATTTCGCTTGAACTTTGTAAACTTGTGAAACTTGTTACCGAAACATGGAAGAAGAGTTTTATAATGCGTTTGCTACCACTCCAGCTGCTCCAATCACAGTTGCCGAAACTTTTGAAATAAAAAATGAAACGGGAACATCTCAAAAGCCTCCAAAGCTTATGTACATCGAGGATTTTAAAGGATGGCAAAACCATTTTGAAAACTGGGTGCAAGCTTATAAGTTTGATGCATGGTTTTCGTTAGATGTAGATTACGTTAAACCAAAAGATGAACGTGGGATTGAAAAAGCTTTAAGTGACTATTTAGCGGTTGAGAAATTGAAATACACTAGTGAAAAAATGATGATTAGTCTTCTCCAACAATCACTAAAAGAAGATATTTTCGTGTTGCTTCAACATGAGGAAACTGCTAGATAAATTTGGTTGGCGTTGATTAACAAGTTTAAGGGAAGTGCTGATATGATAAAAAATAAATATGCATTACTAAAGAAATCATTTGATATGTTTACAACGTTTGAAGGTGAATCAACAAAAACGACTATCGATAGATATTGTCATCTTGTCCAGGAAATGAGAAGGTTGGAAATCAAGAAAGAAGATGATGAATGGGTTGATAAGCTATTTGATGCACTACCACAACATAAATGGGGAACATATTTGTTGATTTTGAAACATATGAGAAAATCTGAAAATATGAATTTGAGTAAGTTCATTCAGAAGATTGAAGAACATGAATTGGATATTCAGAAAACTGCTATCATGAATAATCCAAATGCTCAACAGGATGTTAGTCTATACTACAGAGGAAGCAAATTTGAGACTACTCCGAGTCCGAAGATTAAGACTGCTTTCAGTGCTGATGGTTCTTCTGGAACAAATGTTAGCACTTCAACTCAGAGTGGTGGATATTCGTCATCGTATTCAAGTTTTGATCCGAATTTTTCAATACCAAGTTCTCGACAACAGAATTCAACAAATATGCAATGCAATGTTACATTGAATATACAAAATGGTCAAAATCTCTCTCCAGAAATAGCTAAGCAACACATGGCATCACTTGTTACCATGTTAGAGTCGTAGTCGTTGGACGAATTGGAAATTCGATGCTCACCAAAGAGGATTATGATCAGATTGATGCTGAAGAACTTGAGTTGATGGACATCAAGTGGTGTTTGGCAAGTGCTGTAAGAAGAGCAGAAAAATTTACACAAATCACCGGTAGAGATGATCTTTGTGATGTTGCTACATCTCCGTTAGGGTTTGACAAATCAAAGGTTACTTGTTTTCGTTGCCGAGAAAAGGGACATTTTAAACGAGAATGTACAAACAGAGAAATAACCGGAAGACAAGATCCGTTTGGAAACAACAATTATCATCGAAATTCAATTTATCATCAGGTTGCTCAACAATCGTCATCATCACATGCCATTGAAGATGGACATAAGAAAGCTTGTCTGGTAGATCAAGATGATGAAAGATTACCAGAGGGATTTAGCTGGGATAAATACATTCCGGATAAAAATTACTTAAAGAATCCAGCCTTTATTGCTCAAATTCTTGAAGATTCAACTTCTGCAGGAAAATCAATCAAGTCTAAGAATTGTCCGAGAAGAATACCGATTTTTAAGGAATTAGGAAGTGATGCAGACACCGATGATGAAGAAAATATATTAATAAAGCTAGACGACAATTGCATTCTTACAATTTTAATTTGTTTTTTGTAGATAAGATAGAGATGTTGAATAAGAAAAAGGATGCTAGACTGAAGAAAGAAATGGAAGCAAGAAAGGTGGTTGAAAAAGAAATTGAAGCAAGAAGGGTTGCTGAAGAAAAAGAAAAAGTGGAAGCTGAAAAAGATAAAGTTGAAGAAAATTCGACAGAAAAGGTCGAAGATGAAGAGTGTGAGTTAAAAATAGAATTTGACGAAGAACCAATGATTAAGAAGGTGGTGGAGAAAATTGTTGAAGTGGAGAAAATAGTTTAAAGAATGGTTGAAGTTGAAAATATTGTCGAAGTTGAAAAGATTTTCGAAGTTGAGAAAATCGTCTAAGTTGAAAAAAACGTCGAAGTTGAAAAGATTGTTGAGGTCACAAAACTTTGTTTAAAATGTTTGGAATCATGCAAACAATGTGAGGAAAAAGACAATAAGTATAGTGAGCTAGAAGAGTTGAAGGAAAAATTGTTGTTCGATGTGAAGTATGTGAAAGAATCGTATGATATGCTGAACAGAACGGTTGATAATTTGAACAAGACAAACCTAGATATGGGAGCTACTCAAACGATGATGAGTTCAACGTTAATGACTAAGCAAAAGATCATCAATGAGTATATTGAAGACTGTGCAAAGCTGAAGCAGGATTTGGAACTTGAAAAGATTGAAAATGAAAGAATCAAACAATTGCTGCTGAGTTATACAACTTGTGATTATTTGATTGATAGAGTTTATCCTACTGTTGCAGGTCTTGAAGTTTTTCAAGATAAAAAGACGGAAGATACGGATACTGGTAAGAAACAAAGTGTCAAGTATAACAAGTGTCAGCCTCCGATCTGGGAAAGTTATTCTCCCAGAAAACCAAATGAGGAATGATTAAAAAAGGCAGTCAACATAAAGTTAAAGTCTGAAACCAATGATGAGTTACCAGAAAACATTGACATCACATTCACAGTGTCTGACACTGATCATGAGTCTGAGTTATTAAAGAAAGTGGTCGATCAGGTGTTGGATATGGATGAAGAGTCAAAGTCGGAGTCTAAATCTGAAAGTTCGAGTTCATCAGACAAGAGTCCGAGTTTACCAGTTAAACGGGTTTACAATAAAGAATTTCTGTTATTAAAATCTAATTTGAATGATGAACCAATCAAAGTGGCATATACTTTGAATGATTCAGACAAATTATATTCTGATGAAGAATTTCCAATAAGAAGTGTCAAAACGGAAATGATCAACAAGGTTTTTAAATTAACAGAAATCAATATTTCTGAAATAAAAGATGTAAATCTTACTGAAAAACCTAAAATGTACACTTCAAGAGTTCAACAAAGATTGAACAAGAAGAAAGGTTACAGTTCTGGTTCAGGTTTTCAAAAGAAACCAAACCATAACAGTAATTTCAAAAAGAAGGGTTTAGGTTTTATTCCCCCAGAAAATTATAAAAATGAGAAAATTTATAAATCAAAAATCAAATTTGTTTCAGGTACAAGTTCAGAAGAAGAGAAGGAAAAGCAGTTCAGAAAGCAGTCAAACAAAGAGTTTTTCGCTGAAAGACAAAAGACTGTGATGAAGGAATCTGAACCGAGGGTTGAAACAAGAACCTGTTTCATGTGTCAAGAGGTTGGACACATTGTTTGGAATTGTCCAAAGCAAACCAACACAAAACAGGGAGTTTCTTTTAACTCAAAGATAAAAGTAAAATGTGTTGATAAAACAGAACAACCAACAGAAACATTCAAAGTGTTAAAAAATTCGAATTTCGAAGTTGGTGAAAGTTCGAAACATTTTTACAAAAGAAGAGTCGATTTGAACAAACAGAAATGGGTTGTTAAATCAGGGAGTAGTTCTGACAATGAATCTAACTCGTCAAAGTCAGAGGAGTCATTTTTTGAGAAAAATGATGAGAATTCCGTTCCAGAAATGAACGAGGAAAACTTTACGCTATTGTCAAAAGAAAACTTGAAGTTGAAAGTTGGTAAGGTTGAAATTTCAGATCAATTCTTCTCTTGTAAAGAAGAATTTGATGCTGAAAAAGCTTTTAATGGAAAAGAAAAATATATTTTTGGAAAGATGGTTGACGGGAAGGTAAAGGGTGCAAAAGAGTTTTACAAATCAAAAAGATGGTGGGATAGAGATGACTCACAATCATCCAAGACTAGGCAGGCTTGGGTGACAGAATTCTCTACTTAAAATCCTGATTTGCCGGAGCTCCCAAGTTGGTAATTGTGGAGCATGAATCAGCATCTTTCTTGAGAAATTCACATCTGTGAAATTTCAACCCACAAGTGGTATTTTCATTCTTGAAAATGTCATATTTTGATTTACAAGTGGTATTGTGTTAAGCACCTACAAGTGATTAATCAAGGTCATTAAGTTGAACTTGATTTAACTTTAATTCAAGTGGTTGAGAAAACAAAGTGATGAAACCCCATAAACTAATTTTCCGGAAAACCCATTTGAATAAAACAAACTTAAGTGTTTTGAAATCATAATGGGAAAATAGTTTGTTGACAGGGGGAGTTCTGATTGTTTAAGCCAAGTGGATGGCGAATTGAAGTAATTCACATCGGTTTGTCAAAATTTTCTTTAAATGTTTTTGAATTTTAGGGGGAGTAAGAAAATTTTCAGAAAATCCAAAAAACATTTGAAAATTTGAAAAAGCCAAAAACATGATAAAAATCAAAAATGAGTTTTGTTGTGAAAAAGAGGAAATGATAATACATCAGTGGACTATCACAGCACGCTAAAGAAATGGAAAGTTAAAATGTGATAAACGGTCTGACTAAAGATGTGACGATAGGCTCAGCTAGACTAGTAGATTTGCGATAACGATACAAACTTAAATGAAAAATCCTAGTTCTAGTGGGAAACGCGATTGAAAGTAAAGTACTTAGTTTTATCCTTCGTGATTGTTTACCTACTCAGTAATCGCTGAATGCTAAAAAAGCATAAAAACCAGTCAGTTTGTGAACTTTCACAGCTTTCTGAAAAAAGTCACTGTGATTGTGCATTTCATTTTGCAAAGATTTAAACTTGTTTGATTTCTTTATTTTTGTTTAAGCATTGGACATCCTCTGTGTATACGTGAGTATCGACCTGGATGTTAGTGCCTAAACATTCTGCTTTATTTTTCTTTGTGTTTTGTTTAAATCTTGGATCACCTCTGCGTATATGTGAATATCGACCTGGTGATTAAGATTTAAACACTTTCAATTTGTTTTTATTTCTTATTTTGTTTAAACATTGGACTTTGTCTGCGTATCGAAAGATCGACCTGATTGTTAATGTTTAAACATTCTGCTTTGTTTTCGCACATATCACAGTTGATGAAAGTTTAAAGGCATTACTTGAGTCAGTGTATTGCATGATGAGGGAATATGCTGAGATCGTGGGGTCCATAAGAATTTAGTGCAAAATTTAATATATCTTAACGTATCGATAAGCATTTTGAAAGTTTTTAGATTGAGTTTAAGACAACAATATCGTCAATCTATGTGAATCGTTTAGAACCTAATGTGTTTAAAGCTCAACGGTGCTAGTGATTTGTCTCAAAAACTGATATGATCCTCTTACGCAAAATCATAAAAATATTGTCTGTAAATATTTCTTTTCTGCATTTCATTAAAAACAAAATCCAAAAAGATTTTCAGTGTGTTTTAGCATAAATATTTTAAAAAATAATACAAAAAGATTTTCGACAACTGATGTTAGAAAGCTGATTTTCAAAATTCCGAGTGCTAAACATGATGAACAACAGGTTGGGAGAGTGTGTATGATATGAGATTTGTTTTTGAAATGATTAAATGGTTCATTAAGTTGAAATCAAATTTTGAATGGTATTATTACAAGTGTTTAAGCAGAGATTCTAAATTTGTTAAAATCTTAAAATTTGAGAAATTTATTGTTTGAGTAGATTTTTTGTGCAGGTCGCCAGGTTCTTGATCCTGTTGCTACGAAGAGCCACGAGACGTTTTGAACTTGTGAAGATCCCCGTGGCTAAACCTGAGAAGAGTTTGAGCCAGGTTTTGATCCTAGAACAAAAGCTATGTCATATTGCGATCCCAGAACAACTTAAGGGGGAGTCTGCTAGCAAAGGGGAGTCTAAAAAGTCTAGAGCCAAGTTTGATCATGAGGTTCTTGCAAGTTGCTAATACTGAACAACTTAAGTAATCAAGAGATCTGATTAAGAGAAGAAAGAACCAGGATTAAGATTCCGAGAAAGAGATGACTAAAGATTGTAGATCAACATTCAAGGGGGAGTTTGAATGATTGAGAGCCAGTTTGAGAACCTGGAAAAGGGAGAGAGCAAGATGACTGATAAAAGTTTGAAGACTCGGGGTACTGAAGACTTGTACTGAAGACTCGTCGACATCCAAGGGGGAGTCTGTTAGTGCATATGTCTGTCGACTTCGTCTTGTATCGAGTCATGTATTGAGATAGAATAGAATGGAGCTAGGTTGGCGAGAAAATAGGATTCGTGTGGTGAAAGTCCATTCCGCACGAAATGGATCCTGACCATTTCGTGCGGAATGCCACTCCTATAAATACCTACCTTGCCATTTCATTTGTAACAGTTCCTAATTCCAGAGCCGAAGTGCTGCTGAAGTGTCATTTAATCTGTAAAGCTTTCAAATCAATATAACAAGACATTATAAGTTATTTTGTGTGTAAATCAAGCTAATTCAAAGTTGATACGTTTGTTTCCGCCTCTCATATTGATTAGAACTCTTCTGAACGACTCGTTTTGGTCGTACAAACGACCCTTCAGTATCTTTGTGGGGTATTCAAGTCCACTAAGACGCGTCTTTGTTCCAAATCTCAGGAGGATCATCGAAGCACAACACGTTGAATGTCAAGGCTATACTATGCCTCCACAGAAATCTGTAGACTCATGGCGATTCAACTATGATGCCTTATGGGATTCATTTGATCTAGAGGAAGAGCCTGGGTATTTTGATGAATTAGATATTTTACGAGAATATGAAGCATCTCAAGGAAGATTTCCTGCAAGGTCTTCTAAGCGTCAAAAACAAACTTCCAATGACAATGAAGCTGTCCCAGTCATACTGAAGAAAATGATGATGTTCAGCAAACTACGACTACTTCGGAACGCGAGCCTGCTCTAGAAAATCAAACGTCAGTCAATGATGATAATTCAGAATCTGATGATATTCCTACTTTTGATCGTGGTGATTCAGAATCTGAGGGGAGCAGATCCAATCTTCAGATCAGACAGTTCATGTTGATGAACAAGTTGTGGACCAGAATGTCACAAATTTGGAAGGCGAGGTGAACGTTCCAGGTGAAGTTATGCCGAGGACTCTTTCATACCACCCCGAGGAGTTAATAATAGGAGAGCTGCAATCAGGAGTTTGCACTAGAAGCCAGATTGACCATGGCCTTACTTGCTTTTATACTAGAATTGCTCCATTACAAACTGAATTCTCACTCAGTTGATTTATTTCTCAGATCGAGCCGCGAACATACAAAGAAGCACTGACGGAAGAATCATGGGTCAATGCGATGCAGGAGGAGCTGGGTCAATTTGAGAAACTTGGTGTTTGGAAACTTGTGCATCTGCCTGACGGACACCGAAAAATAAACACCAAGTGGGTGTTCAAATGCAAGAGGGATGATTGAGGAGTGATAGTCAGAAACAAAGCTCGACTCGTTGTCCTGGGCTTTAGTCAGCAAGAGGGGATCGACTTCACTGAGGTTTATGCTCCAGTTGCTCGACTTGAGGCCATCATAATATTCGTTGCTTTTGCTTCATGGAAAGGTTTTGAAGTATACCAGCTAGATGTCAAGTCGGCGTTCCTTTACGGAAAGGTGAAAGGGGAGGTCTACGTCGGACAGCCACCGGGCTTTACCGACCCAATTCACAAGTCTACCTGTTGGACAAAGCACTGTATGGTTTGCATCAGGCCCCGAGAGCCTAGTATGAGACACTCTCTCAACAGTTACTCGCCAACGGCTTTATCCGAGGAATGGTGGATGCCACTCTCTTCACTAAGGAAGTCGCTGGTTATCTGCTGATCGTCCAGATATATGTTGATGACATTATTTTTGGGTCAACCAACGACGAACTCTACAAAGATTTCGAACAAGTGATGAAGAAGAAGTTCAAGATTTCGTCAATGGGTGAGATGAAGTTCTTCCTAGAGCTGCAAGTCGACCAGATGCCTGAGGGAACTTTCATACATCAAACGAAGTACGTTTACGACGTTCTGGAGAAATTTGGGATGTCCGAGACGGTGCCAATATCCACCCCATTAGCAACAAATCATGGTATCAACCATGATCTCACCGGAGAGAAGGTTGACGAGACGGTATACCGCTCAATGATTGGTTCGCTGATGTATCTGACAGCATCCAGACCTGATATAATGTACCCGACATGCCTCGCAGCCCAATATCACTCAAGTCCTAGAGCCTCACACATGTCTATCGTCAAGAGGATTCTACGCTACCTGAAAGGAACTCCAAGCCTGGGGTTGTGGTATCCCAAAGATGGTGACTTCATGCTCGAAGGATATTCAGATTCCGATTTCGGTTGCTACAAGCTCAATGCAAAATCAACAACTGCAGGATGCCAATTCATCGGACCTCGCTTTGTCACTTGGTAGTGTAAGAAGCAAACCTCTGTTGCTCTTTCGACATGTGAAGCAGAGTACGTATCTGCCAGTAGCTGCTGCTCTCAGATCCTGTGGATACAACAACAAATGCGCGATTATGGTTTGCAATTTCTTACTTCTCCTATATTTGTTGATAATGAGGTTGCAATTAACATAATGAAACATATAGAAATTCTTCATCACTTCATCTGAGATTGTTTTGAGAAGAAGTTGATATGAATAGACAAAATCCACACCGACGAACAAAAGGCAGACTTACATACCAAAGCTTTTGATAAATCATGTTTTCAGTAACTATTTAAATTGAATGGTATGAAGCTGTTGTCGGATGCGGAGTAGTTACTTGGCGTTGATGAGAAAACCACTCCAGACGATGTTGAAAAGCAGACTTCGTTGGTTTGTCATCTTTTTAGTTGTTTTCATATTTAGGGGGAGATAGATAAGTTTTCAGAAAATACAAAAACAATTAAAAATCCAAAAATCCAAAAACATGAGATATTTTCAGAAAATACAAAAACAATATAGAAAACCAAAAAGAGTTTTGTAAAAAGAGGAAATGATAGTACATCAACTAGACAGTTATGGTATGCTAAAGAAATGTAATGTTTAAAAGTGTTTAAACAATCTCACTTGTAGGATCATTCTGTGACCCAAATGAGTCTATCAGAAGAGTTCTAATCAATTCAAAAGGCGGAAACAGATGAATTGACTTGGAAAACAGCTTGATTCACTTCTAATTGTCTTATATATTGATTATAACAAGTTTACAGATCAATCGATACGTCAGCAGCACTTCGGTACCGGAAACATCAATGTTACAAATGATCTCGCATGAAAGCTATTTATAGTGATGGTGATTTCGTTTTAAAGTGGCAATTGCCATTTCAAGCGAAATTACCAATGTTAATTTCGTTTGAAAGTGCACTTGCCACTTTCAAGCGAAATTAACTTTTCAACACACCAATCCTATTTTCTCGTACAATGTGCCCTGATCTAACAATTCTAGTACAAGACTCGATACAAGACGAAGTCGACAGACGCATGCACCAACAGACTCCCCCTCGAATGTTGACGAGTCTTAAGTGTCGAGTCTTCATAATCTTCAGCCTTGATCAGTCTTCGGGCAATATCAAAATATGGAACAGAGTAAGCATCCTCTATCTTTATCTCTCTTGCCAACTCCAGAATCTCTATCTGGCTCTTATCTTCTCTTGATCAAATTAAGGATCAATCACTGGCTCTAGCATCTTCAACTCTTCTCCTCCTTGGATGTTAATCTACTAGCAGACTCCCCCTTGAGTTGTGCTGGGATCATAGTCTGGCTTTCACAGATTTCAAGATCATGACCTGGCTCACATCCTGCTCAGGTATCAGAACCTAGCTAACCTGCACACATCTCTACCTAACAATAAATTTCACAAATATAAAATTTGACAAATTTAAACTCTGCTAAACACTTAATGAATTCAATTCAAAACATCAATTATTGATATAACAATTTTAATTTCTGATCACCACTTGAATGTATATCATTTTTTAATCACACACTCCCAAACCTGTTCGTCAAGTTTAGAACTCAGAATTTTGAAAATCAGCTTTTCAACATCAGTTGTCTAAAATCTTTTTAAATTTTTCAAAATTTATGCTAAAACACTCCGAAAATCTTTTTGGATTTTTGATATAAAAAAATGCAGAAATATATACAAACAATATTTTTGAGAGTTTGTGTAAGAGGATCATATCAGTTTCTGAGACAAATCACCAACACCATTAAGCTTTAACATTTTAAGTTCTAAACGATTCACTTAGATTGTCAGTATACTGATCCACTTAAATTTTCACACAAAATTCAACTGTTTCGAGATACGAATTAATGTCTTAGAGACTTAAACTTATTCGCGTGTCCCACCTCAGAATATACTCCCGTATCCAGAACCCAATATTCAGTCTTACAGGTGAATATACCTAGATGATATCTGTAAGGGGTTAAATTGCGAGGGCCGTGAGAGCTCAGGCTATTGCTTCCACCAAATCAGAGAGATAACGACTTCGACTTTAGGTGTGTTCCCTTTAGAGAAGCTTTTCTTCAACAGCACATGATTAGCATTTTGCAATGTTTCATCATTTTTTGTACTGAGGGCAATCCTATATTTCAAGCAAGCAGAAAGTATTATACGGGGACTAGGCCATTGCTTCCGCAAAATCAGAAGTCCCGGGATAATACCCCAGATATCACTGAGTATAAAGACCTAATATCTCAGAAAGAGGGACCTTTCAAACAAGATTTCGGGGGTTACCCATATATCCGAGAGATGTTCCCCACGATATAAGTAAGTTTGAAATTTTGGTTTATATCTCGTCACAATCTACTAAATGTGCAAAAACCTACTGGCATATCATCAGTGAGACCGTTTATCACATTTTGACTTTCCAATTCTTTAGCATGCTGTGATAGTCAACTGATGTACTATCATTTCCTCTTTTTCACAACAAAACTCATTTTTGATTTTATCATGTTTTTGCCTTTTTCAAATTTTCTAATGTTTTTGGATTTTCTGAAATTCTTACTCCCCCTAAAATTCAAAATCATTTAAAGAAATTTAAAAACAAACTGTACAAGTAAAGTGGCAACTGTTGTGAATTGCATCAAATCGCCATTCACTAGGCATAAACAATCAGAACTCCCCCTGACAAGAAATTATTTTCCCATTATGATTTCAAAACACTTAAGTTTGTTTTAATCAAATGGTTTTTCCGGAAAATAATTTTTGTTGATTTTACCACTTGTAAGATTGGGGTTATCATCACTCACTTTGTTTTCATATCAAATACCACTTATAGGAAATCAAGTACAACTTAATGTCCCTGATTTACCACTTGTAAGTGAAAACCTTCTCCAACCACTTATAGGTTCACTTATCAACCAAAATCACTAGTAAAATAAAAAAAATAACAATATCAAGACAAACTACCACTTGTAGATTTACCAACCAATCTTTCTCAAGAATGATGCCGATTCCAGCTCCACTCTTACCAACCTGGAAGCTCCGGCAAGTCAGAATTTTAGTTTGAAAATGTTGTCACCCAAACATGACCAGCCTTGGGTGATGTTTATTCAACAGTATCCCAACCTCCTTTTGATCTGTAAAAATATTTTGCACTTTTCACTTTACCATCAACCATCTTCCCGAAAATATGTTTAACTTTCCCATTGAAAGCCTTTTCAGCATCAAATTCTCCATTACCAGAGAAGAATTGATCTGAAATCTCAAACCTACCTTTTGATTTCAAATTTTCTGCCCGCAATGGCGGAAAATTTTCATCGTTCAACACAGGAACGAAATTCACATTCTTTTTCTCAACAAATGACTCCTCTGATTTTATGGAATCAGATTCATTGTCAGAACTACTATCAAACTTAACAACACATTTCTGCTTGTTCAAATCAACTTTTCTTTTGTAAAAACGTTGTGAAACATCACCAGTTTCAAAAGTTGAATTTTCAAACACTTTAGATTTCTCAGTTGATTGTATCTTTTCATCAACAAATTTGTTTCTCAATTCAGAGTTAGAAGAAACTCCCTGTTTTGTATAATTGGACTCGGAACAATTCCAAGCTATGTGTCCAACTTTGTGACATTTAAAACATGTTCTTCTCTCAACTCTTTGTCCTAACTTCTTCTTCCTTTCAGCAAGAAACTCTCTATTTGATTGTTTCCAGAATGGTTTCTTCTGTTCTTCTTCAGAACTTCCTCTTGCAACAAATTTTGTTTTTGGTTTAAAATTTTTCTTATTTTTATAATTTTCTGAAGAGCTAAAACCAAGACCTTTCTTTGTGAAATTACCGTTATGGTTTGGTTTCTTTTGATAACCTGAACCAGAACTGTAACTTTTTTTCTTGTTCAATCTCTGTTGAACTCTTGAAGTGTACTTTTTAGGTTTTTCATGAAGATTTAAATATTTTATTTCAGAAATATTAATTTCTGTCAATTTGAAAACCTGTTTGATCATTTCAGTTTTGACACTTCTTATTGGAAATTCCTCATCAGAATATAATTTGTCTGAATCATTTAAAGTATAAGCTACTTTGATTGGTCCATCATTCAAATTCGATTTTGATAACAAGAATTCTTTATTGTAAACATGTTTAACCGGTGAACTCGGACTCTTTTCTGACGAACTCAAACTTTCAGATTTTGACTCCGACTTTGACTCTTCATCCATATCCAACACCTGATCGACCACTTTCTTTAACAAATCAGACTCCTGATCAGTGTCAGACGCTGTGAATGTGACATCAATATTATCTGGTAATTCATCAATGGTTTCAGACTTTAACTTGACGTTGAGAGCCTTATTTAAATGTTCCTCATTTGGCTTTCTGGGAGAATAACTTTCAAAGATCGGGGGCGGACACTTATTATACTTAGCACTTTGTTTCTTACCAGCATCCGTTTCTTCTTTCTTTTGTATAACTCAACAACAATCTTTTGATTCTTTCACTTTCTATCTTTTTAAGTTCCAAATCCTGCTTCAATTTTGCACAGTCTTCAATGTACTCATTGATGACCTTCTGCTTTGACATTAATGTAGAACTCATCTTTGTCATAGCAACCTCAATTTCTGAATTTGTCTTTTTCAGGCCATTTACAGTTCTGTTCAGCACATCGTATGATTCTTTCACATACTTCACATCAGACAACAAATCTTCTTTCATCTTTTCTAATTCAACGATCTTCTTATCCTTTTCATCATAATCTTTGCAAGATTCTAAGCATTTCTGACAAGGTTTAATGACCTCAACTATCTTTTCAACCTCGACAATCTTTTCTACTTCAACAATTTTTTCTACCTCCATGATTTTCTCAACTTCGACAAATTTTTCAACTTCGACTATTTTTTCAACTTCAACAATTTTTTCTACCACTTTCTCCACTTCAACGATTTTCTCTATCACTTTCTCAATTTCTGGTTCAACGTTTGCTTCTGCAGTTTCCATCTTTGCCTTTTCATTAGCTATTCTTATTACTTCCAGTTCTCTCTTCAGTCTAGCAATCTTCTTCTCATTCAGCATCTCAACTTTATCTGCAAAAAACAAATTAAAACTATTACGATCTATACCTTTCTAGATTTATTAAGATATTCTTCTTCATCATCAGTATCAATATCACTTCCTAAATCTGGAAAAATCGGTATTCTTTTCGAACTAGATTTGCCTTCATTTTCTTTCAGAATTCTAGCAACAAGTCCTGAACCAGGTGGGATGTATTTGTCCCAACTAAATCGCTCTGCAACTTTTTCATCATCTTGATGAATAAGTAAAGCTTTCTTCTTTCCATCTTCCAGAGTATGAGATGATGATGGTTGTTGCGCAATCTGATGAAAAATGGATTTATGATAATAATCATTCTTTTCTGATCCTCTTGTTGCTTCTTGATTTTTACACTCTCGTTTAAAGTGTCCTTTTCCTTTGCAACGAAAACATGTAACTTTTGACTTGTCAAATCCTAACGGAGAATTAGCCAGTCCCCGAAATTCATCTCTACCTGTGATTTGTTGAAATTTTTCTGCCCTTCTAACAGCACTAGCCATACACCATTTAACATCCATCAACTCAAGTTCCTCTGCATCAATTTGGTCATAATCTTCTTTTGTAAGCATCGGATTTCCAATTTTTCCAGCAATCAAACTTTCATATGATTCCAACATAGCAACTAGTAATGCATTGTGTTGTTTAGCTATTTCTGGAGACAAATTTTGACCATTTTGAATGTTTAAAGTAACATTGCACTGCAGATTTGTAGAATTCTGTTGTTGAGAACTTGGTGTTGTAAAATTTGGATCAAAGCTTGAATACGAAGAAGAAGGTCCACCACTTTGAGTCACAGTACTTCCATTTGTTCCAGAAGAACTATCAGCACTGAAACCAGTTTGAATCTTTGGGCTGGGAGTAACTTCAAAATTGTTTCCTCTGTAGTATAAACTGACATCTTGTTGAGCATTTGGATTCTTCATAATTGTTGTTTTCTGAATATCCAACTCGTGCTCTTCAATCTACTGTATAAACTGTGCCAGATTCATATTTTCAGATTTTCTTATGTGTTTAAGGATCAACAAATAAGTTCCCCATTTTTGCTGTGGTAATGCATCAGCTAGTTTATCAACCCATTCATCGTCGTCTTTCTTTATATCCAACCTTCCCATTTCCAAAACCAGATGACAATATCTATCAATGGTCATTTTTGTTGTTTCATGATCAAAAGCTACAAACATGTCAAATGATTTCTTCAATAATGCCTTTTTGTTCTTGATCATATCTGCACTTCCTTTAAACTATTGAATCAATGCATTCCAAATTGATCTAGCAGTACCCTCATGTTGAAGTAACACACAAATATCTTCTTTAATCGCTTGTTGAAGAATACTGATCATCATCTTTTCACTTGTATATTTCAATTTTTTATTTTCTGAAAAATTACAAAATGCTTTTTCAAGCCCACGTTCATTTTTCGGTTTCTCGTAATCTTTCTCTAATGAACACCATGCGTCAAACTTATAAGCTTGCACCCAGTTCTCAAATCGATTCTGCCATCCTTTAAAATCTTCAATGTACATAAGCTTTGGCGGTTTTTGATGAGTTCCCGTTTCATTCTCATTGTAAAGAGTTTCAGCAGCCGTGACTGGAGCAACTGGTGTAGCAAATGCATTGTAGAATTCCTCTTCTATGTTTCGGAAAATAGTTTCACAAAAACTCAAATTTCACAAACTCAAACTCAAACGGAATCAACTATTGAAGCGGAATCACCCTTTGAAACGAAATAACACTTTGAAACGGAATAACACTTTTCACACGGAATACCTTCTCACACGGAATACACTCTCACACGGAATACCTCTCAAACGGAATCACTTGGAGCGAAATACCCTCTTCACACGGAATACTCTTTGGTGCGAAATTACTAATTTCGTGTGAAACAAAACACTTTCAAACGGAATCACACTCTGAAGCAAAATCAGGTAATTTCGTGTGAAATCAAATGTACTTTTAAAGCGAAATAGCAGTTTCAAGCGGAATCAAGTGCTAATTTCGTGTGAAATGCCGCTGACGTCACTTAATCCGAAATCATTTTCAAGCGAAATTACAATTTTTACCAATTTTAAGCTGAATTAAGGTCCAATTCTTTCAAGGGTTCTTTAAAACACTGTTACGATTATAATGTGTGAAATTCAGATCATTTTGACCGTAAAATCTTGTGAATTTTATAAAAGAAGATGTAGAAGACAGATTTTATGACTGTTTTGGCAAGAACTCTTCCTCCTGAGCTCTGATACCACTTATAGGATAGTTCTGTGACCCAAATGAGTCTATCAGAAGAGTTCTAATTAATTTAAAAGGCGGAAACAGATGAATTGACTTGGAAAACAGCTTGATTCACTTCTAATTGTCTTGTATATTGATTATAACAAGTTTACAGATAAATCGATACGTCGGCAGCACTTCGGTATCGGAAACATCAATGTTACAAATGATCTCGCATGAAAGTTATTTATAGTGATGGTGATTTCGTTTGAAAGTGGCAATTGCCATTTCAAGCGAAATTACCAATGTTAATTTCGTTTGAAAGTGCACTTGCCACTTTCAAGCGAAATTAACTTTTCAACACACCAATCCTATTTTCTCATACAACGTGCCCTAATCTAATAATTCTAGTACAAGACTCGATACAAGACGAAGTCGATAGACGCATGCACCAACATCACTGATGATATGCCGATAGGTGTTTACACACTTAGTAGACTGCTTCGGGATATAAACATAAAAAATCAATACTTGCTTATTTCGTGGGGAACATCTCTCGGATAAATAGGTAACCCCTGAAATCTTGTTTGAAAGATTTTCAATTTCTAACATACTAGGTCTATGTACTTGATGATTTATGGGGTACTATACCAGGACTTCTGATTTTGGGAAAGCAATAGCCTAGTCCTCGTATAATACTCTACACAACTTTAATCTTAAATCCTCCCCCCATCATAAAAAATGATAAACATTGCAAAATACGAATCATGTGTTGTTGAAGAAAATATCCCCAAGAGGGATACACCGAAAGTCGAGCCATCATCTCTCTGTCTGAACGGAAGTTCTAACCTGAGCTCTCATGGCCTCGCACTACTCTTTACAGATATCATTATTGTACGTTCACCTGAATAAGTTGAAATTTGTGTGAAAATTTAAAAGTTGAAATTTGTATATTCTGAGGTGGGACACCCGTATAAGTTAAGTGCTTAAAAAAACACTAAATCGTATCCTGAATAAGTTGAAATTTGTGTGAAAATTTAAAAGGATCAGTATATCGACAATCTAAGTGAAT
The DNA here is from genome assembly GCA_030545235.1 of Helianthus tuberosus. Classification (NCBI taxonomy): domain Eukaryota; kingdom Viridiplantae; phylum Streptophyta; class Magnoliopsida; order Asterales; family Asteraceae; genus Helianthus; species Helianthus tuberosus. Next base: position 80,676,918 of record CM060395.1, read on the forward strand.
TGTTTAATACTTAATGTGAAATTAAGCTCAATGGTACTTGTAACTTGTCGGCAGCTGAAATGATCCTCTAACACGCTCACCAAAAATATGTTTGTAAATAGTTTACTTTTTACTTTACTTTTATAGCATTTCATTTCAAGTTTAGCATTTACATTCAAAAGATTTCATTTTGTTTCTATTATGGGTGAAATTCGAGCCCATATCCTGGATAGTATTTTGAATTATATCTTGATTATATAATATATGTTCGTAACCAGGAAACTGAATCATGATATAATGAATTGTGTGCAGGAGTACGAGTATAAGTTCACAACGTTCATGAAGACTTCTTCCCTGAAGACTCGGTCCAAGTTGTTCGAAGAAGAACGTTGAAGCCGCATTACTTGGTCTTCAACGTTCACATGGGAATATTCGCTGGCATCCCCCTATTTTAGGAGATTTTGTTTTCATTTTGTAACTATAAATATACGGATAAACCAGATCACATAGGACATCACATTCACTACTCTCGAGCTCTCATACTTTCTCTAGCAATTCACACACTTTCTGGAAAACATTGTAACACTTAGCTATGATCTGGTCAATATCCTACACTGTATCCTAACATTTGAAGTAATAAGAAGAACAAGGAAGCTGCCATTGTCAGCTCCCGAGGTTTTGTGCCGGCGATCTAGAGTGATCAAGGGCTTTCCTCGTACATCTCGTGTCACCCTTTACTTTCTTGCTCATTGTTTGATTATAGATATAGCTTGATATCCTGAGCTATATCCTGAAAACTGTTTTTGAAAAAAACCAAACCAGGATATTTTCGATACACTTTCTTAGCACACTACCTCACAAAACTAATTTGATCACTTAATTGCTTAGGTAATTTTTGACCAAAACAATTTGGCGCCCACCGTGGGGCAAGTGGTGCTATTTCTACTAAAAGCTTTCTTAAAACCCCTTCTTGGTTTTCTATTTTCAAAACTCTTTGCTACACTATTTTCAATGGCCTCAAATTCAAACATGAGCTCTTCTACCGTGTCCGCTACAACCTCTGCAACAATTGGTTCGGTGCTTCCACCACCTCCAAGGACGCAAGCCTCTTCACAGCGTCAGGATCTTCCATGAAGGACTGAAACTCATGTGGCTCGGGATATTATCCCCACTTAGAATGTTCAAGGATCCGCTGCCTCAGGGAGAACTTCTATTATGGCTTCTAATGATGAAATTCTAACTTTGTTTGGTAGTATACAGGAACAGATGAAGCAACAGCAGGAGACCAACCAAATGCTGATAAGAGAGATACGACTCTTGAAATCTAGCTCGAGTAGGCCTGCTGAGGATACTGTCATTCCTTTGCAACCTAGAGCACTGAACTTCAGCTCGGCAGTATATACTAAGGATAATCATGGCAACATTGTACTGAGTTATCCCAAGAGTCATAATCTTGAGATACCTTCGTCGGTCAGGCTATCAACTGTGAGAGGATCAGGATATGCTTCAGAATATGGCCAGAATCCTCAGGCTGGTAACGTGTCTAATAATGCAAATACTCTTGCTACTAATGGTATTGGATCTTTGTAGGATACAGGTGTGTCGTCGGCACTTTCCAGGGAGCTTCAGAAGTTGAAGGACATGATATCCAGTGTACCTAGGGTGGTCTAGCCGATCCCCGAAGTGTCCAAGAATAGCCACAGGATATCCCGATTTGCATATCCTATATGTGATGCTGAAATCCCAAAAAGATTTCAAACCCCCAACATGAAGCTCCATGACGGAACCACGGATCCTGAAGAGCATATTGCTCAGTATAGGGAAAGGATGGAAATTAACCCTATCCCTCCGGATCTTAAGGAAGCATGCCTCTACAAGGGTTTTGGCTCTACTCTAACAGGATCAGCCTTAAAATGGCTCTTAAACGTTCCACCTCATTCAATTGCATCATTTGCTCACTACATCACAAAGATTAACAGGACGAGTAGCAGCGTTGAACAGATTTATATAAAGATCCGCAGAGAAATGTAAAGAATTCTATTATATCCTGAAGAAAAACAAGATATTCGAATGGGGAGAGAAGCATGAAGCAGCCTTGCAGGAATTGAAGCAATATCTTTCAACTGCATCTCTATTGATGAAGCCCGAGGATGGCGAACCATAACCCTGTATCTTGCAGTATCAGGGAATGCCGTAGGTGTTGTTCTGGCAAAGGATCATGAAGGTCAGCAGTATCCTGTCTATTATGTCAGTAAAAGTTTATTAGATGCTGAAACTAGATATTCTCATTTAGAAAAATTGATATTGGCCCTAGTTATGGCATCAACTAAGCTTAGACATTATTTTGAGATACATAGGATTCATGTTAAAACTAATTATCCTGTTAAAAATGTGCTTAGGAAACCTGAGATGTCAGGTAGAATGGCTAAGTGGTCGGTAAAATTAAGTGCCTATGATCTAGTATATGAACCTCGAAATGCTATAAAGTCTCAGGCTCTAGCAGACTTTGTGGCTGATTGCAGTAGTGATATTCAAAATGAAGTAGACCTAGAAGTCCATCAACTAGGAGAAACCTCAGAATCCTGGACATTATATACTGATGGTGCATCTAATGAAAGAGGTGTAGGATTGGGTATACTACTAAAATCACCACAGGGGGACATATTACCCCAGGCTATTAGGTGCGAATTCCCTGCCACTAATAATGAAGCAGAATATGAAGCTTTAATTGCATGATTGGAGTTGGCTAAGAACATGAATGTTAGAAATTTGCAAGTATATGTTGATTCGTTGTTAATTACTAACCATTTTAATGGATCCTATGCAGTCAAAGGTGAAAGATTAATCGAATATCTTGAAACTGTCAAAAAATTAGCAGGATATTTCGAAGCTTTTACGCTTGAACATGTACCAAGAGAGGATAATGCTGAAGCAGATGCCTTGGAGAACTTAGGATAATCAGTCAGAATACCTTGAAGTAATAAGAAGAACAAGGCAGCAGCGATTGTCAGCTCCCGAGGTTTTGTGCCGGCGATCTAGATTGATTAAGGGCTTTCCTCGTACATCTCGTGTCACCCTTTACTTTCTTACTCATTGTTTGATTATAGATATAGCTCGATATCCTGAGCTATATCCTGAAAACTATTTTTGCAAACAACCAAACCAAGATATTTTCGATACACATTCTTAGCACACTACCTCACAAAACTAACTTGATCACTTAATTGCTTAGGTAATTTTTGTCCAAAACAGTTTCAGTTTAAACTTTCCTTAAAAATCTCAAAAATATTTTGCATTCTGCTTTAGTTTTTTTGTCAAACCAAGGTAGAAAGCTGATCTTCATACTCTCTGTCATGAAGCAAAGCAGGAAGTTTCTCGACTGGACATCAGGGTTGGGAGCTAATCTTGAAAAGTTTGAGAATTTAAAAGTCAAAACAAGTTCATTAAGTTGATACTTGTACAATTTTTCAGAAAATTGTTTGAAAAATGTTGAACAAAATGTCAGTTGTTTCGTTTCGGGTCAACCAAGGTCATTAACTTGGACTTGGTATGCAAATTAAGTGCCTAGGGTCATTAACTTGGACCTAGATACTTGAGTGGATTCCTAAAACTGACCATACCAGATAAAATTTGAAAAATGTGAAAAATAAAAATGAAAAAATTTGAAAATGATGAAGTGTGGATCGAATGGCAAACCGATCAGATGGCCATTCGATTGAGAGTCTTGCCTATAAATAGGGGTCAAGGGCTTCAGTCAAACCTTTCCGATCGAAGTGCCTTCCGACCCACACTTAAACACTCTCAACTTTTCTTGCTTGTTTTTCATACTCTTGCTTTCCAAGATTCATTGGATTGTTGGCACGCTCAACCTTCACCATGGGAAAGGTAAGATTACTAACTTTCACCGTTAAATTTTGAAGATTTTGATTGTTTTAGTGTTGTTGGCGGCTGTTAGGTATAAAAAACCTAGATCTAGGCTTGTTTAGGCTGTTTTGATTCAAATCAAACATAGGGTTTTGTAGATTGGACTTAGATCTATAGGTTTACCGTCTTAATTTGTACAAAAACATGTTAGATTTGATGTTACAAAGATTGAAGGTGTTCGGCAGTCGGTACACTAAAAGTCAAATTAAACTCAAACTGTTAGGTTTTAGAGAAATCTGAACATTGGGTTTTGTAAATCGGCAAAAAATCTACGTGAAAATGTGTTCAATTTTGTGAAATTGTTTGAAAATTTTTTGATGTTCATGAGATATTCAAACTGTTCTTCATGTCAGTTGGATCGAAGTGCAATCCGATCGGATGGCAATCCGATCGGATGGCCATCCGATCCAATATACATCATTATGTGTGACGGCATCAGATTCCTAATTGATGGAGAAAGGTCTGGTGGCAAGAAAAGCCGCTTCCAGGAGGTTGTCAAGTGTTTTCGCTCGACAATTCCATTCTTGGGTGGTTGGCTTGACCCTTGTTCCTGTAACTCGAATACTAGCCCGGTATATCCCATTTTAGTTTTACACCGTTGAGAACCTTACGCCTTTTTTACTCTCTGATCGAGGTTCTCGGCATTGAAAAATCTTCGTAAACTAAATCACACGTGTATATGTTGACGTTTAAGAGATATACAGTCAAGAAAATCAAGAGCAATGGTGTTAAATATGCGGATTAGACACCAAAAAATAAACACTCAAAAAATGGATACAATTTAAGGAATGTGCTTAGAGACGGCATCAGATTCCTAATTGATGGAGAAATGTCTGGTGGCAAGAAAAGCTGCTTCCAGGAGGTTGTCAAGTGTTTTCGCTCGACGATTCCATTCTTGGGTGGTTGGTTTGGCCCTTGTTCCTGTAACTCGAATCCTTGCCCGATATATCCCATTTAAGTTTTACCCCATTGTGAACCTTACGCCTTTTTTACTCTCTGATCAAGGTTCTCGGCAATGAAAAATTTTCGTAAACTAAATCACACATGTATATGTTGGCATTTAAGAGATATGCAGTCAAGAAAATCAAGAGCAATGGTGATATATATGCGGATTAGATACCAAAAAAAACATTCAAAAAATTGCTACAATTTTAGGAATGTGTTTAGTGATGGCATCAGATTCTTAATTGATGGAGAAAGGTCTGGTGGCAAGAAAAGCCGCTTGCAGAAGGTTGTTAATTGTTTTCGCTCGACGATTCCATTCTTAGGTGGTTGGTTTGGCCCTTGTTCCTGTAACTTGAATCCTAGCCAGGAAAATCCCATTTTAATTTTCCACCATTGTGAACCTTACGCCTTTTTTACTCTCTGATCGAGGTTCTCGGTATTGAAAAATCTTCGTAAACTAAATCACACGATTATATGTTGGCATTTAAGAGATATACAGTCAAGAAAATCAAGAGCAATGGAGATATATATGCGGATTAGACACCAAAAAATAAACACTCAAAAAATGGCTATAATTTAATAAATGTGTTTAGTGACGGAATCAGATTCCTAATTGATGGAGAAAGGTCTGGTGGCAAGAAAAGCCGCTTCCATGAGGTTGTCAAGTGTTTTCGCTCGACGATTCCATTCTTGGGTGGGTGGTTTGGCCCTTGTTCCTGTAACTCGAATCCTAGCTCGGTATATCCCATTTTACTTTTACACCATTGTGAACCTTACGCCTTTTTCACTCTCTGATTGAGGTTCTCGGCATTGAAAAATTTTCGTAAACTAAACCACACTTGTATATGTAGGCATTTAAGAGATATACAGTCAAGAAAATCAAGAGCAATGGTGATATATATGCGGATTAGACACCAAAAAATAAACACTCAAAAAATGCCTACAATTTAAGGAATGTGCTTAGTGACGGCATCAGATTCCTAATTAATGGAGAAAGGTCTGGTGGCAAGAAAAGCCGTTTCCAGGAGGTTGTCAAGTGTTTTCGCTTGACGATTCCATTCTTGGGTGGTTGGCTTGGCCCTTGTTCCTGTAACTCGAATCCTAGCCAGGTATATCCCATTTTAGTTTTACACCATTGTGAACCTCACGCCTTTTTTACTATCTGATCGAGGTTCTCGGCATTGAAAAATCCTCGTAAACTAAATCACACCTGTATATGTTGACATTTAAGAGATATACAGTCAAGAAAATCAAGAGCAATGGTGAGATATATACGGATTAGATGCCAAAAAATAAACACTAAAAAATGGCTACAATTTAAGGAATGTGCTTAGTGACGGCATTAGATTCCTAATTGATGGAGAAAGGTCCGGTGGCAAGAAAAGCTGCTTCCAGGAGGTTGTCAAGTGTTTTCGCTCAACGATTCCATTCTTGGGTGGTTCGTTTCGCCCTTGTTCCTGTAACTCGAATCCGATCCCGGTATATCCCATTTTAGTTTTACACCATTGTGAACCTTACGCATTTTTTACTCTCGGATCGAGGTTCTCGACATTGAAAAATCTTCGTAAACTAAATCACACGTGTATATGTTGACATTTAAGATATATACAGTCAAGAAAATCAAGAGCAATGGTGATATATATTCGGATTAGACACCAAAAAATAAACACTCAAAAAATGGCTACAATTTAAGGAATGTGCTTAGTGATGGCATCAGATTCCTAATTGATTGAGAAAGGTCTGGTAGCAAGAAAAGCTGCTTCCAGGAGGTTGTCAAGTGTTTTCGCTCAACGATTCCATCCTTGGGTGGTTGGTTTGGCTCTTGTTCCTATAACTCGAATCCTAGCCCGGTATATTCCATTTTAGTTTTACACCATTGTGATCCTTACGTCTTTTTTACTCTCTAATCGAAGTTCTCGGCATTGAAAAATCTTCATAAACTAAATCACACGTGTATATGTTGACATTTAAGAGATATACAGTCAAGAAAATCAAGAGCAATGGTGATATATATGCGGATTAGACACCAAAAAATAAACACTCAAAAAATGGCTACAATTTATGGAATGTGTTTAGTGACGGTGTCACACCCCTTTCTGCAGCGGAAGCACGAGGTGTGATCATGAAAGGTTCTCGTTGCATACGAAAGGTAAACATACTACATGCTCGTAAAAATATCTTCAAATACCAAACATTTCATAATTTGAAAACATAAGTTAGCATTTACATCGCGAGATAGCATAAAACATTGTCTTAAAAGTTTACAACTTTATTTAAAGATAAACATAAGCGACATCCACAAGCATGAGTAAGGCCGCGCGCACATCCACTTCTAGTTACCTGAAATACATGTGAGTTTTGGAAAAACGTCAACATAATGTTGGTGTGAATTCATGCAGTGAATGTTTTGAATTTTTAAATACTTGAATGAAAACATAGTATGTAACTTGTAGAATGTATGAATGTTTGAATGTAACTTGCATAACGTATCTGTAACTGTACTCTGAATGTTTGAATGTATTTGTAACACGTATCTGTAACTCTGTACTGTGAATGTTTGAATGTGTGAGATCGCTAGTGGTTTGCAAGGCCACTAACATGTGTCACGACATAGGAAGCCACCAAACCTAGGCATTTTTGTCGACTTTGCCTGAGACACAGAAGCACTCATTGGTAGAAGTAGGCCAAGAGTGGGGTTGCCTGAAACCCATTAGATCTAACCTTTTGTTCCGTGGTCTGAATGTATACGTTGATTAATGGTGCTAATGGTACCCTATTCGAGACATGATCTAGAATGTTTCACTTGAATGTTTTTTTACCCATCATACTATTTGTAAACCTTGTAACATTTGTAACATGTATTTCACCCCCGAAATTATAAAACCAAAAACAGTTAAAGAAAAGGGGGGAGCATGAACTCACAACTTTGCGTTCCTTGCGTCGTAAACTTCACCGGGTTTTGCTTATAATGCGTCGTGACCTAAACGTGTTTTATTATCGTTAGTCACTAGACTTGTATCGCACGAGCACAAGTCATTATCTTTTGTATATGTATTCTTGTGTTAAAAATATTTTATATTTTTAACTAAGTGACTTACTTATATTATTTTCTCAAAAATAAATATAAGTTTCTTGTATTTTGCACCCGAATTATGTATCTTGTATGTTGTATGTGTATTTTTGTTACAAAAAATTATGGCGAGGTTTATATTCGAAAAACATAGTTTAGAACACACTAGCAAACATTTGTCTAGAAAATATTTACTAAGTGTTAGGATTTTCAGAAAATTTCGCCATAGTCTCCTTTGTAAATGGAGGTGTCCATGCTAAGTAGCATATCATTTTCTTTAACATATAACACGTTAGGTCGTTCTCAAATAACCTACCCAACATTTAGACACGCAAATTACTACTTATGTCGTTTCAGTTTTAATCTTCAAAACTGGGCTGTTTTCGGGGATTTTAATAAAATAGTTAACTTATTTCAAAAATTCCTAAAATTTTACAGAATATCTTAAACGATCCAAATATTATTGTGTAAAAATCTCGGGATCCAATTCATTACCAATATTTTATAAAAATTTATTTTCTGAACTGCAATCAGATTCATCTTTTTCTGACTGCAGTCCACGGAATAATTTATTTAAAATTCATCGTAAGTTAGATTTACGAAATTCCAGTGGGAGAATTACAAATACATCAGTGGTCATCTGCAGTACAAATTTCATGAGCTAATTCTACACAGAACTCAAGTTATGACTAAAAACGTTTCGCCCATTTACTGCAGTAAAAACTTTGCTTTAGCTGCTGTTACAAAAAGGGTCTTTAAAAATAGTAAACGAAGTCCAAAAATTACTATTCTAGTGCCATTAGAACCGTATTTCATAATAACACGTGATACTCTCAAGAAAATCAAGTTTTTGTTAAGTTACGATCTGGTTACAGCCAACTAAAGTTGGCTGTAATATTTGGACAGAAGCTGTTTTCAGCTTATTGTGTTCTAACGCACGTTCTATTTGTTCCGTTAACATGTCTAGTGATCAACAACGACCTTTAACATCCATAATTACGAGTAAATCATCAAGTAATCAACAGCATGATCACTACAACATCCTACTACAACATTTCATCATGTAAATCTTCATGTAAAGCTTTATGTTTGAATCTTTTATGTTCAAGTTTCTAGTTCTTTAGTGTTCTTCAAAATTTTCAACATAACAAGTCTTTTAACCAGTAAAAAATAAAAGTAAATAAAAGTGTTGAAGGTGCTTACTACTAGCTTAAAGCTAGGGGAAGAACAAGGATGAAGATTGAGTGGTTAATAGCAAACGAATGAGGTCCCTGATGATCCGCAAACACCAAGCTTCCTATAACGCCTCCTTACACCTTGAGTGAACCTTGGATTGGATGAATGAAGATCAAAATAGGGTGATGGTGGTGGTGTTTGGTTCAACCGATTGCAAGAAGAAGGAGGAGGGAAGAAAGTGTGTTGAGTTGTGTCACAACCCCCGATCCCTAATTCCCGGGAATGGGCGGCTGCAAGCCAGTTTCGGTGGTATCGGTGTTTATTAATTTGGCGGCGGAAAATTTTCATCAGGACCGTAGTTAGGAAATATTTGATCAGAGTAAACCACCATATTTTATAAATACAATTATGTATGGGAAAAACCCAAATTCGTAGTACACATGTTTCCATAGGAATAAATCTTATTTTATTTATTAAAAACATCTATTTTATTTTAGGTAACTTTATTGCCACTTTTCCAAGCCTTCAGTGCTCTCCAGCTGGCTTTTATTGGCTTCACACTAAGTTACCTGAAACACGTGTTTAAAACATTTTATCAGCAGGAAATACTGGTGAGTGAATCCCAGTTTAATCAAGTTTAAATAAAAAGTCACAGTGAACAGTATTGAGAGCGATCACATTGTTTATTTCTACACAATTACTCCATTTAGTATTGTCAATCCACTGACTTGTGGGTCATATTACATATTGGCTAACTCATTATCCAATGGTAACTACTGTCATCCTCGACTTACTACTCACAGTGTAGTAAATTTTGTATACAAAACCCCAACATACCGGCAGTAACTGAAGAACTAAAAAGACTCAATCACTGCTAAATTTCATTGTAAAACATTTAAGGTTTGGTAAAACATTACCAAAAAGATTAACAAAAAGAGGATAAACTCACAAAAAGGTTTACACAAAAAGAAGGATTACTCACATTGCTATCTTAGACTTCGCGTAAGGGTTTCTTGGGAATAATCTAGTTAAATACACGTGTTAGTATAATAACCCATTTTAACATTAGCAATATCCTCCTCGAGACGGCATTCCAACAATTACGTCGGGCAGAACCACGACAGCCATTACGGAATCCTAGATCAATCGGGCAGCGTATCTAATACGTATCCAGGGGTTATAATACTTACAACAGAGCATAACTTCACTAATTAGGGGGTATAATACCCGCGTATTATCTCTACTATCAGAAAATGTGATTTGAGAATGAATTATGAACGATTTTCAACTGAGACCCGAGGCCATCTATTTATAGTTGCTGATTCTAGGTTTGTCGCGACCCGCGTAACATACAGGCAGGGCTTACGCGGCCCGCGTTGACTCCAAGTCAACATATAGCTTATCCTGGTCACTGTGTAGACCCGCTACGATGATGACACGCGTCATCACCAGGCTGCGCCACCATTTGGGACACTCGCGGCCCGCGTCATCTAACAGGAACTCTTACACGGCCCGCCTAAACTAAAGAAATCAACGAATTCAGTTTCAGCCTTGATACCGCCCGCGTGAGTGTTGGGGTGGGTCCTACGCGGCCTGCCTCAACTTAATATTTCTTGTTTTTAATTATTTTTAATACTATATTGTATTTCGGTCTCGGTTTTCACATACAGGGTGTATTTAAAAACATATAGGGGTATTCTAAATATATTAGGGGTGTCAGAAATATTTTGGAGGGTTGATATATTTTGGGTATCACTCCTGGGTTATTTAATAAAATATATAGTGCACTCACAATAAGTATAGTGACCCAATTCTACTTTAGGCAGAGCCTTGACATACGTCATGAGACAGAACCCCAACGAATTTAGGCAGAGCCTTGACATACGTTACGGGGCCCTACGTCACTTGGACAGGGTATCAGTGATCAGGGGTTACAACACTTAAAACAGGCAGGGCTTTGAAGTGTTTATAGTTGAATTACTAAAAATAGAAAGACATAGAGAATGAAAGAAATGAGGGACTTGAGCAATGAAAAAGGTTGATCGTCCGTTCCTATATATACTGTTTTGGATGAATTTGGCAACACGTTAGCATTTATTGCATCTTCTCATAACTCTCCACGTATCCATGCATACATGCATTTTAATTTCAAATCATGAGTTATTATTTTAATTTAATATATATTATAATTAATTTAACTGCTTCACTTATTTGGCGCTTATAACTTATAAAATATGACGTTTTATAAAATAATAAATATGCCATTAGAACGAGAATAATTTTATCTACATTTTGAACTAAGTTTCATTAAAAACAGAGTAGGTTTGACTATAATGTATTTATAATTTAAATGGTTCCTACGCTTGCCCAAAATACCTTATATTTTTATCGGTTAACTTACTCATGATGCATCCTTTTAATAACATAAGTTTTTATATATTTTATATAAATAAAAGTTTTTGGGGATGTTACATCCTCCCCACCTTGTTTTAAATCTCTTCCTCGAGATTCCTTGAAATATGGATAAATATTTTTAGGTAGTCTAGTTTCTAGGTATATTCTGGTCCTTGTTTTGAACTTCACTTTACTTTGACCAGAACTATTCTCTATGTTTTGAGACTCTTATCTTCTCAAGAGTTTCTTAATGAAGGTAAACTTATTATTAGTGTAAGTTTTAGACGTTTTGTGTCTTAGCACAATTTTTAGTTATAGGTTTCCTAATGCGTCAATAATTTAAGGTAACACATGGGGAATTCTTATACTTTCGATAGTGTTCCAACTTAAAGAGTTTCTGTCGTTCATCTTGTCGCACGAATTTCGAGATGGATGATTAAACGAAATAATGTTTGATATTGGAATTATAGACGTACACGGGAGATTCTTGATAAGTCTAAAATTATCATTGACACACTTGTTCGTGATTTATTTCTAATTGTCAATCAATATGGTATTTGGATTTTCTCATAGATATACATATCTATATATCATATGTACTGTAATATACACACCATTCATAAGGTCAATGTATTTAACAGATTCATATTTCCAAAGAAATATCAGACATCAGGTCATGGTACTATTTAGGAATTTCCATTATCATAACATATACCCCATCTCACCCGGTCTCACCGGAGAGGTACCCTCATCTTACCCGGACAAACTGGAGAGTCTACTACACCATACCCAGCCTTGCCGGAGAGGTAGTTATCATTGTATTTCTCATAATTAGATTTTTTCAAATCGTGATTTTAAAGGTACATCGTTTATTATGGTTTGCATCAAGAAACAAGGAAATCAGTATTCTCATGATGGATCATATTCTAGAACCGAGTAGTACTAATAAACAAGAAATAACAGTGGCCAGTTGTTATCGCTTATTTATCATACAGGCACTGTTCTAGTCATCACCATCACGGAATACCAATAACCATCACACTTTATCTATGTAAGTAATTGGCTTATCTCAAAGCTTTATACTAAGGCATTTTTCTTAGATTCAAGTCTAAATACTGTCCTGGTTGTTACCATTGAATATCAATATCCCAACTCTTTCATTTAAGCATAGATATTATTATGTTTGTGGTTTTCTTTTGGTTGGAGAATGGAGTTTCAAATATATCATTGTCTCCATTGACACTATGGTTTATTTAAATGTGAAGAGTATGCTTACAGCTAACTCTATTTATGCATATATAACATTAGATTCCGTTACAAGGAATATTTCATTGAGACAGATAGCATTTTAAAACATAGTAGGTTTCATGGTTTATTCTTATAATAACTTCATGTTTTCATATGATTCACCAATGATATTTTCTCTTATGTTTATCTTTACAGAAGATATTATATTGGGTATACCATCAAGAAATGCTATTAGGTATATGCATATATGTGTATAAAATTTCAAATCTCTAGTTAATATTATACTTACGTAATATACACACACATATATAAAATACTAAATTATTTTGTAAAATAATAACTATACATCTGATGATACCAATCATCAGGCTTATTTCCATGACTTTATTTTATCTTTTTTATAAAAATAGTATATTGAAATAAACTTTCGTTAAATTTATTGAACATAATATTTTGGAATTTTAAGGATGGATAAATAAAAGTTTTAAAGAAATGAATTACTCGAAATATGAACTTTCTGGACTCATGGGAATAAATTTATTTTTAACTAGTGGGTTGAACCATATGGGTTTAAAATATCAAAACTTAACTCTCAATTTCTTGTATATTATATTATTTATTCAAAGAAGTACTTATAAGTAAGTTTGACGTTTCTAAAATTGATTCTAAATATATTTGAGTAATATACATGTATTAGAATATGTATGTATATTCCATACAATAATAGTAATTTATTTAAAGATATTACAATATTAAAATTGTAATATGTTTTTTTGTAAAGTTATATAAAAGACAACTGTATTAAACACACATTTTGGTCAATTACATTTATGTGGGGTATCTATTTTAAATTTTAGTTTTGAAAATGAAACAAAACTAGAATTTTCAGCGAAATTTTAATGTGCCAGGTAAAATAAATAAATAAGTAAATAAATAGAATACTTAAATTATTAATTTAAGTCGAGTAGGAAAAAGGGGTTTTCATTATGTAACATCTTTTACTTTTAAAATTATTTATTCTCTTTTATATGTTGGACTCTGTATGCCCAAGACACATATTGAATTGATGTGGCTAGTACGTTATGATCCAAGTCGGGTCATACCCAATAACAAGCTAGACAAACACCTACAATATTTATTTATGATATGATCAAACAAATAAATATCAACACTTAGAATATTTAGAAATTGGTTTTCTAAATAATTACACTTGACAAACTAATAAATTATATGGATAATTTATTTTGAGAGAGTATTTTATTTTGTTATTTAATAGGTTAAATAACAATTAAAAGGTTGCATATTGTTTATAAAATGTTATATTAAGTTTTATAAAAGTTATAAATACTTAAATAAAAGACTTGGAGACAAGATTAAAATTTTGATTGGGTGAAATGGGAGGTGGCTTGGGCCGCCCCCTATGTCTCTTCCCAAGATGTTTCCACCACTCAATTTACATGCAAACCTTTTATAGAAACAAGGCACTTGATTTTAAAAAGATGCAACATCCTCTCTCATTCATATCATAACATATTCAAGTGTAAGAACTCATTTTTTTCTCTAAATATTTTCGGCCAAGAGCTGATTATTAGAGGGATTTTTGTGAGTTTCAAGTGTAGAAATCCTAGCAATCTCAAGGTGTTTGTTGGAGCTTTCGGGTATACTAGCTTGAGGCTTTCTCGTTTGGAAGATACCATTCAAGATTCATCATCATCTTCCATCTCCTTGCTCCAAAGAAAGGTTGAACTCTCATACACCCTATGGTTGTATTTTGATAGCATGTATGTCATATATGGATCCGATTTTGGGTTTTTGCATTCAAAAGAGTTTTAAATCTTGTAAAGTAACATGTTGTAAATCCTTATTCCGCTGCGTTTTAATTTTATATGGATAAAATTAGCTTTGATAAACATGTTAAAAACCCATCAATGGCATCTAGAGCCGCTTATATGAGTGCATGCTTCATTGGATTTAAAATTTTCGGGTTTTGGGTTTGGTTAAACCCTATGGCCGAAAGTTTTGACCATGGTTCTCCTTTTATTTTTCAAGATTTATTTCCTACATGCATAAAGGAATCTTGAAAAAATTATGTCATATGGATGATTTGTTTTGTTTGGACAAAACCCACATTTTTCGGTTTTTCATTCTTGGCCGAAAAATGTAGGTTGTAAAAGGAAACCATTTTTTTTGCTCTTGAAATTTATATATATTTGGATATATATTTTGGTGTTCATAACCTAGCCATGACCTTGTGTGAATGTGTTTGTGTTTGTGATTTTAGATAATTATTCAAAGAGTTGTAATAATTATTATTTTGTCTTCCATTTGTAAAAATATGTAATTTATTTATTTTTCATTTGGTATGTAAGTAAATAGATTAGATGCATTTATTTTACTAGAAAAATGTATTAGGATACTTTTATGTAAAAGAAGATGCACACAAAATGCGGTTTTGGTTTTTGCCAATTTCGGGCATAAAGAACTTCATAGTTCTTAACGGGATTTTAGCCCGATAACCAAAACACATTTTTGAAGTCCAAAGGAGTTTGGAGCTTAATTTAAAAGACATTTGGAAGCTCAAAGAAGTGAAGATATCACAACACAAGATGAAGACTTGAAGCATTTGGATGCGGGATCAAGTGGGAGTTCACCGACACTTTTTTTGTGTCCATATTCACCCTTTAGGAAGGACCTTTTGACACACTTGTTTCGGCTAACAAGTGTGGTCAAAATAGTTGGCTATGGTTATGCGCCTTTTAACATATGTGTTGTGTGCTTGTATGGTTATATTTTATTTATGGTTGTTTGGATGATATTTGGATATGCATACTTAACAACTAATAACCCATAACAAGCTTAAAATTGGTTCTTACAAAATCATTAAAACGATTAATAAAAGGTTTTATTAAAAATTAATGATTTTATAATAAAATGGGTTTTATTAAAAGAACTTTGAAAATTGGTTTTCACTAAAGTACCATTGATTTGAATGCATGCAAATATATGGTACATAAAATTTTTCTAAACTAGAATTTTGAAAAATAAAAATCCCTTTTATAAAACAAGTCAAACACCATCCTTTGATACAACACTCAAATTACTTGGGAACTCTTTGTGGGATAAAGGTCACCTAACCACATTTGAGGAAACTTGTATATTTGAGGTGGGTTTACCATGTTTGTGGGATAAAGGTCACCTAACCACTTATGTGTATAAACTCACACGTGTGTGTAAGTTGGACGACTTGATTTGGAAACCATGAACTTAGGGTCACCGAAGCATGGGGAACAAAAGGTATTGATGGGATTAAACATGCCAACTAAACATAAAGATGTTTAACCGATCCCATATGGCTAGAAGTTGCAAAGGGTTGCAATTGTCAAACGTTGACTACCTTGTTAATTTAAATAATGGGATAAAGGTCACCTAACCAATATTTAAATGTAACGTTGGATTCTAGATTTTAATTATTAATTGTCTATGAGACGTTAAAAGGGTATTAATGATTAAAATTTTAATAATATAGAAAATACTAAAATTGAACTTTGTTAAATTTTGTAGATGGCCGCTAACAATGCAAACCCGATTAACCAAACCGTCCGTAACCTATCACTAAGAACCATCCTTGAAAAGGATCGTCTCAACCATAACAACTTCATGGATTGGTTTCGAAACTTGAGAATTGTTCTCAAGCAAGAGAAGATATCCTATGTGTTGGACGATCCTATTCCCGATCAACCCGACGAGGAAGATGTAGAAGCCTACAATGATTGGGTTAAGTATACCGAGGACTCCATGCAAGCCTCTTGCCTCATGCTGGGAACTATGATTCCCGAGATTCAAAAGGACTTTGAACATCATGGGGCATACTACATGATTACCCAATTGAAGGAAATGTTCCTACAACAAGCAAGGGTAGAACGCTTCGAAACGGTTCGAGCGCTTCATGCATGTCGGATGGAGGAAACCCAATCGGTCTCATCTTATGTCCTTAAGATGAAAAGCCACATTGATCGCCTCGAGAGGCTCAATTGTCCCGTCTCTAAAGAGTTGGCTACGGATTTGATCCTCAACTCTTTAACAAAGAAATTTGAGAGCTTTGTTATGGACTATAACATGAATGGATGGGACAAGACCATTGGTGAGCTTCATGCAATGCTTAAAACGGCCGAAGCGGGAATGGGTAAAAAGGCTTTACCCATTCTAACGATCAATGAGGGAGGCAAGAAGGGACATCACTCCGCCTCCAAGGCAAATGTTGCCAAAGGAAAGGGGCACGTCAAAGGGAAGGGAAAAAGAAAGGCTAAAGCAGAACCACCAAAACCAAAAGAGAAGAAGGCAAAGGTTGCCACGAGCGATCCATGCTTTGAGTGTGGAGAGATAGGGCATTGGAAAAGGAATTGTCCAACCTATCTCAAAGAGTTGAAAAACAAGAGGGATGCAGGGCAAACCTCAGGTACAATCTTTATGATACATATTGATCTAAATGTTATTTCTTCTAACACATGGGTATTAGATACCGGATGTGGAACTCATATTTGCAATTCGTTGCAGGGGTTCAAAAGAAATAAGCATTACAAGAAGGGAGACACTAGTCTCTTCATGGGCAATGGAGCGAAGGTTCAAGTTGAAGCCCAAGGAGACTATGTTTTAAAACTTCCAAGTGGTTTGGAAATTTATTTAAAAAATGTTTTGTATGCTCCTAGTTTGACTAGGAACATTATTTTTGTGTCCCTTTTAAGACAATATGGATTTGATTTGAAGTTTGTGAACAATGAAATTTATGCTTTGATGAATGACATGTTCTACTTTAAAGCTACGCCTTCAAATGGTATTTATGAATTGGTTCATGACAATACATCATTTGATAATTCGATGTACCAAGCAAACACCAAGAAAGTCAAAATGGATTTGAGTGAGACCTATCTTTGGCATTGTCGTCTTGGTCATATAAACAGAAAGCGCATGCAAACACTTCAAAAGAATGGTCTTTTGGAAACAAATGAAATTGGTTCATTTGATACATGTGAATCTTGTTTACAAGGTAAAATGACCAAGAAACCCTTTAGTGGCACAAACCAAAGGGCAAAAGATTTATTAGGCATCATACATTCGGATGTATGTGGTCCTTTTAAGCCAATGACTAGGAATGGTGAAAGATACTTCGTAACTTTTACCGACGAATTCAGTCGTTATGGTTATGTGTACTTGCTAAGACACAAAGATGAAGTTTTTGAAACGTTCAAAATCTTCCAAAACGAAGTAGAGAATCAACTCACCAAGACAATCAAAGTTCTTTGTTCCGATAGAGGAGGTGAATACCTTAGTGATGCCTTTCAAGATCATCTTAGGAGTTGTGGGATCATCTCACAACTTACTCCACCTGGAACACCACAACATAATGGTGTGTCTGAGAGGAGGAATCGAACTCTATTGGATATGGTTCGATCTATGATGGCTAGAAGCACATTGCCTCTCTCATTTTGGGGTTACGTTTTGCTCTCCGCGGCTCGTATATTAAATATGGCCCCAACCAAGAAAGTGGATAAGACACCTTTTGAAATATGGCATGGAACGGTTCCATCATTATCATATTTGAAGGTATGGGGTTGTGATGCTTATGTGAAGCAATACACCCCAAACAAGTTAAAAGTACGATCCATTAAGTGTATCTTCGTAGGATATCCTAAAGATGATATAGGATATTATTTCTACGATCCAACAGAGCAAAAGATATTTGTTGCTCGAAAGGGTAAGTTCTTGGAGGATAAGTTCCTTATGGAAGGAACTAGTAGAACAGTGGAACTTGATGAAGATCAAGAACCACAAGCCGATACACGTTTGGTTGATACTAGCACTCAACAAGAGGTTGTTGAAAATGATCAAATGGTTGATCAACATACACAAAACGTTCGCAGATCTGGTAGAATTAGTAATCCGCCTGAAAGATATGGTTTTTTCATGGATGGATGCTATGTGGTAGATTCAGATGAACCAACCACATACCATGATGCAATGTCGAAATCCGATTGCGACAAATGGCTTGAGGCTATGAACGTAGAGATGCAATCCATGTATGACAACCAAGTTTGGGAATTGGTTGTGCCACCTCTTAACTCCAAAGTAGTTGGAAGTAAGTGGGTTTTCAAGAAGAAAACAGACATGCATGGTAACTTGGATACTTATAAAGCGAGACTTGTAGCAAAAGGTTTCACTCAAACTCAAGGGGTTGATTATGATGAGACCTTCTCGCCAGTGGCAATGCTAAAGTCGATTAGGATATTATTTGCCATAGCTGCATATTATGACTATGAGATTTGGCAAATGGATGTCAAAACGGCTTTCCTCAATGGATATCTTGATGAAGATGTCTATATGGTTCAGCCTGAAGGTTTTGTCGATCCAAAACATCCTAACAAAGTGTGCAAGTTAAAGAAGTCAATCTATGGATTGAAACAAGCATCGAGAAGTTGGAATCACCGTTTTGATGAAGAGATTAGGAATTTTGGGTTCATCAAGAACGGCGATGAAGCTTGTGTGTATAAAAAAGCTAGTGGGAGCACCGTGACTTTCTTAGTATTGTATGTCGATGACATTCTACTATTTGGAAATGACATTCCAACCATGGAACGTGTAAAAGCATGGCTTGGAAGATGTTTTTCCATTAAAGATCTTGGAGAAGCTGCCTATATTTTGGGAATAAAGATCTATAGGGATAGATCAAGGCGCTTGATAGGTTTAAACCAAAGTGCATACATTGACAAGGTCTTGAAAAGGTTCAAGATGGAGAACTCTAAGAAAGGTTTGGTACCAATTCAAAAAGGGACAATACTGAATGTGACTCAATGTCCAAGCTCAAAGGATGAGCAAGAAAGAATGAAAGGAATCCTATATGCGTCTGCTATAGGATCCATAATGTATGCAATGATATGCACAAGGCCGGACGTGTCATGCGCCTTAAGCATGACAAGTAGATACCAGCAAAATCCAGGTAACAGTCATTGGATGGCTGTTAAGAGCATATTGAAATACCTTAGGAGGACTAAGGATATGTTTCTAATATATGGATCTGGTGAAGAGGAACTCGTTGTAAAAGGTTACACGGATGCGAGTTTCCAAACTGATCGAGATAGTTCTCGATCACAATCTGGGTATGTCTTCCTTTTGAATGGAGCTGCAGTCTCTTGGAAGAGCTCGAAGCAGGATGTTGTAGCATTGTCCACTACAGAATCAGAATACATCGCCGCCTCATTGGCAGCACAAGAAGCTGCGTGGTTAAAGAAGTTCATTGCCGACCTAGGGGTAGTCCCTACCATTCAAGACCCCCTAGAGATCTTTTGTGATAACGAGGGTGCGATTGCTCAAATCAAGGAACCTCGTGCACATCAAAAGACTAGGCACATTGAGCGAAGATTCAACTACATAAGGGATGAAGTTGAAAAAGGAAAGATATGTATTCGCAAAGTTCACACCGATCAAAACATTGCGGATCCACTCACGAAGCTCCTTGAACGGCCAAAACATGAGGGTCATACTTGTGCCTTAGGACTTCGGTATTCTAGTGATTGGATTTGATCTATTTTGTATTTGGATATTGGAACAATTGTTATTTTAACTCTTTTATGGTATTTTGAGTTAGGTTCCATTTTAGCATGTTTAAATCCGTGAATAAATTAATTATTCTAAATGTCCATAGTCGATCATACTTGTGGGAACAAATATGAATGAAAGACTATTATGAACTTGGATTGGTGGATATTCATTAGGTATGAATATAGAGCAAAGTGTTGCTGCCAAAGTTCATAGATATTTGTGGGATACAAATATTGGACTAACCCGCTCTCAAATGTTACTGCATGGAATCATTTATGATTGATCATAAGTAAATTTGAGCAAAGGCGAATATCATAGTATCCTCTGACCTGAGATACATATTGGGTCTTGATATTCACCAAATATTATGCCTTGACTTAGTTCTTCGCTGTCTGTAATAAGATAGTACATAAGACTAAGCTCAGGTATGGTACGAGGTGATTGTGAGAGACGTATGTAGTCAAGAAGGGATTTGTTCCTCTTATTCGTTGAGAGTAAGATGTCTAAGGCCTGCTTAAGTTAAATCAACAGAGAATGATCACACTGTGTCTCTGGATTTGACATGACATCTGTAACGAAAGGATAAATGATAGATTCACCTAAATCATTTTCAAGTAAGGGACTTGAAGGGGATGATGTTATTGAATGGCACTTCGTCATACGTATTAGGGGTAGTAAACCGTTGTTAGGCGTCATTTATTGCTTGCATCAATCTTCTATGTATCTTGTGCAAGTGGGAGATTGTTGGACTCTCCCATATTGAATTGATGTGGCTAGTACGTTATGATCCAAGTCGGGTCATACCCAATAACAAGCTAGACAAACACCTACAATATTTATTTATGATATTATCAAACAAATAAATATCAACACTTAGAATATTTAGAAATTGGTTTTCTAAATAATTACACTTGACAAACTAATAAATTATATGGATAATTTATTTTGAGAGAGTATTTTATTTTGTTATTTAATAGGTTAAATAACAATTAAAAGGTTGCATATTGTTTATAAAATGTTATATTAAGTTTTATAAAAGTTATAAATACTTAAATAAAAGACTTGGAGACAAGATTAAAATTTTGATTGGGTGAAATGGGAGGTGGCTTAGGCCGCCCCCTATGTCTCTTCCCAAGATGTTTCCACCACTCAATTTACATGCAAACCTTTTATAGAAACAAGGCACTTGATTTTAAAAAGATGCAACATCCTCTCTCATTCATATCATAACATATTCAAGTGTAAGAACTCATTTTTTTCTCTAAATATTTTTGGCCAAGAGCTGATTATTAGAGGGATTTTTGTGAGTTTCAAGTGTAGAAATCCTAGCAATCTCAAGGTGTTTGTTGGAGCTTTCGGGTATACTAGCTTGAGGCTTTCTCGTTTGGAAGCTACCATTCAAGATTCATCATCATCTTCCATCTCCTTGCTCCAAAGAAAGGTTGAACTCTCATACACCCTATGGTTGTATTTTGATAGCATGTATGTCATATATGGATCCGATTTTGGGTTTTTGCATTCAAAAGAGTTTTAAATCTTGTAAAGTAACATGTTTTAAATCCTTATTCCGCTGCGTTTTAATTTTATATGGATAAAATTAGCTTTGATAAACATGTTAAAAACCCATCATTATATATACCGATTGTATAAACCATTAGACCCATATTTTCTTTTCTTTTATAATATATTGTAAAATAAAATTTATTACTTCTTTTAAATATAATATTCTAAATGGTAGAGATTAAAAACATTATGATTATAAAAATCTTTTGAACATATACTTTCTTTGAATTATGCTATAGTTTTAAACGTATAAAATTCTACATGTACCCTATGTAGAATAACTTTTAGTTTATATTATATACACGTATAAATATATAAATGTTATTTTATGATAATGTATATATATATATTTCCAATTATTAATACCAAACAAGGCAATAGAACAATATAACACGTATATATTATTTAAATGTATTATAGTGTATATACATATATTTCAAATAGAATTGTATTATTTAACTATTATACATTAGCCAGCTGACTCGAATATTTTACTTTATAATTTCGGATACACAATCCTATAACTAATATGACTGGTAAATCTTATAATCTTATATTAATTATTTCCACGCATAAGACCTATTCTGGACTTACTTTAAGATTAAAGATTTGTAGAAATGCTTTCAACATTTAGTTAGGTCTTTCTACATAGTCCAATTAACCCAAATATCTAAAAATTTTAAATGATTTTATTAAATCATGAATACCCATCAAATTCATTTAACCATCTATGTTATTACTAAGTATTTCAATAGAAACTTTTACAAGTAATCCCAATATCAGTTATTTCATAAAATTATGAAAGTATGAAGACTTATGGTCAACTGGTTATAAACCAGAAGGGATAAAATGGAGTGGTAGATTGGTACACCTGGGTTTCAAAATTTGCTTTGGTTAGATCCACTAAAGCAATCTTTTAAATTAATTCTTAAAATCCTTTTGGTTAATTTAATAGCTTCGGTTTTATTTATTTAAATATAAATTATTTTGAAATAATATTATTAAAACCACAAAGTTTTAAAGTTTTATACCATATATTTCAATATGTATTTTAAACCAAAGCAAATGATTGGTTCTAAAAGAGAATCATAAATGTGACTGCTTTGTTAATAACTAACTTAGTTTGATGTATATTATGATATTATTTGAGTAGGTGGTATTAATTATCACAGACAATTTCTAATACAAACATTTGGGTACAATCCTAAAAATAGATTGATTAAAAATGACGAACATGGCGACTTATATATATATATATATATATATATATATATATATGTATATATATATATATGTATGTATATTACAAACTACAACTGGAATTCAAAATATACTAATGATTATGCATCCGTAACTTATTTTAGTTTATATAAGTTATAGAAGTATTATGCTCAACGTGCTTTTATATAAGGTTTATTCTATCTCCTGTCTCTACGAAGTTGTTATCTGATGGGCGAAGTTCCTTTAAAGTTTCTAACTCATAGGCGGCATGGGTGCTGGTACTGGTTTGGCCTTTCGACTGTTTAATATAAGTTAGCATTTACTGCTGTAGTGGCTAACATATGGAGATTTAACCATTGTTCATCTAATTCATTTTCCCCTAGTGGGTTATTGTCTGCTTCCTGAGTTTGTGTATTTATTTCCTGATTGATTATCGCTCCCTTTGGTTGTGATTTCTTTATTTTCTCTCAACTTTTGCTAATAATCCAACTTCTCTTCTTAATGGTGAATGGTTTCTCAGACTGTGCCTTACGAATAAATATTCCTTCCTTAGTATCTGCTGAGTATCCTGAGGGATTTGGTTGAAATGAGGTTCCCTTATCTTTTGATGAACTATCTAATTGACGATAGATGTCCGAAATTCTTTGCTTACCCATACTATAGACTAACAAATAGTCAAATAATATAAAGCACATAATCACATAAGTTATTTCCTAACAGAGAATTTAAAATTTAAGTGTCAGCAGAACACTTCTTTGCCTTGAACCAGTGGCTAGGCTCTGATACCACCTTCTGTCACAACCCCGATCCCTAATTCCCGAGAACGGGCGGCTGCGAGCCAGTTTCGGTGGTATCGGTGTTTATTAATTTGCAGCGGAAAAATTTCATCACGACCGTAGTTAGGAAATATTTTATCAGAGTAAACCACCATATTTTATAAATACAATTATGTATGGGAAAAACCCAAATTCGTAGTACACATGTTTCCATAGGAATAAATCTTATTTTATTTATTAAAAACATCTATTTTATTTTAGGTAACTTTATTGCCACTTTTCCAAGCCTTCAGTGCTCTCCAGCTGGCTTTTATTGGCTTCACACTAAGTTACCTGAAACACGTGTTTAAAACATTTTATCAGCAGGAAATACTGGTGAGTGAATCCCAGTTTAATCAAGTTTAAATAAAAAGTGACAGTGAACAGTATTGAGAGCGATCACATTGTTTATTTCTACACAATTACTCCATTTAGTACTGTTAATCCACTGACTTGTGGGTCATATTACACATTGGCTATCTCATTGTCCAATGGTAACGTATTGTCATCCTCGACTTACTACTCACAGTGTAGTAAATTTTGTATACAAAACCCCAACATACCGGCAGTAATTGAAGAACTACAATGACTCAATCAATGCTAAATTTCATTGTAAAACATT
Source organism: Helianthus tuberosus (assembly GCA_030545235.1). Taxonomy (NCBI): domain Eukaryota; kingdom Viridiplantae; phylum Streptophyta; class Magnoliopsida; order Asterales; family Asteraceae; genus Helianthus; species Helianthus tuberosus. The sequence continues at coordinate 80,701,468 of CM060395.1, forward strand.
TAAGGTTTGGTAAAACATTACCAAAAAGATTAACAAAAAGAGGATAAACTCACAAAAAGGTTTACACAAAAAGAAGGATTACTCACATTGCTGTCTTAGACTTCGCGTAAGGGTTTCTTGGGAATAATCTAGTTAAATACACGTGTTAGTATAATAACCCATTTAAACATTAGCAATATCCTCCCTGAGACGGCATTCCAACGACTACGTCGGGCAGAACCACGACAGCCATTACGGAATCCTAGATCAATCGGGCAGCGTATCTAACACGTATCCAGGGGTTATAATACTTACAACGGAGCAGAACTTCACTAATTAGGGGGGTATAATACCAGCGTATTATCTCTACTATCAGAAATTGTGAACGAGTTTTAACTGAGACCCGAGGCCATCTATTTATAGTTCTTGATTCTAGGTTTGTCGCCGCCTGCGTAACATACAGGCAGGGCTTACGCGGCCCGCGTTGACTCCAAGTCAACGTATAGCTTATCCTGGTCACTGTGTAGACCCGCCACGATGATGACACGTGTCATCACCAGGCTGCGCCACCGTTTGGGACACTCGCGGCCCGCGTCAACTAATGGGAACTCTTAAGCGGCCCGCCTAAACTAAAGAAATCAATGAATTCAGTTGCATCCTTGATACCGCCCACGTGAGTGTTGGGGTGGGTCCTACGCGGCCCGCCTCAACTTAATATTTCTTGTTTTTAATTATTTTTAATACTATATTGTATTTCTGGCTCGGTTTTCACATACGGGGTGTATTTAAAAACATATAGGGGTATTCTCAATATATTAGGGGTGTCAGAAATATTTTGGAGGGTTGATATATTTTGGTTATCACTCATGGGTTATTTAATAAAATATATAGTACACTCACAATAAGTATAGTGACCCAATTCTACTTTATCCCTACGTCATGAGACAGAACCCCAATGAATTTAGGCAGAGCCTTGACATACGTTACGGGGCCCTACGTCACTTGGACATGGTATCAGTGATCAGGGGTTACAACACTTAAAACGGGCAGGGCTTTGAAGTATTTATAGGTGAATTACTAAAAATAGAAAGACATAGAGAATGAAAGAAATGAGGGACTTGAGCAATGAAAAAGGTTCATCGTCCGTTCTTATATATACTGTTTTGGATGAATTTGGCAACAACTTAGCATTTATTGCATCTTCTCATAACTCTCCACGTAACCATGCATACATGCATTTTAATTTCAAGTCATGAGTTATTATTTTAATTTAATATATATTATAATTAATTTAACTGCTTCACTTATTGGCGCTTATAACTTATAAAATATGACGTTTTATAAAATAATAAATATGCCATTAGAACGAGAATAATTTTATCAACATTTTGAACCAAGTTTCATTAAAAACAGAGTAGGTTCGACTATAATGTATTTATAATTTAAATGGTTCCTACGCTTGCCCAAAATACCTTATATTTTTATCGGTTAACTTACTCATGATGTATCCTTTTAATAACATAAGTTTTTACATATTTTATATAAATAAAAGTTTTTGGGGATGTTACAAGTTGTGAATGGATAATGAGAATGAAGAACTAATGGACTTTATAAACAACTTTCCACATGAAATTACACATGGGTTAATATGTTTCAAGAGTACTAGACATGATCTAATAAACAATTTTATAAAATCATGGGGTTCCCAATGTCTCCATAAACGGTTGGGGGGGGGGGGGGGGCATCTAGTTGGATCTTGATTCTTGGTTACTAGATCTAGTTACATATTAAATGATATGTTTTGGGATTTTAGGTGTTAAGTGTTTTTATGATGTAATATGGTGTTTAGGGTCCAGAACTAGCTTGGTAATGTTAAAACAATGGTTCTAATAATATTTTGATGTTCCTGGTAATGTCCGGTTGTTCGGTTAGATACCGGTTCGTTAAAGTGCTAAATTGCACCTTTTAGCGTCTTTTAAGTATCCTTTTGTAACCCTTTCAATTCCCAACACTTGGGGAAATATTCTGACTGATAAATCCTATTTTCTGCATAATATTTCTGTGTTCAAAGCTGATTTGTAGCTGAATTTAATAAAATTCTGCACTTAAAGTGCGTTTCGTGTGCTTATTTTAGCTTCCGGAATATCTATATGTAAACCCTTGTATATATTCTTGGGTTCCAATGTATTCTCGTTGTTGGACCTACACCTAGGCCTCAATTCTAAAGTCTGGCTGCTTTCGGCAGTTCTGTTGACACATTGTGTCTTACCGGTGAGTTTACTAGTATTTTTGACGCAACGCTCTCGTTTATGCATAAAGCAATATTTTGTAGTATAAAACGTGCATGAATTCACTTGTTTTGCATGTAATCAGTCAATGTTGACATTTAAGCACATAATTGTAGTCATTAACTAATAATTAAAGTGTACGGAAATTACCGGTTTGGTGCCAGTTGTCATAGTCTCCCCCTGTTAAAAGAATTTCGTCCCGAAATTCAGGCTGAACTAACTCTCGCAGGAGTCTTCTTGAATAGGTGGGGATAGTTTTCTTTGAACTGGTCTTCACGTTCCCATGTGTACTCGGGTCCGTGCTTAGAGTTTCAACGTACTTTGACAAGTTAAACAGTGCTCCTCCTGGTCTTGTTGACTTTCCAGTCTGTAACCTCAACGGGTTGTTCTGTTAATCGGAGGGCGTCATCAATATGTACTTCATCCGCAGGGATGATCACGTCTTCTAGTGTTGGACTCTTCTTGAGGTTGGATACATGTAACGTATCATGTACTCCATTAAGTTCTTCCGGTAATTCCAACTTGTATGCCACAGTACCAATTCTTTCCAATATTCTGAATGGTCCGATGTATCTTGGATTCAGCTTTCCACGTTTTCCGAATCTTACTACGCCATTCCAAGGTGAGACCTTCAATAAAACTTTGTCTCCCACCTCGAATTCTAATGGTTTTTGTCTTTGATCAGCGTAGCTCTTTTTTCGATCTCGAGCCACCTTAATGCACTCTCGGATCTGCATAATCCTGTCGGTTGTCTCTTGTACAAGTTCAGGACCAACCATACGTTTATCTCCAGTGTATGCCCAACATAAGGGCGATCGGCACTTGCGGCCATACATAGCTTCGAACAGTGCGGCTTTTATGCTCGTATGATAACTGTTATCGTAGGAAAACTCAACTAAAGGTAGATGAGTATCCCAGCTGCCGCCTAGATCCATGACACATGCGCGAAGCATATCTTCTAACGTTTGTATAATCCGTTCGCTCTGGCCGTCTGTTTGTGGATGGAAGGCTGTGCTTGGATCTAATTGAGATCCAAAGGCTTCCTGAAATGATTGCCAGATTCTTGAGACAAAGCGTCCATCTCTGTCTGAAATGATTGAGATAGGCACTCCATGACGTGCCACAATTTCCCTTAAGTATATCTCAGCAAGCTTTCCAGTGCGGTCTTTTTCTCGGATCGGTAGGAAGTGCGCATACTTCGTTAACCGATCGACTATCACCCATATCATATCGTGCCCTCTCGGGGTCCTGGGTAATTTCGTTATGAAATCCATCGAGAATTGCTCCCACTTCCACATGGGTATCTCTGGTTGTTGTAGTAGGCCGGACGGTTTCTGATATTCAGCTTTAACCTTAGCACAGGTTAGGCATTTTCCAACATAGTCAGCAACGTCGCTCTTGAGTCTCGGCCACTAATAATATTTTTTTAAGTCTTGATACATTTTGTCCGATCCTGGATGGATCGAGTATTTCGACCTGTGCGCTTCATCAAGGATGACTTCTCGTATGCCACCATAGAGCGGAACCCAAATACGCTTCTTAAAGTATAAGGCTCCCTCTTCATTTGGCACCATGTATTTCAACATACCCCGGAGGTATTCAGCTTTACGGTTTTCCATCTTAAGGGCTTCTTGTTGCGCGTCACGAATGCGTGCAGTGAGGTTCGTTTGAATAGTCATTTTCAATGCTCGAACCCTTAGGGTCTTAACCCTTTCTTTTCGACTTAAATCGTCTGCTACAACGTTTGCCTTTCCAGGATGGTACTTAATCTCACAGTCGTAATCGTTTAGTAGCTCGACCCAACGTCGTTGGCGCATGTTTAGTTCCTTCTGATTAAATATATGTTGTAGGCTTTTGTGATCTGTGAAGATTGTACATCGAGTACCATATAAATAATGTCGCCAGATCTTTAGGGCGAATACCACGGTGCCTAGTTCCAGGTCGTGAGTGGTATAGTTTCTTTCATGAACCTTCAATTTTCTTGAAGCGTAAGCGATGACTTTCTGGCGTTGCATGAGCATGCAACCCAAACCTTGTCGTGAAGCGTCACAGTATACCACGAAGTCTTCAGTGCCTTCGGGTAATGATAGTATCGGTGCATCACATAGTTTGTTTTTAAGTAGCTGGAAGGCTTCTTCCTGCTTGTCACCCCAGTCATATTTCTTGTCTTTCTGCGTAAGGGTGGTTAGCGGTTGAGCTATCTTGGAGAAATTCTCGATGAATCATCGATAATAGCCCGTTAAGCCCAAAAATTGACGAACTTCAGTTGGGGTTTTGGGGGCTTCCCAATTCTCTATTGCTTCGATCTTGGATGGGTCCACATGAATGCCCTTTTCGTTTACAACGTGACCAAGAAATTGTACTTCGCGAATCCAGAATTCGCATTTCGAGAACTTTGCATAAAGCTTCTCTTTCTTTAGTAGTTCCAGAATAGTTCTGAGATGTTGCTCATGTTCTTCTTTCGTTCGCGAGTAAATCAGGATATCATCAATAAATACAATCACGAATTTATCGAGGTATGGCTTCCATACGCGGTTCATTAGATCCATAAAGACTGCTGGTGCATTTGTCAGCCCAAATGGCATCACAAGAAACTCGTAGTGCCCATAACGTATTCTGAATGCAGTCTTTGGTACGCTTTCCTCTTGGATTCTTAACTGATGGTATCCAGATCGAAGGTCGATCTTGGAATAGTAGCTTGATCCTTCCAACTGATCAAATAAGTCATCAATCCTCGGTAGTGGATACCGATTCTTGATAGTGAGCTTGTTCAGTTCTCTGTAGTCGATACACATCCGCAGTGTTCCATCCTTCTTTTTCACGAATAATACTGGAGCTCCCCAAGGCGAGAAACTTGGCCTTATGAATACTTTATCCAACAACTCCTGGAGTTGTGTAGATAATTCTTGCATTTCGGATGGTGCAAGTCGATAGGGAGCCTTGGCTACAGGAGCGGCTCCTGGAACCAAGTCTATACGGAATTCGACTTGTCATTGCGGAGGTAGTCCTGGCAGATCTTCAGGAAAAACATCAGGGAATTCTTTCACCACAGGAATGTCTTTGAGTTTTGGCTCCACAGCCTTCTTGTCTATAACGTGTGCTAGGAAAGCGACACATCCTTTCCTTAAGCACTTATGTTCCTTCATACAACTGATGATTCATAGAGGCGCGGTTCGTCTTTCTCCATGTACGATGAGAGTTTCATCATTCGCCAAAGGGATGCGGATGATTTTCTCGTGACAAATAACTTCAGCTTTGTTCTTGGACAACCAATCCATTCCGACCACTACATCGAAGCTACCCAATTGAATTGGTAAGAGATCGATGTTAAATCTTCGTTCACGAAGTTCTAGTATGCAACCTCTAACAACTTCGCCCGATTCAACAAGTTTACCATTGGCTAGCTCTATAGAATAAGGAATATCTAATCTACAAGATTCTATCCCAAGCATGCGTTTAAATTCCACAGACATGAAGCTATAGTCGGCACCAGTGTCAAATACTATGGATGCAAAGTGATTGTTAATGAGGAACGTACCGTTGACCACATTAGGGTCCTCGCGTGCGTCCCTTGCTCCAATTACAAATGCTCGAGCCTGAGCATTGTTTCCTTTTGGGCAGTGTTTCATGAAATGATCATTGCTTCCACAAGTGAAGCATCCTTGGTTACGCCCAGCTCTATTACCATTCCGGTTACCGTTGCCGTTCCCACCATTGTTTCCATATCATACCATTGCGGCCTCCAATACCTTTTCCCCCAACAATCCTCGGTACGGTGGCCTGGCTTTCCGCAGTTCTCGCATTTCCCAACGTGACAATTTCCCACGTGGTGAAAGTCACAGGGGTTGCATTTGGGCAGGGTTCCCTGATACTTTTTAGTTCATGTATTGCTTGCAGCCGCGAAGGTTTTTGCCTCCATAGGTGGGTTAGTGTCACGCTTGTTGTTGTTCGAACCCTTGTTGTTGCTATGGGTTGCTTGGTTCAGATTTGAATGCTTTCTCTTCTTGTCACCAGACGACTCAGCATGCGTCTCGGTCTTCTCAGTTGGGTTCAGTGATAGTTTCTTCATACGAACACAATCTTCGGTAAGGCTGACAGCCAGAGTTATAGCCTCAGTGATTGTTTGAGGTTTGGCCGAAGTTACCATGCCGCGAAACTCTGGGGCCAGTCCCCAAATGTAGCGTTCAACGCGCTTAAATTCGGGAGTCACCATGTAGGGAAGCACTCTAGACAGATCGTGGAACCTTCGAGTATACCCATTAATGTCAGCACCTTCCATGGTCAAGTGCCAGAACTCCGTCTCCAGCCTTTGGAGTTCAGCCACTTCTCTCTCATTCTTTCCTTCAGTTCCTCCCAAGTTAAACCATAAGCGGCATCATCGCCCAAAGTTTGGACTTGCAAGTTCCACCAAGTCAGAGCTTCATCGACAAACAACCCAGTAGCAAAAGTGACTTGCTGATCCGCAGTACACTTGCTCATACAGATAGTGGCCTCTGTCTTCTCTGTCCCTCGCACAAACGCTACTGCACCACCTGTACCGTGGTAGTTCATTGGTTTGCAGTCGAGGAACTGCTTGAAGGTGCAGCCTGGAGCTGCATTGCCCCCAGACGAATCTCCATTCCCATTACGCCTAGCGTTGCTTGGGCCGCCACTGTCTTGAGTTCGGTTTGCCTCGTATTAGGCGATAGCAGCGGAGATCCTTTCTTCCAGTAGAGCGTTCAACTCTTCAGCAGTTCTTGGCAGTGGGGGAGGAGGAGGTTGATCGCGAGCGTTCACAGCTTTCCTGGGTGCCATGTTCTGACAGAACATAACACAACAGGGTTAGACATTTGTTTGATATCGTCATACTAGACAGTATTAGTATATATATTCACAGGTATATACCACATAAGTGACATCAACCATTATTACTCTAACAGGGTACTTAGTGGGCTTGCACTGAGGGAATCTATACGTGACAAGGCTTGCTGTGGTTTCTGTGCACTGAATTCCATAATTATGTATGCATCCATAATTACGTAACTCCTTGCACAGTCCACACAGTTCGTTTCATCCTCGTATCTCTTCCTTCAGATGGGCCATCGCTTTCAGGTAATGTCACGTATACTTGTGACATTCTACTCTTAGTATGTGTGTATGCTAATTATCACACATAATTGCAAGTAATTTCTAGTCAACGCCAAGTGCTACTCAAGTGCGCCCTAAGTCTCGTAGTGTCTTTTCTTGACTCTTGTAAGTATTTTCAGGTAGTGGATGTCACGGGACGTTTTATGCAATGAAAACTATTTGAAAAATTGTTTTCGTGAAAGGATCCTAGAGATTGTAGACTAGACTCGAGAAGGAATCCTGGTTCACTACAATCGCAACTCTGATACCAATCTGTCACACCCCTTTCTGCGGCGGAAGCACGAGGTGTGATAATGAAAGGTTCTCATTGCATACGAAAGGTAAACATACTACATGCTCGTAAAAATATCTTCAAATACCAAACATTTCATAATTTGAAAACATAAGTTAGCGTTTACATCGTGAGATAGCATAAAACATTGTCTTAAAAGTTTACAACTTTATTTAAAGATAAACATAAGCGACATCCACAAGCATGAGTAAGGCCGCGCGCACATCCACTTCTAGTTACCTGAAATATATATGAGTTTTGGAAAAACGTCAACATAATGTTGGTGTGAATTCATGCAGTGAATGTTTTGAATGTTTAAATACTTGAATGAAAACATAGTATGTAACTTGTAGAATGTATGAATGTTTGAATGTAACTTGCATAACGTATCTGTAACTGTACTATGAATGTTTGAATGCATTTGTAACACGTATCTGTAACTCTGTACTGTGAATGTTTGAATGTGTGAGATCGCTAGTGGTTTGCAAGGCCACTAACATGTGTCACGACATAGGAAGCCACCAAACCTAGGCATTTTTGTCGACTTTGACTGAGACACAGAAGCACTCATTGGTAGAAGTAGGCCAAGAGTGGGGTTGCCTGAAACCCATTGGATCTAACCTTTTGTTCCGCGGTCTGAATGTATACGTTGATTAATGGTGCTTATGGTACCCTATTCGAGACATGAACTAGAATGTTTCACATGAATGTTTTTGTACCCATCATACTATTTGTAAACCTTGTAACATTTGTAACTTGTATTTCACCCCCGAAATTATAAAACCAAAAACAGTTAATGAAAAGGGGGGAGCATGAACTCACAACTTTGCGTTCCTTGCGTCGTAAACTTCACCGGGTTTGCTTATAATTCGTCGTGACCTAAACGTGTTTTATTATCATTAGTCACTAGACTTGTATCGCACGAGCACAAGTCATTATCTTTTGTATATGTATTCTTGTGTTAAAAATATTTTATATTTTTAACTAAGTTACTTACTTATATTATTTTCTCAAAAATAAATAAAAGTTTCTTGTATTTGGCACCCGAATTATGTATCTTGTATGTTGTATGTGTATTTTTGTTACAAAAATTATGGCGAGGTTTATATTCGAAAAGCATAGTTTAGAACACACTAGCAAACATTTGTCTAGAAAATATTTACTAAGTGTTAGGATTTTCAGAAAATTTCGCCATAGTCTCCTTTGTAAATGGAGGTGTCCATGCTAAGTAGCATATCATTTTCTTTAACATATAACACGTTAGGTCGTTCTCAAATAACCTACCCAACATTTAGACACGCAAATTACCTCTTATGTGGTTTCAGTTTTAATCTTCAAAACTAGGCTGTTTTCGGGGATTTTAATAAAATAGTTAACTTAGTCCAAAAATTCCCAAACTTTTACAGAATGTCTTAAACGATCCAAATATTATTTTTTAAAAATCTCGGGATCCAATTCATTACTAATATTTTATAAAAATTCATTTTCCGAACTGCAATCAGATTCATCTTTTTCTGACTGCAGTCCACGGAATCATTTATTTAGAATTCATCGTAAGTCCGATTTACGAAATTCCAGTGGGAGAATTACAAATATATCAGTGGTAATCTACAGTACAAATTTCATGAGCTAATTCTATACAAAACTCAAGTTATGACTAAAAATATTTCGCCCATTTACTGCAGTAAAAACTCAGCTTTATCTGCTGTTACAAAAAGGGTCTTTAAAAATAGTAAACGAGGTCCAAAAATTATGATTCCAGTGCCATTAGAACCGTATTTCATAATAACACGTGATAGACTCAATAAAATCAAGTTTTTGTTAAGTTACGATCTGGTTATAGCCAACTGAAGTTGGCTGTAATATTTAGACAGAAGCTGTTTTCAGCTTATTGTGTTCTAACGCACGTTCTATTTGTTCCGTTAACATGTCTAGTGATCAACAACGACCTTTAACATCCGTAATTACGAGTAAATCATCAAGTAATCAACAACATGATCACTACAACATCCTACTACAACATTTCATCATGTAAATCTTCATTTAAAGCTTTATGTTTGAATCTTTTATGTTCAAGTTTCTAGTTCTTTAGTGTTCTTCAAAATTTCAACATAACAAGTCTTTTAACCACTAAAAATTAAAAGTAAATAAGAGTGTTGAAGGTGCTTACTACTAGCTTAAAGCTAGGGGAAGAACAAGGATGAAGATTGAGTGGTTAATAGCAAACGAATGAGGTCCTTGATGATCTGCAAACACCAAGCTTCCTATAACGCCTCCTTACACCTTGAGTGAACCTTGGATTGGATGAATGAAGATCAAAATAGGGTGATGGTGGTGGTGTTTGGTTCAGCCGATTGCAAGAAGAAGGAGGAGGGAAGAAGGTGTGTTGAGTTGTGAATGGATAATGAGAATGAAGAACTAATGGACTTTATAAACAACTTTCCAGATGAAATTACACATGGGTTAATATGTTTCAAGAGTACTAGACATGATCTAATAAACAATTTTATACAATCATGGGGTTCCCAATGTCTCCATAACCGGTTGGGGGGGGGGGCATCTAGTTGGATCTTGATTCTTGGTTACTAGATCTAGTTATATATTAAATGATATGTTTAGGGATTTTAGGTGTTAAGTGTTTTTATGATGTAATATAGTGTTTAGGGTCCAGAACTAGCTTGGTTATGTTAAAACAATGCTTCTAATAATATTTTGATGTTCCTGGTAATGTCCGGTTGTTCGGTTAGATACCGGTTCGTTAAAGTGCTAAATTGCACCTTTTAGCGTCTTTTAAGTATCCTTTTGTAACCCTTTCAATTCCCAACACTTGGGGAAATATTCTGACTGATAAATCATATTTTATGCATAATATTTATGTGTTCAAAGCTGATTTGTAGCTGAATTTAATAAAATTATGCACTTAAAGTGCGTTTCGTGTGCTTTCTAGCGCTTATTTTAGCTTCCGGAATATCTATATGTAAACCCTTGTATATATTCTTGGGTTCTAATGTATTCTCGTTGTTGGACCTACACCTAGCCCTCAATTCTAAAGTCTGTCTGCTTTCTGCAGTTCTGTTGACACATTGTGTCTTACCGGTGAGTTTACTAGTATTTTTGACGCAACGCTACCGTTTATGCATAAAGCAATATTTTGTAGTATAAAACATCCATTAATTCACTTGTTTAGCATGTAATCAGTTAACGTTGACATTTAAGCACATAATTGTAGTCATTAACTAATAATTAAAGTGTACGGAAATTGCCGGTTTGGTGCCGGTTGTCACAGACGGCATCAGATTCCTAATTGATGGAGAAAGGTCTGGTGGCAAGAAAAGCTGCTTCCAGGATGTTTTCAAGTCTTTTCGTTCGACGATTCCATTCTTGGGTGGTTGGTTTGGCCCTTGTTCCTGTAACTCGAATCCTAGCCCGGTATATCCTATTTTAGTTTTACACCATTGCGAACCTTACGCCTTTTTTTACTCTCAGATCGAGGTTCTCAGCATTGAAAAATCTTCGTAAACTAAATCACACGTGTATATGTTGACATTTAAGAGATACACAGTTAAGAAAATCAAGAGCAATGGTGATATATATGCGGATTAGACACCAAAAAATAAACACTCAAAAAATGTCTACAATTTAAAGAATTTGCTTAGTGACGGCATCAGATTCCTAATTGATGGAGAAAGGTCTCAAAGTCAAGGCGGAACATCAATGACCTTCTGCCTTGCTTGTACAACCAGAGATACCGGTTTGGAAGTGGGAGAACATTGGAATGGATCTTATCACTAGGTTACCGCGTACCTCTAGATGTCACGATGCTATTTGGGTTGTTATCGATCGATTAACGAAGTCAACTCATTTTATACCGATTCCCGAGGATCTATCTGCTGATTAGCTTGCCAAGATTTATGTTGATGAGATTGTATCTCGACATGGTGTTCCTTTGGATATCATTTCTGATCGTGATGCTCGATTTTCATCTCATTTCTGGAAGACCATGCAATCTGCTTTGGGAACCCAACTAAATCTAAGCACTGCTTATCATCCCCAAACAGATGGATAATCTGAGAGGATGATTCAAACATTGGAGGATATGCTTAGAGCATGCGTGATAGACTTTGGTGGTAATTGGGATTCTCATCTTCCGTTGATCGAGTTCTCTTACAACAACAGTTATCATGCTAGCATTAATATGGCACCATTCTAAGCTTTATACGGTCGAAAATGTCGTCCACCTGTCTGTTGGAATGAGATCGGTGAAGCTCAGCTTACTGGACCTGAGCTCATTCTTGAAACAACAGACAAAATCAAGAAAATTCGCGATAATCTTGTGACAGCTAGAAGCCGTCAAAAGAGTTATGCGGATATGCGACGCAAGCCCATAGAATTTCAAGTCGGAGACCGTGTCTTACTCAAGGTATCACCTTGGAAGAGAGTGGTGAGATTTGGAAAGAAAGGAAAACTTGCACCATGATTTTTTGGACCATTTAAGATTGTTGAAAGAGTCGGGAAGGTTTCCTATCGATTAGAGCTACCTCCAAAGCTTGGGAATATTCACCCAACATTCCACGTGTCCAATTTGTGAAAGTGTTTAGCCGATGCTGATCTTCATATTCCACTCGACAAAATTCAGGTTAATGAAACGATGCACTTTGTCGAGAAACCTGTGGAGATAGTGGACCGTGAAATTAAACAGTTGAAGAACAAGCAAATTCGATTGGACAAAGTTTGTTGGGAGTCTGAACGTGGCCCAGAGTTTACTTGGGAATGTGAGGACCAAATTAAAGCGAAATATCGGCATTTGTTTTCACAAGTTTCCTCTAGTTAAAATTTTGGGATGAAATTTCCTAAAGTAGGGGAGACTGTGACAACTATGCTTTGTAATCAATGTACACTGTAAAACAATATAAATTATCAATAAAAGAATGTGCTTTGGTGTTATTATGTGTGTATTTGTGTTTGATGATTTTACGATTTGATTCGAGTTTGATTTTAAACTCTAAATCGCTTTCTGGAAAGTTATATGCAAACTGGTGCGTAAACGCAGTCAGTTTTACGCGACAAACACTCCGGAATAGTTACATAGGCTTAACATACCTTAAATAACCTTTACATAACTTAGAAATAAGTTTTGGATGGTTTGGTGTGTCGAAATCAAGTCTATTCGATTGCAGGGACTGTTTAGGTCAAACTGTGAAAGTATCCCGATTCGTATGGTAACGAACATTCCGGAACTTGATCATAAGTAAAACATACCTTAAATATCCTTTACATAACTTAGAAATAGGCTTTGAGTGGTTTGGTAAGCGAAAATAAACTTTTTGATCAAATAGGGACTAAAAGCGTCAAAAAATGCATAAGTTTGTATTTTCGCGCATATCTTACGTTCTGAATATGTCCAGACATCCAAAAATTTTGTAATCATTAAAATATGTTATTTTAGTGATTGGAATGCAAAAACTTCATTCGTTTCGCAATTTGGATTGTACACGCGTTCGTTACGACTTCCGTCGTAATTAACCGAACAACGCAACCGTACGATCAAAGGAACCGACACCCGAGATATTTTAAAGCATATTTCATGTTCCCTATGCTTTAACATCATTGTGGAGCTTGAAAATGGGCTTGATGGATGTTAGAAGTGCCGAAACGCGACGAATCAAGGTGCAGGGGCTAAATTGTCAGTTTTTGAAAGTTGCTGGTCTGCAAGGTCCTTACGGACCGTATGCTTAGGACCTTACGATCCGTAAGCTTACTCCAGCATAGCAGTTTTGCAGAAACATTGAACCTGGCCTTTACCACCTATTCTAATGGTTTTAATCCTTGTTTTTACAATCTATGGACTGGTATTTGAGTACCCCTTGTATTGTAAAACCATATCCCCAAGTGTAAGGCCTAGATTGAAGATCATTTATCAAGAAACGATCATAACGGTTCTTCGAAATCTATTAAAACCCAAGCTTTTCATTCATTTCAGCTTACACTTTGCTCTAAATTACTCTAAGTTAAAGCCTTAACTTCATACCTGAGTATTTTAGATCAAAACTTCTTTGCTTGGACCATTTGTAAGTTTCTTTCATGCTCGTTCATGTATTTCAAGCGTAAAAGTCAAACAGTGTTTGGCTTTCTGCTTTAACCATGAATTGGTCAACACAAAGTTCGTTTGAACTTTGCAACGTGAGCGTAATCACAATGGTTATAGTCCCTTGTGACTATACCTACTGATTACCACGTTGATTAGGCGTAGTGACGAGTCATAGTTTCGGTCAAAATGCGTATTTATGCGTATTTTGCAACCAAACTATTCTTGGGTATCAAAACCCTTTGTTTTGATATCAAAACCTGTTTTCTAACTTAGTGATGTGTGTAAAATGCAACATATAAATTACATCAAATGAGGCATAAAACTAACCCTTTTTAAGTACTAATATTGGAAAAAGAGTGTTTTTGTCTTCCTTTTGTATTTTCAGGATTAAATGAGCTCAAAAACGCAAAAGAAGCAAAAAGACAGCTAAATCCAACATAAATACAAGAAAAGGAATATTAGTGGACTGCCCGACCCCTCAACGGCACCTTCCAAAGCAAAATGGAGAAATCAGAAGACTGAACACGCCCCGTGCTCAGCCAGCACGAGGCCGTGCCCAAGAAGCAGCAGAAAAGACAAACCTATAGAAGCTTCTATTGCCCATCATGGGGCCGTGCTCAGCGGACACGGGGGCGTGTCGAAAGTACAACAGGCGCATTTATTGTAATTGCGAATTACAATTAATGAGGAGAGAGATTGTCAGACAGACACGGGGCCGTGCCCAGCGGACACGGGGCCGTGTCTAGCTCTCTGTTCAGCCTATAAATAGGAGTGCTTGGATTCATTTCATCTCATCCCTTGGCACACCACCTCTCTCACACTTCATCCACCACCATCACAACACCATCATCCACCACCATCATCCATTGTCCATCGTAGAGTGTGTGAGTCGTCTCGGGATCCAAGATTGATCGTAAGAGTTCTTGACAATCAAGGCCATGTTTGCCTAAGTCTCTTACATCACTTGGTGAAGACAAAGTGTCTAGTATAATACTTTTTATTTCTAATCTTTTGCACTTTTTATTTGGTTTTGTATTAATGACTTTAATAACTAGTTACTTATGTTGAAGGTGATCTTTCCTTATCGTTTGTCCGTGGTGTCTTGGCATTATTTTACTGTCTATATAAAATAAAGGATTTTCACCATTCATATCTCCACGGTCTATATGGAGGTATGTTGGCTACCTGGTAGGGGGTTAAGGGAACGGTTTGGTAAAGGTCTTGCAATTATTCAGCGTTTAGAGGTCCTGCAATGGACCTGGGTCAAATTTAGTAGGACCTCCTTCAATACTTCACGGTATTGGATGGCGGGGGTCCAAACTCTTTGATCCCCTCATAAGTTAACTACTATTAATACTATAACCCGGCTATTTAGGACTATATCCCTGCTGACTCAGACTACTTAGCCGAGGGTAACGTCACCGCCAAAAGCGGGACCTACCACAATACTGCATTAATAACTTAATTCATTATCTTCCAATAATCCACCCTTTTAGGATTGTATCCCTGCTGACTCAAACTACTGGGGTGAGGGTAACGTCACCTTCAAAAGAGGGGCCTACTACAATAACTAAGATAATCTCTTAATTATGTGCAAAAGTGCGGAAATAATCAAAGGTTATACTAGATACGAGTCGGAACCAAGTGATTCATCTTGTCTATCTGTTTTTTCTTTTATTTTTATTTTCAGCATTTTAGTTAGCTTTTAATTTTCTTAGTTTAAAACATTTTTCTAAACTTTTATTTTGGTTAGACGTTGAGGATAAACCGGTACTAAAAGCTCTTGTGTCCTTGGACGACCTCGGTATCTTACCAACGCTATACTACACTCAACGATGGGTGCACTTGCCCATATGTGTGTTTAGTGTTAGTGAAATATCGTGTTTTATAAATTTAAAACTTGGCTAAAATAAGTGTTAAAAAGGGCTTAAAATATACACCTAATATATTCGACACTTACCGCACATCAAGTTTTTGGCGCCGCTGCCGGGGACACAAGGATTTTAAGAAAGTTAGGAATCAACGGTCTAATCAGTTTTCCTTTTTCTTTTTATTTTTTTAGGATTTTTCTTAGTTTTTCAGCTTCTGCAGAGCTCAGCACGGGCCGTGCCCGGTCAGACACGGGTCGTGCGCAGCATCATCACTGGCAGTTTTTATTTTCTGAGTTACAGAGAGCTGAACACGGGGCCGTGTCGGTGCAACACGGGGTCGTGTCCAACTCCCAGTAACTGGGAATCCAGAAAACAATTACTGTATCTCTCAACACGGGCCGTGTTCACTGAGCACGGGGCCGTGGTGAACCTTCTGACCAACGTTCTTTTCTGTTTTTATTGCAGGACTTGGAACCCAGGTGCCACATTTGACCCTCCTACGTAGTGCATGAGCTCCAGTTCTAGTAGAGACATAAAAGAACCCTTGGAAGAACCCGAACGCTTTCTCAGAAAAAGACTTAAAGCTAAAAATCAAGAAAAAGCTTCGGGGGACCCACTTCCAATGGCAGACCAACGTACCCTCATGGATTACCTACGGCCTACCGTAGGCAATCTTGGCGCCGCTATCAATGCACCGAATGTCGAGGCCAACAACTTCGAACTTCGGCCGCATTTGATACAAATGCTCCAAAACTCCGCAACCTTCCACGGGCTTGCGGACGAGGATCCCCATCAACATATTACTAACTTCTTAGAAATATGTGATACCTTTCAGATCAATGGAGCATCAAATGACGCCATCCGCCTTCGAATGTTTCCATTTTCACTAAAAGACCGAGCTAAGGCTTGTCTCAACACCCTCCCAGTTGGATCGGTAAACACTTGGGATGAACTTGCCCAAAAGTTTTTATATAAGTATTTCCCTCCTGCTAAAACTTGGGAAAGGTTCAAGGATGGGGAATCCTTATATGAAACTTGGGAAAGGTTCAAGGAGCTTCTAAGAAAGTGTCCTCATCACGGTCTAGCGGTGTGGCAACAAGTATCCACTTTCTACAATGGATTGTTGCCACACACAAGACAAACACTTGACTCAAGCTCCGGGGGACTCTTAGGTAATCGTCGCCCAAATGAAATATATAACCAAATTGAGGAAATTGCTCAAACCAGTTTTCAATGGCACACTCCCCGAGGTAATAAATATATTGCCCCGGGCGCCCATAAGGTTGATGAAAGTACCTCTTTACAAGCCCAAATCGAGGCTCTCTCTTCAAAAATCAAAAGGCTAGAAATGACAAAAACGGCCTCGGTTATGGCTTGTGAAGGGTGTGGTGGGTCACATGAAAATTGGAGTTGTATGAAAGAATTAGATGAACAAACTGAAACGGTAAACTACATGGATAATAGACCTAGGCCGTCGGGTCCTCCAACGGGTACCTACAACCAAGGATGGCGTAACCACCCAAATCTTGGTTGGAGAGATCCCGGCAATAGTAGTAACCAACAAAACCAACGAACTAATTTTCAACAACCGCAAAATTTTCCTCAACAACAAAGTGGAAGAGAAAGGCTTGAAGATACTGTATCTCGCCTCATCTCTGACACTGAAAAGAAAAACTCGGATCGATTTCAACAATTGGAATCGAATTTCAGAAATCAACAAGCTAGCATTCAAAACGTTGAAAAACAATTAAATCAACTAGCTCAAAATTTCTCCGAAAGACCACAAGGCGCGTTACCTAGTAATACCGAAACGAACCCGAAGGCACAAGTGCATCTCATCACATTAAGAAATCGAACCGTGGGTCCCGAGAATGCTCCATTACCGCCAAATGAAAGAAGCCATTCTAGCCAGCCTGTGACTCCTCCTGCGCCAGAAAAGGCTTCTACACCAAATCAAGTGCCCACCAAGACTCCTCCAATCCCGTACCCCGGTAGGTTGAATCGTCAAAAGACCGATGAGCAATTCGCAAAGTTCGAAAGTTTACTAAAACAATTGCATGTTAATATTCCTTTTATTGAGGTCCTAACCCAAATGCCTAAATATGCAAAATTCATGAGGGATTTCCTCACTCACAAAAGGAAAATTGAATCATTGCAATTAGTTAACTTAGGCGAAGAATGCTCAGCTTTAGTACTCAACAAACTTCCACAAAAGAAAATCGACCCCGGGAGCTTCACAATCCCTTGTTCGATTGGGAAGTCCCCCGTCTGAAATGCTTTAGCCGATCTTGGGGCTAGCATCAACCTCATGCCCACATCAATGTTCAAGCGACTCGGCCTAGGAACAACAAGCCCTACAAAGAAGAGCATACAACTCGCCGACAGGTCCGTCAAATTCCCACAAGGTGTCGCCGAAAATCTGCTAGTCAAGGTTGACAAATTCGTCTTTCCAACCGACTTTGTCATCCTAGACATGGAAGAAGACACCGAGGTCCCTCTCATCCTCGGGAGGCCATTCCTAGCCACCGCCCAAGCATTGGTGGATATGAATGACGGAACTCTAACTTTGAAGTTTTGGGATGAGGAAGTGAAATTTGAATGTGGAAGGCGAGTAGAGGAAGAAGATCCGGTCAACTACATGAAGGTCATAGACTCAAGCTTGGATGACGCTCTCCGACGGTGTAACATGGGATGCAACACATCCCACTTGGGTAACATATGACCAGACTTTGGGTCTAGCCAAGGACCCTTATAAACGTGGCGCACCATGGAGGCATTCCACGGAACTATCCTTAGTTTAATTTAGATTATTTTTATGTTTTCTAGTTAGTTTTAATTTTCAGGAATAAAACACACTCATGGTGGTAAAGAATGAAAAGGGGAACGAGAAAAATGAACCCATGCACAAGAACAAGGCAACCCGACAATTTTCTCCATTTCAGAAGGTTCAACACGGGCCGTGCCCAACCAACACGGCCCCGTGCTGAGCACCCTGCAGAAAACGCCCAGTTCAGGTAACTGGACACGGGCCGTGTTCACCCAACACGCCCCCGTGTCCAGGCTTCTGTTTCTCTTGTTTTAATTCTGTTACTGGCACTTGAGCACGGGGCCGTGCCCGGACAACACGGGGCCGTGTTCAGTGCCCAGTAACACAATTTTTTGCTTTTTAAACACTATTTTACACATCTAATCAACCTAAAAAATTATTTTTGGGACACATTGAGGACAATGTGTAATTTAAGTGTGGGGGGGATAAAACCTTGAATTTTGCAAGTCCTAAAATACAAGCCTTACACAAAACTCTATTGGAACCGCTAATCACCCCAATTTTTTTCAAAAATTTCATTTTTTACTTGTCTAGGTTTAACTCGGAAAATTCAAGTTCTCAAAAAGGTTATATTTTTACAAATTTACAACCGATAGCGTAGTGATAAAAATAACCAACATAAGAAAATTATGAAAAGGCATGACAAACTTATTTAAAATTTGATTATATATACTTGATCACATAAAAACCCATTCCCACAAAAGTGAGTTTTGAGCCTTTATTGAGCACACAATTACATATCAATTGACTAAATGCTCATTTTTCGTTTCTTGTGTGAATAGCCGCTTGGTTCTTACGACTCTAGAACTTGTCATGACAATACATTCCCGGTCCTTATCAACTTAAACCCGAGTAAGTAAATGATGGAGGCATTAGGACTAACCCTTTTTATTTCTACACCATTGTTTTTCTTTTTCTTTTACCACCTACCCAAAAATCCCCCTAGTTAGCCCCTTTGAGCCTAAACCTTTTCGTTTCATCACCCAAACAAAAACCCTTTTACCCACCAAAACCTTTTTCATTTTTAACCCTTTATTTTAGTAACAAGTTCGGTTCCTCGTAAAAAAAAAATGTGTGATAATGATGAAGCAAAAAGAAAATAAACAAACAAGTTAATCAAAAATAACTTAGTTTGAAGAAAAGCTTCATCAAAATAAAAAGTTGCAAAAATACGAAAACCGACACTTGTTACGCTTTTAGCCCTTTTTCTACTAACCACTAACCCAACCACCTACCTTTAACCCTAGCCTAACCCTTAACCCACAAAGTCCTCTTGATATCTACAAAGGTATAAAAGTTAAAAAGGAGGAGGATTGATTTCTTGGCAAGCCTATGGTAGGAATAAGTTCCATGCCGCTCTCGAGTGATTCACTAAAAATACACCTTCGGCCGAGTGTGAGTGATTTCCCCGTGAGGTATGTGAACTTGTATATAAATAGAATTTTAAAAAAAGGCATGTTATGCCCAAATAAGTAATTTCTTTTATGAAAAGTTCTAAATAAATCATTACGAATAGGAGTGTAAATAAATAAAAATAAAACCCAAAAAGATCTTGGAAATCCCGACACTCTACGACAAGCCCAAAACCTTCTCTTCTACCTATTCCATTTGGGAGTGTAAGCCACATGTTAAAGAGTTTTGCTTGAGGACAAGCAAAAGTTCAAGTGTGGGGGTATTTGATGTGTGTAAAATGCAACTTATAAATTACATCAAATGAGGCATAAAACTAACCCTTTTTAAGTACTAATATTGGAAAAAGAGTGTTTTTGTCTTCCTTTTGTATTTTCAGGATTAAATGAGCTCAAAAACGCAAAAGAAGCAAAAAGACAGCTAAATCCAACATAAATACAAGAAAAGGAATATTAGTGGACTGCCCAACCCCTCAACGGCACCTTCCAAAGCAAAATGGAGAAATCAGAAGACTGAACACGCCCCGTGCTCAGCCAGCACGGGGCCGTGCCCAAGAAGCAGCAGAAAAGACAAACCTATAGAAGCTTCTATTGCCCATCACGGGGCCGTGCTCAGCGGACACGGGGGCGTGTCGAAAGTACAGCAGGCGCATTTATTGTAATTGCGAATTACAATTAATGAGGAGAGAGATTGTCAGACAGACACGGGGCCGTGCCCAGCGGACACGGGGCCGTGTCTAGCTCTCTGTTCAGCCTATAAATAGGAGTGCTTGGATTCATTTCATCTCATCCCTTGGCACACCACCTCTCTCACACTTCATCCACCACCATCACAACACCATCATCCACCACCATCATCCATTGTCCATCGTAGAGTGTGTGAGTCGTCTCGGGATCCAAGATTGATCGTAAGAGTTCTTGACAATCAAGGCCATGTTTGCCTAAGTCTCTTACATCACTTGGTGAAGACAAAGTGTCTAGTATAATACTTTTTATTTCTAATCTTTTGCACTTTTTATTTGGTTTTGTATTAATGACTTTAATAACTAGTTACTTATGTTGAAGGTGATCTTTCCTTATCGTTTGTCCGTGGTGTCTTGGCATTATTTTACTGTCTATATAAAATAAAGGATTTTCACCATTCATATCTCCACGGTCTATATGGAGGTATGTTGGCTACCTGGTAGGGGGTTAAGGGAACGGTTTGGTAAAGGTCTTGCCATTGTTCAGCGTTTAGAGGTCCTGCAATGGACCTGGGTCAAATTTAGTAGGACCTCCTTCAATACTTCACGGTATTGGATGGCGGGGGTCCAAACTCTTTGATCCCCTCATAAGTTAACTACTATTAATACTATAACCCGGCTATTTAGGACTGTATCCCTGCTGACTCAGACTACTTAGCCGAGGGTAACGTCACCGCCAAAAGCGGGGCCTACCACAATACTGCATTAATAACTTAATTCATTATCTTCCAATAATCCACCCTTTTAGGATTGTATCCCTGCTGACTCAAACTACTGGGGTGAGGGTAACGTCACCTTCAAAAGAGGGGCCTACTACAATAACTAAGATAATCTCTTAATTATGTGCAAAAGTGCGGAAATAATCAAAGGTTATACTAGATACGAGTCGGAACCAAGTGATTCATCTTGTCTATCTGTTTTTTCTTTTATTTTTATTTTCAGCATTTTAGTTAGCTTTTAATTTTCTTAGTTTAAAACATTTTTCTAAACTTTTATTTTGGTTAGACGTTGAGGATAAACCGGTACTAAAAGCTCTTGTGTCCTTGGACGACCTCGGTATCTTACCAACGCTATACTACACTCAACGATGGGTGCACTTGCCCATATGTGTGTTTAGTGTTAGTGAAATATCGTGTTTTATAAATTTAAAACTTGGCTAAAATAAGTGTTAAAAAGGGCTTAAAATATACACCTAATATATACGACACTTACCGCACATCACTTAGTTAAACATGTTTCAACATGTTTAACTCCTCATTTTTATTCTAGTGCTTGTATAGGGTCGTAAGATAAGCAGTCTTAACAACCGCTTAGACTTTCGAACCTGACCCGTTTGGTCGATCATTAGGATCCAACCAAGCATGTTTAGTGACCATAGTCGTATAGGGAATAACCTTCCAAGGTTATACCTTATGGTCACTTAGTTTAATTAGTTGTTATGATAAGTAGTTTATATGCCTTAGGTAAATGACCAAAATGACCTTTTCATGCATAATTGGATTTTAAGCATATGTAACTTAAACTTTTGTCACTTAACTGATTATGCAACATATTTAAACATGTTAGGGCATATGATACTTGTCATAGGACTAGTTAGGCGTCTCAAACGCGCATTTGCGGGAACGGCACGTTAATGTGGCGTAAGCTACCTTAATGGGTCGTAACGGGTCAAAAGCACTTAGGATAGGTTCTGATTTAGAATGTAGGCTTTGTTAAACCATGTCACATGAGTTCCAATATTCATTTGGTTTACAAGACCTCATTCTATCCGATCTTCCGATTTAGGTGTCGATTTATTAACTTAGCGATCCGATTACTAGGTGCTACTTGATTTCATTGGTTTGTTCGAGCGTTGTTGAGTTCTTTAGATCAAGGATACTTGCAATTCGAAGTGAGTACATAGTTCCCCTATTTTACTGGGTTTTTTTTTTTTCAATTGTTTTGGGGTGATTCATATGTGTTAAACGATTTTGATGTTTTTAACGATGGTTTCAAAAACGATTAATATGGTTTATATTAAACTAATAACGATTTCGATAATGTGAACAAACTTGTTGGACGTAATTACATAACGAATAACATTCGTTAGTTTTGGCCGAACCGACCAGTATTAGGTTATGGTACCATAGGATCTGACAAACCCCGTTATCAGACTGCACCCATGGTTATGTGTGGGGGTTATATGGGTAACGACTGAATTTGTGATTGTTAATTTACCCTTTGGTGGTTTGTTAATACAAGTTTAACGATGGACGAGTTACGAAGTTTTGGATGTTATTAGCGAGACGACCAAAAATTGTTTTCACAATTAAAACGAGAACGATTTTTAAACGATTAAACGATTGAAACGATTTAAACGAGTTAAACGAATTGAACAAACGATTGGTTTTGGGTTGTGATTAGATAATCGGATGGGTGTAACATGATAAAAGCATAGTAGATACGCCGCTGGTACTTCTTATATATAAGTGTTTTTATCATATTACATTCCGTGGCATTATTTAGTTCACTTGGGTAAACGATTTTGAAACGATATCACACAACGATGTTTTCTAAATAATATAAACTATACGAGTTTTATTAACAAGGTGATTTACAATTTGGTTTACTTAATTAAATGTTTTGGGTTAAAAATCATGGCTACGAGATTTTATAAACTATAACCAACTTGATTTGAGTTGGTTAAATATGCTGCAATACTATACACTTTTCAAAACAAGGTTTTTAACTTTTGACTCTTGTAGTCTAATGAGGTATTGCAACATGTAAACTAGCCATGAATCCAACACTCTCATAAAACCTATGTGCTCGCCAGCATTTCTTTGCTGACTTTGTTTTTACATATGTTTTAGGTGGTGTTGAATGATGTTGATTGCTAGGATGCATGTTCACATAGGATCTGGACGAGGCCTTAGTGACATAATAACAATGATTGACGATGTGTAACTTGTTTGTTTTGTTTTAAGATAATGTAAATTATCTAATGAATCAATAAAACGAAACTTTTTGAATCCATGGTTGTGAAACAATAATTCTGTTGCTCCACTCCCTGATGTTTCCGCCGTTGTTTCGTTGTTTTTACGCGGTCGGGGTGTGACAGAAGAGTTGGTTTCAGATCCAATGGTTATAGGGAATTAGGTTATTAGTAATTCTTTTACCTAGACTATAACATTTCTAGGACCCTAACGCAAGAAATTTGCGTTTAGATTTTTAAAACAAATACCGCCACCTATCCTTAGGTGATAACCACAACGAGAACAAAATAACAAATCCGATTTGAAAATTAATCATCTATTTTTAGATGATTTCTTATAAGGTTTTTAATCCTCTAAGTTTCCAAAATGATTTTGAAAGAAATCATCCACCCTTCCGGATGATTGTTTTTGGCTTAGTGCCTTCCGAATTTTCAAAATCTCGTCAAGGTTTGGGTCTTATAGTGTGAACATGTGCAATCTGAAGAGTGGATGCCTGTACCTCGGGTTTTCTGTCTAAGGCTAGAGTGTTCGTACAAATCCACATAATCGGACCAGTCACTCTTACCTAGGAACTCTTGGGGTGAGTGTTCCCTTATAGGCTAAAGCTGGTCTTCACGATACATTGTATTGACCCATTCACTTTGATTAGTCACTGTGCATCATTTGTTTGTTAGAGGTAACAAACAAATGGTCACCTTCCTTATGTCTTGTCGATGTATTCAATACCTCTTTTGTTTATCCAATTATCATTCTCACTCGTTTCTCATGTCTCCTTGTTCCTTTTAGAAAATGCCTCCTCGACAAGATGCACAACCTCCAACTAACGAAGAAATCGCAGCCCTTTTCTCTCAGCAAATGGATGCTGTGCTTCCGAACATAGTAACCCAGATCCATCAATTATACAACAACAATAACAACAATAATGCTTAGTGTAGTTTCATGAATTTCAATTCGGCTAAACCGCTAAAGTTTTCTGGGTCTCAAGGAGCAACTGCGCTCCTGCAATGGTTCGAAAGTTTGGAGAGCACATTCAGACATGTGCAATGTCCGAATGAGCGTAAGGTTGAGTTTGCGTCAAGCGTTTTTGAGAAGCGCGCTCTTACATGGTAGAACGGTGTGATGCGTGATAGGGGTGCCGATGTGGTGATGGCACAAACTTGGGAAGAGCTTCGAGCTCTCATGATGAAAGAGTTATGTCCCCGTCACGAGATTAGGGCGTTGGAGCGAGAATTCGACTATCTGAAACAAGATGGGGGAGAACACTGTGCGTATACGGATCGTTATGAAGAGCTGAGTTTGTTGTGTCCCACTATGGTTACCCCATTGGAGAAGGCGATTGACAGGTATATCGATGGTTTACCCGATTCTGTGAAAGACATTGTGACTGACAGTAATCCTACTACTGTTCATCAAGCGACCGAACTGGCTGCAACCATGACTGAGTCTCAAGTCAGGAAGGGTAAGCTTACTCGTAAGGGTGACAAGAAGCAGTCGGCCGATTCCGTTCAAGAAAAAAGTAAAGCTAAGGGAAAGAAGAAGGGAGAGTCTTCTAAGAGGTCGAGGAAGCGCAAGGCTTCCCAAAACTTTGTTGTCACTGCACAAAATCCTCAGAACCCACCAGCACAACCTCCTGCGAAGAAAGCGTATGATGGTACCGCACCTCATTGTTCTCGATGCAATGGGCATCATGCGACCCAACAGGCTTGCAAACAGTGTACCACTTGTGGTAAACTTGGGCACCTGGCCGACATCTGTCGTTTGGGTCAGAATCAAGCTGCGCAGAATCCTGCATAAGTTCAAGGGAATGCTTCTAGATTCCCACCAGGTTCGTGTTACAACTGCAGTGAAATGGGTCATTTCCGCAACAACTGCCCGAGGTCGGTGAACGCGAATGCAAATCCGAACGTCAACGAGAATGTGAATCCCGCTCGTGGACGAGCGTACAACCTGAATGTAAACGAGGCTCGAGCTGACAATGAGGCTGTTAACGGTACGTTCCTTGTTAACCATCAACCTGCTTCTGTTCTTTTCGATTATGGTGCCGATAGAAGTTTTGTTTCATTGTCTTTTGAGCCTTTACTTGCAATACCTAGAACTAAACTGAGGAAACACTTATCTGTCAAAGTTGCTTATGGTAAACCTCTTGTACTCGATTCTGTTATTCGTGACTGTCAATTGAACCTCGATAACCATCTTTTTCCTATTGACCTCACACCGATGCAACTCGGGAGTTTCGACATTATCGTTGGGATGGATTGGTTAACTAAGTTTCATGCTAAGGTGGTTTTTTTTTATAAGATTGTTCGTATTCCTCTTTCATCTAGTGAAGTCTTGGAAGTTTGTGGCAAGAAACCATATGGTGGATTGAAACTCATGTCGTGTACGAAAGCCCAAAGTTATTTACGAAAAGGATATGTCGCCTTTCTGGCACATGTCACCGAGGAGAAGGGCAAAAGCAAGTGTATTCAAGATATTCCGATTGTTCGAGATTATCCAGAGGTGTTTCCTGATGAACTGCCTGGTTTGCCTCCAGTTCGTCAAGTCGAATTTCATATTGATCTTGTTCCCAATGCTAACCCAATTGCAAAAGCACCTTATCGTCTTACACCGTCTAAGATGCAAGAATTATCAAAACAACTTCAAGAGTTATCTGATAAAGGATTCATCCATCCGAGTTATTCACCTTCGGGTGCTCCTGTCCTGTTTGTGAAAAAGAAAGATGGGTCTTTTTGAATGTGTATCGATTATCGTGAGCTTAACAAGCTTACCATCAAGAATCGATATCCCCTATCATGAATCGATGATCTCTTTGATCAGCTGCAAGGTGCATCATGTTTTACCAAGATCGATCTGCGTTCTGGGTATCATCAGCTTCGTGTGCTCGAAGAAGATATTCCCAAAACTGCTTTCCGCACGAGATATGGACACTACGAGCTCACTGTCATGTCTTTTGGTTTGACGAATGCCCCAGCTATCTTCATGGACTTAATGAAAAGGGTATGTAAACCTTATTTAGACAAGTTCGTCATTGTGTTCATCGACGACATTCTCATTTATTCGAAGTCTTGAGCCGATCACGAACAACACCTTCGTTTGACACTGGAACTCCTAAAGAAGGAACAACATTTTGCTAAATTCTCCAAGTGTGAATTCTGGCTTAAAGAAATTCAGTTCTTGGGTCATATAGTCAACGAGCAGGGTATTCATGTGGATCCATCCTAAATTGCTGCTATTAAGGATTGGAACACACCGTCGACACCCACCGAAATTCGTTCTTTTCTTGGTCTTGCCGGTTATTATCGACGTTTCATTTTGAACTTCTTGAAGATCGCGGTTCCTCTCACTGCTTTGAATCAGAAGAATAAGCCTTTTGAGTAGGGGCCCAAACAAGAAGAAGCGTTCCAAACGCTGAAACGAAAACTATGTGATGCTCCTGTTTTATCTTTGCCTGAGGGAAACGATGATTTCATTGTCTATTGTGACGCGTCGAATCTAGGCCTTGGTTGTGTTCTTATGCAACGAGGTAAAGTTATATCTTATGCGTCAAGACAGCTGAAAGTTCATGAGAAGAACTATACGACTCATGATCTTGAGTTAGGAGCTGTGGTTTTTGCTCTCAAAATCTGGAGACACTATCTTTATGGAACGAAATGTGTGGTTTTCACAGACCACAAAAGTCTCCAGCACATTCTCAATCAGAAGGAGCTGAACATGAGGCAACGACGCTGGGTTGAGCTATTAAACGATTATGATTGCGAGATTCGCTACTATCCTGGTAAGGTGAATGTCATAGCCGATGCGCTAAGCCGAAAGGAACGAGTCAAGTTTCATTCTGTTCGAACTCTATCTGATATCCAATCTCATGTCCTTCAAGCACAACGATCATGTGTAACCAAAGGCTTATTGAAATATGAGCTACCAGTTCAACTTGAGCTTAAACTCGAAATGAAAGACGATGGGTTACTCTATTTCAAGGATCGTTTGTGGATTTCTAAACAAGACGATCTTTGCACTTTAGTGATGGACGAATATCATAAGTCTCGATAATCTATCCATCCTGGTGCTGACAAAATGTATAAGGATCTTCGTACTCAGTTTTGGTGGCCTGGTATAAAGAAGGATATTGTTTTGTATGTATCGAAATGCCTAACTTGTCTCAAAGTCAAGGCGGAACATCAACAAACTTCTGGCTTGCTTGTACAACCAGAGATACCGGTTTGGAAGTGGGAGAACATTGCAATGGATCTTATCACTAAGTTACCGCATACCTCTAGATGTCACGATGCTATTTGGGTTGTTATCGATCGATTAACGAAGTCAGCTCATTTTATACCGATTCGTGAGGATTTATCTGCTGATAAGCTTGCCAAGATTTATGTTGATGAGATTGTATCTCGACATGGTGTTCCTTTGGATATCATTTCTGATCGTGATGCTCGTTTTTCATCTCATTTCTGGAAGACCATGCAATCTGCTTTGGGAACCCAACTAAATCTAAGCACTGCTTATCATCTCCAAACAGATGGACAATAAGAGAGGACGATTCAAACATTGGAGGATATGCTTAGAGCATGCGTGATAGACTTTGGTGGTAATTGGGATTCTCATCTTCCGTTGATCGAGTTCTCTTACAACAACAATTATCATGCTAGAATTAATATGGCACCATTCGATGCTTTATACGGTAGAAAATGTAGTTCACCTGTTTGTTGGAATGAGATCGGTGAAGCTCAACTTACTGGACCTGAGCTCATTCTTGAAACAACAGAAAAAATCAAGAAAATTCGCGATAATCTTATGACAACTAGAAGCCATCAAAAGAGTTATACGGATATGCGACGCAAGCCATTAGAATTTCAAGTCAGAGACCGTGTCTTACTCAAGGTATCACCTTGGAAGGGAGTGGTGAGATTTGGAAAGAAAGGAAAACTTGCACCACGATATGTTGGACCATTTAAGATTGTTGAAAGAGTCGGAAAGGTTGCCTATCGATTAGAGCTACCTCTAGAGCTTGGGAATATTCACTCAACATTCCACGTGTCCAATTTGTGAAAGTGTTTAGCCGATGCTGGTCTTCATATTCCACTCGACAAAATTCAAGTTGATGAAACGATGCACTTTGTCGAGAAACCTGTGGAGATAGTGGAACGTGAAATTAAACAGTTGAAGAACAAGCAAATTCGATTGGTCAAAGTTCGTTGGGAGTCCAAACGTGGTCCATAGTTTACTTGGGAACGTGAGGACAAAATGAAAACGAAATATCCGCATTTGTTTTCACAAGTTTCCTCTAGTTAAAATTTCGGGACGAAATTTCCTAAAGTAGGGGAGACTTTGACAACTGTGCTCTGTAATCAATGTATAATGTAAAACAATATCAATTATCAATAAAACAATGTTCTTTGGTGTTATTATGTGTGTATTTTTGTTTGATGATTTTACAATTTGATTCGAGTTCGATTTCGAACTCTAAATCGCTTTCTGGAAAGTTATCCGCAAACTGGTGCATAAACACAATCAGTTTAATGCGAAAAACACTCCGTAATAGTGACATAGGGTTAACATACCTTAAATAACCTTTACATAACTTAGAAATAAGTTTTGGATGGTTTGGTGTGTCGAAAACAAGTTTATTCGATCGCAGGGACTATCTATGTCAAACTGTGAAAGTATCCTGATTCCTATGTTAACGAACATTCTGGAACTTGATCATAAGTTAAACATACCTTAAATATCCTTTACATAGCTTAGAAATAGGCTTTGAGGGGTTTGGTATGCGAAAATAAACTTTTTGATAAAAAAGGGACTAAAAGCGTCAAAAAGTGCATAAGTTTGCATTTTCGCGCATATCTTACGTTCTGAATACATCCGGACATCTAAAAATTTTTGTAATCATTAAAATATGTTATTTTAGTGATTGGAATGCAAAAACTTCATTCGTTTCGCAATTTGGATCGTACACGCGTTCGTTACGACTTCCGTCGTAATTAACCAAACAACGCAACCGTACGACCAAACGAACCGACACCCAAGATATTTTCAAGCATATTTCATGTTACCTATGCTTTAAAATTATTGTGGAGCTTGAAAATGGGCTTGACGGGTGTTAGAAGTGCCGAAACGCGATAAATCAAAGTGCAGGGGCTAAATTGTCAATTTTTGAAAGTTGCTGGTCTGCAAGGTCCTTACGGACCGTATGCTTAGGACCTTACGGTCCATAAGCTTACTCCCGCATAATAGTTTTGTAGAAACATTGAACCTGGCCTTTACCACCTATTCTAATGGTTTTAATCCATGTTTTTACACTCTATGGACTGGTATTTGAGTACCCCTTGTATTGTCAAACCATGTCTCCAAGTGTAAGGCCTATATTGAAGCTCATTTATCAAGAAAAGATCTTAACGGTTCTTCGAAATCTATATAAACCCAGGCTTTTCATTCATTTCAGGTCACACTTTGCTCTAAATTGCTCTAAGTTGAAGCCTTAGCTTCATACCTAAGTATTTTAGATCAAACCTTCTTTGCTTGGACCCTTTGTAAGTTTCTTTCATGCTCGTTTATGTATTTCAAGCGTGAAAGTCAAACAGTGTTTGACTTTCTGCTTTGACCACGAATTGGTCAACACAAAGTTCGTTTGACTTTGCAATGTGAGTGTAATCACAATGGTTATAGTCCCTTGTGACTATACCTACTGATTACCACGTTGATTAGGCGTAGTGACGAGTCACAGTTTCGGTCAAAATGCGTCTTTATGCGTATTTTGCAACCAAACTATTCTTGGGTATCAAAACCCTTTGTTTTGATATCAAAACCTGTTTTCTAACTTAGTTAAACATGTTTCAACATGTTTCAACATGTTTAACTCGTCACATTTAGTCTAGTGCTTGTATAGGGTCGTAAGATAAGCGGTCTTAACAACCACTTAAACATTCGAACCTGACCCGTTTGGTCGATCATTAGGATCTGACCAAGCATGTTTAGTGATCATAGTCGTATAGGGAATAACCTTCCGAGGTTATACCTTATGGTCACTTAGTTTAATTAGTTGTTCTGATAAGTAGTTTATATGCCTTAGGTAAACGACCAAAATGCCCTTTTCATGCATAATTGGATTTTAAGCATATGTAACTTAAACTTTTGTCACTTAACTGATTATGCAACATATTTAAACATGATAGGGCATATGATACTTGTCACAGGACTAGTTAGGCGTCTCGAATGCGCATTTGCGCGAACGACGCGTTAAAGTGGTGTAAGCTACCTTAATGGGTCGTAACGGGTCAAAAGCACTTAGGATAGGTTTCGATTTAGAATGTAGGATTTGTTAAACCATATCACATGAGTTCCAATACTCATTTGGTTTACAAGACCTCATTCTATCCGATCTTCTGATTTAGGTGTCGATTTATTAACTTAGCGATCCGATTACAAGGTGCTACTTTATTTCATTGGTTTGATCGAGCGTTGTTGAGTTCTTTAGATCAAGGATACTTGCAATTCGAAGTGAGTACACAGTTCCCCTATTTTACTGTTTTTTTTTTCAATTGTTTTAGGGTGATTCATATGTGTTAAACGATTTCGATATTTTTAACGATGGTTTCAAAAACGATTAATATGGTTTACATTAAACTAATAACGATTTCGATAATGTGAACAAACTTGTTGGACGTAATTACATAACGAATAACATTCATTAGTTTTGGCCAAACCGACCAGTATTAGGTTATGGTACCATAGGATCTGACATATCCCGTTATCAGACTGTACCCATGGTTATGTATGGGGTTATGTGGGTAACGACTGAATCAGTGATTGTTAATTTACCCTTTGGTGGTTTGTTAGTACGACTTTAACGATGGACGAGTTACGAAGGTTTGGATGTTATTAGCGATACGACCAAAAGTAATTTTCACAATTAAAACGAGAACGATTTTTAAACGATTAAACGATTTTTGAACGATTGAAACGAGTTAAACGAATTGAACAAACGATTGGTTTTGGGTTGTGATTAGATAATGGGATGGGTGTAACATGATAAAAGCAGGGTAGATACACCGCTGGTACTTCTTATATATAAGTGTTTTTATCATATTACATTCCGTGGCATTATTTAGTTCACTTGGGTAAATGATTTTCAAACGATATCACACAACGATATTTTCTAAATAATATAAACCATACGAGTTTTATTAACAAGGTGATTTACAATTTGGCTTACTTAAACAAATGTTTTGGGTTAAGAATCATGGCTACGAGATTTTATAAACTATAACCAACTTGATTTGAGTTGGTTAATTATGCTGCAATACTATACACTTTTTAAAACAATGTTTTTAACTTTTGACTCTTGTAATCTAATGAGGTATTGCAACATGTAAACTAGCCATGAATCCAACACTCTCATAAAACCAATGTCCTCGCCAATATTTCTTTACTGACTTTGTTTTTACATATGTTTCAGGTGGTGTTGAATGATGTTGATTGCTAGGATGCATGTTCACATAGGATCTGGACGAGGCCTTAGTGAGATAATAACAATGATAGACGAAGTGTAACTTTTTTATTTTGTTTTAAGACAATGTAAATTATCTAATGAATCAATAAAACGAAACTTATTGAATCCATGGTTGTGAAACAAGAGAAATGCATGTTCACATGGGATCTGGGCTAGGATTCCGCCGCGGTTTCGTTGTTTTAACACGGTCGGGGTGGGACATTTTTTACTCTCTGATAGAGGATCTCAGCATTGAAAAATCTTCGTAAACTAAATTACACGTGTATATGTTGGCATTTAAGAGATATACAGTCAAGAAAATCAAGAGAAATCGTGATATATATATGCGGATTAGACACCAAAAAATAAACACTCAACAAGTGGCTACAATTTAAGGAATGTGTTTAGTGAGGGCATCAGATTCCTAATTGATGGAGAAAGGTCTGGTGGCAAGAAAAGCCGTTTCCAGGAAGTTGTCAAGTGTTTTCGCTCGACAATTCCATTCTTGGGGGGTTGGTTTGGCCCTTGTTCCTGTAACTTGAATCCTAGCCCGGTATATCCTATTTTAGTTTTACACCATTGTGAACCTTACGCCTTTTTTACTCTCTGATCGAGGTTCTCGGCGTTGAAAAATCTGCGTAAACTAAATGACACGTGTATATGTTGACATTTAAGAGATATAAAGTCAAGAAAATCAAGAGAAATTGTGATATATATGCGGATTTGACACCAAAAAATAAACATTCAAAAAATTGCTACATTTTAAGGAATGTGCTTAGTGACGACATCAGATTTCTAATTGATGGAGAAATGTCTGGTGACAAGAAAAGCTGCTTCTAGGAAATTGTCAAGTGGTTTCTTTCGACGATTCCATTCTTGGTTGGTTTGGCCCTTGTTCCTATAAATCGAATTCTAGCGCGGTATATCCCATTTTAGTTTTATACCATTATGAACCTTACGCCTTTTTACTCTCTGATCGAGGTTCTCGGCATTGAAAAATCTTCGTAAACTAAATCACACGTGTATATGTTGGCATTTAAGAGATATACACGCAAGAAAATCAAGAGCAACGGTGATATATATGAGGATTAGACACCAAAAAATAAACACTCAAAAAATGGCTACAATTTAAGGAATGTGCTTATTGACGGCATCAATTCCTAATTGATGAAGAAAGGTCTGGCGGCAAGAAAAGCCGCTTCCTGGAGGTTGTCAAGTGTTTTCGCTCGACGATTCCATTCTTGGGTGGTTAGTTTGGCCCTTGTTCCTGTAACTCGAATCCTAGCCCGGTATATCCCATTTTAGTTTTACACCATTGTGAACCTTACGCCTTTTTTACCCTCTGATCGAGGTTCTCGGCATTAAAAAATATTCGTAAACTAAATCACACGTGTATATGTTGACATTTAAGAGATATACAATCAAGAAAATCAAGGGCAATGCTGATATATTTGCGGATTAGACACCAAAAAATACACACTCAAAAAATGGCTACAATTTAAGGAATGTGTTTAGTGACGGCATCAGATTCCTAATTGATGGAGAAAGGTCTGGTGGCAAGAAAAGCTGCTTCCAGGAAGTTGTCAAGTGTTTTTGCTCGACGATTCCATTCTTGGTTGGTTGGTTTCGCCCTTGTTCCTATAACTCGAATCCTAGCCCGGTATATCCCATTTTAGTTTTATACCATTATGAACCTTACGCATTTTTTACTCTCTGATCGAGTTTCTCGGCATTGAAAAATCTTCATAAACTAAATCACACGTGTATATGTTGACATTTAAGAGATATACAGTCAAGAAAACCAAGAGCAATTGTGATATATATGCGGATTAGACACCAAAAAATAAACACTCAAAAAACGGCTACAATTTATTGAATGTGTTTAGTGACGGCATCAGATTCCTAATTGATGGAAAAAGGTCTGGTGGCAGGAAAAGCTGCTTTCAGGAAGCTGTCAAGTGTTTTCACTCGACGATTCCATTCTTGGGTGGTTTTTTTGGCCCTTGTTCATGTAACTCGAATCCTAGCCCGGTATATCCCATTTTAGTTTTACACCATTGTGAACCTTACGCCTTTTTTACTCTCTGATCGAGGTTCTCGGCATTGAAAAATATTCGTAATCTAAATCACACATGTATA
The DNA here is from genome assembly GCA_030545235.1 of Helianthus tuberosus. Lineage (NCBI taxonomy): Eukaryota > Viridiplantae > Streptophyta > Magnoliopsida > Asterales > Asteraceae > Helianthus > Helianthus tuberosus. The sequence continues at coordinate 80,735,676 of CM060395.1, forward strand.
TATTGACATTTAAGATATATACAGTCTAAAAAATCAAGAGCAATGGTGATATATATATATATATATATGCGGATTAGACACCAAAAAATAAACACCCAAAAATGACTACAATTAAAGGAATGTGTTTAGTGACGGCTGCTTCCAGGAGGTTGTCAAGTGTTTTCGATCGATGATTCCATTCTTGGTTGGTTGGTTTGGCCCTTGTTCCTGTAACTCGATTCCTAGCCCGGTATATCCCATTTTAGTTTTTAACCATTGTGAACCTTATGCCTTTTTTACTCGTTGATCGAGCTTCTCGGCATTCAAAAATCTTCGTAAACTAAATCACACGTGTATATGTTGACATTTAAGAGATATACAGTCAAGAAAATCAAGAGCAATGGTAATATATATGCGGATTAGACACCAAAAAATAAACACTCAAAAAATGGCAACAATTTAAGGAATGTTTTTAGTGACGGCATCAGATTTCTAATTGATGGAGAAAGGTCTGGTGTCAAGAAAAGCTGCTTCCAGGAAGTTGTCAAGTGTTTTCGCCCAACGATTCAATTCTTGGTTGGTTTGTTTGCCCTTGTTCCTCTAACTCGAATCCTAGCCCGGTATATCCCATTTTAGTTTTACACCATTGTGAACCTTATGTCTTTTTTACTCTCTAATCGAGGTTCTTGGCATTGAAAAATCTTCGTAAACTAAATCACACGTGTATATGTTGACATTTAAGAGATATACAGTCAAGAAAATCAACAGCAATGGTGATATGTATGCGGATTAGACACCAAAAAATAAACACTCAAAAAATGGCTAAAATTTATTGAATGTGTTTAGTGACGGCATCAGATTCCTAATTGATGGAGAACGGTCTGGTGGCAAGAAAAACTACTTCCAGGACGCTGTCAAGTGTTTTCACTTGACGATTCCATTCTTGGGTGGTTGGTTTGGCCCTTGTTCATGTAACTCGAATCCTAACCCGGTGTATCACATTTTAGTTCTACACCATTGTGAACCTTACGCCTTTTTTACTCTATGATCGAGGTTCTTGGCATTAAAAATCTTCGTAAACTAAATTACACATGTATATGTTGACATTTAAGAGATATACAGTCCAGAAAATCAAGAGAGATGATGATATATATCCGGATTAGACACCAAAAAATAAACACTCAAAAAATGGCTACAACTTAAGGAATGTGTTTAGTGACGGCATCGGATTCCTAATTGATGGAGAAAGGTCTGGTGGCAAGAAAAGCTGCTTGCAGGAGGTTGTCAAGTGTTTTCCATCGACGATTCTATTCTTGGATGGTTGGTTTGGCCCTTGTTCCTGTAACTTGAATCCTAGCCCGGTATATCCCATTTTAGTTTTACACCATTGTAAACCTTACGCCTTTTATTACTCTCTGATCGAGGTTCTTGACATTGAAAAATCTTCGTAAACTAAATCATACATGTATATGTTGACATTTAAGACATATACAGTCAAGAAAATCAAGAGTAATGGTGATATATATGCAGATTAGACACCAAAAACTAAACACTCAAAAAATGGCTACAATTTAAGGAATGTGCTTATTGACGGCATCAATTCCTAATTGATGGGGAAAGGTCTGGCGGCAAGAAAAGCCGATTCCTGGAGGTTGTCAACTGTTTTCGCTCGACGCTTCCATTCTTGGGTGGTTGGTTTGGCCCTTGTTCCTGTAACTCGAATCCTAGCCCGGTATATCTCATTTTGGTTTTACACCATTGTGAACCTTACGCCTTTTTTACCCTGTGTTCGAGGTTCTCGGCATTAAAATATCTTCGTAAACTAAATCACACGTCTATATGTTGGCATTTAAGATATATACACTCAAGAAAATCAAGAGCAATGGTGATATATATGAGGATTAGACACCAAAAAATAAACACTCAAAAAATGGCTACAATTTAAGGAATTTGCTTATTGACGGTATCAATTCCTAATTGATGGAGAAAGGTCTGGCGGCAAGAAAAGCCGCTTCCTGGAGGTTGTCAAGTGTTTTCACTTGACGATTCCATTCTTGGGTGGTTGGTTTGGCCCTTTTCCTGTAACTTGAATCCTAGCCAGGTATATCCCATTTTAGTTTTACACCATTGTGAACCTTACGCCTTTTTTACTCTCTGATCGAGGTTCTTGGCATTAAAAAATATTCGTAAACTAAATCACACGTGTATATGATGTCATTTAAGAGATATACAGTCAAGGAAATCAAGGGCAATGGTGATATATATGCGGATTAAACACCAAAAAATAAACACTCAAAAAGTGGCTACAGTTTAAGGAAAGTGTTTAGTGACGGCATCAAATTCCTAATTGATGGAGATAGGTCTGCTGGAAAGAAAAGCTGCTTCCGGGAGGTTATCAAGTGTTTTCGCACGATGATTCCCTTCTTGGGTGATTGGTTTGGCCCTTGTTCGTGTAACTCGAATCCAAGCCCGATATATCCCATTTTAGTTTTACAAAACTGTGAACCTTAAGCCTTTTTTACTCTCTGATCGAGGTTCTCGGCATTGAAAAATCTTCGTAAACTAAATCACATGTGTATATGTTCACATTTAAGAGATATACAGTCAAGAAAATTAAGAGCAATGGTGAAATATATGCGGATTAGACACCAAAAAATAAACGCTCAAAAAATGGATACAATTTAAGGAATGTGTTTACTGACTGCATCATATCCCTAATAGATGGAGAAAGGGCTGGTGGCAAGAAAAGCTGCTTCCAAGAGGTTATCAAGTGTTTTCGCTCAACGATTCCATTCTTGGGTGGTTGGTTTGGCCCTTATTCTTGAAACTCGTATCCAAGCCCGATATATCCCATTTTAGTTTTACACAACTGGGAACCTTAAGCCTTTTTTACTCCCTGATCGAGGTTCTCGGCATTGAAAAATCTTCGTAAACTAAATCACATGTATATATGTTCACATTTAAGAGATATACAGTCAAGAAAATCAAGAGCAATGGTGATATATATGCGGATTAGACACCAAAAAATTAACACTAAAAAAATGGATACAATTTAAGGAATGTGTTTAGTGATGGCATCAGATTAATAATTGATGGAGAAAGGTCTAGTGGCAAGAAAAGCTGCTTCCAGGGGGTTCTCAAGTATTTTCGCTAGACGATTCCATTCTTGGGTGGTTAGTTTGGCCCTTGTTCCTGTAACTCGAATCCTAGCCTAGTATATCCCATTTTAGTTTTACACCATTGTGAACCTTATTCCTTTTTTACTCTCTAATCGAGGTTCTCGGTATTGAAAAATCTTCGTAAACTAAATCACACGTGTATATGTTGACATTTAAGAGATATACACTCAAGAAAATCAAGAGCAATGGTGATATATATGCGGATTAGACACCAAAAAATAAACACCCAAAAAATGGATACAATTTAAGGAATGTGTTTAGTGACGGTATCAGATTCCTAGTTGATGGAGAAAGGTCTGGTGGCAAGAAAAGCTGCTTCCAGTAGGTTGTCAAGTGTTTTCACTCGACGATTCCATTCTTGGGTGGTTGGTTTGGCCCTTCTTCCACTAACTCGAATCCTAGCCCGGTATATCCCATTTTAGTTTTACACCATTGTGAACCTTACGCCTTTTTTACACTCTGATTGAGGTTCTCGGCATTGAAAAATCTTCTTAAATTAAATCACACGTGTATATGTTGACATTTAAGAGATATACAGTCAAGAAAATCAAGAGCAATAGAGATATATATGCGGATTAGACACCAAAATATAAACACTCAAAAAATGGCTACAATTTAAGGAATGTGTTTAGTGACGGCATCAGATTCCTAATTGATGGAGAAAGGTCTGGTGGCAAGAAAAGATGCTTCCAGGGGGTTGTCAAGTGTTTTCGCTCGACAATTCCATTCTTGGGTGGTTGGTTTGGCCCTTGTTCCTATAACTCGAATCCTAGCCCGGTATATCCCACTTTAGTTTTACACCATTGTGAACCTTACGACTTTTTTACTCTCTGATCGAGGTTCTCGGCATTTAAAAATCTTCGTAAACTAAATCACACATGTATATGTTGACTTTTAAGAGATGTACAGTCAAGAAAATCAAGAGCAATGGTGATGTATATGCGGATTAGACACCAAAAAATAAACACTCAAAAAATGGCTACAATTTAAGGATTGTGTTTAGTAACGGCATCAGATTCCTAATTGATGGAGAAAGGTCTGGTGGCAAGAAAAGCTGCTTCCAAGGGGTTGTCAAGTGTTTTCGTTCGACGATTCCATTCTTGGGTGGTTGGATTGGCCCTTGTTCCTGTAACTCGAATCCTAGCCCGGTATATCCCAATTTTAGTTTTACACCATTGTGAACCTTACGCCTTTTTTACTCTCTGTTCGAGGTTCTCGGCATTGAAAAATCTTCGTAAACTAATTCATACGTGTATATGTTGGCATTTAAGAGATATACACTCTAGAAAATCAAGAGCAATGATGATATATATGCGGATTAGACTCCAAAAAAATAAACACTCAAAAAATGGCTACAATTTAAGGAATGTGTTAAGTGACGGCATCAGATTCCTAATTGATGGAGAAAAGTCTGGTGGCAAGAAAAGCTGCTTCTAGGTGGTTTTCAAGTGTTTTCGCTCGACGATTACATTCTTAGGTGGTTGGTTTGGCCCTTGTTCCTGTAACTCGAATCCTAGCCCTGTATATCCCATTTTAGTTTTACACCATTGTGAATCTTACGCCTTTTTTACTCTCTGATCGAGGGTCTCCGCATGGAAAAATCTTCGTAAACTAAATTACACGTGTATATGTTGACATTTAAGAGATATACAGTCAAGAAAATCAAGAGCAATGGTGATATATATGCGTATTAGACACCAAAAAATAAACACTAAAAAATGGCAATAATTTAAGGAATGTGTTTCGTGACGGCATCAGATTCCAAATTGATGGAGAAAGGTCTGGTGGCAAGAAAAGCTGCTTCCATGTGGTTATCAAGTGTTTTCGCTCGACGATTCCATTTTTGGGTGGTTGGTTTGGCCCTTGTTCCTGTAACTCTAATCCTAGCCCGGTATATCCCATTTTAGTTTTACACCATTGTGAACCATACGCCTTTTCTACTCTCTGGTCGAGGTTCTCGGCATTGAAAAACCTTCGTAAACTAAATCACACGTGTATATGTTGATATTTAAGAGATATACAGTCAAGAAAATCAAGAGCAATGGTGATATATATGCGGATTAGACACAAAAAAATAAACACTCAAAAAATGGCTACAATTTAAGGAATGTGTTTAGTGACGACATCAGATTCCTAATTGATGGAGAAAGGTCTGGTGGCAAGAAAAGCTGCTTCCAGGAAGTTATCAAGTGTTTTCGCTCGATTATTCCATTCTTGGGTGGTTGGTTTGGCCCTTGTTCCTGTACCTCAAATCCTAGCACGATATATCCCATTTTAGTTTTACACCATTGTGAACCTTACGCCTTTTTTACTCTCTGATCGAGGTTCTCGGCATTGAAAAATCTTTGTAAACTAAATCACACGTGTATATGTTGACATTTAAGAGATATACATTCAAGAAAATCAAGAGCAATGGTGATATATATGCAGATTAGACACCAAAAAATCAACACTCTAAAAATGGCTACAATTTAAGGAATGTGTTTAGTGACGGCATCAGATTCCTAATTGATGGAGAAAGGTCTGGTGGCAAGAAAAGCTGCTTCCAGGAGGTTGTCAAGTGTTTTCGCTTGACGATTCCGTTCTTGGGTGGTTGGTTTGGCCCTTGTTCCTGTAAGTCGAATCCTAGCCCGGTATATCCCATTTTAGTTTTACACCATTGTGAACCTTACGCCTTTTTTAGTATTTGTTCGAGGTTCTCAGCATGGAAAAATCTTTGTAAACTAAATCATACATGTATATGTTGACTTTTAAGAGATATACAGTCAAGAAAATCAAGAGCAATGGTGATATATATGCGAATTAGACACCAAAAAATAAACACTCATCAAAAGGCTACAATTTAAGGAATGTGTTTAGTGACGGCATTAGTTTCATAGTTGATGGAGAAAGGTCCGGTGGTAAGAAAAGCTGCTTCCAGGTAGTTGTCAAGTGTTTTCGCTCGACGATTCCATTCTTGGGGGTTGGTTTGGCCCTTGTTCCTGTAAATCGAATCCTAGCCTAATATATTCCATTTTAGTTTTAAACCATTGTGAACCTTACTCCTTTTTTAATCTCTGATCAAGGTTCTCGGCATGGAAAAATCTTCGTAAACTAAATCACACTAGTATATCTTGACATTTAAGAGATATACAGTCAAAAAAATCAAGAGCAATGGTGAAATATACGCGGATTAGACACCAAAAAATAAACACTAAAAAATGGCTACAATTTAAGGAATGTGTTTACTGACGGCATCAGATTCCTAATTGATGAAGAAAGGTCTGGTGGCAAGAAAAGCTGCTCCCAGGAGGTTATCAAGTGTTTTCGCTAGACGATTCCATTCTTAAGTGGTTGGTTTGGCCGTTTGTTTCTGTAACTCTAATCCTAGCCCGGTATATCTAATTTTAGTTTTACATCATTGTGAACCTTACGCCTTTTCTACCCTCTGATCGAGGTTCTCGGCATTGAAAAATCTTCGTAAACTAAATCACACGTGTATATGTTGATATTTAAGAGATATACAGTCAAGAAAATCAAGAGCAATGGTGATATATATGCGGATTAAACACCAAAAAATAAACACTCAAAAAATGGCTACAATTTAAGGGATGTGTTTAGTGACGACATCAGATTCCTAATTAATGGAGAAATGTCTGGTGGCAAGAAAAGCTGCTTCCGGGAGGTTGTTAAGTGTTTTCGCTCGACGATTCCATTCTTGGGTGGATGGCTTGGCCTTTGTTCCTATAACTCTAATCCTAGCCCGGTATATCCCATTTTAGTTTTACACCATTGTGAACCTTACGCCTTTTCAACTCTCTGATCGAGGTTCTCAACATTGAAAAATCTTCGTAAACTAAATCACACGTGTATATGTTGATATTTAAGAGATATACAGTCAAGAAAATCAAGAGCAATGGTGATATATATGCGGATTAAACACCAAAAAATAAACACTCAAAAAATGGCTACAATTTAAGGGATGTGTTTAGTGACGGCATCAGATTTCTAATTGATGGAGAAAGGTCTGGTGGCAAGAAAAGCTGTTTCCGGGAGGTTGTCAAGAGTTTTCGCTTGACGATTCCATTCTTAGGTGGTTGGTTTGGCCTTTGTTCCTGTAACTCGAACTCTAGCCCGGTATAACCCAATTAATTTTAAACAATTGTGAACCTTACGCCTTTTTTACTCCCTGATCGAGGTTCTCAGCATTGAAAAATCTTCGTAAACTAAATCGCATGTGTATATGTTGACCTTTAAGAGATATACAGTCTAGAAAATCAATAGCAATGGTGATATATATGTGAATTAGACACCAAAAATGAAAACACTCAAAAAATGGCTATAATTTAAGGAATGTGTTTAGTGACGGCATAAGATTCCTAATTGATGGAGAAAGGTCTGGTGGCAAGAATAGCTGCTTCCAGGAGGTTATCAAGTGTTTTCGCTCGATGATTCCTTTCTTGGGTGGTTGGTTTGGCCCTTGTTCTTGTAACTCGAATCCTAGCCCGATATATCCCTTTTTAGTTTTACACCATTGTAAACCGTATGCCTTTTTTAATTTCTGGTCGATGTTCTCGGCATTGAAAATTTTTCGTAAACTAAATGACACGTGTATATGTTGAAATTTAACAGATATATAGTCAAGAAAATCAAGAGCAATGGTGATATATATGCGGATTAGACACCAAAAAATCAACGCTCAAAAAATGGCTACAATTTAAGAAATGTGTTTAGTGACGGTATCAAATTCCGAATTGATGGAACAAGGTCTGTTGCTGGAAAAGCTGCTTCCAGGAGGTTGTCAAGTGTTTTCGCTCGACGATTCCATTCTTGGGTGGTTGGTTTGGCCTTTGTTCCTGTAACTCGAATCTTATCCTGGTATATCCCATTTTAGTTTAACACCATTGTGAACCTTACACCTTTTTTAATCCCTGATCGAGGTTCTCGGCATGGAAAAATCTCCGTAAACTAAATCACACGTGTATATTTTGACATTTAAGAGATATACAGTCAAGAAAATCAAGAGCAATGGTGATATATGCGGATTGGACATCAAAAAATAAACACTAAAAAATGGCTACAATTTAGGGAATGTGTTTAGTGACGGCATCAGATTCCTAATTGATGGAGAAACGTCTTGTGGCAAGAAAAGCTGCTTCCAGGAGGTTATCAATTGATGGAGAAATGGCTACAATTTAAGGAATGTGTTTAGTGACGGTATCAAATTTCGAATTGCTGGAACAGGGTCTGTGGCTGGAAAAGCTGCTTCCAGGAGGTTGTCAAGTGTTTTCGCTCGATGATTCCATTCTTGGGTTGTTGGTTTGGCCCTTGTTCCTATAACTCGAATCCTAGCCCGGTATATCCCATTTTAATTTTACACCATTGTGAACCGTACGCCTTTTTTACTCTTTGATCGATGTTCTCAGCATTGAAAAATCTTCGTAAACTAAATCACACGTGTATATGTTGACATTTAGGAGATATACAGTCAAGAAAATCAAGAGCAATGGTGATGTATACGCGGATTAGACACCAAAATACAAACACTCAAAAAATGGCTGCAATTTAAGGAATGTGTTTAGTGACAGCATCAGATTCCTAATTGATGTAGAAAGATTTGGTGGAAAGAAAAGTTGCTTTCAGGGGGTTGTCAAGTGTTTTCGCTTGACGATACCATTCTTGTGTGGGTGGTTTGGTCCTTGTTCTTGTAACTCGAATCCTACCCTAGTATATCCCATTTTAGTTTTACATTGTGAACCATACGCCATTTTTACTCTCTGATCGAGGTTCTCGGCAATGAAAAATCTTTGTAAACTAAATCACACGTGTATATGTTGACATTTATGAGATATACAGTCAAGAAAACCAAGAGCAATGGTGATATATATGCGGATTAGACACCAAAAAATAAACACTCAAAAAATGGCTACAATTTAAGAAATGTGCTTAGTGACGGCATCAGATTCCTAATTGATGGAGAAAGGTCTGGTGGCAAGAAAAGCTGCTTACAGGAGGTTGTCAAGTGTTTTCGCACGACGATTCCATTCTTGGGTGGTTGGTTTGACCCTTCTTCCTGTAACTTGAATCCTACCCTGGTATATCACATTTTAGTTTTACACCATTGTGAACCTTACGCCTTTTTTAGTATTTGTTCGAGGTCCTCAGCATGAAAAAATCTTTGTAAACTAAATCATACATGTATATGATTGATATTTAAGAGATATACAGTCAAGAAAATCAAGAGCAATGGTGATATATATGCGGATTAGACACAAAAAAATAAACACTCAAAAAATGGCTACAATTTATGGAACGTGTATAGTTACGGCATCAGATTCCTAATAGATGGAGAAAGGTCTGGTGGTAACAAAAGCTGCTTCCAGGAGGTTGTCAAGTGTTTTCGCTCGACGATTCCATTCTTGGGTGGTTGGCTTGGCCCTTGTTTCTGTAACTCGAATGCTAGCCCGTTATATCCCATTTTAGTTTTACAACATTGTGAACCTTACGCCTTTTTACTATTTGATCGAGGCTCTCGGGATTGAAAAATCTTTGTAAACTAAATCACACATGTATATGTTGATATTTAAGAGATATACAGTCAAGAAAAAACAAGAGCAATGGTGGTATATATGCGGATTAGACAATAAAAAATAAGCACTAAAAAAATGGCTACAATTTAAGGAATGCGTCTAGTGACGGCATCAGATTCCTAATTGATGGAGAAAGGTCTGGTGGCAAGAAAAGCTGCTTCCTGGGTGTTGTCAAGTGTTTTCGCTCGACGATTCCATTCTTGGGTGGTTGGTTTGGCCCTTGTTCTTGTAACTCGAATACTAGACCAGTATATCCCATTTTAGTTTTACACTATTGTGAAGCTTACACCTTTTTTACTCTCTCATCGAGGTTCTCGGCATTGAAAAATCTTCGTAAACTAAATCACACGTGTATATGTTGACATTTAAGAGATATACTGTCAAGAAAATCAAGAGAAATGGTGATATATATGCGGATTAGACACCAAAATACAAACACTCAAAAAATGGCTTCAATTTAAGGAATGTGTTTAGTGAAAGCAACAGATTCCTAATTGATGGAAAAAGGTCTGGTGGAAAGAAAAGCTGCTTCCAGGGGGTTGTCAAGTGTTTTCGCTCAACGATTCCATTCTTGGGTTGTTGGTTTGCCCCTTGTTACTGTAACTCGAATCCTAGCCTGGTATATCCCATTTTAGTTTTACACCATTGTGAACCTTACACCATTTTTACTCTCTAATCAAGATTCTCGGCATTGAAAAATCTTCGTAAACTAAATCACACGTGTATATGTTGACATTTAAAAGATATACAATCAAGAAAACCAAGAGCAATGGTGATATATATGCGGATTAGACACCAAAAAATAAACAGTTAAACAATGGCTACAATTTAAGAAATGTGCTTAGTGACGTCATCAGATTCCTAATTGATGGAGAAAGGTCTGGTGGCAAGAAAAGCTGCATACCGGAGGTTGTCAAGTGTTTTCACACGACGATTCCATTCTTGGGTGGTTGGTTTGGCCCTTCTTCTTATAACTCGAATCCTAGCCAGGTATATCCCATTTTAGTTTTACACCATTGTGAACCTTACGCCTTTTTAACTCTCTGATCGAGGTTCTCAGCATTGAAAAATCTTCGTAACGTAAATCACACGTGTATATGTTGACATTTAAGAGATATACAGTGAAGAAAATCTAGAGCAATGGTGATATATATGCGGATTAGACAACAAAAAATAAACACTCAAAAAATAGCTACAATTTAAGGAATGTGTTTAGTGACGTGTATATGTTGACATTTAGTAAATCACACGTGTATATGTTGACATTTAGTAAATCACACGTGTATATGTTGACATTTAAGAGATATACAGTGAAGAAAATCTAGAGCAATGGTGATATATATGCGGATTAGACACCAAAAAATAAACACTCAAAAAATGGCTACAATTTAAGGAATGTGTTTAGTGACAGCATCAGATTCCTAATGGATGGAAAAAGGTCTGGTGGCAAGAAAAGTTGCTTCCAGGAGGTTGTCAAGTGTTTTCGTTCGACGATTCCATTCTTGGGTGGTTGGTTTGGCCCTTGTTCCTATAACCCGAATCCTAGCCCGGTATATCCCATTTTAGTTTTACACCATTGTGAACCATACACCTTTTTTACTCTCTGATCGAGGTTCTCAACATTGAAAAATATTCGTAAACAAAATCACACGTGTATATGTTAACATTTAAGAGATATACAGTTAAGAAAATCAAAAGCAATGGTGATATATATGCGGATTAGACATCAAAAAATATACACTCAAAAAATTGCTACAATTTAAGGAATGTGTTTAGTGACGACATCAGATTCCAAACTGATGAAGAAAGGTCTAGTGGCAAGAAGAGCAGCTTCTAGGAGGTTGTTAATTGTTTCGCTCGACGATTCCATTATTGGGTGGTTGTTTTGGCCCCTGTTCCTGTAACTCCAATCCTAGCCCGGTATATCCCATTTTAGTTTTACACCATTGTGAACCTTACGCTTTTTCTACTCTCTGAACGAGGTTCTCGGCAATGAAAACTCTTCGTAAACTAAATCACACGTGTATATATTGACATTTAAGAGATACACAGTCAAGAAAATCAAGAGAAATGGTGATATATATGCGGATTAGACACCAAAAAATAATCACTCAAGAAATGGCTACAATTTAAGGAATGTGTTTCGTGACGGCATCAGAGGCCTAATTCCTGGAGAAAGGTCCTTTGGCAAAAAAAAGCTGCTTCTAGGAGGTTGTCAAGTGTTTTCGATCGATGATTTCATTCTTGGGTGGTTGGTTTGGCCCTTGTTCATGTAACTCAAATCCTAGCCCAGTATATCCCATTTTAGTTTAACGCCATTGTGAACCTTACGCCTTATTTACTCTCTGATCGTGGTTCTCGGCATTGAAAATTCTTCGTTAAGTAAATCACACGTGTGTATGTTGACATTTAAGAGATATACAGTTAAGAAATCATGAGCAATGGTGATATAAATGTAGATTAGACACCAAAAAATAAACACTTACAAAATGGCTACAATTTAAGGAATGTGTTTAGTTACGGCGTCAGATTCCTAATTGATGGAGAAAGGTCTGGTGACAAGAAAAGCTGCTTCCAGGAGGTTGTCAAGTGTTTTCGCTCGATGATTCGAATCTTGGGTGGTTGGTTTGGCCCTTATTCCTGTAAATCGAATCCAAGCCCGGTATATCCCATTTTAGTTTTACACCATTGTGAACCTTAATCCTTTTTTACTATCTGATCGAGGTTCTCGGCATTGAAAAATATTTGTAAACTAAATCACACATGTATATGTTGACATTTAAGAGATATACAGTCAAGAAAATCAAGAGCATTGGTGATAAATATACGGATTAGACACCAAAAAATAAACACTAAAAAACTTTCTACAATTTAAGAAATGTGTTTAGTGACAGCATCAGATTCCTAATTGATGAAGAAAGGTCTTGTGCCAAGAAAAGTTGCTTCCAGGGGTTGTCAAGTGTTTTTGCTCGAAGATTCCATTCTTGGGTGGTTGGTTTGGCCCTTGTTCCTTTAACTCGAATCCTATCCCGGAATATCCCATTTTAGTTTTACACCATTGAGAACTTTACGCCTTTTTTACTCTCTGATCGAGGTTCTCGGCATTGAAAAATCTTCGTAAACTAAATTACACGTGTATCTGTTGACATTTAAGAGATATACAGTCAAGAAAATCAAGAGCAATGGTGATATATATGCGGATTAGACACCAAAATATAAACACTCACAAAATAGATACAATTTAAGGAATGTGTTTAGTAACGGCATCAGATTCCTAATTGATAGAGAAAGTTCTGGTGGTAAGAAAAGCTGCTTCCAGGAGGTTGTCAAGTGTTTTCGCTCGACGATTCCATTCTTGGGTGGGTGGTTTGGCCCTTGTTCCTGTAACTCGAATCCTAGCCCGATATATCCAATTTTAGTTTTACACCATTGTGAACCTTATGCCATTTTTACTCTATGATCGAGGTTCTCGGCATTGAAAAATCTTTGTAAACTAAATCACACATGTGTAAGTTGACATTTAAGAGATATACAGTCAAGAAAATTATTAGCAATGGTGATATATATGCGGATTAGACACAAAAAAATAAACACTAAAAAATGGCTACAATTTAAGGGATATGTTTAGTGACGGCATCAGATTCCTAATTGATAGAGAAAGGTCTGGTGGTAAGAAAAACTGGTTCCAGGAGGTTGTCAAGTGTATTCGCTTGACGATTCCATTCTTGGGTTATTGGTTTGGCCCTTGTTCCTGTAACTCGAATCCTAGCCCGGGATATTCCATTTTAGTTTTACACCATTGTGAACTTTACGCCTTTTTTACTCTCTGATCGAGGTTCTCGGCATTGAAAAATCTTCGTAAACTATATCACACGTGTATATGTTGACATTTAAGAGATATACAGTCAAGAAAATCACGGGCAATGGTGACATATATGCGGATTAGACACCAAAAAATAAACACTCACAATATGGCTACAATTTAAGGAAAGTGTTTAGTGACGGCATCAGATTCCTAATTGATGGACAAAGGTCTGGCTGCAAGAAAAGCTGCTTCCAGGAGATTGTCAAGGGTTTTCGATCGACGATTCCATTCTTGGATGGTTCGTTTGGCCCTTGTTCCAGTAACTCGAATCCTAGCCCGGTATATCCCATTTTAGTTTTACACCATTGTGAACCTTACACCTTTTTTACTCTCTTATCGAGGTTCTCGGCATTGAAAAATCTACGTAATCTAACTCACACGTGTATATGTTGACATTTAAGAGATATACAGTCAAGAAAATCTAGAGCAATGGTTATATATATGCGGATTAGACACCAAAAAATAAACACTCACAAAATGGCTACAATTTAAGGAATGTGTTTAGTGACGGCATCAGCTTCCTAATTGATGGAGAAAGGTCTGGTGGCAAGAAAAGCTGCTCCAGGAGGTTGTCAAGTGTTTTCGCTCGACGATTCAATTCTTGGGTGGTTGGTTTGGCCCTTGTTCCTGTAACTCGAATCCTAGCCTGGTATATCCCATTTTAGTTTTACACCATTGTGAACGTTACGCCTTTTTACTCTCTGATCGAGATTCTCGGCTTTGAAAAATCTTCGTAATTAAATCACACGTGTATCTGTTGACATGTAAGAGATATACAGTTAAGAAAATCAAGAGCAATGGTGATATATATGCGGATTAGGCACCAAAATATAAACACTCAAAAAATGGCTACAATTTAAGGAATGTGTTTAGTGACGGCATCAAATTCCTAATTGATGGAAAAAGGTCTGGTGGCAAGAAAAGCTGCTTCGAGGAGGTTGCCAAGTGTTTTCGCTCGACGATTCAATTCTTGGGTGGTTGGTTTTACCCTTGTTCCTGTAACTCGAATCCTAGCCCGATATATCCCATTTTAGTGATACACCATTGTGAACCTTACGCCTTTTTTACTCTCTGATCGAGGTTCTCGGCATTGAAAAATTGTTGTAAACAAAATCACACGTGTATATGTTCACATTTAAGAGATATACAGTCAAGAAAATCAAGAGCAATGGTGAAATATATGCGGATAAGACACCAAAAAGTAAACACTCAAAAAATGGCTACAATTTAAGGAATGTTTTAAGTGACGGCATCAGATTCCTAATTGATTGAGAAAGGTCTGGTGGCAAGAAAAGCTGCTTCCAGGAGGTTGTCAAGTGTTTTCGCTCGACGATTCCATTCTTGGGTGGTTGGTTTGGCCCTTGTACCTGTAACTCGAATCCTAGCCCGGTATATCCCATTTTAGTTTTACACCATTGTGAACGTTACCCCTTTTTTACACTCTGATCGAGGTTCTCGGCATTGAAAACACTTTGTAAACTAAATCACACGTGTATCTGTTGACATTTGAGAGATATACAGTCCAGAAATTAAGAGCAATGGTGATATATATATGGATTAGGCACCAAAATATAAACACTCAAAAAATGGCTACCATTTAAGGTATGTGTTTAGTGACGGCACCAGATTCCTAATTGATGGAGAAAGGTCTGGTGGCAAGAAAAGCTGCTTCCTGGGGGTTATCAAGTGTTTTCGGTCGACGATTCCATTCCTGGGTGGTTATTTTGTCCCTTGTACCTGTAACTCGAATCCTAGCCCGGTATATCCCATTTTTGTTTTTCACCATCGTGAACCTTACGCCTTTTTTACTCTCTGATCGAGATTCTCGGCATTGAAAAATCTTCGTAAACTAACTCACACGTGTATATGTTAACATTTAAGAGATATACAATCAAGAAAATCTAGAGCAATGGTTATATATATGCGGATTAGACACCAAAAATTAAACACTCACAGAATGGCTACAATTTACGGAATGTGTTTAGTGATGGCATCAGCTTCCTAATTGATGGAGAAAGGTCTGGTGGCAAGAAAAGATGTTTCCAGGAGGTTGCCAAGTGTTTTCGCTCGACGATTCAATTCTTGGGTGGTTGGTTTGGCCCTTGTTCCTGTAACTCGAATCCTAGCCCGGTATATCCCATTTTAGTGTTACACCATTGTGAACCTTACGCATTTTTTACTCTCTGATCGAGGTTCTCGGAATTGAAATATTTGTGTAAACTAAATCACACGTGTATATGTTGACATTTAAGATATATACAGTCAAGAAAATCAAGAGAAATGGTGATATATATGTGGCTTAGACACCAAAAAATAAACACTAAAAAATGGCTACAATTTAAGGAATGTGTTTAGTGACGGCATCAGATTCCTAATTGATGGAGAAATGTCTGGTGGCAAGAAAAGCTGCTTCCAGGGGGTTGTCAAGTGTTTTCGCTTGACGATTCCATTCTTGGGTGGTTGGTTTGGCCCTTGTTCCTGTAACTCGAATCCTAGCCCGGTATACCCCATTTTAGTTTTACACCATTGTGAAGGTTACGCCATTTTTACTCTTTGATCGAGGTTCTCGGCTTTGAAAAATCTTCGTAAACTAAATCACACGTGTATCTGTTGACATTTAAGAGATATACAGTCAAGAAAATCAAGAGCAATGGTGATATATATGTGGATTAGGCACCAAAATATAAACACTCAATAATGGCTACAATTTAAGGAATGTGTTTAGTGACGGCATCAGATTCTTAATTGATGGAGAAAGGTCTGGTGGCAAGAAAAGCTGTTTCCAGGGGGTTGTCAAGTTTTTCGCTCGACGATTCCATTCTTGGGTGGTTGGTTTGGCCCTTGTTCCTGTAACTCAAATCCTAGCCCGATATATCCCATTTTAGTTTTACACCATTGTGAACCTTACGCCTTTTTTACTCTCTGATCGAGTTTCTCGGCGTTGAAAAATCTTCGTAAACTTAGTCACACGTGTTTATGTTGACATTTAAGAGATATAAAGTCAAGAAAATCCAGAGCAAATGTGATATATATGCGGATAGGACACCAAAAAAATAAACACTCACAAAATGGGTACAATTTAAGGAATGTGTTTAGTGACGACATCAGATTCCTAATTGATGGAGAAAGGTCTGGTGGAAAGAAAAGCTGCTTCCAGGAGGTTGTCAAGTGTTTTCAATTGACGATTCCATTCTTGGGTGGTTGGTTTGGCCCTTGTTCATGTAACTCGAATGCTAACCTGGAGTATCCCATTTTAGTTTTACACCATTGTGAACCTTACGCCTTTTTTGCTCTCTGATCGAGGTTCTCGGCACTGAAAAATCTTCGTAAACTAACTCACACGTGTATATGTTGACATTTAAGAGATATACAGTCAAGAAAGTGAAGAGCAATAGTGATATATATGCGGATTAGGCACCAAAAAATAAACGCTCACAAAATGGCTACAATTTAAGGAATGTGTTTAGTGATGGCATCAGCTTCCTAATTGATGGAGAAACGTCTGGTGGCATGAAAAGCTGCTTCCCGGAGGTTGTCAAGTGTTTTCGCTCAACGATTCAATTCTTGGGTGGTTGGTTTGGCCATCGTTCCTGTAACTCGAATGCTAGCCTGGTATATCCCATTTTAGTGTTACACCTTTGTGAACCTTACGCATTTTTTACTCTCTGATCGAGGATCTCGGCATTGAAATATTTTTGTAAACTAAATTACACGTGTATATGTTGACATTTAAGAGATATACAGTCAAGAAAATCAAGAGAAATGGTGATATATATGCGGATTTGACACCAAAAAATAAACACTAAAAGAATGGCTATAATTTAAGGAATGTGTTTAGTGACGGCATCAGATTCCTAATTGATGGAGAAATGTCTGGTGGCAAGAAAAGCTGCTTCCAGGGGGTTGTCAAGTGTTTTTGCTCGACGATTCCATTCTTGGGTGGTTGGTTTGGCCCATATTCCTGTAACTCGAATGCTAGCCCGGTATATCTCATTTTAGTTTTACACCATAGTGAACGTTATGCCTTTTTACTCTCTGATCGAGGTTCTCGGCTTTGAAAAATCTTCGTAAACTAAATCACACGTGTATCTGTTGACATTTAAGAGATATACAGTTAAGAAAATCAAGAGCAATGGTGATATATATGCGGATTAGGCACCAAAATATAAACACTCAAAAAATGGCTAAAATTTAAGGAATGTGTTTAGTGACGGCATCAGATTCCTAATTGATGGAGAAAGGTCTGGTGGCAAGAAAAGTTGTTTCCAGGGGGTTGTCAAGTGTTTTCGCTCAACGATTCCATTCTTGGGTGGTTGGCTTGGCCCTTGTTCCTGTAACTCGAATCCTAGCCCGCTATATCCCATTTTAGTTTTACACCATTGTGAACCTTACGCCTTTTTTACTCTCTGATCGAGTGTCTCGACATTGAAAAATCTTCGTAAACTTAATCATACGTGTTTATGTTGACATTTAAGAGATATACACTCAAGAAAATCAAGAGCAAATGTGATATCTATGCGGATAGGACACCAAAAAATAAACACTCACAAAATGGGTACAATTTAAGGAATGTGTTTAGTGACGACATCAGATTCCTAATTGATGGAGAAAGATCTGGTGGAAAGAAAAGCTGCTTCCAGGAGGTTCTCAAGTGTTTTCACTTGACGATTCCATTCTCGGGTGGTTGGTTTGGCCCTTGTTCCTGTAACTCGAATGCTAACCCGGTGTATCCCATTTTAGTTTTACACCATTGTGAACCTTATGCCTTTTTTGCTCTCTGATCGAGGTTCTCGGCATTGAAAAAATTTCGTAAACTAACTCACACATGTATATGTTGACATTTAAGAGATATACAGTCAAGAAAATCAACAGCAATGGTGATATATATGCGGATTAGACACCAAAAAATAAATGCTCACAAAATGGCTACAATTTAAGGAATGTGTTTAGTGATGGCATCAGCTTCCTAATTGATGGAGAAAGGTCTGGTGGCATGAAAAGCTGCTTCCCGGAGGTCGTCAAGTGTTTTCGCTCAACGATTCAATTCTTGGGTGGTTTGTTTGGCCATCTTTCCTATAACTCGAATGCTAGCCTGGTATATCCCATTTTAGTGTTACACCATTGTGAACCTTACGATTTTTTACTCTCTGATCGAGGTTCTCGGCATTGAAATATTTTTGTAAACTAAATCAAACGTGTATATGTTGACATTTAAGAGATATACAGTCAAGAAAATCAAGAGAAATGGTGATATATATATGCGGATTAGACACCAAAAAATAAACACTAAAAAATGGCTATAATTTAAGGAATGTGTTTAGTGACGGCATCAGATTCCTAGCTGATGGAGAAATGTCTGGTGGCAAGAAAAGCTGCTTCAAGGGGGTTGTCAAGTGTTTTCGCTCGACGATTCCATTCTTGGGTGGTTGGTTTGGCCCTTATTCCTTTAACCCGAATCCTAGCCCGGTATATCCCCTTTTAGTTTTACACCATAGTGAACGTTACGCCTTTTTACTCTCTGATCGAGGTTCTCGGCTTTGAAAAATCTTCGTAAACTAAATCACACGTGTATCTGTTGACATTTAAGACATATACAGTCAAGAAAATCAAGAGCAATGGTGATATATATATGCGGATTAGGCACCAAAATATAAACACTCAAAAAATGGCTAAAATTTAAGGAGTGTGTTTAGTGACGGCATCAGAATCCTAATTGATGGAGAAAGGTCTGGTGGCAAGAAAAGTTGTTTAAAGGGGGTTGTCAAGTGTTTTCGCTCGACGATTCCATTCTTGGGTGGTTGGCTTGGGCCTTATTCCTGTAACTTGAATCCTAGCCAGATATATCCCATTTTAGTTTTACACCATTGTGAACCTTACGCCCTTTTTACTCTCTGATCGAGTTTCTCGACATTCAAAAATCTTCGTAAACTTAATCACACGTGTTTATGTTGACATTTAAGAGATATACAGTCAAGAAAATCATGAGCAAATGTGATATATATGCGGATAGGACACCAAAAAATAAACACTCACAAAATGGCTACAATTTAGGGAATGTGTTTAGTGACGACATCAGATTCTTAATTGATGGAGAAAGGTCTGGTGGCAAGAAAAGCTGCTTCCAGGAGGTTGTCAAGTGTTTTCACTCGACGATTCCATTCTTGGGTGGTTGGTTTGGCCCTTGTTCCTGTAACTCGAATCCTAGCCCGGTGTATCCCATTTTAGTTTTACACCATTGTGAACGTTACGCCTTTTTTACTCTCTGGTTGAGGTTCTCGGCATTGAAAAATCTTTGTAAACTAAATCACACATGTATGTGTTGACATTTAAGAGATATACAGTCAAGAAAATCAAGAGCAATGGTGATATATATGCGGATTAGACACCAAAAAATAAACATTCAAAAAATGGCTACAATTTAATAAATGTGCTTAATGACGGCAACAGATTCCTAATTGATGGAGAAAAGTCTGGTGGCAAGAAAAGCTGCTTCCAGGGGTTTGTCAAGTGTTTTCGCTCGACTATTCCATTCTTGGGAGGGTGGTTTGGCCCTTGTTCCTTTAACTCGAATCCTAGCCCAGTATATCCCATTTTAGTTTTACACCATTGTGAACCTTATGCCATTTTTACTCTCTGATTGAGGTTCTCGGCATTGAAAAATCTTCGTAAGCTAAATCACACATGTATATGTCGACATTTAAGAGATATACAATCAAGAAAATCGAGAGCAACGGTGATATATATGCGAATTAGACACCAAAAAATAAACACTAAAAAAATGGCTACAATTTAAGGAATGGGTTTAGTGACGGAATCAGATTCCTAACTGATAGAGAAAGGTCTGGTGGTAAAAAAAGTTGCTTCCAGGAGGTTGTCAAGTGTTTTCACTTGACGATTCCATTCTTGGGTGGTTGGTTTGGCCCTTGTTCATGTAACTTGAATGCTAACCCGGTGTATCCCATTTTAGTTTTACACCATTGTGAACCTTACGCCTTTTTTGCTCTCTGATCGAGGTTCTTGGCATTGAAAAATCTTCGTAAACTAACTCACATGTGTATGTGTTGACATTTAAGAGATATACAGTCGAGAAAGTCAAGAGC
Source organism: Helianthus tuberosus (assembly GCA_030545235.1). Classification (NCBI taxonomy): domain Eukaryota; kingdom Viridiplantae; phylum Streptophyta; class Magnoliopsida; order Asterales; family Asteraceae; genus Helianthus; species Helianthus tuberosus. The sequence goes on from CM060395.1 coordinate 80,756,368, forward strand.
AATGGTGATATATATGCGGATTAGACACCAAAAAATAAACGCTCACAATACGGCTGCAATTAAGGAATGTGTTTAGTGACGGCATTAGATTCCTAATTAATGGAGAAAGGTTTGGTGGCAAGAAAAGCTGCTTCTAGGAGGTTGTCAAGTGTTTTCTCTCGACGATTCCATTCTTGGGTGGTTGGTTTGGCCCTTGTTCCTGTAACTCGAATCCTAGCCCGGTATATCCCATTTTAGTTTTACACCACTGTGAACCTTGCGCCCTTTTTACTCTCTGATCGAGGTTCTCGGCATTGAAAATTTTTTGTAAACTAAATCACACGTGTATATGTAGACATTTAAGAGTGTTGGTGCATATTCTGTGACAACAGCTTAATAGTTTGATTATTTAGTCTTTGGATATTTTGTATTTGGCTTAGCATTATTGGTTAGGGAGTTAATTATTGTTATGAGCTTGGAGAATGGCCAGGCCCAAACCAAAGCCCATGTGGAAAGCAGAACCCTAAATATAAAATAATAAATAAATGCCCATAGCTCTGATACCAATTGTAGGTCCCCTTGATCGTATGGATCTTTCACAGAATTGTCAATCTAATCAAGAGTGCGGAATCCTCTTGATCAGAATATAGCTGAAAACGTGTAGGAACAGAAATCAGCAATTCACTTTCAAACCGAGTTTTCTATTGATTATCAAACCAAAGTATTACAATCAATCAAAACCCTAACTCCCTCTCTCAAATTCGTCCAAGCAATAAAGCTCTCACGAAAATCTCACTAACAACTATTTTGGTTGATTAACCTAAACCCTAAAGCCTAACCTTGTTTATATAACACAAGTTTGCTACTTGGGCAAGAGTTTCCTACATGGGCAAGCCCAAATCGTCCACCCTTGTCCCAACTGGGGTTTGTTTAGCCCAAACTCTATAATCTCACTAATACAAAGCTAAACCCGCTAACTGTTTATCGTTTAACTAATTACATGATATCCAAAGACCAAATCTAAGTTGTTGTCACAAACATGCACCAACAAACTCCCCCTTGACAATAGCTTCATAAAATAAATTTGTCTTCAGTCTTCTTGCAATATTCATGTAGTCTTGCATTGTCTTTGGTCTTTGGATAGCTTCAGCTTTAACAGCTTCTGTCAGCAACAGACTCCCCCTTGACAATAGCTTCATAATGTAACTTTGTCTTCAAACATCTTGTGTTCTTTTGGTCTTTGGATAGCGTCAGCTACACAGTTTCTGACATCAACAGACTCCCCCTTAGCTGATGCTTCCAATCTCCAAAATTTTCATTCATTGTAGATCAGTTAGCTAGCACTCCTTGGTTAAGCAAGTAAGCTCCAACTCTTCCATATCACTTTCTCTCTCTGCAATGTAGTAGAAGGATCCTACCATGCATCTTCACACATTCTTCACTTCACTCTGAATCTGCACTTTACTTGTATTTTGCACTTCATTTTGATAACTGCATCAATCTGTTTAGCAACACAAGCAAGTATCTCGAAAAACCATCAGTCTTTTTCACATTTAAAGATAAACCAATATTTTATCTTAATTTGCAAAAACAACTACCTGTCAATTCAAAATGGAAGTCTTTTAAAAAAGAAATATTTTTGGTATTTTTGATATTTTTCAACACAAACTATCAAACTAAAGTAAACAAAAAAAATATTTACAATTTCATCTATCATACAATAGCACATTCTGGTATCTTCACTCTTCACAATAATTAACTCCCTAACCAATAATGATAAAGACTGTTGATCAAATAAAACTAAATAACGATTTTACGTTTTCCCCTTGATGTTGCTAGAGAGGAATTTCGTGAGAGCTAGAGGCTTGGACGAATTTGAGAGAGAGAGTTAGGGTTTTGATTGATTGTAATACTTTGGTTTGATAATCAATAGAAAACCCGGTTTGAAAGTGAATTGCTGATTTCTGTTCCTACACGTTTTCTACTATATTCTGATCAAGAAGATTCCGCACTCTTGATTAGATTGACAATTCTGTGAAAGATCCATACGATCAAGGGGACCTACAATTGGTATCAGAGCGTTAGGCTCTTGAAGGCTCGGTTCATAATTGTTGGCTGCTGAAACAGGAAGTTTTTATTTCAAAAATTTTTGAATACAAAAATTAGTGTTTCGAAATTTTTTGTGTGTTTGATAAAGTTTTCGAAATTCTTTGGCTGTTTTGATCTTCTGCTTTGTTTGATTTCTGTTTTGCAGGTTTTAGGGTTTTCAGGAAAGTTTTTGGTTGATTCTGGCAGAAGTTTTGGTTAATTTCTTTGAAGATTCGGAGACTGTCTTCGTGTTCTTCATTAAGTTTATCAGAATTTTTGTCAAAAGGTTGCTGATTTGCTGTTTCGATTTTGCAGGAAGTTGTTAGGAGAATCAGGAAAATAATCAGAATTTCGAAAAGAATAAGTTTCCAGATTTACTGATCAGCGAAATTACTGGACCTGCGAAATTAACTGATAAGCGAAATTACCGGCGAAGTTAAATCCAAAGGCGACTTTGGTAACCGTATAATTTTCCACAGCGAAATTATTACTGTTTTCGGCGACTATACTGGTCGTTGTAATAGCGAACTGGTTACCCGGCGAAATTAACAGACGAAATTAACTGCGAATTTGTTCAGCGAACTAGACTTGCGAAATTGATACATCATAATTAAACCAGCGAAATTAACAGAACCAGCGAAATTAACAGGACCAGCGACATTAACAGCATATTTAAAGTGGTTGAATATTTTCTGGCTAGCGTAAGAAATAATTAACTGTTTTGCAAATAGAATTTGATCCGTAGCTCGTTTGACAGAACCGTCTGCACCGTTGAATTCCTTGCAGTTTTAGGGAAAAAAAACCTCTGGAAAATCCCAAATTCGGTTTTCGACATTATATATCATTGGATTTGTCTTTTCGAGACGATTCTAAAGGTGTAATTTGGTAACCACTGTTTTCGGAGATATTTTGTATGGTTTTACCAGTCTGTTGCGTTAAATTGCCGAACATGACGAATTTGAATGCACCTAAGATGATGAAGGTGGAGAATTATCTTACATGGAAGGCCATCTTCCAATCATTCATTAAATCTCAGGATGCACGCATGTGGATCTGTATTGAAGATGGGTACACAAACCCAACACACAATTTTGAGGGCAGACCACGTCGAACAGACTATGTGAACATGCAAGAGGGTGATAAAAAGATGTATGAGGCTGAAAAGAGAGCCTTGGCTGCAATAAAGATGTCTTTACCTGATAGCATAAAGCATACCTTCAAAAAGTACACTAATTCAAAGGATATGTGGGATGCATTACAAAAGCGATATCAGGGAAATGAGAGTGCCACTCAGGCATTCATGGCAGAGATAGTGCCAGTTGATGAGGCTAAAGCTACTGTGAATGATGCTGAAGCTAAAGTGGAGAATGCTGAAGCAAAAGTGGATGCTGAAGTAGAGAAAGAGAGTGAAGCTGAACAGGTTGTTGCTGATGAAACCTCAGAAGTTCATGAGAAAGAGGTACAATCTAATTCTGTATGTTTGAGATGTCATGAACTACAGGGTGAGGTTGACAGGTTGTCAACACAAAACCAAAGTTTGATAAACGAGATGTCTAACATTAAAGAGTCAATTTTTTTTGCTAAAAGAAATGAATCGTCATACTTGAAGAAGATAAAAGGTTATGAAACTAAAATTGAAGCTTTAACTTGCAAACTAAATGAAAAACTTCAAGTCATAGACTTAGCTCATGACATGATGGCTGAGAAAACAAAAGAGATTTCAGAAAAATGCAATGAGTTGTCAGATGCACAACTCAAAATTGTTGAACTTGAAAAGAAATTGAGTCAATTCAGAGATTCGTCTTTTGTAATGAAACACATGATGGGTGGGCTAAAGAAGAGTAATGACAAGACCAGTGTGGGCTTCCAGGGCTTTAATGAAGTTCCACCTCCTCTTAGTCATGACTATTCATTCCTGCCTAGTGAAGATGAGCTAGCAGACTTTATGGCATCTGCACCAAGTAGTTTTGCATCCACATCAAGTAAAGGTGATGGATCTGAGAGTGATGATGCTAAGAATAACAATAACAGGGAACCTTTGAAAAGGAAAAATTCACCGCCTAAGAATAAAAATCAAGCTTTTGTTAAAAAGACTAATTTTGTTCAAGGTAGTGATATGAAAAATGAAACAACTGTTATTGAAAATGAATCAAATGTAGAGTTCGCTAAAAATAAAAACAAAGAAAAATCTGAATCCAAGCAAACTAAACAAGGTTTATCCAAGGGATCATCACCATCTGATAAGGGATCTACCTCAGAGACTCCAGCTAAGAAGTCTTTGAAAAGGAGATCGTGCTTCAAGTGTCACATCAAAGGACATGTAGCTAGCTGTTGTCCTAACAAAAAGAGTGAAGCACAAATTAGTGAAAAACAGAGAGGGAAATCACCAGAGAAGAAAGGTGATAGTGAGGAGAAAGGCTCAAACTCTTCAAAGAAATCTGCTCCTAAGCAACCAGAAAATGTTGTTGTTGGTGTAGATAAGGCTGAAAAAGGAACTCCACAAGTTCCTCGTTTTCAAAGAAATCAACCTAGATTTCAGCCTAGATCTCCACCAGGCAGATACGAGAGACCTAGAAGCAGTTCACCAAGAATGAACAATCATAATTCTAATAATTTCAAAAGTCAAGGTCAATATCAAAATCGATACCAAAATAATGGTGGTTGAACTTTTTATAACAATGGCTTTAGAAATTACAACAATAATGCTTCTTGGAATCAAAATTCAAGGTACCAAAATCAAAATTTCCAACGGTCAAATAGTCCAAACACATATAGGAACCCTCAGGACCAAAGACCTAGTGGAAATCAAAATCATTTTCCATCAACAGGTCTGAGATCCAAGACTCCAGTTAGGAGTAATGGATTTTGGATGGATGTTCCAGTGGTTGGTGAATTTGGACGACCCAAGACCATTAAGGCTTGGGTCCCCCAATCTAACTAATTTCTTAGTTGGTGTGAGGATTATCAATTTGTGTTGATAGTGGCTGCTTTAGGCACATGACGGGGAATGTGAGATTGTTGATATATATATATGTATATATTAAATGATTTAAATTGAAGTTTAAAGTGTTGAGTTGACACACTAGATAACCTGGCAGATCTTTATACTAAAGCTTTTGACAGGGCTCGCTTTGAACATTTAGTCGAACTCAACGGGATGAGGAATCCTGAATAACTGGTTTTTCATAAGAATTGTGTAAATAGTTTACTGTTTTTCTTAAAAAAAAAAATACAAAAACATTGAAAAATCAAAAACATAAAAAAAATAGAAAAACAAAAATGAGTTATCACTGTGTGAAACAGAAGAAATGATAGTACATCAGCAAGTTAGACTGTCACACTGAAACTGAATTAAAATGCTTAAGTGTGATAGCAGCTTCATCATACGATGTACCAGTAGGCAAAAAGCATGAAATAATCAACTTACCAATGTGATATAAACTTAAATGAACTGAATATGAGTGGGGAACACATCAGTGGTGTATGGTTTAATGTAGGATCGGTTTTGACACCAAACGATTGCGTAACAACACGTTCAACATGTGGAATCCGTGAATGTGCTTGACCGAACACACAAGAACGTACAATTTACCGTGATTCTTATTGATCAGTATGACGTGTACAAGCACCGAGAATCACGTGGAGAACTCTCTCTCTCTAGACTTTCTCTCTCTAAGATTAGCTCTCTAATTCCCAAATGAGCAAAAAGTCTTAATCTCTAACCCTAAGAGATCTATTTATAGGCCAAGGTATAAGGAGGTTCTCCTTATTTACAAATATGCCACCTTGCCTTTTCTATCAAGATATTACAATAAAAGCACTAAACATCTTCTGTTTCTGCTACGAACGGAATTGACGGAGGCGATAGACATAAATGCACCAACAAACTCCCCCTTGGATATTGCCGCAGTCAATCCGTAGTCAAACTCGTAGCGACTTGTCTTTCTTATTCTCTTGATCATCAACAACAGCAGCTTTTATCTTGAACGCAGTTTCAAGTCCAGAAACTGATCTTTTAACAATTAAACTCCCCCTTTCAAGCAAATTTCCCCTTGAGTGTTGATTCAGAACCTATTTCTGACTTTTACGTCTTCAAACTCCCCCTTTCAACAAGCTGGGATCGCAGTCTTGAATAGAATTCTGGCTCAAACTTTATTCATGCTAAGGTATGGGAATCTTGCTCTGCTGCTTTCACAGAATCTGAAACATCTCCTGGCTTTCTGTAGCTACAGGATCAGAAATTTATCTTTAACCTGCACAACTCTCTACCACTTGTAAGATAAACAATTTTGACATTGATAAGCTACTTGAATTTGTAGTTTTTCAAAAGTTTTGATTCAAATTAACGAACCAATTAACATTCCAAAATTATTTCTTATCTCAAACACATTCTCCCAATCCTCTAGCTCATCAAGTTTAGCACTTGGAATTTTGAATATCAGCTCTTCAACATCAGTTGCCGAAAATCTTTTTGAATTTTCAAATATCTATACAAAAACACAATCTTTTTGGGTTTTTGTTTTTAGAGAAATGTAGTAAAGAAATATATACAGACAATATTTTTGTGAGTTTGTGTAAGAGGATCATATCAGTTCATGAGACAAATCACTAGCACCGTTGAGCTATTAACACTTTAAGTTCTAAACGATTCACGTAGATTGACGTTATGGTTGTCCTCTTAAACTCAATCTAAAAACTTTCGAAATGCTTACCGATACGTTAAGGTATATTAATTTTGCACTAAATTCTAATGGACCTCACGATCTCAGCATATCCCCTCATCATGCAATACACTGACTCAAGTAATGCCTTTAAACTTTCATCAACTGTGATATGTGCGAAAATAATGCAGAATGTTTAAACATTAACAATCAGGTCGATACTTCCGTATACGCCGAGAGAGTCCAATGTTTAAACAAAATAAGAAAATAAAACAAGTTGAAGTTGTTTAGGCTTTAACCACCAGGTCGATACTCCCGTATACGCAGAGGTGATCCAAAGCTTAAACGAAACACCAAAGAAAATAAAGCAGAATGTTTAGGCAATAACATCCAGGTCGATACTCACGTATACGCAGAGGATGTCCAATGCTTAAACAAAATAAAGAAATAAAACAAGTTTAAATCTTTGCAAAATAAAATGCACAATCACAGCGACTTTTTCAGCAAGTTGTGAAAGTTCACAGACTTAACCGGTTTTTATGCTCTTTTAGCATTCAGCGATTACTGAGTAGGTACACAATCACGAAGGACAAAACTAAGTACTATGTTTTCAACCATGTTTCCCACTAGAACTAGGCTTTTTTATTTAAGTTTGTATCGTTATCGCAAATCTACTAGTCTAGCTGAGCCTATCGTCACATCTTTAGTGAAACCGTTTATCACATTTGACATTTCATTTCTTTAGCATGCTGTGATAGTCCACTGATTTACTATCATTTCCTCTTATTCACAACAAAACTCATTTTTGCTTTTTCAATGTTTTTGTCATTTTCAAATTTTCTAATTTTTTTTTAAATTTTTCTCCCCCTAAAATCAAAATATGTTTCAATTTTGATTTTCTGGGAAAATTTGAAAACAAACTATACAAGAAACGTGACAAACTGATATCAAATCGCTTCAATTCGCCATTCACTTGGCATAAACAATCAGAACTCCCCCTGACAACAAACTATTTTCCCATTATGATTTCAAAACACTTAAGTTGTTTTAATCAAAAATGGTTTTTCCGAAAAATTAGTTTTGTTTGTCTTTTCACAAACTTGGGGTTCTTTTCATCACATTCTTCTCCTTTAACCACTTGTCGGAAAGATAAATCAAGTACAACTTAATGTCCTTGATTAATCTTTTGTAATTCGAAATATCACAGTTACCAACCTGTGAATTTCTCAAGAAAGATGCCGATACCTGCTCCTCACTTACAAACCTGGGAACTCCGGCAAGTCAGGATTTTACTTGAACAGATTCACCCAAGCCTGACCAGCCTTGGGTTTGACAGTTTTTACTTCAACACATGGCTCTTCTGGCTTTGATGAACCAGAATCATTGCCTGAACATGGCTTGTCTGACTTTATTGAGCCAGATTCATCGCCGACAATTTTCTTCTTCTTTTCTTTTGTCCCCAGATTTGTATCTGATGAATTCGTTTTGCTTGCCTTTTCAGTTGAGGAAAGCAATTCATCAGAACTTTTTCTCAGATTACCAGTTGTATCCGAGGACAAAATCTTCTCTAAATACTTTCTTTCTTTCTTTTCTCCGAAGACAAAATCTTTTCTAGATACTTTATCACTTTCTTTCTCAGTCTATCTTTCTGCCCTTGTTATAATTTCACTTTCTGTTCTTTGGGCTTTTCTTCAATTTCGACTGAATTCTTCACCATTTTCTGAGATTCAGCCCTCGATCTTCCCTCTGATCTCATTGGGCAATCTCTGGCAATATGTCCTCTGAATTGACATTCATAGCATCTTCTCGTTTCAACACTCTGAATTTGGCAGTTAACTGCAATGTGTCCTTGATAACCACACTTGTAACACACTCTGTTATCATACCTTTCCTCACTTTCATACCACACACTCAGATCATAACATTGAGTTGCCTTGTGGTAATCATGTCTCCTCTTGTATCCTTGATTTGGCATTTGAGCACTGTGGTCAAACCTTCACCACTTATTACCAACTTTTTGTGAGTTTTTATTTTCAGATTTTTGTGGTTTTTTATAATGATTGGATGACTGAACTGATGAGCTTTTATTTTCATTTTGAAAATTTTTCAAATTTTTAACTTTTTGTTTCTGTTCTACAATCTTATTAACAGGTTTTTGCTTTGAGCATTCACCTATTTCAGTAGATTGCAAAACAGTATTTTGAAATTTTTCTTGTAATTCTAAAAATATTTTCTTTTCTTTTCTTTTTCTTTTTCATCATCAGCTTTGTCATCACAATCTTCAATTTTGACTTTGTCAAAATTTGTGACATTGTCACTTATTGGAACAGAATTGATCGGTTCTGGACAAACATATGATGCAGAAGTCACAAAACCTTTCAGCTTATTTTCTAACTCTTTTATTTTATTTCTAGCAATTTCAGCTTCTTTTTCAAGTCTAATGATTTTCTGAAGATGAGAATTGATTGCTTCTTGCTTTTCAAGATTATTTTTGCCGAAAATATCTCTCTCATCTTCTAAAATCTTGATTTGACTTTGAAAATCTTTTTCCATTTTTGATTTTTCATTTTCTAAAATTGTTACTTTATTTAGAAAAACTTTTTCTTTTTCTTTAAAAATTTTGTTTTCCAATGTCAAACTCTCCACATCCTTCAAGAGTTTGACATTTTCAGCTTCGAATTTTTCGCATTTTGAGCACACAACTTCACATTTTGAAGTTTCATCTTTTTCTTTCTCTTCTCCACTTCCCCACCATTTTCTCTGCCAACCCTCTTCTTCTTCAGTATATTGCTTGATGAACATATCCATTATAATAGCATCTGGATCAACTGCAATGTTTCCATCTTGATCAATATAACATTGTCTAGCAGCATTCCATCTCTTTGCTTGTTTAGCTTCTTTGAATATACGATTGATTCTGATCAACTTGGTTTGAGCTTTCATCTTTCTGTTGATATACTTCTCTTCTTCATTTCTGTTATCTTTAAAAGGAACAGGCTCAACAAACTTTGCCATGATTTTATATCCTTGAATTACCTGCAAGCAAACAAACACATGATCAGTTTAAACAATATCAAACAACTGAAACGGACGGGTATCCGATCGAGTTAGTCAACAAAAGTCAACAGTGAAAATAATCTGTGCTGTCCGATTGGATGAGGAAGTTGTTCGATCGGTTGGGAAGGCTGTTCGATCGGCTTGCAATACTCTTGAAATGATTGGTTGTCCGTTCGACCTTCTGTTCGATCGGTTGACACTAAACGACAAAAATGTTGTCCGATCGACCCTCTGTTCGATCGGCTAGCTTGTTCAATTGAAGGCACAAGACGACAAAAAGCTTGACCGATCGGGTGGCAGTATGAGACTTTTGACTTCTTATGCAAAATCACATGTAAACTGATAATATCACATGCACTACTGAGTTTATGGAAGACAACAACATTCTATCACATGCATCACTAACCAAATCACTTTATCATATAATAAGACAATCAATCTTAATTTGACCGTTCAAAGTATTGATACATGTGATTGTTATTAATATGAACAAGACAAATTCCAGTTCACGTGATATTCTGATGAGATCTAAAATGCTATTTGGCCTCTTAATTCCACTTAGCTTCAATATTTAATGACCTTAAATCTTGCGTTGATAGATTGCCAAAATCTGAAGTTTTGGGTCTTTATACTGTTATTTCATCTGGGGATATCAGGGTTGTCCTTCTACTGCATCCAGATACATGCTGACCTAGGCACAACCAGGATATCTTAAAAGAGCTAAAAATGTCAAAACCTTGAAAATGAAGAAGCTCTCATAGAGAGTTATTCAAATGTGCAAAATGCATAAATCGTACCAAAAATGGTATTTGTCTTAGCCATCGTTAGATATTTTGGTCTCTTTGTTGTATGGAAGTACTGACCTGTTCACTAATTATCTAAATGTTGAAAAACAAAACGGGTGAATTCAGTATACTCACCTACTACGATGAATCTTTGTGCATACCTTGATCGCGGGGGTATATCCTGAAGTGGGACACACTAGTATATCAGAAATAAAATTACCTTAACGTATTATACGGTAATGGTACTTGAAATGTTCATGAATTTTGTTTAAGTGCACAAACATACTGTAATCGTCTTGTACTGCTTTTCATGAAAAATTAAATAATGAATTGTCTAATAGTGTGAAACAGATTGATTGTGCTGATATGATCTTCTTACCGGTGATTCTCACAAAAATAGAGTGTTTATTGCTTTTTGTATTTATTTGCTTTCAGAAAATACAAAAATACAAAAATATTGTCTTTTTCTGTTTAAAATTCTTAACGTACGGAACACTGTTATTCTTGGAGGAATTGTTACTGATAGGGGGAGACGGTGTTGCAAAGGTAGTTCATAATTTTAAATCATGCGGGTTATAGGGTGTGTGATTAAAAAGTTTTGCGTGTTGGTGATAAAATTGAAAATGCTTAATCTGTGATACAGTTTAACTATCTCTTGAAAAATAATAATTTATTTAACTTTGTTGAAAAATTCTTATGGTTTCTTGAGATGTTTGTTTTATAGTATACAAATTGAAGCAGTATGTTGCTGAGAAGTTAAAGTGATGAGTTGCTGTGAAGAGATGAGAGTTTGATTGGATGCATGGTAGAACCTCCTTTCTACATTGCAGACAAAGTTGAAGAGTTTGAAGATTGCTATTCAAATGCTGAACTGGAGTTTACTCAAACGCTAAAGTTTTTGAAGATTTGGTGATTGGATGCATCAGCTTAGGGGGAGTCTGTTGCTGACAGAAGCTATTGAACCTAAAGCTATCCAAAGACCAAAGATAGTGCAAGACTACATGAAGAATGCAAGATGACTGAAGACAAAGTTATTTTATGAAGCTATTGTCAAGGGGGAGTTTGTTGGTGCATGTTTGTGACAACAGCTTAGATTTGGTCTTTGGATATCTTGTAATTAGTTAAACGATAAACAGTTAGCGGGTTTAGCTTTGTATTAGTGAGATGATAGAGATTAGGCTAAACAAAACCCAGTTTGGGTCAAGGGTGGACGAAATGGGCTTTGCCCATGTAGGAAACTCTAGCCCAAGTAGCAACCTTGTGTTATATAAACAAGGCTATGCTTTAGGGTTTAGGTTAATAAGCCAAAACAGAATTTGTGAGAGAGTAATTTCGTGAGAGCTTGTACTTGGACGAAATTGATTGTTGGGGTTTGATTGATTGTAATTCTTGTAATCGATAATCAATAGAAACCCTGTTTGAAAGTGATTTTTGTTTCTACTCAATCTGTGATATTCTGATCAAGAGGATTCTGCACTCTTGATTAGATTGAAAATTCTGTGAAAGATCCATACATCAAGGGGACCTACAATTGGTATCAGATCCCGAAAATTCGAAACCCTAATTGTCAAGTTTAACAAAAAATTCGAAAAACTCCTTGTTTCTGCAGAATACAATTCTGAACCGAGCCTTCAAGAGCCTAACGCTCTGATACCAATTGTAGGTCCCCTTGTTCGTATGGATCATCACAGAATTGTATATCTAACCTAGAGTGCGGAATCCTCTAGATCATATTTGTTACAGAAACGAGTAGAAAACAGAATTCACAATCAAACGGGTCTTCTATTGATTATCCAAACTAGAAGTTTTACAATCAATTCAAGACCTCACAGCCTATCTCTGTGATCTTGCCTCTCACAACTTTCGAAATTACTCTCTCTCTCTCTAGACTTTCTCTCTCTAGAATTCTCTAACTAGCCACAACATCTACTTTTTCATCTAAAGCATGACCTCCTACACTCTTCCTTGATGAATTCTGATAATGTTTTTCTAAACCTTCCCACAGATCTCTAGAAGTCCCATAGTGCTTGATGGTATGTTTAATTCCTTCAGGCAAGGACTTCTTGATCACTGCTAAAACTTTCTTCTCAGCATCAACCATAAGTTTCTCAGATTCATCCATCATCTCATAAGAAATCACCTTAACCCTTCCTTCAACACGGCGTGTAGGAGCAACATATCCATCAATCATACAACACCACATTCTGAAATCTTCACTCTTCACAACCGATTCAAACTTCTCTTTCCAGTCAACATTTTCTTTGACGTTTGTAAGCTTTGGCAAATTCTTAACAGTCTCACTGACCTTGTCCATTTTAACCATCTTTAAACACGCTTTTACCGTAACCGTACTGATAAAAACCGTACAAATTTTTTTCCGAAAACTGTTTTTAGACGAATTGTCTAATAGTTTTATTGTAGGTCCCCTTGATGTATGGATCTTTCACAGAATTGTCAATCTAATCAAGAGTGCGGAATCCTCTTGATCAGAATACAACAGAAAACGTGTAGGAACAGAAATCAGCAATTCACTTTCAAACCGGGTTTTCTATTGATTATCAAACCAAAGTATTACAATCAATCAAAACCTTAACTCTCTCTCTCAAATTCGTCCAAGCAATAAAGCTCTCACAAAAATCTCACTAACAACTGTTTTGGCTGATTAACCTAAACCCTAAAGCCTAACCTTGTTTATATAACACAAGGTTGCTACTTGAGCTAGAGTTTCCTACATGGGCAACCTTAAATCGTCCACCCTTGTCCTAACTGGGTTTTGTTTAGCCCAAACTCTATAATCTCACTAATACAAAGCTAAACCCACTAACTGTTTATCGTTTAACTAATTACAAGATATCCAAAGACCAAATCTAAGCTGTTGTCACAAACATGCACCAACAAACTCCCCCTTGACAATAGCTTCATAAAATAACTTTGTCTTCAGTCTTCTTGCAATCTTCATGTAGTCTTGCACTGTCTTTGGTCTTTGGATAGCTTCAGCTTCAACAGCTTCTGTCAGCAACAGACTCCCCCTAAGCTGATGCATCCAATCACCAAATCTTCAAAAACTTTAGCGTTTGAGTAAACTCCAGTTCAGCATTTGAATAGCAATCTTCAAACTCTTCAACTTTGTCTGCAATGTAGAAAGGAGGTTCTACCATGCATCCAATCAAACTCTCATCTCTTCACAGCAACTCGTCACTTTAACTTCTCAGCAACATACTGCTTCAATCTGTATACTATAAAACAAACATCTCGAGAAACCATAAGAATTTTTCAACAAAGTTAAATAAATTATTATTTTTCAAGAGATAGTTAAACTGTATCACAGATTAAGCATTTTCAATTTTATCACCAACACGTAAAACTTTTTAATCACACACCCTATAACCCGCATGATTTAAAATTTTGAACTCACTTTCCAACACCGTCTCCCCCTATCAGTAACAATTCTTCCAAGAATAACAGTTTTCCGTACGTTAAGAATTTTAAACAGAAAAAGACACTATTTTTGTATTTTTGTATTTTCTGAAAGCAAATAAATACGAAAAGCAATAAACACTCTATTTTTGTGAGAATCACCGGTAAAAAGATCATATCAGCACAATCAAACTGTTTCACACTATTAGACAATTTTTTATTTAATTTTTCATGAAAAGCAGTACAAGACGATTACCAGTATGATTGTCCACTTAAACAAAATGCATGAACATTTCAAGTACCATTACCCTATGATACGTTAAGGTAATTTTATTTCTGATATACTAGTGTGTCCCACTTCAGGATATACCCCCGCGATCAAGGTATGCACAAAGATTCATCGTAGTAGGTGAGTATACTGAATTCATCCGTTTTGTTTTTCAACGTTTAGATAATTGGTGAACAGGTCAGTACTTTCGTACAGCAAAGAGACCAAAATATCTAACGAGGGCTAAGACAAATACCATTTTTGGTATGATTTATGCATTTTACACATTTGAATAACTCTCTATGAGAGCTTCTTCATTTTCAAGGTTTTGGCATTTTTAGCTCTTTTAAGATATCCTGGTTGTGCCTAGGTCAGCATGTATCTGGATACAGCAGAAGGACAAACCTGATATCCCCAGATGAAATAACAGTATAAAGACCCAAAACTTCAGATTTTGGCAATCTATCAATGCAAGATTTAAGATCATTAAACCATACACCACTGATGTGTTCCCCACTCATACACAGTTCATTTAGGTTTATATCACATTGGTAAGTTGATTATTTCATGCTTTTTGCCTATTGGTACATCGTATGATGAAGCTGCTATCACACTTAAGCATTTTAATTCAGTTTCAGTGTGACAGTCTAACTTCCTGATGTACTATCATTTCTTCTGTTTCACACAGTGATAACTCATTTTTGATTTTCTATTTTTTTATGTTTTTGATTTTTCAATGTTTTTGTATTGTTGATTTTTTTTTAAGAAAAACAGTAAACTATTTACACAATTCTTATGAAAAACCAGTTATTCAGGATTCCTCATCCCGTTGAGTTCGACTAAATGTTCAAAGCGAGCCCTGTCAAAAGCTTTAGTATAAAGATCTGCCAGGTTATCTAGTGTGTCGACTCAGCACTTTAAACTTCAATTTATAGCATTTAATATATATATATCAACAATCTCACATTCCCCGTCATGTGCCTAAAGCAGCCACTATCAACATAAATTGATAATCCTCCTTAGCAGCTCCTGCACACACCAACTAAGAAATTAGTTAGATTGGGGGACCCAAGCCTTAATGGTCTTGGGTCGTCCAAATTCACCAACCACTGGAACTTCCATCCAATATCCATTACTCCTAACTGGAGTCTTGGATCTCAGACCTGTTGATGGAATTTGATTTTGATTTCCACTAGGTCTTTGGTCCTGAGGGTTCCTATATGTGTTTGAACTATTTGACCTTTGGAAATTTTGATTTTGGTACCTTGAATTTTGATTCCAAGAAGCATTATTGTTGTAATTTCTAAAGCCATTGTTATAAAAAGTTCGACCACCATCATTTTGGTATCGATTTTGATATTGACCTTGACTTCTGAAATTATTTGAATTATTATTGTTCATTCTTGGTGAACTGCTTCTAGGTCTCTCGTAACTGCCTGGTGGAGATCTAGGCTGAAATCTAGGTTGATTTCTTTGAAAACGAGGAACTTATGGGGTTCCTTTTTCAGCCTTATCTACACCAATAGCAAAACCCTCTGCTTGCTTGGGAGCAGATTTCATTGGAGAATTTGCAACTTTCTCCTCATTATAACCTTTCTTCTCAGGTGATTTCCCTCTCTGTTTTTCACTAAGTTGTGGTTCACTCTTTTTGTTAGGACAGCAGCTAGCTACATGTCCTTTGATGTGACATTTGAAGCACGATCTCTTTTTCAAAGACTTCTTAGCTGGAGTCTCTGAGGTAGATCCCTTATCATATGGTGATGATCCCTTGGATAAACCTTGTTTAGTTTGCTTGGATTCAGATTTTTTGTTGTTTTTATTTTTAGCAAACTCTACATTTGATTCATTTTCAGTAACAGTTGTTTCATTTTTCATATCACTACCTTGAACAAAATTAATCTTTTTAACAAAAGCTTGATTTTTATTCTTAGGCGGTGAATTTTTCCTTTTCAAAGGTTCCCTGTTATTGTTATTCTTAGCATCATCACTCTCAGATCCATCACCTTTACTTGATGTGGATGCGAAACTACTTGGTGCAGATGCCATAAAGTCTGCTAGCTCATCTTCACTAGGCAGGAATGAATAGTCATGACTAAGAGGAGGTGGAACTTCATTAAAGCCTTGGAAGCCCACACTGGTCTTGTCATTACTCTTCCTTAACCCACCCATCATGTGTTTCATTACAAAAGACGAATCTCTGAATTGACTCAATTTCTTTTCAAGTTCAACAATTTTGAGTTGTGCATCTGACAACTCTTTGCATTTTTCAGAAATCTCTTTTGTTTTCTCAGCCATCATGTCATGAGCTAAGTCTATGACTTGAAGTTTTTCATTTAGTTTGCAAGTTAAAGCTTCAATTTCAGCTTCATAACCTTTTATCTTCTTCAAGTATGACGATTCATTTCTTTTAGCAAAAAAAATTGACTCTTTAATGTTAGACATCTCGCTTATCAAACTTTGGTTTTGTGTTGACAACCTGTCAACCTCACCCTGTAGTTCATGACATCTCAAACATACAGAATTAGATTGTACCTCTTTCTCATGAGCTTCTGAGGTTTCATTAGCAACAACCTGTTCAGCTTCACTCTCTTTCTCTACTTCAGCATCCACTTTTGCTTTAGCATTCTCCACTTTAGCTTCAGCATCATTCACAGTAGTTTCAGCCTCATCAACTGGCATTATCTCTGCCATGAATGCCTGAGTGGCACTCTTATTATCTTCCACATGAACACTACGATCATTTGAACTTTCTCGTGGTGTAGAGCTCGCAGCTTTATTCCTTTTGACATCTTCATTTCCTTGATACCTTTTTTCTAATGCATCCCACATATCCTTTGAATTTGTGTACTTTTTGAAGGTATGCTTGATGCTATCAGGTAAAGACATCTTTATTGCAGCCAAGGCTCTCTTTTCAGCCTCATACATCTTTTTATCATCCTCTTCATGTTCACATAGTCTGTTCGACGTTGTCTGCCCTCAAAATTGTGTGTTGGGTTTGTGTACCCATCTTCAATACAGATCCACATGCGTGCATCCTGAGATTCAATGAAGGATTGGAAGTTGTCCTTCCATGTAATATAATTCTCCACCTTCATCATCTTAGGTGCATTCAAATTCGTCATGTTCGACATTTTAACGCAACAGACTGGTAAAACCGTACAAAATATCTCCGAAAACAGTGGTTACCAAATTACACCTTTAGAATCATCTCGAAAAGACAAATCCAATGATATATAATGTCAAAAACCGAATTCGGGATTTTCCAGAGTCGAGAAAAACAAAGTTGATCTTCTGAAGAAGCAGTTTGCTGTTTTCAAATACATGAAACATGAGTCACTTGAGGACATCATCACTCGCTACTACCATCTGATGTCAGAAATTGAGAATTATGAGATCGATTGCTATTCTAACGTAGAGAAGAATGACAAGCTGCTCGATGCCTTACCTACCAAGTGGGATATTTACACTCTCAAGATCAAGGGAGAAGCAGATTATGAGACAAAAGAGCTTGAAGAAGTGGTTGGCAAGCTGAAAGCTTATGAGCTTAGTATGAAGAAGAAGAAAGACACTGGATATGATCAGGTTCAAGATCCGGCGATTTACAATGGGCTTACATCTTCTTCATCTCACAACGCTTCTAGCGACTCTGCTACTGCGTTTCTATCGTGTGAGAATGAGCAGGTCACAGTGAATGAGGATGGTGATGTGTGTTTTGTAGCTGCTTCAGGAGGATCATCAGGAGCAAAAAGAACATCAAGTTCTAAGCAGAGCAGTGGTGTTAAGTCAATGCCAATGAGTGTGAAGTCTGCTGAAGAGCATCTTGCTCTACTTGCTTCATTTGTTGCTTCTTATGAGAACTACATTCATGGGAAGATATCTGATCCTGCCACTTTAGATGAAGATTACGATCAGATTGACCCTGATGATCTTGAAGATATGGATTTGCAGTGGCAAATGGCCATGATTACTAGACGAGTGAAGAGGTTTATGAACCGAACGGGAAGGAAGTTTATAGGAAAGACTGTTGGTTTCGATAAGACCAAAGTGAGATGCTTCAACTGTCAAAGTTATGGGCATTTTGCTAGGGAATGTCAAAAACAAAAGAAGGAGACTTTGAGTCAGAGTTCTAACAATAGGAATGCTTCAAACATGTTGCTAAAGAAGTTGTTGAAGCTGAAGCTATCCAAAGACCAAAGACAGTGCAAGACTACATGAAGAATGCAAGATGACTGAAGACAAAGTTATTTTAAGAAGCTATTGTCAAGGGGGAGTTTGTTGGTGCATGTTTGTGACAACAACTTAGATTTGGTCTTTGGATATCTTGTAATTAGTTAAACGATAAACAGTTAGCGGGTTTAGCTTTGTATTAGTGAGATAATAGAGTTTGGGCTAAACAAAACCCAGTTTGGGTCAAGGGTGGACGAAATGGGCTTTGCCCATGTAGGAAACTCTAGCCCAAGTAGCAACCTTGTGTTATATAAACAAGGCTATGCTTTAGGGTTTAGATTAATCAGCCAAAACAGAATTTGTGAGAGAGTAATTTCGTGAGAGCTTGTACTTGGACGAAATTGAGTGTTGGTTGGGGTTTGATTGATTGTAATTCTTGTAATCGATAATCAATAGAAACCCGGTTTGAAAGTGATTTCTGTTTCTACTCATTCTGTGATATTCTGATCAAGAGGATTCTGCACTCTTGATTAGATTGACAATTCTGTGAAAGATCCATACATCAAGGGGACCTACAAAACAACTCTAACTCGAGAGCACTGATCTCTACTGCTAGAGAAGGTTCTTATGACTGGAGTGTTCACTTGGAAAATGATGACAATGACACTCAGGCATTCATGGCAGAGATAACGCCAATTGATGGTGGTGAAGCTACAGTAGATTATGCTAAATTTGAGAAGAAGAGTGAAGCTGAGGTAGATAAGGCTGATCAGACAACAAATGCTGAAGATGAAAAGCAAAAGTCTATTCATGAAAAGGAAGCTGAAGAAAAGGAGGCTGAATATAAAAGAGTGAAAGCTCAGCTTGCGGCTTTCATGGCCAATCTTGATAAACAAACAGGAGAGGTACAGTCAAATTCTGTGTGTTTAAAATGTCGTGAACTACAGGGTGAGGTTGACAGGTTGTCAACACAAAACCAAAGTCTAGTAAGCGAGATGTCTAACATAAAAGAAGCAAACTTTTTTGCTAAAAGAAATGAATCCTCATAGTTGAAGAAGATAAAAGGTTATGAAAGTAAAATTGACTCTTTAACCTGCAAACTAAACGAAAAACTTCAAGTCATGGACTTAGCTCATGAAATGATGGCTGAGAAAACAAAAGAGATTTCTGAAAAATGCAAAGAGTTGTCAGATGCACAACTCAAAATTGTTGAACTTGAAAAGAAATTAGGTCAGTTCAGGGACTTTACTTTTGTTATGAAACATATGATGGGTGGTTTGAAGAAAAGTAATGACAAAACCAGTGTGGGATTCCATGGTTTCAATGAAGTTCCTCCTCCTGTTAGTCATGATTATTCCTTCTTGCCTGATGAAGATGACCTCATGGACTTTGTGTCTACATCACCAAGTAGTTCCACATCAAGTCAAGGAAATGTGTTTGAGAGTGCTGATGCTAAGAAGGATAATAACAGCACACCTGTTTTGAAAAAGAAAACTTCACATCCTAAGAATAACAATCCAACTTTTGTTAAAAAGGTTAATTTTGTTCAAGGAAGTGACATGAAAAACGAAACAGCTGTTATTGAAAACGAATCTAATGTAGAGTTTGCTAAAAACGAGAACAAAGAAAATTCTGAAACTAAGCAAACTGAACCAAATCCTTCTAAGGCATCAACAACAAAACCCCGAATCTAGTTCAAAGGCTTCAGATAAGAAGTCTTCGAAAAAGAGATTGTGCTTCAAATGTCACACCAAGGGACATGTAGTTAGCTGCTGTCCTAACAAAAAGAGTGAAGCACAAATTCATGAGAAACAGAGAGAGAAGTCACCAGAGAAGAGTGGTGATAAACAGGAGAAGGAGTCCAACTATCCAAAGAAATTTGCTCCTAAGCAACCAGAAAATGTTGCTGTTGGTGTAGATAAGGCTGAAAAAGGAACTCCACAAGTTCCTCGTTTTCAAAGAAATCAACCAAGATTTCAGCCTAGATCTCCACCAGGCAGATATGAGAGACCTAGAAGCAGTTCACCAAGAATGAACAATCATAATTCTAATAATTTCAAAAGTCAAGGTCAATATCAAAATCGATACCAAAATAATGGTGGTCGAACTTTTTATAACAATGGCTTTAGAAATTACAACAATAATGCTTCTTTGAATCAAAATTCAAGGTACCAAAATCAAAATTTCCAAAGGTCAAATAGTCCAAACACATATAGGAACCCTCAGAACCAAAGACCTAGTGGAAATCAAAATCAAATTCCATCAACAGGTTTGAGATCCAAGACTCCAGTTAGGAGTAATGGATATTGGATGGATGTTCCAGTGGTTGGTGAATTTGGACGACCCAAGACCATTAAGGCTTGGGTCCCCCAATCTAACTAATTTCTTAGTTGGTGTGTGCAGGAGCTGCTAAGGAGGATTATCAATTTATGTTGATAGTGGCTGCTTTAGGCACATGACGGGGAATGTGTTAGTGCACTATGTGTGTGGCCATGGATAGAAATCTAACTGTACATGTAAAGTCTAGTGTCTTGAGTCTGTAAAATACCGGACAGAGGTTTCGCTAGGTGTCGTTAGGTAATGTTAGGTCAGTATACGGTATGACACGATACGAAGGAAGCGGATCTGAACAAGAATGATGTCATCATTCTTAATGATGACATCATTCATATTACATCATCAAAAAAAGAAATGGCACGCACTGGATTGATTACGTACGTAATGCATGCTCTCATGGATTTTGATTTCGCTTGAAACACCTGGAAGTTGATTCCGCTTGAAATGCAAGAATTGACAAACTATATAAATCGGTGATCTCATTTCAAACGGAATCAGAAGATAGCAATCAGAGAACAACCTCATTTCGCTTGAACAGAACTTCTTCAAGTTTCATCAGATCTTCATCAAGAACACTCCGATTAGGTCACGTTGATTAGATTTCGAGTGTGTAGTGTGTAGATCGAGTTGAAACTCTGTCCGGTTGTCGTCGTTATGTAATAAACGTTGTTTAAATACGTCTTCGCGCATGATTACGGTTCGATTTAATGGATTCCGCACGTTAAATCGAATCCACCGCAGATCTAGTGATCGTTTACGATCCGATCCTGAACTCAGAGAATGTGAGATTGTTGATATATATATATATATATATTAAATGATTTAATTTGAAGTTTAAAGTGCTGAGTCGAAACACTAGATAACCTGACAGATCTTTATACTAAAGCTTTTGGCAGGGCTCGCTTTGAACACTTTGTCAAACTCAACGGGATGAGGAATCCTGAATAACTAGTTTTTCATAAGAATTGTGTAAATAGTTTACTGTTTTTCTTAAAAAAAATCAAAAATACAAAAACATTGAAAAATCAAAAACATAAAAAAAATAGAAAATCAAAAATGAGTTATCACTGTGTGAAACAGAAGAAATGATAGTACATCAGGAAGTTAGACTGTCACACTGAAACTGAATTAAAATGCTTAAGGGTGATAGCAGCTTCATCATATGATGTACCAGTAGGCAAAAAGCATGAAATAATCAACTTACCAATGTGATATAAACCTAAATGAACTGTGTATGAGTGGGGAACACATCAGTGGTGTATGGTTTAATGACCTTAAATCTTGCGTTGATAGATTGCCAAAATCTGAAGTTTTGGGTCTTTATACTGTTATTTCATCTGGGGATATCAGGGTTGTCCTTCTGCTGCATCCAGATACATGCTGACCTAGGCACAACCAGGATATCTTAAAAGAGCTAAAAATGCCAAAACCTTGAAAATGAAGAAGCTCTCATAGAGAGTTATTCAAATGTGCAAAATGCATAAATCATACCAAAAATGGTATTTGTCTTAGCCCTCGTTAGATATTTTGGTCTCTTTGCTGTACGGAAGTACTGACCTGTTAACCAATTATCTAAATGTTGAAAAACAAAACGGATGAATTCAATATACTCACCTACTACGATGAATCTTTGTGCATACCTTGATCGCGGGGGTATATCCTGAAGTGGGACACACTAGTATATCAGAAATAAAATTACCTTAACGTATCATACGGTAATGGTACTTGAAATGTTCATGCATTTTGTTTAGGTGGACAAACATACTGGTAATCGTCTTGGACTGCTTTTCACGAAAAATTAAATAGAGAATTATCTAATAGTGTGAAAACGGGTTGATTTTGCTGATATGATTTTCTTACCAGTGATTCTTACAAAAATAGAGTCTTTATTGCTTTTCGTATTTATTTGCTTTCAGAAAATACAAAAATACAAAAATAGTGTCTTTTTCTGTTTAAAATTCTTAACGTACGGAAAACTGTTATTCTTGGAGGAATTGTTACTGATAGGGGGAGACGGTGTTGGAAAGTGAGTTCAAAATTTTAAATCATGCGGGTTATAGGGTGTGTGATTAAAAAGTTTTGCGTGTTGGTGATAAAATTGAAAATGCTTAATCTGTGATACAGTTTAACTATCTCTTGAAAAATAATAATTTATTTAACTTTGTTGAAAAATTCTTATGGTTTCTCGAGATGTTTGTTTTATAGTATACAGATTGAAGGAGTATATTGCTGAGAAGTTAAAGTAATGAGTTGCTGTGAAGAGATGAGAGTTTGATTGGATGCATGGTAGAACCTCCTTTCTACATTGCTGACAAAGTTGAAGAGTTTGAAGATTGCTATTCAAATGCTGAACTAGAGTTTACTCAAACGCTAAAGTTTTTGAAGATTTGGTGATTGGATGCATCAGCTTAGGGGGAGTCTGTTGCGGACAGAAGCTGTTGAAGCTGAAGCTATCCAAAGACCAAAGACAGTGCAAGACTACATGAAGAATGCAAGATGACTGAAGACAAAGTTATTAGTTATTTTATGAAGCTATTGTCAAGGGGGAGTTTGTTGGTGCATGTTTGTGACAACAGCTTAGATTTGGTCTTTGGATTTAACTTCGCCGGTAAATTCGCTGGTCAGTTAATTTCACAGGTCCAGACTGCGAAATTAATCAAATTCACCAGTAAATATGAAAATTCAATCTTTTCGAAGTTTTGGATGATTTTCCGGATTCTTTAACCAGTTCCTGCAAAAATTGAACAAGCAAATCAGTACACTTTTGACAAAGTTTTGATGAACTTAATGAAGAACACGAAAATCGTCTTCGAATCTTCAAGTTGTTCAGCCAAAAATTCTTCAAAACAGTCAACCATAACTTTCCTGAGAACCTTAAAACAACCTGCAAAATAGCAAACAACCAAAGCAGAATATCAAAACAGCCAAAATTTCGAAAATTTTTATCAAATCAGCTAGAAAATTCGAAACCCTAATTGTCAAGTTTAACAAAAAATTCGAAAAACTCCATGTTTCTGCAGAATACAATTCTGAACCAAGCCTTCAAGAGCCTAACGCTCTGATACCAATTGTATCACTAACAACTGTTTTGGCTGATTAACCTAAACCCTAAAGCCTAACCTTGTTTATATAAACAAGGTTGCTACTTGGGCTAGAGTTTCCTACATGGGCAAGCCCAAATCGTCCACCCTTGTCCCAACTGGGTTTTGTTTAGCCCAAACTCTATAATCTCACTAATACAAAGCTAAACCCGCTAACTGTTTATCGTTTAACTAATTACAAGATATCCGAAGACCAAATCTAAGCTGTTGTCACAAACATGCACCAACAAACTCCACCTTGACAATAGCTTCATAAAATAACTTTGTCTTCAGTCTTCTTGCAATCTTCATGTAGTCTTGCACTGTCTTTGGTTTTGGGATAGCTTCAGCTTTAACAGCTTCTGTCAGCAACAGAGATATACAGTCAAGAAAATCAAGAGCAATGGTGATATATATGCGGATTAGAAACCAAAAAATAAACACTAAAAAAATGGCTACAATTTAAGGAATGTGTTTAGTGACGGCATCAGATTCCTAATTGATGGAGAAAGGTCTGGTGGCAAGAAAAGCGGCTTCCAGGAGGTTGTCAAGTGTTTTCGCTCGACTATTCAATTCTTGGGTGCTTGGTTTGGCCCTTGTACATGTAACTCTAATCCTAGCCCGGTATATCCCATTTTAGTTTTACACCATCGTGAAACTTACGCCTTTTTTACTCTCTGATCGAGGTTCTCGGCATTGAAAATCTTCGTAAACTAAATCGCACGTGTATATGTTGACATTTAAGAGATATACAGTCAAGAAAATCAAGAGCAATTGTTATATATATGCGGATTAGACACCAAAAAATAAACACTCAAAAAATGGCTACAATTAAAGGAATGTGTTTAGTGACGGCGTCATATTCCTAATTGATGGAGAAAGGTCTGGTGGTGAGAAAAGCTGCTTCCAGGTGGTTGTCAAGTGTTTTAGCTCGACGATTCCATTCTTGGGTGGTTGGTTTGGCCCTTGTTCCTGTAACTCGAATCCTAGCCCCGGTCTATCCCATTTTAGTTTTACACCATTGTGAACCGTACGCCTTTTTTACTCTTTGATCGAGGTTCTCGGCATTGAAAAATATTCGTAAACTAAATCACATGTGTATATGTTGACATTTAAAAGATATACAGTCAAGAAAATCAAGAGCAATGGTGATATATATGCGGATTAGACACCAAAAAATAAACACTTAAAAAAATGGCTGCAATTTAAGGATTGTGTTTGGTGTCGGCATCAGATTCCTATATGATGGAGAAAGGTCTGGTGGCAAGAAAAGCTGCTTCCAGGAGGTTGTCAAGTGTTTTCGCTTGACGATTCCATTCTTGGGTGGTTAGTTTGGCCCTTGTTCTTGTAACTCGACTCCTAGGCCAGTGTATCCCATTTTAATTTTACACCATTGTGAACCTTACGCCTTTTTTACTCTCTGATCGAGGTTCTCGGCATTGAAAAATATTCGTAAACTAAATCACACGTGTATATGTTGACAATTAAGAGATATACAGTCAAGAAAATCAAGAGCAATGGTGATATATATGCGGATTAGACACAAAAAAAATAAACACTCAAAAAATGGCTACAATTTAAAGAGTGTGTTTAGAGACGGCATCAGATTCCTAATTGATGGAGAAAGGTCTGGTGGCAAGAAAAGTTGCTTCTAGGAGGTTGTGAAGTGTTTTCGCTCGACGATTCCATTCTTGGGTGGTTGGTTTGGCCCTTGTTCCTGTATCTCGAATCCTAGCCCCGGTATATCCCATTTTAGTTTACACCATTGTGAACCTTACGCCTTTTTTACTCTCTGATCGAGGTTCTCGGCATTGAAAAATCTTCGTAAACTAAATCACACGTGTATATGTTGACATTTAAGAGATATACAGTCAAGAAAATCAAGAGCAATGGTGATACATATGCGGATTAGACACCAAAAAATATACACTGAAAAAATGGCAACAATTGAAGGAGTGTGTTTAGTGATGGCATCAGATTCCTAATTGAGGGAGAAAGATCTGGTGGCAAGAAAAGCAGCTTCCAGGTGGTTGTCAAGTGTTTTCGGTCGACGCTTCCATTCTATAAGTTGACATACAGTCAAGAAAATTAAGAGCAATGGTGATATATATGCGGATTAGACACCAAAAAATAAACTCTCAAAAAATGGCTACAATTTAAGGAATGTTTTTAGTGACGGCATCAGATTCCTAATTGATGGAGAATGGTCTGGTGGCAAGAAAAGCTGCATCCCGGAGGTTGTCAAGTGTTTTTAATCGACGATTCCATTCTTGGGTGGTTGGTTTGGCCCTTGTTCCTGTAACTCGAATCCTAGCCCCGGTCTATCCCATTTTAGTTTTACACCATTGTGAACCGTACGCCTTTTTTACTCTTTGATCGAGGTTCTCGGCATTGAAAAATATTCGTAAACTAAATCACATGTGTATATGTTGACATTTAAAAGATATACAGTCAAGAAAATCAAGAGCAATGGTGATATATATGCGGATTAGACACCAAAAAATAAACACTAAAAAAAATGGCTGCAATTTAAGGATTGTGTTTGGTGTCGGCATCAAATTCCTATATGATGGAGAAAGGTCTGGTGGCAAGAAAAGCTGCTTCCAGGAGGTTGTCAAGTGTTTTCGCTTGACGATTCCATTCTTGGGTGGTTAGTTTGGCCCTTGTTCTTGTAACTCGACTCCTAGGCCAGTGTATCCCATTTTAATTTTACACCATTGTGAACCTTACGCCTTTTTTACTCTCTGATCGAGGTTCTCGGCATTGAAAAATATTCGTAAACTAAATCACACGTGTATATGTTGACATTTAAGAGATATACAGTCAAGAAAATCAAGAGCAATGGTGATATATATGCGGATTAGACACAAAAAAAATAAACACTCAAAAAATGGCTACAATTTAAAGAGTGTGTTTAGAGACGGCATCAGATTCCTAATTGATGGAGAAAGGTCTGGTGGCAAGAAAAGTTGCTTCTAGGAGGTTGTGAAGTGTTTTCGCTCGACGATTCCATTCTTGGGTGGTTGGTTTGGCCCTTGTTCCTGTATCTCGAATCCTAGCCCCGGTATATCCCATTTTAGTTTACACCATTGTGAACCTTACGCCTTTTTTACTCTCTGATCGAGGTTCTCGGCATTGAAAAATCTTCGTAAACTAAATCACACGTGTATATGTTGACATTTAAGAGATATACAGTCAAGAAAATTAAGAGCAATGGTGATACATATGCGGATTAGACACCAAAAAATATACACTGAAAAAATGGCAACAATTGAAGGAGTGTGTTTAGTGATGGCATCAGATTCCTAATTGAGGGAGAAAGATCTGGTGGCAAGAAAAGCAGCTTCCAGGTGGTTGTCAAGTGTTTTCGGTCGACGCTTCCATTCTATAAGTTGACATACAGTCAAGAAAATTAAGAGCAATGGTGATATATATGCGGATTAGACACCAAAAAATAAACTCTCAAAAAATGGCTACAATTTAAGGAATGTTTTTAGTGACGGCATCAGATTCCTAATTGATGGAGAATGGTCTGGTGGCAAGAAAAGCTGCATCCCGGAGGTTGTCAAGTGTTTTTAATCGACGATTCCATTCTTGGGTGGTTGGTTTGGCCCTTGTTCTTGTAACTCGACTCCTAGCCCGGTATATCCCATTTTAGTTTTACACCATTCTGAACCTTACTCCTTTTTTACTCTCTAATCGAGGTACTCGGCATTGAAAAATCTTCGTAAACTAAATCACACGTGTATATGTTGACATTTAAGAGATATACTGTCAAGAAAATCAAGAGCAATGGTGATATATATGCGGATTAGACACCAAAAAATAAATACTCAAAAAATGGCTACAATTTAACGAATGTGTTTAGTGACGACATCAGATTCCTAATTTATGGAGAAAGATCTGGTGGAAAGAACAGTTGTTTACAGGAGGTTGTCTAGTGTTTTCGCTCGACGATCCCATTCTTGGGTGGTTTGTTTGGCCCTTATTCCTGTAACTCGAATCCTTGCCCCGGTATATCCCATTTTAGTTTTACACCAATGTGAACATTTCGCCTTTTTTACTCTCCGATCGAGGTTCTCGGCATTGGAAAATCTTCGTAAACTAAATAACACGTGTATATGTTGACATTTATGAGATATACAGTCAATAAAATTAAGAGCAATGGTGATATATATGCGGATTAGACACCAAAAAATAAACACTCAAAAAATGGCTACAATTTAAGGAATGTTTTTAGTGACAGCATCAGATTCCTAATTGATGGACAATGGTCTGGTGGCAAGAAAAGCTGCTTCCAGGAGGTTGTCAAGTGTTTTCGCTCGACGATTCCATTCTTGGGTGGTTGGTTTGTCCCTTGTTCCTGTTACTCGAATCCTAGCCCGATATTTCCCATTTTAGTTTTACACCATTGTGAACCTTACGCCTTTTTTACTCTCTGGTCGAGGTTCTCGGCATTGAAAAAACTTCGTAAACTAAATCACAGGTGTATATGTTGACATTTAAGAGATATATAGTCAAAAAAATCAAGAGCAATGGTGATATATATGCGGATTAGACACCAAAAAATAAACACTCAAAAATTGGCTACAATTTAAGGAATTTGTTTAGTGACGCCATCAGATTCCTAATTAATGGAGAAAGGACTGGTGGCAAGAAAAGCTGCTTCCAGGAGGTTGTCAAGTGTTTTCGCTCGACGATTCTATTCTTGGATGGTTGGTTTAGCCCTTGTTCCTGTAACTCGAATCCTAGCCCGGTATATCCCATTTTAGTTTTACAGCATTGTGAACCTTACGCCTTTTTTACTCTCTGATCGAGGTTCTCGGCATTGAAAAATATTCGTAAACTAAATCACACGTGTATATGTTGACATTTAAGAGATATACAGTCAAGAAAATCAAGAGCAATGGTGATATATATGCGGATTAGACACAAAAAAAATAAACACTCAAAAAATGGCTACAATTTAAAGTGTGTGTTTAGAGACGGCATCAGATTCCTAATTGATGGAGAAAGGTCTGGTGGCAAGAAAAGTTGCTTCTAGGAGGTTGTGAAGTGTTTTCGCTCGACGATTCCATTCTTGGGTGGTTGGTTTGGCCCTTGTTCCTGTATCTCGAATCCTAGCCCCGGTATATCCCATTTTAGTTTACACCATTGTGAACCTTACGCCTTTTTTACTCTCTGATCGAGGTTCTCGGCATTGAAAAATCTTCGTAAACTAAATCACACGTGTATATGTTGACATTTAAGATATATACAGTCAAGAAAATCAAGAGCAATGGTGATACATATGCGGATTAGACACCAAAAAATATACACTCAAAAAATGGCAACAATTGAAGGAGTGTGTTTAGTGATGGCATCAGATTCCTAATTGAGGGAGAAAGATCTGGTGGCAAGAAAAGCAGCTTCCAGGTGGTTGTCAAGTGTTTTCGCTCGACGCTTCCATTCTTGGGTGGTTAGTTTGGCCCTTGTTCCTGTAACTCGAATCCTAGCCCCGGTATATCCCATTTTAGTTTTAGACCATTGTGAACCTTACGCCTTTTTTACTCTCCGATCGAGGTTCTCGGCATTTAAAAATCTTCGTAAACTAAATCACACGTGTATAAGTTGACATACAGTCAAGAAAATTAAGAGCAATGGTGATATATATGCGGATTAGACACCAAAAAATAAACTCTCAAAAAATGGCTACAATTTAAGAAATGTTTTTAGTGACGGCATCAGATTCCTAATTGATGGAGAATGGTCTGGTGGCAAGAAAAGCGGCATCCAGGAGGTTGTCAAGTGTTTTTAATCGACGATTCCATTCTTGGGTGGTTGGTTTGGCCCTTGTTCTTGTAACTCGACTCCTAGCCCGGTATATCCCATTTTAGTTTTACACCATTCTGAACCTTACGCCTTTTTTACTCTCTAATCGAGGTACTCGGCATTGAAAAATCTTCGTAAACTAAATCACACGTGTATATGTTGACATTTAAGAGATATACTGTCAAGAAAATCAAGAGCAATGGTGATATATATGCGGATTAGACACCAAAAAATAAATACTCAAAAAATGGCTACAATTTAACGAATGTGTTTAGTGACGACATCAGATTCCTAATTTATGGAGAAAGATCTGGTGGAAAGAACAGTTGTTTACAGGAGGTTGTCTAGTGTTTTCGCTCGACGATCCCATTCTTGGGTGGTTTGTTTGGCCCTTATTCCTGTAACTCGAATCCTTGCCCCGGTATATCCCATTTTAGTTTTACACCAATGTGAACATTTCGCCTTTTTTACTCTCCGATCGAGGTTCTCGGCATTGGAAAATCTTCGTAAACTAAATAACACGTGTATATGTTGACATTTATGAGATATACAGTCAATAAAATTAAGAGCAATGGTGATATATATGCGGATTAGACACCAAAAAATAAACACTCAAAAAAAGGGGCTACAATTTAAGGAATGTTTTTAGTGACAGCATCAGATTCCTAATTGATGGACAATGGTCTGGTGGCAAGAAAAGCTGCTTCCAGGAGGTTGTCAAGTGTTTTCGCTCGACGATTCCATTCTTGGGTGGTTGGTTTGTCCCTTGTTCCTGTTACTCGAATCCTAGCCCGATATTTCCCATTTTAGTTTTACACCATTGTGAACCTTACGCCTTTTTTACTCTCTGGTCGAGGTTCTCGGCATTGAAAAAACTTCGTAAACTAAATCACAGGTGTATATGTTGACATTTAAGAGATATACAGTCAAAAAAATCAAGAGCAATGGTGATATATATGCGGATTAGACACCAAAAAATAAACACTCAAAAAAGGGCTACAATTTAAGGAATTTGTTTAGTGACGCCATCAGATTCCTAATTAATGGAGAAAGGACTGGTGGCAAGAAAAGCTGCTTCCAGGAGGTTGTCAAGTGTTTTCGCTCGACGATTCTATTCTTGGATGGTTGGTTTAGCCCTTGTTCCTGTAACTCGAATCCTAGCCCGGTATATCCCATTTTAGTTTTACAGCATTGTGAACCTTACGCCTTTTTTACTCTCTGGTTGAAGTTCTCGGCCATGAAAAATCTTCGTAAACTAAATCACACGTGTATATATTGACATTTAAGAGATATACAGTCAAGAAAATCAAGAGCAATGGTGATATATATGCGGATTAGAAACCGAAAAATAAACACTCAAAAAATGGCTACAATTTAAGGAATGTGTTTAGTGACGGCATCAGATTCCTAATTGATGGAGAAAGGTCTGGTGGCAAGAAATGCTGCTTCCAGGAGGTTGTCAAGTGTTTTCGCTCGACTATTCCATTCTTGGGTGATTGGATTGGCCCTTGTTCATGTAACTCTAATCCTAGCCCGGTATATCCCATTTTAGTTTTACACCATTGTGAACCTTACGCCTTTTTAACTCTCTGATCGAGGTTCTCGGCATTGAAAAATCTTCGTAAACTAAATCGCACGTGTATATGTTGACATTTAAGACATATACAATCAAGAAAATCAAGAGCAATGGTGATATATATGCGGATTAGACACCAAAAAAAAACACTTAAAATGGC
The DNA here is from genome assembly GCA_030545235.1 of Helianthus tuberosus. Taxonomy (NCBI): domain Eukaryota; kingdom Viridiplantae; phylum Streptophyta; class Magnoliopsida; order Asterales; family Asteraceae; genus Helianthus; species Helianthus tuberosus. The sequence goes on from CM060395.1 coordinate 80,787,754, forward strand.
TACAATTTAAGGAATGTGTTTAGTGACGGCATCAGATTTCTAATTGATGGAGAAAGTTCTGGTGGCAATAAAAGCTGCTTCTAGGAGTTTGTCAAGTGTTTTCGCTCGACGATTCCATTCTTGGGTTTTTGGTTTGGCTCTTGTTCCTGTAACTCGAATCCTAGCTCGGTATATCCCATTTTAGTTTTACACCATTGTGAACCTTACGCCTTTTTGCTCTCTGATCGAGGTACTCGGCATTGAAAAATCATTGTAAATAAAATTACACGTGTATATGTTGACATTTAAGAGATATACAGTCAAGAAAATCAAGAGCAATTATGATATATATATATATATATATATATATATATATATATATATATATATATATATATATATATATGCGGAGTAGACATCAAAAAATAAACACTCAAAAAATGGCTACAATTTAAGGTATGTGTTTAGTGAATGCCATCAGATCCGTAATTGATGGAGAAAGGTCTGGTGGCAAGAAAAGCTGCTTCTAGGAGGTTGTCAAATGTTTTCGCTCGACGATTACATTCTTCGGTGGTTGGTTTGGCCCTTGTTCCTGTAACTCGAATCCTAGCTCGGTATATCCCATTTTAGTTTTACACCATTGTGAACCTTTCGCCTTTTTTATTCTCTGATCGAGGTTCTCGGCATTGAAAAATCTTCGTAAACTAAATCACACGTGTATATGTTGACATTTAAGATATATACAGTAAAGAAAATCAAGAGCAATGGTGATATATATATGCAGATTAGACACCAAAAAATAAACACTCAAAAAATGGCTACAATTTAAGGAATGTGTTTAGTGACGGCATCAGATTCCTAATTGATGGAGAAAGTTCTGATGGCAAGAAAAGCTGCTTACAGGAGGTTGTCAAGTGTTTTCGCTCGACGATTCCATTCTTGGGTGGTTGGTTTGGCCCTTGTTCATGTAACTCGAATCCTAGCCCGGTATATCTCATTTTAGTTTTACACCATTGTGAACCTTATGCCTTTATTACTCTCTAATCGTGGTTCTCGGCATTAAAAAATCTTTGTAAACTAAATCACACGTGTATATGTTGACATTTAAGAGATTTTGAGTCAACAAAATCAAGAGCAATGGTGATTTTACATTAAATTTTTAAAGTTTCACGTTTTACGTTTTACATTAAAGTTTTTACATAAAATTTTACGATTTACAATTTACATAAAAAAAGTTTTACGTTTTACGATTTACTTTTTTTACAAAATCTTTTTTACACAAAACGAACTCACCCAAAAATCGCGACTCAGTAGGTGTCTCGGATAGATTGAACTTATCATCATCGACTGAAAAAAAAATATAAAAACCAACAACAAAAATCAAAACAATGTGTGGATCTTGATAAAGAACGGGGTTTGGCTTAGAGTTTCCAATAATCAAGGCTGCAAAGTGGGGTTGCAGTTCAAAAAACCTACCCTCCACCATCCTTATAGCGCCATCGTCATCAAAATATACGTTTTTTTGGCATCATCACTGCCCTATCCAACAGATCAAACCCACATAATTGCAGTTATTACAAAATACCAACACAATCAAGAACACAAATCAATAGAATCAAGAACACAAATCAACCCCCAACATACCAAAATACCAACAGAATCAAGAACACAAATCAACCCCCAACATCAAAAGGAATCAACACATAATCAAAAATTGTTTCAAAAAACTCATTAGAAAACACTTTATGCAAACCAACTTCTCAAAACATAGAGAGAGAGAAACAACAACACCCACCATTTATAGAGAGAGAAACCCACAGTATCCTATTCATCTTCATCTTCTTCTTCTAATTCGCGGCGGCATACGGCAGACGGGGGGCCTGCCACCACTGATACGGTGGCGCGGCGGCAGAAGGCAGATGGCAGGTCCCCCTAATTCGAGCAAGAGAGATAAAGTGATGATTGTCTTCCCCACCAACCACCTCCTCCACCACCGACTGCGGCGGCCACCACCGGCTCACACCCCCTTCACCCACCCATCGCTGGAGAAATGATGGGGTCACCATCAACAATGACGGCGGCAGTGGTGTCGCCGGAGAAATGATGGGGTCAGCCCCTGTTTCGAACAAGACAGAGAGATCCGGGGGTTAGCTGGAGGTCCGCCGTCACAAGTGATCAGGGGGGTGTGGGTGACCCACCACCACCGTCGCCATCAAATCCTCGCCGTCATAGATTGCTTCAGGGGGTATGGTTGACCGGCCGGAGATCCATCGTCACCGGTTATTAGGAACCCAAGGGGGTGTGGGTGACCAGCAGGAGGTCCGCCGTCAAAACCCACCACCACCGTCGCCGTCAAATCCTCGCCATCATAGATCTTTGGTTTCAAAATCTTGGATTTTTAAGAGAGATATGTGAGAGGATGATGGTGGTGATCTGGTTTTTAAGAAAGAGAGAGGTGAGAGAAAAAGATGAAAAGGATGGTGGTGATGTCAATGTTAGTCAGAATTTAAAGAGGAGAGAGATAGATGATTTGATAGTTTTGCTTAAATGACTATATTACCCTTTTGGGTGTCATTATTTTATTGGTAGAGAATGGCTCTTATGGTTCTCTTAACTGGGGGTGGTTCCTAACGGATCCTTCTCATTTATATATATATATATATATATATATATATATATATATATATATATATATATATATATATATATATATATGAGAAGGATCCGTTAGGAACCACCCTTTAATGCGAGAACCGCGAGAACCAGTGTGAACACAAACAGTTATCCATGCACATGCGCATATGTATCATTTCTTTGTCAAATTACGTAATTCATTACAAATATTAGTCAATTGCACTTTCATTTACACTACCGCGTGTAATACACTACTTTTTACGTTAACAATATTAGAAATGCACATGTGCATCTATATGTATCAACATGAAATAAGGTGTTTTGGTACACTACTTTGAATACACTTTCTCTTTCATCTATCATTCCATCCATAATACACAAACATGCACATGTGTAAATGTATCATTTCTTTGACAAATTTCGTAACTCTTTACAAATATTAGACAATTGCACTTTCATTTACACTACCATATGTAATACACTACTTTCTACATTACCAATATTAGAAATACACATGTGCATCTATATGTATCAACATGAAATAAGGTGTTTTGGTACACTACTTTGAATACACTTTCCCTTTCATATATCATACCATCCATAATACACTACCATTACCTCCTACCATCCATAATACAATATCATTACATCCTACCATCCATAATACAATACCATTACCAATATTTTGACTTTATTACATGTATATCAACACCATTTATACCATCCAATCATAATATTACGTCATAAAGTAACAACTATAGCCAACCATCAACCACTAGATATAACTAACCAAAAAACATGTATATGGGCCTACTTCTCCATTCAAAATCACAAACTTTTTGTACCAAAACATGTTATATCATGGTTATACCTAATGATGCACATGTGCATTTTGAATATTGGTAATGTAAAAAGTAGTGTATTACAGATGGTATTGTAAATTAAAGTGCAATTGCCTATTACTGATAATGTATTACGGAATTTGTTGAAGTAATGATACATATGCACATGTGCATGGATAACTGTTACTCGAAAAAAAAGTTTTTTTTTGGGTAACTAAATATATCGATTTTTGTAAAAAAAATATTAAAAAAAAATTTTGAGTGTTTTTTTTTATTTTTTTTATATTTTATTTTGTGTTCACATTGGTTCTCGCGGTTCTCTCAATAAGGGTGGTTCTCGCATGAACCTTACCCTATCTATACTATATTATAAAGCATTTCCTTAGGAACTTCTTAAAAGTTAAGAGGTGCAAGTATACTTACTTATCATACAACACACAATGCATATGTTAACTACTTTTTTAGGGAAAATTTATCTTTAAACAACCTATTTAATCCAAAGAAAGTTAAGAGTTAAATATTTAAACACCCTATTTAATCCAAAGCCCTTCCCCGTCAATGCCATTATCAGTTTCTTAAACTCATCAGTTCCTCTTTCAATGCAATCAATAGATTCTTTAATTCAGTTGTTCATCTTCAATAGCCCTGTCCGTTTCCAGCCACCCCCACATATGGTACCTGCAACTTCGTTCCCTTCTTATCATCACCCTCTTCCTGGGAATCCTTCATGAGGACCGACGAGACCAGGTCTAGGGCTCAAATTCACCTTCAACTTCGTGCACGCGCTTTACTCTTCAACAAAGCTTGCGTCTCGCTCTTCCCCCACTCCAATCGCTCTTCTCCCTCTTCTAATTCCAAGCTCAATCCCAATTGTAACTCCCATCATATTCTGTTGGATAAATTCTTTGTGATTTTTGTTCTAATAAATCTTTTTCGTGAGTTGATGTTTTTTTGTAGTGTACTGATTTTCAGTAGCAACTGAATTCAGATTTTAATTTTTCTTTCAGATTTGCAGTTGCATGGGGATGATGTTTATTACACTCTGGAGAATCCTACACAAAATGTGGCACAGCCATCTAAGGTGTGTTGATTCATTTTTTTTTTTTTTGTATGCACAAGTTTTTCTAGCCATTTTTTTTTCTGTATAAAGTAACGTATAGTTTTGGCTTGCGAGTTACAGTGGGTTTAAAAAGCACAAATTTTTTAATTAATAAACTGGTAATAACAAATCTTTGAGTCGTGGGCTAATTGATCTTAATATATCTGGACGTTAGTGCACCACTACTACCAAAATTTGAATTACTTTTGTTATTTGACCCATACATAATCGACCCATTTTATGATATTCGTGCAGCCAAGAAGGTAGACCTGACTGATGTGGGCATTGTCGGCGGTTTGTCTATTGGGGTCGAAGAGAAGGATAAGGGACTTCCAAATTCTTTGTACATGGGTCGAGCTATGGGCACGGGATCTGGGCTCGGTAAATCCACTGGTTTCACTACTTCGGCAACAACAGATGCCACATATGCAAATATACGAATTGTGAATTTCTTTAGCATACTGAATTCATTAACTGTGGGTGGTTACATTTTGGGAGGGAGAATTTGTTGATACAAAGAATTATGCATTATTCACCAACAAATGGAAAGCAACGTATGTATCTTCTCTACTCCGAACATTTTAGCTATGAATTTCTTTGTTTCCGTTTCCAATTTTTTTTTTTTTTTTTTTGGCCAACAAAAAACATGTTACTTTGGATTTTGATGTCAAATGGATCACTTCTGAAATTAAACAATAAAAAATGATCGAACTTTGACAGGTCAAAAGTTGACAGAGATCACTTGACAAAATTTTCATCTTTTTGTAGGATCGGTCTGTGACCCAAACGAGTCTATCAGAAGAGTTCTCGGTCTAATCAGAGGCGGAATTCATTGATTAGACTTTGTAACAGCACAAATCACATTTAATTGTCTTGTATTATTGATTTAACACGTTTACAGATCAGTAGACACGTCGGCAGCACTTAGGTACCGGAATCACGAACCTTACAAATGAGATCACCTCAAGCCTATTTATAGGGGATGGTATTTCGCACGAAATTGGAAAATGCTATTTCATGCGAAATAGCTATTGCTAATTTCGTACGAAATAACTACTTGCTATTTCGTGCGAAAATACCTTACAACACACAAAACCCTATTTTCTCGTACTACGTGCCCTGATCTAACAATTCAGTACAAGACTCGATACAAGACGAAGTCGACAGACGTAATGCACCTACAGACTCCCCCTCGGATGTCGACGAAGTCTTCAGTGTCGAGTCTTCACAATCTTCAGTCTTTATAAGACTTAGGGTTCTTTCAAAGTATCTAACAGAATAAGCATCCTCTATCCTCTCTTCTTTTCGTCTCAAGAATCTCCATCTGACTCTTATCTCTCTCTAATTCCCTTGATCAGATTCAGAATCAAACACTGTTTCTAGTATCTTCAACTCTTCTCCTCCTTGGATGTTGATCTACTAGCAAACTCCCCCTTAAATTGTTCCGAGATCGTAGTCTGGCTTTCACAGGTTCTAGAATCGCAACCTGGCTCTCTCATAGCCATAACCTGCACATTCTCTACCTTAAAGTAAATTACACAAATTTAAATTTTGACAAATTTAAACTTTTCTGCTTATCACTTGTATAAACAAGTTCACAATAGATTTAATCAATTAACACAATCTGATGACCACTTATATGCAAAACATTTTTCTCACAACACTCTCCCAAACTAGTTCGTCATGTTTAGCACTTGGAATTTTGAAAATCAGCTTATCAACATCAGTTGTCGAAAATCTTTTTGTATTTTTCAAAATTTATGCTAAAACACTCTTAAACTCTTTTTGGATTTTGTAAAGAAATACTGTAAAGAAATATTTACAAACAATATTTTTGTGAGTTTGTGTAAGAGGATCATATCAGTTTATGAGACAAATCACTAACACCGTTAAGCTTTAAACATTTTAAGTTCTAAACGGTTCACTTAGATTGTCAGTATACTGATCCACTTAAATTCTCACACAAAGTTCAATTGTTTCGAGATACGAGATTAGTGTTTTAGAGACTTAAACTTATTCGCGTGTCCCACCTCAGAATATACTCCTGTATCCTGATCCCAATATTCAGTCTTACAGGTGAGTATACCACAGATGATATCTGTAAAGGGTTAAACTACGAGGGCCATGAGAGCTCAGGCTATTGCTTCCGCAAAATCAGAGAGATGGTGGCTTCGAATTTTGGTGTGTTCCCTTTAGAGAATCTTTTCTTCAACAGCACATGATTAGCATTTTTCAATGTTTCATCATTTTTTGTACTGAGGGTGATGCTATGTTTCAAGCAAGCGTAAAGTATTATACGGGTACTAGGCCATTGCATCCGCAAAATCAGAAGTCCCGGGATAATACCCCAGATATCACTGAGTATAAAGACCTAGTATCTCAGAAAGAGGGACCTTTCAAACAAGATTTCGGGGGTTACCCAAATATCCGAGAGATGTTCCCCACGATATAAGTAAATTTGAAATTTATGTTTATATCTCGTCACAATCTACTAAATGTGTAAAAACCTACGGGCACATCATCAGTGAGATCGTTTATCACATTATAACTTTCCAATTCTTTAGCATGCCATGATAGTCCAGTGATGTACTATCATTTTCTCTTTTTACAACAAAACTCGTTTTTGAATTTTATCATGTTTTTGACTTTTTCAAATTTTCTAATGTTTTTGGATTTTCTGAAATTCTTACTCCCCCTAAAATGCAAAATCATTTTTTAAAAAATTTGAAAACAAACTGTACAAGCAAAGTGACAACTGATATCAAATCGCTTCAATTCGCCATCCACTTGGCATAAACAATCAGAACTCCCCCTCTCAACAAACTATTTTCCCATTATGATTTCAAAACACTTAAGTTTGTTTTAATCAAATGGTTTTTCCGGAAAATTAGTTATGTTGTTTTCATAAATCCACTAGTAGGTTAGGGGATTAATTCATCACTTTGTTTTCCAAACATTTTGTATGAATGTTAAATCAAGTTCAACTTAATGACCTTGATTAACTACTTGTAAGTGAAAACCTTCTTCAACCACTTGTAGGTTCACTTATCAACCAAACATTTTCAAGAATGATGCCGATTCCTGCTCCACGATTACCAACTTGGAAGCTCCGGCAAGTCAAAATTTTAATTTGAAAATGCAGTCACCCAAGTCTGACCAGCCTTGGGTGATTTTGATTCAACTCTATCCCAACCTCCTTTTGATCTGTAAAAATCTTTTGCACTTTTCCATCTACCATCTTTCCGAAAATATGTTTGACTTTCCCATTGAAAGCCTTTTTAGCATCAAATTCTTCTTTACCAGAGAAGAATTGACCTGAAATCTCAAACCTACCTTTTGATTTCAGATTTTCTACACACAATGGTGGAAAATTTTCATCGTTCAACTCAGGAACGGAATTCTCATTCTTTTTCTTAACAAATGACTCCTCTGATTTTATGGAATCAGATTCATTGTCAGAACTAATTTCAGATTTTACAATCCATCTTTGTTTGTTCAAATCAACTTTTCTTTTGTAAAAATGTTTTGAAACATCACCAGTTTCAAAAGTCGAATTTTCAAACACTTTAGATTTCTCAGTTGGTTGTTTCTTTTCATTAACATGTATTTCTTCCAATCTTGAGTTAAAAGCAACTCCCTGTTTTGTGTTGTTGGACTCTTGGCAATTCCAAACAATGTGTCCAATCTTGTGACATTTAAAACATGTTCTTTTATCAACTCTTGGAACCAACTTCTTTTTCCTTTCAGCAAGAAACTCCTAGTTTGATTGTTTCCAGAATGGTTTCTTCTGTTCTTCTTCTGAACTTCCACCTGCAACAAATTTTGTTTTTGGTTTATAATTTTCCTCATTTTTTATAATTTTCTGGAACAATAAATCCTAAACCTTTCTTTTTGAAATTACTGCAATGGTTTGGTTTCTTTTGAAAACCTGAACCAGAACTGTAACCTTTCTTTTTATTCAATCTCTGTTGAACTCTTGAAGTGTACTTTTTAGGTTTTTCAGCAAGATTTATATCTTTTATTTCAGAAATATTAATTTCTGTCAATTTGAAAACCTGTTTGATCATTTCAGATTTGACACTTTTTATTGGAAATTCCTCATCAGAATATAATTTGTCTGAATCATTCAAAGTATATGCCACTTTGATTGATCCGTCATTCAAATTAGATTTTGATAACAGGAATTCTTTATTGTAAACCCGCTTAACCGGTGAACTCGGACTCTTTTCTGACAAACTCGAACTTTCAAATTTAGACTCCGACTTTGACTCTTCATCCATATCCAATACCTGAACGACCACTTTCTTTAACAACTCAGACTCGTGATCAGTGTCAGACGCTATGAATGTAACATCAATATTGTCTGGTAACTCATCAATGATTTTAGACTTTAACTTGATATTGAGAGCCTTATTTAAACGTTCTTCGTTTGGTTTTCTGGGAGAATAACTATTCCAAATCGGAGGCGGACACTTGTTATACTTGACACTTTGTTTCTTACAAGTATCTGTATCTTCTATCTTTTTATATTGAAATGCTTCAAGACCTGCAACAGTATGATAAAATCGATCAATCAAGTAATCACAAGTTGTATAACTCAACAGCAATCGTTTTATTCTTTCACTCTCAATCTTTTCAAGTTCTAAATCCTGCTTTAGCTTTGCACAGTCTTCAATATACTCATTGATGACTTTCTGCTTTGTCATTAAAGTAGAACTCATCATTGTCATAGCAGCATCAACTTCTGTATTTGTCTTTTTCAAACCATCAACTGTTCTGTTCAAAACATCGTATGACTCTTTCACATACTTCACATCAGACAACAAATTCTCTTTCATTTCTTCCAAATCACTAATCTTCTTGTCTTTCTCCTCACAATCTTTGCAAGATTCTAAACATTTTTGACAAGGTTTAATGACCTCAACTATCTTTTCAACCTCGACAATCTTCTCAACTTCAACAATTTTTTCTACCTCGACGATTTTCTCAACTTCGACGAGTTTTTCAACTTCAACTATTTTTTCGACTTCAACAATTTTTTCTACCACTTTCTCAATCAATGTTTCAACATTTGCTTCTCTAGCTTCCATCTTTGCCTTCACATCAGCTATTATTCTTGCTTCCAGCTCTCTCTTCAATCAGGCAATCTTCTTCTCATTCAGCATCTCAACTTTATCTGCAAAAAACAAATTAAAACTATCAGGATCTATACCTTTTCTAGATTTATTAAGATATTCTTCTTCATCATCAGTATCAATATCACTTCCTAAATCTGGAAAAATTTGTATTCTTTTCGGACTAGATTTGACTTCATCTTCTTCCAGAATCCAAGCAACAAGACCTGAACCAGGTGGAATGTATTTATCCCAGCTAAATCCCTCTGCAACCTTTTCATCATCTTGATCAATTATACCATAACAAGCTCTTTTATCTTTTTCTTCAATAGCACGTGCATGTGCATGTGCACTTTGTGGTTGTTGAGCAATCTGATAAAAAATTGATTTTTGATAATAGTTGTTTTTTCCAGATTGATCTTGTCTTCCATTTACTTCTATGTTTTTGCACTCACGTTTAAAATGACCTTTTTTTCTCGACAACGGAAACATGTAACCTTTGATTTGTCAAACCCTATTGGAGATTTAGACAATTCACTAAGATCATCTCTTCCTGTGATTTGTTGAAATTTTTCAGCTCTACGAACAGCACTAGCTAAACACCACTTGACATCCATCAACTCAAGTTCTTCAGCATCAATTTGGTCATAATCCTCTTTGGTAAGCATCGGATTTCCAATTCTGCCAGCAATCAAACTTTCATATGATTCCAACATAGCAACGAGTGATGCCATGTTCAAAGTAACATTGCACTGCAGATTTGAAGAATTCTTTTGTTGAGGACTTGGTGTTGTAAATTTTGGATCAAAGCTTGAATATGAAGATGAAGATCCACCACTTTGAGTCACAGTACTTCCCTTTGTTCCAGAAGAACTATCAGCACTGAAACCAGTTTGTATCTTTGGACTGGGAGTAACTTCAAATTTGTTTCCTCTGTAGTATAAACTGACATCTTGTTGAGCATTTGGATTCTTCATGATTGTCGTTTTCTGGATATCCAACTCGTGCTCTTCAATCTTCTGAATAAACTGTGCTAGATTCATATTTTCAGATTTTCTCATGTGTTTAAGGATCAACAAATAAGTTCCCCATTTCTGTTGTGGTAATGCATCAGCTAGTTTATCAACCCATTCATCGTCATCTTTTTTTATGTCCAATCTTCCCATTTCCAACACAAGATGACAATATCTATCAATGGTCATTTTTGTTGTTTCATGTTCAAAAGCTACAAACATGTCAAATGATTTCTTAAGTAAAGCCTTTTTGTTCTTGATCATATCTGCTCTTCCTTTAAACTTTTGAATCAATGCCGTCCAAATTGACCTAGCAGTACCCTCTTGTTGGAGCAAAACAAAGATATCTTCTTTAATCGCTTGTTGAAGAATACTGATCATCATTTTTTCACTTGTATATTTCAATTTATCACTCTCTGAAAAGTCACAAAACGCTTTTTCAAGCCCACGTTCATTTTTCGGTTTCTCGTAGTCTTTCTCTAATGAACACCATGCGTCAAACTTATAAGCTTGCACCCAGCTCTCAAACCGATTCTGCCATCCTTTAAAATCTTCAATTTACATAAGCTTTGGAGGTTTCTGATAAGTTCCTGTCTCATTTTCATTGTACAATGTTTCGGCAGCTGTAACTGGTGCAACTGGTGCAGCAAACGCATTGTAGAATTCCTCTTCCATGATTCTGTAATCTGCAAACTTCAAACGAAATAACAACACAAACAAAATCAGAGAATTTTACACGAAATATAATTTCGTACGAAATCACCAAACGAAATATGATTTCGTGCGAAATTAACTACAATTCAAACCAAAACACTTGGTACGAAATACCAACTTCAAACGAAATACAGTTTTCAAACGAAATACCAACAACTCAAACGAAATTGCTAATTTCGTGCGAAATTAGTCAAGCAAAATAACACCTTGGAACGAAATAACCTGATTTCGTGTGAAATCAAGTATTTTTCAAGCGAAATAGCAATTTCAAACGAAATCAATTGCTAATTTCGTGCGAAATACTGCTGACATCATCATGACAGATCTATTTTTCAAGCGAAATTATCAATTTTATCAATTTTAGATTGAATTAAGGTCCAATTCTTTCAAGGATTCATTAAAAAAATGTTTCGAACACAATATGTGAAATTCAAGTCATTTTGACCATTAAATTTTGTTCAATTTTGAAAAGAAGGTGTAGAAGGCAGAAATTTAAGCTGAATTGGTAAAAACTCTTCTTCCTGAGCTCTGATACCACTTGTAGGATCGGTCTGTGACCCAAACGAGTCGATCAAAAGAGTTCTCGGTCTAATCAGAGGCGGAATTCATTGATTAGACTTTGTAATAGCACAAATCACATTTCATTGCCTTGTATTATTGATTTAACACGTTTACAAATCAGTAGACACGTCGGCAGCACTTCGGTACCGGAATCACGAACCTTACAAATGAGATCACCTCAAGCCTATTTATAGGGGATGGTATTTCGCACGAAATTGGAAAATGCTATTTCGTGCGAAATAGCTACTTGCTATTTCGTGCGAAATTACCTTACAACACACAAAACCCTATTTTCTCATACTACGTGCCCTGATCTAACAATTCTAGTACAAGACTCGATACAAGACGAAGTCGACAGATGTAATGCACCTACACTTTTTCACCTCTTTTAGTAAGTCCACTAAATACATCACTAATAATGAGTTTTTTTAGATATTTAGTTTTATGCTTATAATCTCTTCTTATCAGAGTCAAGTTGAAGTTGATGGTGGGAAGTCATTGGACCTCAGCAACTATCAATACATATTTATGGTAAATTTTTGCATATTCAGTGGCGAAGCTTGAAGTTTTCGCCTGGGGGGTCGAAAACGTATATACCCAAAAATTTCTCTAGAATCGGGGGGTCGAAAACGTATATGCCCAAAAATTTCTATACGAAAACTACATGTACAACACTACTGAGTGAAAAGTTCGGGGGGTCGGGCGCCCCTCCCGGCCCCTTAAATGCTACGCCTCTGTGCGTATTCGTCGTTTGCCTATTTGATGTCTGTTCAGTGTATTTCCAGCTAACCAAATTTGCCAAAATAAATTTGTGAGTAAAATGCCATTTTCGTCCCTGAGGTTTGGCTACTTTTGCGACTTTTGTCCAAAGGTTTGTTTTTCCAAAACGTTTGAAATAACGCGTAAAACTAAAAGCATTGATGTTAATTACTTACAAATCCCGTTTTAAAATTTGAATTTGCGATATGATAAGTTTGATCATAAAAGTTGAACTTTCACAAACCTGTGCAGGCCACCATGACGCTTCATTGAGCTCAACCCATATCAGATCTCCAATGCTTCCCTTCTTTCTTGTTTGAACATTCACGGTTTCTTTCTCGGCTCTGTTCTCAACCCGACTTCCATTGGTCTTTCCTGTTAAACCCTACATCACTTATCTCTAGACTATGAACGATATCAGGTGTCCATGAAACAAGTTAAAATACGAGTTCGAATCCATGTAAATTAAATCAGTAAAATATTAAGACCATTGAAATCAGTTCATTGTTAATACTTAAATTAGCAAAATACGATTTTCCCACTATGATATAAACAAAAGTTTGCTGCACATAACAACACAAATCCCATCTGGAAAATTGTGTCGCGTGTCAAAACAAGTCCGAGTCCATACGTGTCACAATAGGACGTTTTAAAAAAGCATCAATTGTCACATATACACACAACTTTCTCTTATTTATGGGAGCAAATTAATGAGTAGTTTTAAGTTAATAAGATTTTATTACTTCTCATCTATGTTTATCATTGTAGTTTGGCAACAGGTTTGGTACCGGAGTCATGGTATCATTGGCTAATAGCATGAGAGGCCAGGAAGTAGTGTCGGTTGGTGTTATGTTTGCTCTTGTGAATGGTGGACTTATTAAGGATACCTTGTTACTTTTTTGTTTGTCTTTCTTGTGAAATATCTTAGACATGACAATTTTGATTCCCTTGCTTTAAAATTGGTCAATTTATGTTATATATTATCTCTAACAAGGTCAAATTGATATTACTAGAAACATTATGTCTAAAAAGAAAATTATTTGAATGTTGCCCAAAGAGTGTTTCTAATGCTAAACATCCTAAAATGCATTATATAATTCTTATTATTGTTATTATTATGGTTTCTGTTAATTACACATCGCGGAATGAAGGCACGCCTCATGTAGTTTTGGGTCACAATTGGTCAAAATTAGGGCTCGTAGGAGATTTTTGCGTGAAAACAACCTAAGAATGGACAAAGTATGAAAGGTTTTCTGATCAACAAACCTAACTCATCCCAACCCAATTTCGCATGTTCTGCTCTTTTTCAAGTGACGTATTGTTGACTACGTATATATTCTTATCATACATTTTAAGCTTTAAAAATATATATTTTAGGACCTGATTTTCACTCCTCGTCCGGGGCCTAAATTTTTTTTAGGATTCTCGAGAATGGCATTGCTGGCTTTGAATGAATGAAGCAATATCAAATAAATTAGCGGCACAAAGTTTTCAATCTTCGTGATAATAATAAATGCATTAAATAACTTGTTATATGTTTGTAAATCGTAATTTCAATATATATTTTTCTATTTATAAAACTTCATATACAATATTATACAGGTTTTCAATCGATTCGATAGATTTGTGATGAGATTTTATAGTACACTATGAGTTATCCTTGGCATGTACATAGTCATTTGAAGATTACTCCAAAATTAGTCCCCAAGGTTAAATATTTACTATGTTTAGGGTTGATACTCTTTGAGGTGGTCTATGGACCTAAGATGATTGTGTCTATGGGTCATAGCAAATAGTATTGTGACACTCTGGATTTTCCCGAGCAACCTTCTTGTTTCAGTATTGCGTGTACATATTATTAAATGAAAGTTTGTGATTTATCTTGATGTGCTATGTGTTGATAATGTATACGTATAATGTATAGTTATATATATGTATAGGTTTGTAATGAGCCGAGACCATGAACCCGACTCGAGACCACTCAGTCTCGAGTAAACAGTGAACAGTTGGGTCGGTTGGGCCATACACCCGAGAAACCCACTCGGAAACCCATTATGGTGCACCAACTCGGAACGGGTATAAAACCCATGAGGATGACCAACCTTGCCACTTTTCACCATTTGCAAACATCCCCTCACACTCACTCCCACACACTCTTATCCACCCCCTCAACAAAACCCTAACCACATCACCCTCTCCTCTTTCTCTCTCTCGGATTCAACCGGTAGCATCAAGACTCTCGGATCAAGCTCATTACCCTCACTTGGAACTTCTTTCACCGACCCTCCATATTCAACCGGTTAGTGCGTATGTATGGCTTTATGATAACTAGTGCTATAGTTGCTTATTTGAAATGATTTATGTGAAACAATGTACTTCTTATAAACCAAATGAATGATTGGAATATTGAGTAATACGGATAAGCTTAGCATGTCTCGAATAATGGATTCATGCTAGGAAGCGTAAGAAAATATTGTTTTCATGATGTTTTGCAAGATTGCCTTGATAGCTAGATTATGTGTTTTGATTCTTGAATGCATGATGTGTGTTGTGATATTAAGAACCTAGGAATATGAGAGGATGTGGTCCATTGAATGAATCTAATGAAAAACTTATGAGTGTGTAGGATGAACATGTTGATTGAATATGAATGCCTAAATGATGAACTGTTTGAAGATGTGATGACTATTTGAAATGCTATCATTTGATTTGTTTTAATTAGAATTTAGACAAGAAAACATGTTTGTGTGTTTTGGTTGGATAGTACACAATATCATGAAATAGAAATTCTATTGGATAGTACAATGTTGCAGATGTTCTAGAATCAGCAGGCGATGCAAGTCGAGACCCTTGGTTTCGACTCGAGATCATCAAGTAATAACTCGAGAAAGGCATCAGGGACTCGAGACCAGTAAGGACTCGACTCGAGACTGGACTCGAGACCCCTGAGGTTGCGACTCATGCCAACACCACTCGAGACCAGAAGTTCATGACTCGAGATCTCCTGGTTGCGACTCGAGACCGCATGATCTCGAGTCGGGACCACCTTGTCTCGACTGGGCTGCCTACCTGGGTTATTGGGCCACCATGTGTTTTGTTTGGGCTGCCTGTTCGACTGGACTATGTGTTAACTGTTACTGTTTGACTGTGCAATTATTAGAGTAGTTCCAATAACTCAATAGATAATTGTATGCATACTATGTGTTAGATACGTGTAGGATATACGTGACTTCTTTACACCCAAACCTGACCTATACTGGTAACCATGTTAGGATGTGGTGACCAACGTGTTTGACCAAGTAACTAATCTGCCGAGCAACCCAAGCTGAGTTCACAAACTACTAAAGCATGTGTTCCCGGTGGTTGGGATACGGAACTTATAACGACACTATCCCCTTGAAGGGATACAAACCTACTTTTCTCCCCTTATGCGGGACTTTTAGTTAATTACTGTTTATACTGGATGCAACAAGCAACACTAAACGAAACTCTATCACTCAAGTCCGCACTTCTTAATCCCGATTGGTCGCCGGGGTCTGGCGAACTGGTTATTAGTTGATAGCGCTATTTAGGTCTCACCAACCTCACACCGTGCCCATGTATGGGATCGGGCGTGAACTAATGTACTCTGGCAAAACCGTCAATGATGATAGAACATTGACAAACGGGGCACTCTACGGAAACGTACGGATGAATAGTATTCGGTATGGTAAAAACAGTTTAGTAGCTTACTTATGGGGTAGCTCCCCATGGCATGTATAAATGAGTAAATTAACTAGTGAAACAATTTTTTGGAAATTAAAAACTGGACAACTCGTGAACTCGCCAACATTTTTGTTGATACCCTACTGCATGCTTTGCAGGTACACAGTGACTCAGGAGCTTGCAGCTTGGGAATGTGTAGTGGTCGTCTAACCCATGTGTTGGGTTCTAAATAATCTTGAACTATGAACTTTGTTTTGAAACTGTTTGGTTTATGCTTCCGCTGCTTACTTAAACAGTTATTTGAACTTAAACTTTTAAACTTTAAACTATGATGTTTACTAACAATTATGGTTGGTGAAACTTCTTACTATTAACCAATGCTCGGTATAATTGGTGGCTGGATCCTGGTCATGTCACACGCCTAGTGGTGGTACTCCGCATGTGGTTTTGGGGGTGTGACAGATTGGTATCAGAGCCATTGGTTATAGTGAACTCGGTTTTAAAAAGAAAGTCTTTTTGAGAAAAACCAGACTATAACCCGTGACTCGTGATGACACTACACTCCAAGGGCAAGACTCAACGCACTAGACCCCATAGCTTGGACTTGTGTTTACTTGCTTGATTACTTTATGATTTATGTTCTACTATACGTACTGGTGTACCTAGCTAGATTAACACACCCCTCTTCTATCTCATTCTCGCTACATTACGACATTACACTAACACTGTGTTTTCTGGTTATGAAGACAATGAGTGGACGCGGAAGAGGAAACATCAACATGACTCAGGCTCAATTCACTAACTTGCTCAACACGGTGGCTGCAGCTTTCGCAGCTCACCCTGGAGGTAAACTCGTTATTTTAGGATGTTTAGATCATACCCCCGCATCATCTTTTCACCTCTAAGCCTATTCGCTTCGCTTCTCACAACAGGTCAGCAAGCGCCTGCGCGCAACCACGTGTTTGTACTTTCAAAACCTTCATGGATTGCAAGCCTCTCCCTTTCAACGGCACTGAGGGTGCCATAGGCCTTCTGCACTGGATTGAAAAAGCCGAAGCTGTCTTTGCTGTCTGCGAGTGTCCCCCTACTAATTGGGTGAAGTTTGCGACTGGTACGCTTGAAGGAAACACGCTTTCATGGTGGAAGGCACAGATTCAGATGCTTGGTTTGGAAACTGCTAATGCTACTGCGTGGGAAGATTTCAAGAACATGATCAAGGAAGAATACTGTCACTGGGATGACATTCACAAGCTCGAAAACGAATACTTTGAGCTCAAGATGGTTGGATCAGAGATTGAGACCTACACCAAGCAGTCCAACGACTATGCTGCTCTATGCCCTAACATGTCTCGACCTGCTTACCGAAGAATTGAGCTCTACCTTAAGGGTTTAGTTCCAGAGTTCCAGAGTCATGTGACCTCAGCTAACCTCACTACGATTCAGCCAGTCATTCTTCTTGCTCCCAAACTCACTGATCAGGCCATGGAACAGGGCAAGCTGCCCAAAAGGATCAGTGCTACTGCCGGAACTTCAAGTGATAACAACCGAAAGTGGGATGGAAATCAGGGTAAGGATGCTAACCCCACTCAGGCCTCAGTTCAGCAAAGGAAGACTGAAAGCAACAAGGGCCCTCAGCAACAGGGTGGCTATCGAGGAAACCACCCCAAGTGTAACAAATGTAACCGACACCACAGTGGGCCATGTGGCAAAAGTCAGTGTCAGTGATGCAACAAGATGGGGCATGAAGCCAAAGACTGCAGGAGCCAGCTTCCAGCTAGGCAGAATCAACAACAACCACAACCACAACAGCAACATGGAAACAACCGTGGATGCTTCAAGTGTGGAGCAACGGGGCACATGCGAAGGGATTGCCCTGAACTGAATCAGAACAACAACAATCAGGGTGCTGGGAACAATAACAACAATGCTGGAAATGGTGCAAGAGGAAGGGCTTTTGTGATTGGAGCTGGAGAAGCTAAGAATGATCCCAACGTCGTAGCGGGTAAGTTCCTACTCGACGATCGTTATGTTTCTGTATTGTTTGATTCTGGAGCCGATGCTAGCTATGTATCCCTGCGTATTAGTAAGAAGCTTAAACATACGTCTACGTTATTAAGATCTAAGCATACCGTCGAATTAGCGAACGGTAGAAACATTGAGGCCTCACACGTTATCAGTAACTGCAAACTAGTATTGTGTGGTCAGACCTTTAGCATCGATATGTTCCCTATCGTTCTTGGAAGTTTTGACGTCGTCATTGGTATGGATTGGTTATCCAAACATCGGGCTGAAATTCTCTGTCAAGAGAAAATGGTTCGTGTTCCCCGTCGTTCTGGCAAACCCCTTATCGTTCAAGGTGACAAAGGCGGAGAAGTCACAGGCATCATTTCATTCTTAAAAGCCAAGAAGTGTTTATGAAAGGGGCACACCGCTATCTTAGCACTTGTCACCAACACACCGAAAAAGGAAAAGAGGATTGAAGATTTTCCAGTTGTACGCGACTATCCCGAGGTATTTCCTGAAGAACTACCTGGACTCCCTCCTCACCGTCAGGTCGAATTCCAAATCGAACTAGCTCCCGGAGCAGCACCTATAGCTCGTGCACCTTATCGAGTAGCTCCCGCAGAGCTGAAGGAACTTTCTACACAACTGCAAGAACTGTTGGACAAGGGATTTATCCGTCCTAGTTCGTCACCCTTGGGAGCACCAGTGCTCTTTGTCACGAAGAAGGACGGCACATTCCGTATGTGCATCGACTATCGTGAGCTGAACAAGGTCACCATCAAGAACCATTACCCACTCCCACGCATCGATGATCTATTCGATCAATTGCAAGGGTCAAGCTACTACTCCAAGATCGATCTGCGATCAGGTTATCATCAGTCGAGAGTCCGCGACGAGGATTTCTCCAAGACTGCTTTCATAACCCGTTATGGTCACTATGAATTTCTCGTCATGCCTTTTGGAATGACCAACGCACCTGCGGTCTTTATGGATCTCATGAACCGAGTGTGCAAACCCTACCTCGACAAGTTCGTGATTGTGTTTATCGACAACATCTTAATCTACTCGAAAAGTCAAGAGGAGCATCAACAACACCTGCGTCTTATTCTTGAACTCCTTCGCAATGAACAACTGTACGCCAAGTTCTCGAAATGTGACTTCTGGCTTCGAGAAGTCCACTTCCTTGGACACGTGGTCAATAAGGACGGAATACACGTCGATCCAGCTAAGATCGTCTCTATAAGGAATTGGCCTACACCTAAGACTCCGACCGAAGTTCGCCAATTCTTGGGATTGGTGGGGTACTATCGTAGATTCATCAAGGGATTTTCAAAGATCGCCCAACCCCTCACGACTCTCACTCAGAAGGGTATTACTTACAAGTGGAATGAGGCTCAGGAGTCTGCCTTTCGGAAGTTAAAGGATAACCTGTGTAGTGCTCCTATTCTCTCGTTACCTGAAGGTATCGACGACTTTGTGGTTTACTGCGACGCGTCAATCCATGGGCTCGGTTGCGTGTTGATGCAACGCGAGAAAGTTATCGCTTACGCTTCTCGACAACTTAAGATTCACGAAAGGAACTACACTACGCACGACTTGGAGTTGGGAGCAGTGGTTTTTGCTCTTAAGATATGGAGACATTACCTGTATGGTACCAGGTGCACCATTTACACCGATCACAGGAGTCTCGAGCATATCTTCAAGCAAAAGGAGTTAAACATGCGACAGTGTCGATGGGTCAAGCTCTTGAATGATTACGAATACGCAATCAAGTATCATCCGGGAAAAGCCAATGTTGTGGCAGACGCCCTCAGTCGAAAGGACACTACACCGAAGCGCGTGCGAGCGTTACAACTTACCATCCAATCTAACCTCCCTACTCAGATACGAGATGCTTAGGTTGAAGCATTGAAACCAGAGAACATCAGGGCAGAGTCCCTACGCGGGTCAAGGGAGCGATTAGAACAAAAAGAAGACGGTGCTTACTACGTAACCGGGCGTATATGGGTCCCGCTTTATGGGAACTTACGCAAGCTTGTGATGGACGAAGCACATATGTCCCGTTACTCAGTACATCCTAGTTCGGATAAGATGTACCACGACCTAAAAACTACATACTGGTGGCCTAGCATGAAAGCCCACATAGAAACTTATGTCAGCAAATGTTTGACTTGTGCGAGAGTCAAGACTGAGTATCAGAAACCATTGGGCCTACTCCAACAACCAGAGATCCCGAAATGGAAATAGGAGCAAATTTCCATGGATTTTGTTACTGGCCTGCCTAGGTCTTAACGCGGAAATGACACCATTTGGGTGATAATGGATCGATTAACTAAGTCTGCACACTTTTTGGCTATTAAAGAAACAGACAAGTTCTCTACCTTGGCAGAGGCTTACTTAAAGGATGTGGTTTCGAGGCACGGAGTGCCAACCTCTATTATCTCCGATCGAGACGTGCGTTTTACTTCTGAGTTGTGGCAAGCTATACACAAATCCTTTTGCTCACGTTTTGACATGAGCACCGCTTATCATCCACAAACGGATGGGCAGTCTGAAAGCACCATCCAAACACTTGAGGACATGCTTAGGGCATGTGTAATCGATTTTGGCAAGGGCTGGGAAAAACATCTACCGTTAGTGGAATTCTCCTACAACAACAACTACCACACCAGCATTCAAGCAGCACCCTTTGAGGCATTGTACGGTCGTAAATGCCGATCACCCTTATGTTGGGTGGAAGTTGGCGAAAGCCAAATTACTGGCCCGGAACTTGTAGTCGAGACTACGGAAAGGATTGCACAGATCAGACAACGCATGGCGGCAGCTCGTGACCGTCAGAAAAGTTACGCTGATAAGAGTAGGAAACCGCTAGAATTCCAGGTCGGTGACCGGGCTCTACTTAAAGTCTCACCCTGGAAGGGTGTGGTTCGTTTTGGAAAACGGGGCAAGCTTAATCCGCGATATGTCGGACCATTCGAAATTACCGAAAAGATCGGTAAGGTTGCTTACAGATTGAATCTGCCTGAAGAACTGAGTGCGGTGCACAACGTCTTTCATGTGTCTAATCTGAAGAAGTGTCTGTCAGATGAAACACTCATCATTCCTTTCAAGGAACTCAATATTGACGAACAGCTACACTTTACTGAGGAACCGACTAAGATCACGGATCGAGAAATCAAAACCCTCAAACGTAGCCAGATACCTATCGTACGAGTTCGTTGGAACTCGCGTCATGGCCCAGAGTTTACCTGGGAGCGGGAAGACCAGATGAAGCGCAAGTATCCCCAGTTGTTCCTAAATGAAACTCCCAGCACTGAAGCTACAACCGAATTTCGGGACGAAATTCCAAACTAACGGGGGGATGATGTGACACCCCGTTGAAACGTTCTCACTCACATTAGCTTAACAGTGACTGCCTTAACTTTCAGGACGAAAGTTCTTAAAATTTGGGGATAATGTAACACTCTGGATTTTCCCGAGAAACCTTCTTGTTTCAGTATTGCGTGTACATATTATTAAATGAAAGTTTGTGATTTATCTTCATGTGCTATGTGTTGATAATGTGTACGTATAATGTATAGTTATATATATGTATAGGTTTTTAGTGAGCCGAGACCATGAACCCGACTCGAGACCACTCAGTCTCGAGTAAACAGTGAACAGTTGGGCCGGTTGGGCCATACACCCGAGAAACCCACTCGGAAACCCATTAGGGTGCACCAACTCGGAACGGGTATAAAACCCATGAGGATGACCAACCTTGCCACTTTTCACCATTTGCAAACATTCCCTCACACTCACTCCCACACACTCTTATCCACCCTCTCAACAAAACCCTAACCACATCACCCTCTCCTTTTTCTCTCTCTCTCGGATTCAACCGGTAGCATCAAGACTCTCGGATCAAGCTCATTACCCTCACTCGGAACTTCTTTCACCGACCCTCCATACCCTCCATATTCAACCGGTTAGTGCGTATGTATGGCTTTATGATAACTAGTGCTATAGTTGCTTATTTGAAATGATTTATGTGAAACAATGTGCTTCTTATAAACCAAATGAATGATTGGAATATTGAGTAATACGGATAAGCTTAGTGTGTCTCGAATGATGGATTCATGCTAGGAAGCGTAAGAAAATATTGTTTTCATGATGTTTTGCAAGATTGCCTTGATAGCTAGATTATATGTTTTGATTCTTGAATGCATGATGTGTGTTGTGATATTATGAACCTAGGAATATGAGAGGATGTGGTCCATTGAATGAATCTAATGAAAAACTTATGAGTGTGTAGGATGAACATGTTGATTGAATATGAATGCCTAAATGATGAACTGTTTGAAGATGTGATGACTATTTGAAATGCTATGATTTGATCTGTTTTAATTAGAATTTAGACAAGAAAACATGTTTGTGTGTTTTGGTTGGATAGTACACAATATCATGAAATCGAAATTCTATTGGATAGTACAATGTTGCAGATGTTCTAGAATCAGCAGGCGATGCGAGTCGAGACCCTTGTTTTCGACTCGAGATCATCAAGTAACAACTCGAGAAAGGCTTCAGGGAATCGAGACCAGTAAGGACTCGAATCGAGACCTCATGATCTCGACTTGAGATTGGACTCGAGACCCCTGAGGTTGCGACTCATGCCAACACCACTCGAGACCAGAAGTTCATAACTCGAGATCTCCTGGTTGCGACTCGAGACCGCATGATCTCGAGTCGGGACCACCTTGTCTCGACTGGGCTGCCTACCTGGGTTATTGGGCCACCATGTGTTTTGTTTGGGCTGCCTGTTCGACTGGACTATGTGTTAACTGTTACTGTTTGATTGTGCAATTATTAGAGTAGGCCCAATAACTCAACAAATAATTGTATGCATACTATGTGTTAGATACGTGTAGGATATACGTGACTTCTTTACACCCAAACCTGACCTATACTGGTAACCAAGTTAGGACGTGGAGACCAACGTGTTTGACCAAGTAACTAATCTGCCGAGCAACCCAAGGTGAGTTCACAAACTACTAAAGCATGCGTTCCCGGTGGTTGGGAAACGGAACTTATAACGACACTATCCCCTTGAAGGGATACAAACCTACTTTTCTCCCCTTATACGGGACTTTTAGTTAATTACCGTTTATACTGGATGCAACAAACAACACTGAACGAAACTCTATCACTCAAGTCCTCACTTCTTAATACCGATTAGTCGTCCGGGTCTGGCGAACGGGTTATTAGTTGATAGCGCTATTTAGGTCTCACCAACCTCACACCGTGCCCGTGTATGGGATCGGGCGTGAACTAATGTACTCTGGCAAAACCGTCAATGATGATAGAACATTGACAAACGGGGCACACTACGGAAACGTACGGATGAATAGTATTCGGTATTGTAAAAACAGTTTAGTAGCTTACTTATGGGGTAGCTCCCCATGGCATGTATAAATGAGTAAATTAACTAGTGAAACAAGTTTTTTTTTTAAATTAAAAACTTGACAACTCGTGAACTCGCCAACATTTTTGTTGATACCCTACTGCATGCTTTGCAGGTACACAGTGACTCAGGAGCTTGCAGCTTGGGAATGTGTAGTGGTCGTCTAACCCATGTGTTGGGTTCTAAATAATCTTGAACTATGAACTTTGTTTTGAAACTGTTTGGTTTATGCTTCCGCTGCTTACTTAAACAGTTATTTGAACTTAAACTTTTAAACTTTAAACTATGATGTTTACTAACTATTATGGTTGGTGAAACTTCTTACTATTAACCAATGCTCAGTATAATTGGTGGCTGGATCCTGGTCATGTCACACGCCTAGTGGTGGTACTCCGCATGTGGTTTTGGGGGTGTGACAAGTATTATGCATGACATTCTTGTGTCTATGGACCTAAGTAGAAATAACCAACCACACTCCTACGTGGCAATATTTCATTGGCTAAAACTTGACATTAATATTTCTTTGTTCTCGGTAGTGTCAACATGAGATGATGTCGTAGAGAAAAAGTTGGACCACTCAACCTCGTTCCTAGAATCCAAAGCAACTGTGTTCAAACGTCAATGTATCGACTCCTAATCAGATACATTTCCGTGTTAGTGTGATACAAAACTAACACCATAATTCAATGCCGGGAAAGCCTAAAACCTCTACTGAGGCTATTCAGGGCCTTAAATCTAAAACAAACATTTTACCAATACATAATCAAGTTCACTTAATTTTTGGTTGGGTTCATGGTAACACATAGTTGATTTCATGATACCATATATTATTGTTGATGTTTACTGATCCACTGGACTTTTGGTATAATGCTATATATTTTGGTTGTTATATGTTATTTTCTTAAGTCTGGACGTTACATGTGTTTTTCTTGTTTAACCACCATTGGTTTTATTGACTAAGAAGAGAGCGATCTTAACTTTAGTTTTAAAATTTACTCATGTTGAGAGCAATCTTAACTTTGTTAGATGATCAATTATTTTAAAAGTTAAAAAAAATATTATATAATATGGCGGAGCTTGACCAAAATTTCGAGGGGGCGGAAAGTCATGGGACCTAATTTATATATTGTATAAATATTTAGGCAAAATAATTGGAGGGACAATCCTATATAATTTTAAAATTTTCGGACGAAAAATAGAAAATTTTACACTTCTAATCGAAACATTCGGGGGGCGGGTGCACCCTCGACTTTACACTATCCTCCGCCATTGAATATATATGTTTTTCATTTGAACGGCCTATATAATATACTAACGGTAAGACCCGTGTTTGCACCAAAACGTGTTATCTATTATAGCTAAAAGACAACTATAGACATGCATCATCAGTTAATATATAAGATACATATGAGTATTTCCATTGTGATATCCACAAAAAAAGTAGCACCCACCCATTGACAATGAAACCTGTTTATAGACATAACTACATATAGAACATGTCTAAGAAGCAAAATTAGTACCACCAACGAACCAAATGTACAACCACAAACAATCATGACATGAAACTAAGAGGACTTTATATTTGTCACGATAGGCACAACTTTTTTTAACTTCAGCAATTGAGTAGACTTGTGAAACTCTAACGAAAGTTCATCACCAAAAGCAATATTGCAAGATCTCATATAAGAAGACCATCTAACAACAGCATAGTTGAATCCAGTATTGGTTTTTTGAGATGTTGTTAACTGTTCCTGGACTTCACATTTGAGATTTTGGATCTTGACAGGCTTAGGATTATCAGTATGCAGATCCAACGCAGAAGATACATCTGATGGCAGATGCTAAAAAATAAAAAATTGAATAGTGAATTTTATAAAATATTGATATACAACTGAAATTTTTGAAATAATGAAACAAAGCAACGACTGCAAAAGCTTACAAGTCTGTCTTCAGCATATGTGGTGAAGTGTAAGACTGATTCTGAAGTGGATGATACTAAACGAACCTTTTGAACTTTACACGGTCTATCAACAGCTTGGTTATCCTCTACAACTGTCTTGCCACGAAGTTTGTGCATCTTTTCCACCTAAGTAAATTAATTTAGAATATAACAACTCTAAATTCTTGAAATTTTATAACTTTCTTTATCAACACAAACTATCTTCTCAACTCAGCTTTGAAGTTTAAGACTCAATCATACATAAGAATATCAATATATTCAGACAATAATAAAATAGACAGTATAAAACTAATAAACACTTACAATAGATACAACACTTGTAGAGGCAAAAATGTCACGAACAGGAAAATCTTTAGACTGTAGTTGAGGATCCTTAACATCATCAACTATTTTTACAGAATGATCTTCAGGCTACAACAAAATTTAAAAAAAAACCTTCTTATACTTATTATACAATAAAATATATGCATAGGAAATTATAAATTTATAGCATTTTTAACATCTGACTCATCAACCAGACGCGCAATCTTTGAATCAAATAGCCCATCATCAGCAAACTATATTTATAAGAAGGATCATATATAAGAAACCATATTTTAAATCATAATAATATATAAATATTACATGTGTATATATACATTAAAAATATCCTCAAAACTCGTAAACTGCTTAGAATTACCAACCGAAGCTCCAGTATCCTCATCATCTAAAGCAACTTCCCAGGAATCCATAACCTGTTTGTGTTTAGCCTACAAAATGAGATTTCAAAAGTTATTAGCATAATATAATAAAAGTTACTTATCACCTTCATGTTATCAAACAATGTATTTTATCATCAAAAATTTATACCGCAGCCAATAAATCAAACCCATCATCTCCATAAACTGAATCATCCAAAACAACTACATCAGCTTTCTTAAAGGAAACCTCAGTTCCAGTCTCGGAATGGAAAACGAAAAGCTCAAACGTTTTAGATGCAATCATGGTGAAAATCAACCAAGATTCAACTGCTATGGGAACTTCTTCAATCAATTTTAACCACCCATCAGTAAATCTGCATCCATCAGTCCATCCTTTCATCATCACATTCCAAAACCTTTCGCCAACATAGATAGTTGCCATCCCATACTCGTAATTTTTACCATAGAATTGTTTCCAAAATTTGTCAGCAATTAGCTATAGAAGAAGCAAAGGAATATTTAGTGCAGACTTACAAATTTGATATGAACTACTGAGCAATAGAAGTTACAACGGATTAGTCAACAAAAGTTAAAATGAGAATTACTCAACAGGGTTAGTCAACAGCAGTTACGGTATTTACACACAACCTAACCACTGTTTAGCTATCAACTATTACATACCTCTGTTGCTATCCAACAGAGGTTTCGTAACAACTGTCATCCATTATGTCCAGCAGAGGTTGCAAC
Organism: Helianthus tuberosus; assembly: GCA_030545235.1. Taxonomy (NCBI): domain Eukaryota; kingdom Viridiplantae; phylum Streptophyta; class Magnoliopsida; order Asterales; family Asteraceae; genus Helianthus; species Helianthus tuberosus. The sequence continues at coordinate 80,815,005 of CM060395.1, forward strand.
GTGGACAGATCTTAAATATCAGATGTTAGTCAATCGAGGTTAAAAGACTTAGTCAACAGAAGTTACAAAGGTTAGTCAACAGATGTTAAGATTATAAGGAAACAGACGTTAAAAGGGAAAACATATGTTAGCAAGTTGTTGAGCTACAGTATTTAGTCAACAAAAGTTAAAATGAGAATTACTCAACAGGGTTAGTCAACAGTAGTTACAGTATTTACACACAACCTAACCACTGTTTGGCTATCAACTATTACATACCTCTGTTGCTATCCAACAGAGGTTTCGTAACAACTGTCATCCATTATGTCCAGCAGAGGTTGCAACGTGGATAGATCTTAAATATCAGATGTTAGTCAACCGAGGTTAAAAGACTTAGTCAACAGAAGTTAAAAAGGTTAGTCAACAGATGTTAAGATTATAAGGAAGAAGACGTTAAAAGGGCAAACAGATGTTAGCAAGTTGTTGAGCTAGCAAAAAATGTTTACAGTAAGTAACAAAATAATATATCGTTACTTACAGTCATGCCAAATTCAGGTCTAATATTTGCTGAAATGTAAGATTTCTCGTAGACATTTTCTTTAAAACATGAGACAACGAATGACAAACGTCCAATAGCTTTCACCAATATAGCATCTTTCGTTTTCAAACAACAATCTCTAACAAACTTTGTCCATCGATCCGTAAATATACAATGATCATCTCTCTTCCTTACTCGTACTAACCATGATTTGTCACCATCAAGTAACTCTACAATTCGACCGTACGGGACCTCCTTGCCCCACAACAGAGTCTCAAAATCAAGTGGTATATTCTGCAACAGTAGTTAACAAACATCTTACATCAAAAATTAACGTAGAATCCTAATAGTAGCAAGAAAGTTAAAAAAACATACCAAAAATATAAAATCATCTTCATTAAGGAATTGTAAAAAGGATGGTGTTTGATTGGATAGATTCATATCTGCAATAAACAATTTAAACTTACAAGTTATAAAGATGAACAGCATCCAACAAAAGTCATAGACAAACAACATTATAAAATAGACATCACTAACATCCCTTAAACTAAATCAGCACTTAAAAAACAAAAGTAGCAAATATTAACCGGATTATTTTTATAAAAACAAAGCACAAAACGAAAATCATCATCTCTCACAACAGTTAAGCAAATGAGCATCAACCAAAAATTATATGGTTGATTTATCAATCGTAATGTAGAAGACAAAATCACGAAGATGCTTGCACAAATTGTGACAGAGAATGCTATCAGTAACTTCATTTAAGTTAATGCAGTACTTAATCGATAAAAATACACCGGATTACAGCAACTATTATTTGCTTCAAGAAAGAATATGAAACGCCGTCAGTGACAAATACATACTCATAACATCAAATAATGATTAATCTAACATTTATAATACAAACAATAAATTCAGAGAAACAATACTTGGTTTTATAGCGTGTAATCTATATTATGCAATAGAACCTTGCCGATTTTGATAAGAAAGTTATTTGAGAAAACTTCCGAATATGTTTTCTGGAGCTTATATTCAATAATGGAGATGAAAAGTATATTAAATGAAGTTAATACAGATGTTACATTAACACTGGTTGGTTGAAATTAAGTTTTGTAAAATTTATACTTTACCCACTTTTACATTAAAACAGGGCAATTTTTGCACAGCAGCAACCACTGCTTGACTATAAATTTAAAATGTTAAATACGAAAAACTTATCTATTAATTTAATATATTTATATAATTAAAAATAGTTTTTAAATCCCGATATTAAAGATTATTATAAGTTAAATAAATAAACAATTACAAGTTAATAGATAAATATCTTATTTTCAACAATCCCAATACAATCTCACCTCTTCTTCTCTGGCGAAAAAACTCTACAGTTTCTTCTTCTTCAGACTTGACGATCAAATGTTTAAAGTTTTAGATCAGCTATTTTTTTGTTCTCTTGTGTATTTTACAGGTATGCTTTGACATGTTCCTTTCAGTTTCCTCATTTCAAATTATATAAACATCAAAATCATAATCTACTGATTTTAAAATATATAAACTTATATGAACTTGTTTTCTTTATTTTATAATAAGATTTATATCAACCTATTTAGTTACGTTTTAATTCATTCCATCTAAATAACAATCTGAAATATTATTGTTTCATAAATATTTGGTTGTAAGTTCTACGAATGATTTTAGAATTATTGTATGAACTGTCATGTAGTGTTGATACATTTGTTTTATCAATATTAATATTGATAAAATATTCTGCAATCAGTTTATAGTACTCATTTGTCTGATTTGTAAGTGAATATAGCCTTGTCTGCTGAAAAAAACTGAAGTTTGAAGTTGACACAAATATGGATATTTGAAAACTTTATTGCCATATAATATTTTTTATTATACAAGAATATAAATTTGATCTTACACAGTGTTAGATTCATATTGTTGGTTGTAGGGACCATATTGAAGTACACAACATATAAGTTTGGTCCTACAGAGTGTTGGATATTTTTTTATACCTTAAATAGAATGCTTTTCAGATACAATTGATTTTATGTTTTAGTATTTAACTGTTATTGTATTTTTTACTTTCAAATAGAGTTTATGATAATTATCAATGTTTCTGAATTGACAGACCTAAATGAAGGATTGGTAAGCTATATTCTTAGAACAAATTAGTTCAAATCACAATTGTATGCTAAAAACTGTATTTATAAAGTTAAAGATATATTAAATGTTGTGTATTTTATATACATAGGTTCTTCCAAGGATAATGAGTAACCAATTACCAAGAAAGTGTGAAGTAATAAAGTTGGTTGATTATACGGGTTTTAAGTATAAGATTGCAGTACAGATCATCGGTCATAAAAGTAAGAGGATAAACGGGGCAGAATGGACTCGGTTTGTTGAAACTTATAGAAATAACAACATAGACAAGTTGTGTTTAAAAAACTTGAAGGAAGCAAAATTTGAGATAAATGTTTTGAACAATGAGGGATTGGAGATTAGAAACGATGGCTCGAACAGAGATTATGTTCATGGTTGCTTGATACAGGCTGAAGAAGAAACATACGGCAAGCAGGTTAAAAATTGCTACCTTATTTTTATATATTGTCAGTGTATCTTTTGGACTGTTAGAAAAACTTCTAATTTATATTTTGTATCATATATAAAATCTAATATCACATTTCTGAAATGTATGAAAATTATAGCATTTACCACACGGTTTGCTGAAGCTGTTGTCGGAGAGGTATTTAGTTTAGATTTTTTTCTTTTTCATTACCAATGGGGAATCTTTCTACAAAAAAAGATATCTGGCAAAACGCAATTCGTCGAGTTCAATCCAAGGTGCACCTTGCCTTTTTTCAGGTAGCTTTCTTACGCCTATTCAGCTAGGGGGCCATTGGAGTTATCTGCGTCGAGTGTGTCGATTGAAAGAAAGAAGAGAGACAACTCAAATGTCAGCTCGGAAATAGAAAGAGTCGTGCCGAAAAAGTGGAATGCTTCTAAGATCCATCGCTTGATTTTTCTGCATGCACTGCTTCCAAAATGCAGAGAGACCTTCGAGGACAGATCCAGGTTGGTTGGTCTTGAAAGTCATGGGAGAGGCAGGCTAAGTGAAATAATATACTAGGTCTACTATAGAATCTTATGAATCAAGCACGGCACACTTTCTATCTCTCCTCTGTTATTAAAAATTGATAACTTGGTTGCAAAAGTACATGGACCAAAGCAGAGTAGTAAAGTTTATGTGTATTATGTTTTCTCTCCTGAAAACAAAAGGGGATTGGCTGCTGGTTTTATGGGACCAGGATGGACAACTTTTTGCTTTGAAAATGACATTGAGGAAAGCTGCCAACTGTTGTTTCAATGGATGGGAAGTACTCCTGAAGACAACTTTAACTTCACTGTGAATGTTTTTAACAAAGACGGGATTGGACTTCACGGGGAGACTAACATCACTGCAGCCGTACCAATCACCAACACCGCAAAAAGCGTCCACATTATAAAAACAGTTTGAATACCATGTTTTAGAGACACACAGCTTGGTATTTACATATCTACTTTTAGTATGGTTGATTTTACTTATAATGTTGGATCTATCTGTTATTACTTAAAGTATAGGTTGTTTTGAATGAATAACTAAAGAAAGAATTTTCCTTTACAGGCAATACTGAGGAACTTTGTTCGAGAACACCAGCTAAATGATTATCGTAGAGCTATGCTGTCATTTGGTCATGTGAAGTTTTTGGTACAGCTGGTTGTTAGGAGAGATCCTAGAAGACCTGACGACAACAACCATCTAGTGATGCATACAAACTGGCAGCGTATCATGGATGAAACGAGAATATCTGAGGGGAAAAAGCTGAGGTTTGAGATAGTCGAAGAAAAAAGTGTAACAGGAGATAAAATACACTTTGAAGTTTGTTGACATAGTCTTTGAACATCTTTTCAGCCTTTAATAATTTATGTTTTAGTTGACATATTTGATGGACAAATTTCTTCTTTGAAAACTAACTTAAGAATGAAGTTATGTAGTCTTAGTATATACTTTCAAAACTTGTGGTTTTACCTTTTTATATTTTTCAAGTAAACATTACTATATTTTGCATCTAAACATTATTATTTCCATTACATTTCCTGGTCACTCAACAAAAAGAAATATAAGACTCAAAATTAATAAAATAGTATACAACTTGTAATTACAAATAACAGTGTTTTAAAAATCTGCTCCTACCAAAGGGACAAACTCAACATTTGTTTCGCTAAACTTTTCTAAGAAACGTCTGTTGAAGACAACCATTGTTGAAAAAAAGGTCTGTTAAATCAAACAACCTCAGCTCATGAGCCAAACAAACTCTGCTGATGAACCAAAAGGTATGTTATGACAAAGGTTGCTGAAGCAAGGTCTGCTAAGGAGAACCTATGTTGATGAAGCAAAATGTATGATGAACCTAAGTTCTGTTGTGCACCAACAGATAGTACACAATTCAACAGAAGATCAATAATATAAGATCTTTAACAGATGATGATCAACAGCTCATAAAGTCTGTTGAAGCACGCTATAACAGTGCTTAGCCTTTAACAGGTCTTTAACAGTGCTTAGGGGTTAACAGATGTTAGCATGCTATAACAGTGCTTAGCCTCTAACAGATGTTAATGTATCTCAGACCCCAAAATTTTTCCGACTAACCAATTGATTAAATTTTCATTCATCAATCTAACAATAATATACAACCCTACTACTTATCCAGTCCATCAATATCACCAAAAATGTATATAATGTATAATAACAATATTATATAACAAACAAAAGGTTAACCTTACTTGATAATCAAACCGTACACATTACATACCATATTCATCATTGTAGCCCTTACAAACCAAACTTTTAACCACAGTTTGTTAAAACAACAGTTAACAGACATAAATATAAACCACAAGGATTCTTCAAAAATAAGTGGTTTCTACTTATCTCTCATAAGAATTGTTTTTTCATAAGCATCTAATTGTTAAGCTTAGTCAGCTTCTTCCGGGTTCTTCTAACATTAGTGGATAGCTCACCAACATTGACAACTTCAGCATCTTGAGCCATCCGCTTTCCAATGGGACTTGATTCAGAATCCTTTTCAACTTCAACGGCTAAAGAGTCAGCCGTAACAGAGACAGCATCCTTGCAACAGATCACAAAACAACTATTGATCTCATTTAATAAAATAATGAACTCTTTTTAAACATACTTTAAAATTAAATAGTCACCCTTGAAGTTCGTTCAGCAGACACCTGGGAAGATTCTGAATGGTTAACATCATTAACGTCAACTACCTCTTGAGTAACCTAAAGGATCATAATATATGATATCATATAAAAAAAGTGCAGAATCCAGTGTTTAAAACTCAAAAGAAAAATAAATAGATTGAAAGAGTAATTTTATATGCTACCTCATCAGTATTTTCATCACCATTACCATCTCTACCAACCAACTCAGCAATTATTACTGGATCATCACATGTTTTTTGCACAGTATAAACACGATAGTCATTTTTAAGATTGAACTCTGAAACATCAATCTTAAAAGCAGCCTTCTTATCAACCAATCGAAATATCTCATGAGGGAATCCAGTATCATTGGCCTTAACCTGCCTCTCTCTTATGTCACTCGCGGCTAATCCAAGAAGCTTCTGAACATCTCTATCAAACATAACAAAAGAAACACTACCACTCTCATCCTGCACCCGCACTTGCACCTTGAACCTGAAATATACACAACTAATTAAGTAAACTGCAAAACTATATTCAAATATCAGTCTTAGAATGTTACTTATATAAATATAACGCTAAATAATCATCATTGCTTACTTCGTGGTGATCGATGTACATTCACTATGACATTTGGGACAAACTAAAGAAGTCGCAGGCAATCGAACAATATCATCTGAAACATTTTCAACATTCTGCAAGTATTCACTTTTACCCATCACCTTCTTGAAACACTTACGACATGCAGCATAAAACCAACCATACTCTTCTTGCACAATCTTAATTGTCGCAACCACAACACAAGACATTTCCTATAAAAACACAAGACACTTCCTGTAAAAACATGCAGGTGACAAACCAAACAAATAACCAAACTATATAAAAAGATGTGAAACCTTTTCTATCTCACTAATCTCATCAACATGTTTCTTCACACCATCAGTTAGAAAATTTTTATGCAATGGAAAAACACTCTGAGATGATAGTATTGTTTGAGAAGTAGAACCACTCACGTGTCCAAACTTCAGTGTAAGCCTTTTGAATACCACAAATGATTAGAATTAGTATACAAATAACATGAAACCAAGTATTTGACTTGAACATCTATATACAAGAGAAATTACATTGACAAATTACCTCATCCTTAGCTCATTAACTTCATCAATTTCTTCATTCAGAAAAATTCGTAATGCAAACTTATCACTTTGAACAGTATATTCACCTACATGGAAAAGTTTATAGATATTTAATGTACACATGTCTTTATATTTCCAGAAATAAACAGTATAGTTATGATTTGCAGAAAGTAACAAAAATACATTTCCATTCCTTACACTTTCCATGATGTGTAACAACCATCACATGCTCATGAGGTGGGATTTTAGGAATAAAGTCCTTAATCTGCAGAGCATAATCATTCCACACAGTACACCGCAAAACCTTACCCCTACATGAAAAGAATATTCATATGACGATATACTAAAGACTAATTTATGACCATTTCTTTACAAATCTCTAATATCAAAACAACATTGAATGAATAAAAACTGAAAATCAAAGGAAAATTATGACATTTATTAAAGTAGCAAATGAGCCATAAATTAACTACTATATTCACTAAGAATAAACTGTAGACCTCATTTATTACCATGATTCAGCATTAGATACAAACACTATAGATCTTATTTATTACCATTACCATGATCACACATTAAATACCAACATTCTTCATCTTATTTATTAACATCATTAAATACAAACAATGATCAGTACATGACTACACATGTAAACAACAACTTACTCCAAGTCTTCAATATCAAAATTCATCTTCTTAGTCTCATTTGGAGGTCGATCAAATATTTCAAGATCTCCACAACAAATCACAGATTCAGCAACATCTATATGATCACATTATGCAAGAATATAAGTAAAACTCTCTAATATTATACAAGCAAGACATGATTACAAAAATATACACTACCAACACTCAAAGCATTTAACGCCTCTCCTTGAAGAATATCTTTATAAGCTCTGAAGTTGAAACCATACTCAACACCTTGCCAATCTCTCACAGGAGTAATAGTTGTGCATCTATAAAAGTTGATTTTATAAGGCTGCACTACTACTTTATATAAATCTTTATTCTCACTAACACCAAATTTCGACAGAATCACAACAGCATCTTCTTGAAGCTGTCCATCAAAAATAGGTATTAGATGACTCTTAATACCTACTTGAATCTTAGCACCCTGAAGAACATTTAAAGAAAGTATCTTCTTAGCATACACCACTACATTCTCTAATAAAACGAAAAGCAGAGATACAAATTACCTTTTCATCAATGAAGATGAGATCCATCTTGTAACCCATTTTCGAATAATTCTCGCTTTCGTGTTCAACATATCTTTTCCAGGATTCAAATCGTTAATAAAACTAAGATTGTTACTGTAAACTGATATTGACATGCTTCTAATTCGGAATTCGGATTGTGATTAAATTTTAAATTTCAAAATCAGAGAAGATGAAAGCGTGATGAAATATGAAGAGGGAAATGAGAAGAAAAGCCTTATATAAGAAGGATGATTGTAACAACTCTCAAATAAACCGACACCCTCATAATATTTCTGACATCCTATTATATTTTAAAATGTCCCAATATGTCTTTAAATACACCCCGTATGTGAAAAACCGAGCCCGAAATACATTAAATAGTATTTAAAATAAATAAAAATTGAAATCTAGGGCTGAGGCGGGCCGCGTAGACCCACCCCAATCCTTACGCGGACGGTATAAGGGTTAGAACCGAATTCCTTTGATTTTCTTAAGTTCAAGCGGGCCGCGTAAGACCCACGTTAAGTTTACGCGGGTCGCAAGAGATCAACAACGCGGAGACACCCCAGGCCGACACGTGTCATCATCGTGTCGAGTCTATATGCTGATCCAGACGACCTACACGTTGACCCGGAGTCAACGCGGGCCACGTAAGCCCCTGCGTACATCTGCGCGGGCCGCGAGAGAACCAAGTTCAGCAAGTATAAATAGAACGCATCGGATTTCATTTCAATTCGATCACAATTCATTTCTCAATCACAATTTCTGATTATAGGCTTTATAAAGCGGGTATTATACCCCTAATTAGCAAGGTTCTTCTCCGTTGTAAGTATTATAAACCCAGTTTCGTAATAGATACGCTGCCCGATTGATTTAGGGTTCCGTAATAACTGTCGTGGTTCTGCCCGACGTAGTTGTTGGAATACCGCCTCGGGGAGGGTATCATTAATATTTTCAAAGGGTTATGATACTAACCTAGGTACATTTGTATAAATTATAGATTATTCCCAGGAAATTCTTACGCGAAGTCTAAGATAGCAATGTGAGCTTATCCAATTTTTGTTAACCTTTTTGTAATACTTTACAAAACCTTAATGCTTTACAATATGATTAAGCGGTGATTGAGTCTTTGTAGTTCTTCAATTACTGCCGGTATGTTGGGGTTTTGTATACAAAATTTACTACTGCGAGTAGTAAGTCGGGATGACAGTACGTTACCATTGGACAACGAGTTAGCCAATGTGTAATATGACCTGCAAGTCAGGATTGACAGTACTGAATGAGTAATTTTGTAGAAATAAACAATGTGATCGCTCTCAATACTGTTTTAATTGATAAAATGTTTCTTGATTAAACTGGGATTCACTCACCAGTATTTCCAACTGACAAATGTTTTTAAAACGCGTTTCAGGTAACACAATGTGATAGCCAATTAGTAAAAAGCTAGCTGGAGAGCACTGAAGGCTTGGGAAAAATGTGGTTATAAAAGTTACCTAATAAACGATGTTTTAAATTCAATAAAATAGGGTTTATCCCTATAAATGCATTGTAATAAGAAACTTGGGTTTTACCCATGTGATTATTAATATTAAATGTGGTGGTTTTACTCTGATAAACATTTCCTAACTACGGTCCTGATGTAATTTCCGCTGCCAAATTAACCAACTGATACCACCAAAACTCTGAGTTCGCGTCCGCCCGTTCTCGGGACAGATAAGGGATCGGGGGTTGCGACAGAAGGTGGTATCAGAGCCTAGCCACTGTTCTGAGCCAAAGAAGTGTTCTGCTGACACTTAAATTCTAAATTTTTGTTAGGAAATAAATTACGGAAATAAGTGCATAACTGTAATTATTTGTTATGTGTTATTTAACTATTTGTTTGTTTACAGTATGAGAGATCAAGGACCCTTAGACATGAGTCGTCAGTTGTCTGATTCACCTAGGAGTGAAGGTACCTCTTCACAGCCTGCCCTTTCTGGGTATTCTGCTGATCAGGAAGAAGGGATGTTTGCCTTTAAAGCTCAGTCAGAAGAGCCATTCCCTCATAAGAAACGAGGATGGTTCAGTAAGGAAGCCTTTGCACGTAGGAAAAGAATGCGAAAGTTGCAACAGCAAAGAGTTTTAGCAGCTGCTAAGCGAAAGACAGATGCCCATACACAGGATATGCTTAATAGAAGCCTAGCAAATTTCCATATCCTAGCTACAACTGCTGCTGACCCAAGTCTGGAACAACTAGTAGCCCCACAACCACTAATCCCAGACCAACCCATGGAGATCGAAAACCCTGAAAACCAAGTGGAGATGCATGACTTTAACCCAGAAGAAATCCCTAGGGTACCTGCACCAAACCCCCTAGACCCAAATTACGACCCCTGGTGGGACGACAATAGGGACTTTGTGCAACGTTACCCGATACATGAAGACACACCCATACAGAACATAGGAGCCTATCCAGGTATGGACCCTTTAGATCCCTATTACCATGATAACTACATTAGGGAAATCTTAGAAGATCCTTACCGATTTCAGGCACTTTCACCCCCATATCAAGAACCCGCACCCCAGATTCCGAACCCAGTCCTAGAACCTACACCTCCAATGAGTGCAGAAAATGTACAAGAACTTAGGACTTTTGGGGAGGAAATTTTAGAAAGCAGTGAGAGAATGCGTCAGGTGGGAGAGCGTCTCTTATGGAAATACGACGAGCGCAATATGGATTTCTGGATAAATCCATATCCGTAGATGTGATGGTAGGAGATGGTAATAGTAATAATAATATAATATAATAAAATAAAAATAAAATAACATATGTGTGTACAGATGCATATTACTATTAGTGTGATTCTATTTCGATTGGTATTGTAATTTTTATTTCAGTACTAGTGTGTAATAGATGCATAATAGTATATGAAAATAGAGTAAAAGTCATAATGATCGATGTTTTTGGCTAGATTGCGTATCATGTGATTAACTATATTAAATATTATCTTGTGATATTAATATGGGGTAAATGTTTAAAATTCAGATGGCCGATGAAGGAAATCAAGGAAATCTGAATAATGATAACCAGAGTAACATTAACGTGATTAATGAGAATCCAAGCATCAATAACAATGGAACCCAAATGGATAATAGTGTTGTTCAACATATAGTGGCACAAGGAATCATAGATGCAATGCCATTTATTATTCAAACGATTCAAGAAGCGAATAATAAAAGTACGCATAGCAGTAAGCGACCAATCGAACCCGAAAACAGCGTGAACAATGGACCTGTACTTCAAATACCCATTCCCAAAAGGAGAAGAACCGTGTATTACGGTTGTTCTTATAAAGAATTCTGGTCTTGTAAACCAATGGAATTCTCGGCCAACGAAGGGGCCATTGCAACCCTACGCTGGATAGAGAAGACTGAGGCAGTCTTAAGAATAAGCAAGTGTGCTGAAGAAGATAAGATATCCAGGTATGGACCCTTTAGATCCCTATTACCATGATAACTACATTAGGGAAATCTTAGAAGATCCTTACCGATTTCAGGCACTTTCACCCCCATATCAAGAACCCGCACCCCAGATTCCGAACCCAGTCCTAGAACCTACACCTCCAATGAGTGCAGAAAATGTACAAGAACTTAGGACTTTTGGGGAGGAAATTTTAGAAAGCAGTGAGAGAATGCGTCAGGTGGGAGAGCGTCTCTTATGGAAATACGACGAGCGCAATATGGATTTCTGGATAAATCCATATCCGTAGATGTGATGGTAGGAGATGGTAATAGTAATAATAATATAATATAATAAAATAAAAATAAAATAACATATGTGTGTACAGATGCATATTACTATTAGTGTGATTCTATTTCTATTGGTATTGTAATTTTTATTTCAGTACTAGTGTGTAATAGATGCATAATAGTATATGAAAATAGAGTAAAAGTCACAATGATCGACGTTTTTGGCTAGATTGCGTATCATGTGATTAACTATATTAAATATTATCTTGTGATATTAATATGGGGTAAATGTTTAAAATTCAGATGGCCGATGAAGGAAATTAAGGAAATCTGAATAATGATAACCAGAGTAACATTAACGTGATTAATGAGAATCCAAGCATCAATAACAATGGAACCCAAATGGATAATAGTGTTGTTCAACATATAGTGGCACAAGGAATCATAGATGCAATGCCATTTATTATTCAAACGATTCAAGAAGCGAATAATAAAAGTACGCATAGCAGTAAGCGACCAATCGAACCCGAAAACAGCGTGAACAATGGACCTGTACTTCAAATACCCATTCCCAAAAGGAGAAGAACCGTGTCTTACGGTTGTTCTTATAAAGAATTCTGGTCTTGTAAACCAATGGAATTCTCGGCCAACGAAGGGGCCATTGCAACCCTACGCTGGATAGAGAAGACTGAGGCAGTCTTAAGAATAAGCAAGTGTGCTGAAGAAGATAAGATATTGTTTGCTTCTAATATGTTTAAGAATTCAGCACTAGAATGGTGGAACACTATCCTCCAATCAAGAGGAAGTGATAGAACCTACAATATGGAATGGGAAGAATTTAAGAACAAGGTAGAAAGGAAATTCTGCCCACCCAATGAGAAGGAACAGATAGCAAACAAATTCCTAAACCTTAGGATGACTGGTGTGGATAGTAAGGGATATACTAAAATATTATTCGAATATGCTAGAATAGTGTCAACTCTTACTTCACCAGAACCAGTATTAATCTCCCGTTATATCTGGGGATTAATCGGGGAAATAAGACACGTAGTCAAGGCAGCTAGACCTCAAACCATAGAAGAAACTGTAGAATTAGCAAATACCTTGACAGATGAATTAGTCCGTACCCGAGAAGAAGATCAAAGGAGGAACCTAACCCAAAAGCTCACGCAGGAATTTCGTTCTGGAAATTTTAATCGTGGGAAAAATATAGGTTCTACCTCTACACCTTACTCTAAGAATTGCAAAAGAAAGCATTCAGGAAGATGCTCTATATACTGTAACTTTTGCAAAATATCGGGACACAAGGAAGAAAATTGTAGGAAGAAAGCTAAGAACAGGATATGTTACAACTGCGGAGAACAAGGTCATATCAAGCCTAATTGCCCGAAATTAGCTCCAGCTACAAACAACAAGAATACTCAAAATGCTTGAGCATTTGTTCTAACTGCAGATGAAGCTAAGATGATTCCAGATGTCATAGCTGGTACGTTTTTAGTTAATGATGTTTTTGCTAAAGTATTATTTGACTCTGGTGCAAACCAAAGTTTTATTAATACATCATTTTGCAAATTTCTAAATTAATCATTAACTAAACTACCACTAGAATGCTTAGTAGAGACAGCTAATGGAGAAACCGTTAGGATTTCTGAAATCTTGCAGGGAGCCAGCATAGAAATTTTAAATCAGAAATTTATTGCAAACCTTTATCCCATGAATCTGGCAGGATTCGATGTTGTTTTAGGAATGGATTGGTTAATAGCCAATAAAGCCAGTATTTTATGTGATCAAAAGTCAATCCAAGTAAATTCACCAAAAGGTAAAATGATCACAATTAAAGGAAATAAACCATCTAGATCCACAAAATTCATCTCTGTGATGAAAACTGCAAGTTAATTAAGAAAAGGTTCTATAGTGTATTTGATTTCCATAATCACTAACACTAAAGGAAAAGAACTAAAAGAAATCCCAGTAGTGTCTCAGTTTTCAGATATATTTCCAGAAGAATTTCCAGGGCAACCTCCAGATAGGGAAGTTGAATTCAGAATCCATTTAATACCAGGAACAACACCAATTGCCAAAGCACCCTACCGTTTGGCACCCGTTGAATTGCAGGAACTGAAGAAACAATGGGATGAATTGTTAGAAAAATGATTTATACAGTCAAGCTCATCACCATGGGGAGCGCCGATATTGTTTGTTAAAAAGAAGGACGGATCAATGTGTATGTGCATTGACTACCGTGAATTAAACAAGGTTACGATTAAGAACCGGTACCCATTACCGAGAATCGATGATCTATTTGATCAACTACAAGGAGCTCGATTTTTCTCTAAAATTGATTTAAGGTCAGGATATCATCAATTAAAGGTACTGGAAGAGGACATTCCTAAGACCGCATTCAGAACAAGGTATGGCCATTATGAATTTACTGTCATGCCATTTGGTTTAACCAATGCCCCAGCTGCATTTGTGGACATAATGAACCGAATATGTAAGCCATATTTGGATAAATTCATAATCGTTTTCATAGATGATATTCTCATTTACTCTAAGAATAAAGAAGATCATGCAAAGCATTTGCACGCACTTTTAAGTTTATTAAGAAAGGAAAAGCTTTATGCTAAATTTTCTAAGTGCGAATTTTGGTTAGAACAGATACAGTTTCTTGGACATTTAGTTAATCATGAAGGAATTCATGTAGATCCCACAAAGATTGAGGCGATTACTAAATGGAAAACCCCTGAGTCACCAACCGAGGTTAGAAGTTTCTTAGGATTGGTTGGTTATTATAGAAGATTTATTCAAGATTTTTCTAGAATAGCCATTCCTTTAACCAAGCTAACCTGTAAATCTGTTAAGTTTGAATGGGGATTAAAACAAGAAGAAGCATTTAGAATCCTTAAGCATAAATTAACCCATACACCCATACTAGCATTACTAGAAGGAGCTGAAGACTTTGTAGTCTATTATGACGCTTCTAAATTAGGTTATGGATGTGTATTAATGCAACGCCAAAAGGTTATAGCTTATGCATCTAGACAACTTAAGAATCATGAAGAGAATTACTCAACCCATGATCTAGAGTTAGGAGCAATATTTTTTGCCCTTAAGATTTGGAGACATTACTTGTATGGTAGTAAGTTTACTGTATTCACTGATCATAAGAGTTTAAGATATATTTTCAAGCAAAAAGAGTTGAATATGAGACAAAGACGCTGGATGGAGATGCTTAGTGACTATGATTGTGATATCCAATATCACGAAGGAAAAGCAAATGTAGTGGCAGATGCTTTAAGCTGAAAGTATCATGAAAAGCCAAAAAGGATACGTTCTCTTAAATTAAATCTACAAGTAGATTTAAATGATCAAATAAGAGAAGCACAAGAATCAGTAATCAAGGAAGATATTGAAAAACTAAAAGGTATGCTAAAAGAATTAGAACAAGGAGCAGATGGAATTTGGAGATTCCATGAAAAGAGAATGTGGATACCTAAATTAGGAAACCTACGTCATCATATATAAGAAGAAGCCCATAAGTATAAGTATACGATGCATCCAGGAAATGATAAAATGTACCAAGATTTAAGAAAGAATTTTTGGTGGATAGGAATGAAAAAGGACTTAGCAGCCTATGTTTCTAAATGTTTAACCTGTTCACAAGTCAAAGCTGAACACCAGAAACCCTCAGGTCTATTACAACAATTAGAAATGCCAGTGTGGAAATGGGAATTGATAACAATGGATTTTGTTACTAAATTACCCAAAACAAAGAAAGGCAATGATACAATCTGGGTGATTGTAGATAGGCTAACCAAGACATCTCATTTTCTACCAAAGAAAGAAACTTTCAGTATGGAACAGTTAGTTAAGTTGTATGTAAATGAAATTGTTTCCTTACATGGAATTCCTTTATCAATTGTTTCTGATAGGGATAGCTGATTTTGTCACACCCCGAAATTATCAGAGCTTGCGTGACTGGACTGGTATCTTCATTGCACAGCGGAAGCAAAAAGTTAAGTCTTTTAGAAAATGAACGCCCGCTAAGTACTCGACTCCACATGGTTCTCCTATTCCAACCGTGCCTTAACTTGAAATGCAACCTGAGAAAGAAACATGCGAAAAATCAACAAAAAGTTGAGCGAGTTCATAGTTTGTTTGTAAAAGATTTGAAATAAATCTTTTGAATAACCGGTTTGCGAAGTAATATCGAGAAAACGAATTTAGAAATCATTTTCTTGTCAAGTTATATGGAAACTTTGTATTTGTAATGTTCGTATAACCGTCAATGCCCACCCTGACTTTGACTCCATACCCACATAACCTTATGCTTTGAATATGTATAAAACATGGTGTTTAATTTGTATAAATCAAGTATTTCTGTAAGGATGTATGTATAAACCTTTGAAATATGTCTGTATGTATAAATGTCCCTGGTATGTAGCAATAAGGTGCAGGGAAACTCAAACCTAGCAAATTTGTTACCGGGCTTCCGGCTGGAAGACACAGTCACCACTATGGGCCGCCCCGGCCTCACGGGTGTGGGCTTGCTACACCCAAATAGATCTATCACTCTTGTGTCCCTCGGTCCTATAATAAGGATTAATGGCCTCAAGTGTTGTGCCCACCCTTCACATGATCTAGTCTAGTAGTAAAACCCTCCTTAAGCTAACCATACCATGTATAAAAATGTCTGTAATAGTTGTAACATACTTGGTACTCGTTCTCACCAAGAGTGCTTTTTGTATTTTTGTATTCTCAAATTTCATCATACTTGGTACTCGTTCTCACCAAGAGTGTTTCTTGTTATTATATCATTTGTAAACATTGTAATATGTATTTTACCCCAGCCTCTAAGGCTGAACCTCCCCAGCCTCTAAGGCTGAACCTCTAGTATAATCCATTCGTAACATAATTTAGAAATATGAGTTTTCGTTCGTTCAAAACTTTGTATGTTCTTGCCAAACGTGCATGTCTTTCCACCCCGAAAACATTTATAAAAATGTAAAACCGTAAAAAGATGTGGTTATGAACTCACCTGAATTGCCTTGTGCAAAGCTAGCTAATTACGACTTCGTGATGTCGTTTCCAAGATGTGACTCGCTAGCGTGCATTCTACAATATTCCTAACACGGAATATCTTATAAGTTTCTAAATAAATACGGTAACTAAACTACGTGTCACCGAGCTTTACCGAATCGTTAACCGAACGATCCGTTGATATGTTGTTAACTTAATAAAAACAATTAAGTTATATTTGTTAAGTTTCGTTTACTAAGTCTAGAAAATACTTAGTTTTCGAGAAATTCGAATATATAAATATTTATAAAAATATA
Source organism: Helianthus tuberosus (assembly GCA_030545235.1). NCBI lineage: Eukaryota > Viridiplantae > Streptophyta > Magnoliopsida > Asterales > Asteraceae > Helianthus > Helianthus tuberosus. The sequence continues at coordinate 80,832,177 of CM060395.1, forward strand.
AATATATCGATAGGATAGTGTTTGTCGTTCCGAGATGTCGTATGTGTATAAAAGAATATTCGTATGAAAATAATATATAATAACTTGTATTATATATATCACGTCTTGTGTATATTTGCCAAAAATATACGTATGTGCCGTTTAGGCGTATAAAATAAATAGGAAAAGTTATATTTATTTTATAAAAGAATCGTCGTTGAAAGTTTGAAATAAATATATAAACTATATTTATTTTTATCAAAACGAATTCGTGTTGTTGAATATTTCGAATAAATATATACACTATATTTATTTTAGTAAAAGAATCGTTTTGTCGTTGATTGTTGAAATAAATATACACTATACTTATTAGTTGTGAATAACATCGAATCGTCGTTTTTAGCGAGTTGTAAAGTATCGTCGATATTTGTATTTTTGTTAAAAGATCACTTGAATTCCGATAGTTCATTTTTAGTTTTACGGATTTTCTCGAAAAACGGGCAGAGTTTCCTCTGTTTTTGGACGTCCCGGACAACCCAGTTGTCGTTATATTTTTCCAAATTCAATCAAAGTTCAATAATCAATGTAAACACCATATCTAGTTTTAGTCAAAGTATCAAAACTACACTAATATTTAGTCGAATCGGGTCGAGCTCGTTCACGTTAGTAAATAATAAAAGTTAATAAATAATGATCGTGTCCTAAATCTTTTACCGAATCTTCGTGTCGATCAGTTGACTGAGTTTGACCGAGTCAATCGAACCACGAACCGAACCGCTCCCAAAACTAAGTCCGACCGAGCTTGACTGCCTTTGACCAGCTGACCCGTATCGCTCCGGTGTTGACCGCGTTTGACTCGAACCCAAAACTGACCCGAAACGACCCGTTTGACCTGTTGACTGAGCCGGACCATGACCCGATGATCCGAACCAAACCTCGACCCCGAACCATCTAGTTGAAACTGAACCGAGCCACTCTCTTGAATCTGACCCGGAACCCAAACTGTATGCGAGACAGAACTCAAACCAGAACTTGAATCAACATCAAAATAACTGAGTAAACACTCACCTTTGTTACCGTCGCCGTCGGAACAAAACACCGCTGCTGCCAACGGCGGTTCGTCACCGGGCATCCACTCCACCGCTACTCTTCACTCTTACCGGTTTCTCTCTTTCTCTATCTACGTCTGTCTTTCTCTCTCTCTCCGTCCCTGTATGTCATCGCCGCACCACCACCAGACGGTGGTGGTGGTTGTTGTCGTCCCTGGTTGCACATCAGTGGAGAGGAGGAGAGAAGAAGAAGGGGGTTTGCTGTGTCGTTGCTCAGAACCACCACCACTGTCGCCGCTCACGGCGGCGTGCTGCTGCCGAGATCGGAACCGAGAGGGGAGGGGTGTTGGTGTTTGAAGGAAATGAAGTGTTGTGTGTATGTGGGTTTGTATGTAATCGAGATAGAGAGGCAGAGAAATGTTGCTGTCTGATTTTTGTGTGTATAAACTGAGAGAGACTTGAGAGTTTTGGGTATGGAGGTGTAATGCAAATGTGCCAAGGAGATGTCTTATGTATATATTAGGAAAAGAAAATAATAATTATGGATTAGTATTTATTGGGAAAGGGTGTGTCCGAATTCCGAAAAGTATAAGGGAGGTTGAAAGGAAATGGGACCCTTGCTTGTGTTGTCTTACAACATGATTCATTGCATTCTTAATAAAATAATGTATTAAAAAAATAAAGCATGCGTGTGTAATATTTATTGTTTTCTATAATGTGTGGGAACATGATGGCAATGCTTTACAGATGGAAATGTTGAAAAGCAAGATTCAAACGTCCTGTTTGTGATAAGTTGTGTATAAATAATATAAGGTTTCAAAGTAAAAGAAAAAGCAGGTGGAAATCGATCTGGGATGTTTGGTATATGTCTTTTTAAAATGGAGATATGGATGTAAAGAGATTTAGTGGGATTTTAATAAGAGATATTATAAGATTTAGTGGAGACTTTTGCAGATTTAGAATATTTGACAAGATTTTGTAGATCTTGTGTATTATGCACGGTTTTAGGCTTGTGGGTTTTGGGCTTGGGCTCAAGGCCCACAAGCTCAATCCCTGTGTTTAAGCGGCCCGTAACTTCTACGAGACCTAATGTCGCAACCCAAACTCCATAAGTGTCGAAAGAATAAATTCAAAAATTAAAAGGCGTAAAATAGTGGCGTTTGTCGTGTGACGCGTTCGTTTGTCGATTACGGTAATAATCGCGAAAAATTATATCGTTGTCGTCTTTAATCCGTTTTTCGATCCGGTTTCGACTGTAATTACTAAAATTTTATTACGGAGCTAAATACAGCGTAAAAATTTAATATTTTTCAGCGCTGTCAGTATTTTGTCCGGTTTCAGTTCGTTGTCGTTTGATGTTCCGCAGATTCCACGCGAATCTTCATACGCGTGTTGTAAAGTCGAATTGACGTTCCTAGGCACTCCAAAGGCCTAATTAAGTTAGTTTGCGTCGTAAACACTATTTATTATCGTGTTAATCATCTGTTAATCACGTAATTAGGAGCCGTAAATTACCGGTTGTCACAGATTTACCTCTCATTTTTTGTCAAGTTTTCAAAAGGCAATGGGAACCAAGTTAAATTTGAGCACGGCTTATCATCCTTAAACGGATGGACAAAGTGAAAGGACAATTCGGACAATGGAGGACATGCTTAGAGCTTGTGTAATTGATTTTGGAGGTAATTGGGACGATCACTTACCTTTAATAGAATTTTCTTATAATAATAGTTATCACACAAGCATCAATGTTGCACCATTCAAAGCACTTTATGAACGAAAGTGCCGAACCCCAGTCTGTTGGGCAGAAATTGGGGAAAAGCAACTATCTGGACCTGAGATAGTGCAAGAAACAACTGACAAGATTATTCAAGTCAAGGAACGATTGAAAGCAGCACGTGATCGACATAAAAGTTATGCCGATAACCGACGCAAGCCATTGGAATTTCAAGTAGGAGATAAAGTATTATTAAAGGTCTCTCCTTGGAAAGGAGTAGTAAGATTCATCAAACGGGGAAAGCTAAGTCCCAGGTATATTGGACCTTTTGAGATTATTAGAAGAATAGGACCTGTAGCCTATCAGCTACAACTACCAAAGGAAATGGCAGGAATACATGATGTATTTCATGTATCTAATCTCAAAAAGTGTTTAGCTGATGAATCACTAGTAGTGCCTCTTAAGGATATAGAGGTAAATGAACAACTCAAATTTGTAGAAAAGCCTCTACAGATTGAAGACAGGAAAGTCAAGAACCTCAAGCATAAGAGACTAGTTCTGGTCAAAGTAAAGTGGGACTCCAAAAGAGGACCTGATTATACATGGGAGCTTGAATCAGAAATGCAAAGGAAATATCCGCACTTGTTCCAGTAGATCTCAAGGATGAGCTCTAAAACAAGTTGAGGAGGATGTAACAACTCTCAAATAAACCGACACTCTCATAATATTTCCGACATACTATTATATTTTCAAAAATGTCCTAATATGTCTTTAAATACACCCCGTATGTGAAAAACCGAGCCCGAAATACATTAAATAGTATTTAAAATAAATAAAAATTGAAATCTAGGGCTGAGGCAGGCCGCGTAGACCCACCCCAATCCTTACGCGGGCGGTATAAGGGTTAGCACCGGATTCCTTTGATTTTCTTAAGTTCAAGCGGGCCGCGTAAGACCCATGTTAAGTTTACGCGGGCCGCAAGAGATCAACAACGCGGAGACACCCCAGGCCGACACGTGTCATCATCGTGTCGAGTCTATATGCTGATCCGGATGAGCTACACGTTGACCCGGAGTCAACGCGGGCCGCGTAAGCCCCTGCGTACATCTACGCGGGACGCGAGAGAACCAAGTTCAGCAAGTATAAATAGAACGCATCGGATTTCATTTCAATTCGTTCACAATTCATTTCTCAATCACAATTTTTGATTATAGGCTTTATAAAGCGGGTATTATACCCCTAATTAGCAAGGTTTTACTCCGTTGTAAGTATTATAAACCCAGTTTCGTAATAGATACGCTGCCCGATTGATTTAGGGTTCCGTAATAACTGTCGTGGTTCTGCCCGACGTAGTTGTTGGAATACCGCCTCGGGGAGGGTATCATTAATATTTTCAAAGGGTTATGATACTAACCTAGGTACATTTGTATAAATTATAGATTATTCCCAGGAAATTCTTACGCGAAGTCTAAGATAGCAATGTGAGCTTATCCAATTTTTGTTAACCTTTTTGTAATACTTTACAAAACCTTAATGCTTTACAATATGATTAAGCGGTGATTGAGTCTTTGTAGTTCTTCAATTACTGCCGGTATGTTGGGGTTTTGTATACAAAATTTACTACTGCGAGTAGTAAGTCGGGATGACAGTACGTTACCATTGGACAACGAGTTAGCCAATGTGTAATATGACCTGCAAGTCAGGATTGACAGTACTGAATGAGTAATTTTGTAGAAATAAACAATGTGATTGCTCTCAATACTGTTTTAATTGATAAAATGTTTCTTGATTAAACTGGGATTCACTCACCAGTATTTCCAACTGACAAATGTTTTTAAAACGCGTTTCAGGTAACACAATGTGACAGCCAATTAGTAAAAAGCCAGCTGGAGAGCACTGAAGGCTTGGGAAAAATGTGGCTATAAAAGTTACCTAATAAACGATGTTTTAAATTCAATAAAATAGGGTTTATCCCTATAAATGCATTGTAATAAGAAACTTGGGTTTTACCCATGTGATTATTAATATTAAATGTGGTGGTTTTACTCTGATAAACATTTCTTAACTACGGTCCTGAAGTAATTTCCGCTGCCAAATTAACCAACTGATACCACCAAGACTCTGAGTTCGCGTCCGCCCGTTCCCAGGACAGATAAAGGATTGGGGGTTGCGAGAATGATTGACAGGACTTTCTTGATGACATGCATTAATTTCTAATTGCTTATTCCCATGCATTTTTTAATTTGAATTTCCTGGTAATTAGCCTTAAACATCTGCTGATCTAAAAGCATTACGGAAGATAACAACAACTGCTGCTAGGTATTAAAGTAAAGTCACATATAAATGAGCAGATGTTTACCCTGGCAGAGGTTTAGACCGTATTTTAAAGTGATTTATATATTAGGCTTTATGATGTGATATTGACATAAGAAAAGCATTGTTGGACAGACTCTCCTGCTGACACATCAGCTTTTCTTATGTCATTGGGATTTCTCCTTTTATAGAAAGTATAGATATGGTACCTTAGACCAGGAGAAGGATCCCTAAAAAGTGGATTTTGACTAAGTAGCCTAAGAAGGATTGTGATGATGACATGTGGCACTTCTAATAAGTAGGAATGAAGGGCAATTTGGTCCTTATAAATATGAGTGAAAATGACATGCGGCACCCCTTTTGTTTTTTAAATATACAACAAAAAAATTCTATTACAAAAAAATCTAGCACAAAAAATCTAGTACAAAAAAATATAGCGCAAAAAATGTAGTGCAAAAAAATATAGCATAAAAAATCTAGTACAAAAAAAATATATCACCAAAAATTCAGCAAAAAAATGTAGTACAAAAAATCTAGAACAAAAAACTGAGAAAAAAAATTAAGACAAAAAAATTCAAAACAAAAAAAATAGCACAAAAATATAGTACAAAAATCCAGTACAAAAAATGTTATAAAACATAGAAATACAACACATTTTAGTGGGTTTTTTAGTCATCATGTTTTATATAGCAATATGATAATCAAATTAAAGATAAAAAGACGCCCGATTTTACGGTGAAATTTTTATGAAAAAATAATGTCGTATAAAAAGTTATGAACGTTTAAAAAATGTGGGTGAAATATGCATGTGACTTGCATGTGGAGAGAGAAAGTCTACAAATAGAATTTTCCCAAGATACTCATGCACTCCTTCTTTCTCCTACACTTTCATCTTAACCATTGATTTGAAAAATGAATGGTTAAAATTCCTTCTTATCCTTCTTAGACAAAATAAACTTTTTATTTGATCTTACCCCCCTTAGACCATGCGTAGTCAGTAAAAAATGGGGTTTTTTTTACCCAAAAACTCCCAGACGTCGGCCCCCTTGGGTGTTTTTGTTCGAAATTTTTTAATGGCGTTCTAAATACAACGCTCGAGCCCCTTGTTTGTTGACCAATCACCCTTTTTTGATGGTTTTTTGTTCAATAACATTTTTTTCATAGTTTTTTTATTTAATTCTATTATTAAACCCCTTTTAACATAATTTTCCACATCCCCACTACACTCATTTATGAAAAACGTCACATTGCTGACTGGACTACTACATGACGCAAAACACCCTAGAGTGGGGCATTATTCATGTGTACCACTACACATGGTCTTACTACCTTATTTTGAACGGCCTATATAATATTTATATATATACCTTACAAAATAATTTTGCTATAACAACTAGGTATATAATTATCAAAACATGATTATTTTAACCTTAAAAAACAATATAACGATTGCATCAATTATCGAGTTTGTATGACATCTAAACACCCATAATTCATAACCTCCTTGATGATGATCAGCCTCCAAACTTAGATGACCTGACATTAATATGATCACATTGTTAGGTTCATTAGATTGCAAATTAACAAATTTTGAACCTTCCATTAAAATGTTAGGCTCGAGTTTGAGCTTGTTTACCAAACAAGTTTATTTTTAGGCTCAAGCTTGAGCTGAGATTTTTGTAAGCCGATCTCGAGTAGCTCACGAATGGCTCAGCTAGTTTACACCCATACCATAGTGGTACTAATTAGATGTTTGAGGACTAAAAACATTATTATTACAAAAGTAAAAATGATAATTCCTATGGATTTAACATGTGAGTTGCTAAAGGAATCAGACTTAGAGGCACCCACAATGTATGCGTGGTGAGTGTGTTCAAAACTATGTGGCAAATTCCAAATGAGATTGTGAAGATTTCTCACACTGTGCGTGGCGTCCGACGTTAGAGTCCGAAGAACGGGTCCGGAATTTCGAATGTGATTTCCGAGGAAAAAGGTGGGGCTTCCTACTCACGCCAATGGATATATCCCCACCCACAACGATGGCTTCCGATCTTTGGATGTTGGTGAGATTTCTAACTACATGTGAGCCAATCTTCGAATGCCACGTGGGCATCTGTGATCCGTTGTTTTATCTTCAGATCTTTGAATGTTAGTTAATCTTGTTTAAGATTTGTGGTTGTTTGAGCACCACATTGTGGATGCTCTATGATTTGGGATATGTGGTTTGATCTTCGGATTAGGGACTGTTCGTATGATGATTTCCAGATGTGGTGTTATTCAGGCGGTGATGATTTTGAATAAATCGGACCAGATCTGTGGATCTATGTGATGATTTAAAAAAAAAAATTGGATCATGTAGACCAGATTTGGCGGGGCAATCCAGATGGCAACTATAATTTGCAACTGTGAGTGCAGTCATTGAAGACTGGGCATCATAATCCGAACAAAAATCCGAGTCTCTTGTTTTTTGATTTATTTAGATTTTTTTTTCGATTTTTATGTAATTTAGGTTTGTTGAGATATATTTAGATATATTTTTTCGATTTTTTATGTAATTTAGGTTTGTTGAGATATATTTAGATATTTCTTATCGATTTTTATGTAATTTAGGTTTGTTGAGATATATAAAAGGCAGTATATAAGTAGTGGATAGTTCAAATCTAAGAAATTTTTTGTAAGAATAAAAAAGAAGAAGTTTCAACCAATAAGAATAATTAATTTTACTTCATTTAGATTTTGTATTTAATATTAGTGTAAGGGTATATTGGTAAACTTAGATGAATCATTAATTGATAGTCTTCTTTTTTAATAGCTAACTACATTAAATTCGTAACTTATTTAAAAAAAAATATTTTTCAAAAAAAATATATATAATTTAAAGTGTAGCATAAATTACGATGTGTGTATGATGAATTACGAGCTGTGTAGGATAAATTTCAAAAGGTGTAAGACAAATTTTAATGTGTGTAAGCTTATTCAAGTGTGGATGATGATATTCTTTATGACTAATTAATTAATCAAAGATAATAGTTGAGAGAAAAACTATTTAATGTTTTACATTTGTACTCTTTGTTCTTCTTCTTTTTAATTTAATTTTCTTCTTAAATGAACCTCGGATTATTATCTGGAGTTTGTAGAGCTTTGTATATTATGTGGAAAGTGCATGTTTTTTGGCAAAGTCTGATAAAGTGATGTGGTACTGGGGTTATAATTTATGAAAGTTTGGAATTTACTAACATTGGAAATATGAAAGTTTGGAATTTACTAACATTGGAAAGGATTTAATACTAACTAGATTATTCGCATGCGCGTTGCGGCGGTACATTATCATGGGCATTTGATTGGTATTAACATGGTTCGTGACAGTACTGGTACGACATATGCACTCGTTATAGAAATAAACACGTGTTTTATATCGATCGAAAACTATAAAATGAACACCGTTACTAGCACCAATATTTTTTGAATGGCATCTACTGGTTCAAATCATCACATATTGGTACCGATATTAATTTTCATCGCAAACAGAGTTGTATAAATGAAAAATGATCAAAACTGGAAAGCATAAAAATGAATATAGGTATCGGTGTTCAGTAGGGTATGATAGTGATACGGTACCAGCTTATCGAAAGCAAAAAACAATAAAAATAAATACCGATGTTGTTTGGTTAGTTTCGATTTCGTTCACTATGGCAAGGGCACAAATCCGTTACCAAACAGGACACAATAAAAATGAATACATGTACAAGTAGCAATGTTGTTTGGTACACTAAACAATATAAATAATTACCGGTAGCGTTACATATATTGTTCGGTTTGGTACGATAGCGGCATAGTATCTGTTTTTCAATAAAATGTATACCATAATGTTGAAAAAACACAAACATACAACGTAAGTTATTAGAAAAAATAATCAGATTACTATTTACTGGTTAATAATATTATATTTAAAAATTAAAAGAATTAGATGAAAAAATTAATCACTATTCATGCCCACTTTATATTAATATGTATAATAATTTAATAAATTATGTTTTATTACTATTACTTTTTTATTAACATTTTAAATTTAAAAATTAAGAAACAAAATACGAATAAAAGAAGCGAGAAGAAGATCCCTGAACTCACAAAATTGTAACATGTGAGACAACAATTCTGGTATAGATTTGCTAACACTATAATATGCTACTTGTAATTTATTTATATATAAATAGGCTACTTGACTATGTTTAGTTATGCAAAGTTTTGCTAATATGGCTAATGACTATTGCTAATAAAATTTTAGATTTTGGCTAATGTGCTATGATTTATTAAACATGCTATGATTTATCAAATATGCTATATGCTATTTTTTCTCCTTGCGCTTCGTTGCGAAGGCATGTTTGTTTTTTCTCCACGCAACACAACATGACTTTGGAAATTATCAGTTTGGTTTGTTGAAAAGATGACATTGATACGGTTTCCATTATGAAAAAAATGTAGACAACGATGTTGTACCCTTATAAGTGGTTCTTCATGGTATCGCAATAGCGATGTGACTCGCTATAGCCTATGATACTAAGATAAATGTTTCCGCATTTTGATTTTATAATTTATTTTAGTATTTTTTATACGCTAATCTATTTTGTTGGTTTATACTTTATTAACCACTAACATGTGTTAACTAATGGATAAGAGATCATGTATAAGAGAAAATTCTTGTATGAAGTATAGGAGACAAGCTCAACCATGGATCTCCCAAGATCAATGGCTCAAAACTAGACAGTGGCATTTTCATTTTCGTAAATATAAGGTTAAAACAATTGAAGAAACAAATAGATAAAGGGCATTCTGGTCCTTTCTCACTTGAACTCTTCCTCTCTAATGGCTATAACTTTTTCATACTTAATATTTTTTAAAAATAATTACACCGTATTAACAGTCATTTCATTCTCTTTCATTCGAGTATCCTATTGCCATAGTTTTCTTTAAAAAAAGAGTAAACTGCCATTTTGGTCCCTGTGGTTTGGCCAGTTTTGCCATTTTAGTCCAAATCTCAAACTTTTTACATCTGGGTCCCTGTGGTTTGCATTTTGTTGCCATTTTAGTCCAAAATTTAAAAACCCTATTTTTTTACTGTTGCAACCTCCTATTTTGTCTTTTAGTTCAGGGGCATTTTGGTCATTTTGCTTTTCATTTAACATTTTCTTAATTCAAAAATTAATATATATATATAGGAAAAATTACATTTTTCGTCCTTTATGTTTGTACCGGATTACAATGGATGACCTTTAACTTCAATATTTACAGTCACAGTCTTTTTTTTGTAAAACTCGTTACACCATAGGTCCTTTGGCTCTAACTTAGTTAAAAAATTTAGTTAACTCAAACATGTGCCTTGCACATGAGGGTATATTAGTAAATAGTATATTTTAAATATATTTAAACAAATATAAATCAGATTATAAAAAATAAAATAATAATAATATATAAAACAATCCCTCTCAGCTCTTTCTTCCATCTCTCTCTCTCAACCAACCCTCACCACCACCGTCACCACCAAAAACTCACCTCCACCACCACAACCACCACCACCACCACCAAATCCCCAAAACAAAAATGAAGTTCGTCATCGTTCCCCAAAGATCAGCCCTGACATCAATCCTTGAGCATCACCACCACCATCCACTGTTGTCAGGAGTACGTCCACCGCAGTCACGGACAAACAACCACCACAGACTTATCTCCGGTCCTAAACGGCTACTAGAACTGATTACCACCACAAAAATCAAGACCGCTGACGATAACCTTATAACCCCCAACCTTAACCACCACCACCGCAGCCTAGGGTTTCAAATCGGAGCGCCTACAACACCACCGCCATTCTATATGTTTCCACACATTCAGGGGTGCCTTAGGGTTTCATTGTTTCTGTGATGATGGTAAAGCTCCATTTCAAACCTTTTTGCTTCTGATGGCTAGAAAATATGAGATGCAATTATTTCAGATCAACCGGAGTACTTTAAAGAACAAAGGAATGGAAATTATACTAATTTTGACCAAATTTGTTGGTCATGGTTTAAAAAAAATGTCACAATTTGAAAAGAATTCAACTGATATTGTTGTTTGTGTGGGTATTTTTTTAACTGTAGAAATTTTTGTTTTGGTTTTTTTTTTTAATGATGGCTTGATGTGGATGTTGGTGGATTAGATTCTTTGTGGTGAGATTATAAGAATAAAGAACAATGGATAATATGAGTGCTACAGTTGAGGTTGTGGAACTGTAGTGGTGGCAGATTTGGTGATGGTGGCGGTCGGGTTGGTTGGATAGAGAAGAGATGGGGTAAATTACACTTTTCGTCCTTATGCTATCAAAATTACTAACCTACCCTCATGTGCAGGGCAAATGCCTAACTTAACTAAATTTTTTAACTAGGTTAGGGCCAAAGGACGTATGGTGTAACGAGTTTTACAAAAAAAAGGACTGTGAGTGTAATTATTGAAGTTAAAGGTCATCCATTGCAATCAGGTACAAACATAAAGGACGAAAAGTGTAATTTACCCATATATATATATACACACATACATATACACTCTGCTCTCTCTCTTCTCTGAACTACCACCACACCACCACCCCCACCACCGCATCATCCCCACCACCACCATCCCACTGCCGCCAACACCACCATCCCCGTGAACTCTCTCTCTCTAAAACCTGCACATCTTTCAGATTGATGAACACAACAATCTTGCAATTCAGCAATACACTCTATGATATCAAGATCTGAAAATTCAGCAATACACTCAATATCAGATCTGAATAATTAAGCAACACAACAACGTTCGACAATTCTACGTCTTTTTCAGTACATCAGCCGCAAACAAAACCTGCAACTTGTGTTCTTCTTCGTTGCAACAGCAAACAACAATACTGACCTGTAACTTCGATAAATTTCTGCAATAATCAAACCTGTAAACTATACGATTCTCACAAAACAACAACCAAATCGATTTGACTTCCTACTCCTTCTTAATCAGAAACAACAATTTGCAAAACCAGTCGATCAACAACACAAAAACCTGCAAATCTTTCAGATTGATGAACACAACAATTTTGCAATTTATCAACACAAATTCAGATCTAAAACTTCCATGTCTCAACAAATACAACTCAAACTCAGATTTGATATATACATATCAGAACTAAATGACAACTTCAGCGATTCATCATCATAACCAAAAAGCTCAGTCATCGATCATCATCAATTTCACCGCCTGAAACATTACCGGAAGAGCAGAATCAGTCTGCTGCTGAGTTTCTTTCTAGTTAGGGTTTTATTTGGGGATGATGATGATTTATTTGGGGAAACTTCAAACCTCCTGCATCAGCGAGAGAGAGAGAAGAAGAGAGAGAGAGCTGATTATGTAGTTGTTGGTACATTTATGTCTATCGCCTCCGTCGATCTAAAACCGTAGCTGAATCTGAAGAAATCTAGGCTTATAGTGTTATATTTTAATAGAAAAGGCAAGGTGGCATTTCTGTAAATAAGGAAACCTTCCTTATATCCTTGGCCTATAAATAGGGAGCTATAGTGTTAGAAATTAGACTTTTTGCTCATTTGACATTTTGGAGAGCTAAGCTTAGAGAGAGAAAGTCTAGAGAGAGAAAGTCTAGAGAGAGAAAGTCCTCAAACGTGATTCTCGGTGCATTGTACACGTCATATTATTCAATAAGAATCACGGTTATAGTACGTTCTCGTGTGTTTGGTCACGTTCGTGTACGGATTCCGCACGTCACACGTTCGTTTTGCAATCGTTTGGAGTCAAAACCGATCCTACAAGTGGTATCAGAGCAGGAGCTCGATTGCACTGATCTAACACATAGATTCGTACATGATTTCATCGATTTCAGATCTGAATTGCATCATTTCTTCATCTTCTACACTTCTTTCACGTTTTTTACTGAATTTTTCAAAATTGAACGGGTTTTTACGGTCCAAATTAGCTGATTTTTTGATATATTGTGCGAAAATACCTGATCTATAACCCTACAAAGTTTCAGATCCTAATTCCTAGCCGTTTGAGAGAAATCTGAGGTTTTTGGTCCGATAACGAGTGACATCAGGTTGATTTCGCTTGAAAACACCTAATTTCGCTTGAAAACACCTAATTTCGTTTGAAAAACACCTAATTTCGCTTGAAAACACCATATTCTGTTTGAAATCACATCTGATTTCGCACGGAATTAGGTATTCCGTGTGAAAGTGCATATTCCGTTTGAAGATTCTGCGTGAAAGTTGTTATTCCATTTGAAATCTGCTAGTTCGCGTGAAAATCTATTTCTCAAACGAAATCAGAATTTGCTATTCCGTGTGAAATTGTAATCTCGTTTGAAAGTGTCTCAGCAGTTCACGTGATCAGTATGAACGGCCCAATAGATTAATCTTGTGAACCACAATTGTCGGCCATTTAAATTGAATAATGGGTTTAATGTGATCATTCATGTAACAAAGTGGTTATCAGTTCACGTGATTAAGTCGCATCCAATTAAAATACAATTTGTTATGTGCTTCGACTGAATACAAAATAATGGTCCAATAAGTTGCTCGTGATAAAATAGATTGTCGGCCATTATACGTGAAAGCGTGTGTAGTATTTCAAGATTGTCAGTAACTCTTTAATAGCATACATCAATTAAAGTGAAAATACTCGGTTCTTTAAAATTGGATAAGTGAATTTGACAAATCCATGTGATCATATTAATTCAGTTGTCAGTCAATGTTTGCGGCCCAATAAAATTTAGTTAGTGTGCATAAGCTCATGAGATGTCATAATATCATGTGTGTCTCGGCCCATGTGCTGAATCTTTAAGGCCCAATGAGATTTTTAGTAGTGAACTTAGTTTGTCGGAACAATTAATACATTTCATCTGATCATATATCTCGGCCCAATCACAATCAATTGTTAACAGATTCTTTCAAAACAATCGGCCCAATCAGATTTCATGCACACTTAAAATTGTCGGCTAATTGCATTTAATAATATCAGTTTGCATGTGATAAAGGTGACCGGCCCAATAGTTTTTTAAAAGGTTTCTGTCCACTAATTTAGTGGCCCAATAGGATTAAAGAGGTAATTGGTTCTTGTCGGATCTTGACTGGAGGTTGCACGTGATTGATTGTCGGTCCAATTAATTGTAGTTGTAATCCGCCCATGTGAGATTTGAAGGTCACGAGTCTTAGATTGATTTCATCAACACACACTGTTACGTATTCAATCCGTTTGAACTGATCGCTTGTTTGTTTGTTTGCAGGTGATTCAAGGTGATTTACTAGGCGCAAATACCAAGAAGTTGAAATTTTGTGGACTTTGAGCTAAAAACAATTTTTTGAACCAAGTCATTTAACAAAGAAAGTGTGGTCAAAATGTTTGACGAAAAGGAAAACAATGATCTTGAAAGTTTAAATAATTGGTATTGTGGATATTGGGATAGTTGTTATAATGATGTGAAAAAGGAAGGTTGGGTTAAAAGATTTGAATGTTTCTTGTGTAAGAAAAATGAAACAGTTAATGAGTTGCAAAAACGGTTTGAAAGTTTAATCGACATTTTAAAAAATCATAAGATAAGAATGTCAAATGATGAACAGATATCAATATTAGCAGATGCATTACCTGCAGAGTGGAATGATTTTTTGATTAAACTGAAAAAGGATTCTAAATTTTTGAAGTTGTGTCCAAGAGAATTTTTCAGTGAGGTAAAAACGGTCAAGTATGAAAATGATAAGAAAAGGAAGGAGTTGATGAATGACATAGAAAAGAATTTAGAAAAGATAAGTTTGGAGGTGATGTTTGAAATAAGAAAAAGAGTTAATATGTGTCTTGAAGCAAAAAATGTTATGAAATACGATATTAAGAGGGGTTGTTATATAGATGAAAAGATGAATCCTCCTGATTTTGTTAAATTTTTTTGTGCAGGCACATACAAGACGGAGACAGAGGGAATGTCAAAGAAAGAAGAATATGAGATAATTGAAACTTCAAAATGTGAAGTTGTGTGCTTAAAATGTGATAAATCTGAAGCAGATAATGACAAACTCTTGAAGAATGTGGAGAGTTTGACATTGGAAAACAAAAATATAAAAGAAAATGAAAAAGAATTTCAAAATAAAATAACATTTTTTGAAAATGAAAAATTAAAAAGTGAAAAAGATTTTCAAAATCAAATAAAAATTTTAGAAAATGAAAAATCTCTTTTTGGTAAAAATAATCTTGAAAAGCAAATAGCAATAAATTCTCATCTTGAGAATATTATTCGACTTGAAAAGGAAGTTGAATGTGCTAAAAATAAAATCAAGGAGTTAGAGACGAAATTGAAAGGTTTTGAGACTTCGTCATCAATATTGAATCATATATGTCCAAAACCGATCAATGCAGTTCCAATAAGTGACAATGTCACAAACTATGACAAAGTCATAATTGAAGATTGTGATGATAAAACTGATGATGAAAAAGAGAAAAAGAAAATATTTTTGGAATTAAAAAAAAATTTAAAGATACTATTTTACATTCTACTGAAATAGGTGAATGTTCAAAGCAAAAACTTGTTAAGAAGAATGTAGAACAAAAACAAAATGTTAAAAATTCGAAAAATTCGAAAAACAACAATAAAAGATCATCAGTTCAATCATCCAATCAATATAAAAAATCACAAAAAAATGAAAATCAAAACGCACAAAAAGTTGGTAATAAGTGGTGCAGGTTTGACCACAATGCTCAAAAGTCAAATCAAGGATACAAGAGAAGACAGGATTACCACAAAGCAAATCAATGTTATGATCTAAGTGTGTGGTATGAAGGTGGTGAATGGTATGATAACAGGGTGTGTTACAAATGTGGTTGTCAAGGACACATTGCTGTTAACTGCCAGAGTCAGAGTTTTGAGACAAGAAGATGCTATGAATGTCAAATAAAAGGTCATATTGCCAAAGATTGCCCAATGAGATCAAGGAGAGGATTGAGGGCTGAATCTCAGAAAATGGTGAAGAACTAAGTCAAAATTGAAGAAAAGCCCATAAGACAGAAAGTGAAAAAACAAAAATAGAAGTTATCACAAGGGCAAAAAGACAAACTGAGAAAGAAAAGGAAGAAAGTAAGAGAGTATCTCGAAAAAATTTTGTCCTCGGGTACAACTGGTAAATTAGAAAAAGGTTCAGATGGATCGTCTCACTCAACAAAACATGATAAGTCAAGTAAAACGAACTCATTAGATACAAATCTGAGGACAAAAGAGAAGATAAAGAAAGAAAAATTAACTAATCAAACTGATGAACAATCAAAGAAAGTAAATTTTTCAGATGAAGTCTTTAACAAAGTTTTTAAGTATAAAAATGACTGTGAAAGATTGTGCACGTCACAGGTTGATAAATTTGGTAAACCCAAATCTTGTAAATTTTGGGTTCCAATAAAAGATGGTGATGAATTTGTTTTTTCGGAAGCAAAAGAGCCACGTTCTGGCGATGAATCTGACTTGTTAAAGTCAGAAGAGCCATGTTCGGGCAATGAATCTGATTCATTAAAATCAGATGAGCCATCTGTTGAGGTAAAAAGTGAGAACTTTGTTCTAACAATGGATGATGCAAATTGTTCACCATTGTTAAACGGAAACTCAAAAGCACCCAAGGACCGTCAGGATTGGGTGGATCTCTTCAAATAAAAACCTGACTTGCCGGAGCTCCCAGGTTGGTAAGAGTGGAGCAGGTATCGGCATCTTTCTTGAGAAATTCACTTAGGTGATATTTCGAATTACAGAAGGTTAATCAAGGACATTATGTTGTACTTGATTTATCTTTTCTATAAGTGTTTGTTGTTGATGAGAGTTTAAAATTGTTAAATGTTTCAAATGGTTGAAGAAAATAAGGTGATGAAACCCCGAATTTGTGAAATGACACACAAAGCTTATTTTCCGGAAAAATGACGATGGTCCATAGGACAACCCTTAATGATGTTAAAAGACGAGTTAATCCCTCATTTGATCATGTAATTGTCTTGAATTAGATAACTACGGTTGTTTGTGTTTCAGGTACATTTGGAGCTTAAAAGTGTGGAAATGAAGCTTCGAATAGGCGTGACTGGATTGGAGATTGAAAGACGGAGAATAAATGAAAAAAAATCAATTATTGGTATGGAAGAATAAATAGTATAGCATTATAGAGGACGAAATTACGAGAACGTAGGCGAAAACGGTGAAGAAAATGGAGTTGAAACGAAAAAGTTATGCTGAAAACAAAATTGCATGCTGAAGCCTACTGTAATTTACGGTAGCTACCGTAAATTACGGTAGCCCCCAACATTTTTCTTCCACCGTAAGGCAGTAGAGACCCACCGTAAGCCATTCCAAGCCACCATAAGTTACGGTGGCCACCGTAGCTTACGGTGGAGGCCAGCGAGAAATATGTAACTGCCCTATTTTATGATGTTTTATTGTGTCTTTTCAAATCCAATCAGTCCTAGTCGGTTACATACACTTTGGAGACAAATTTTGGGTGTTCTTGGTGCTTGGAAACAATTGCTAAACATCTTGTTAGTGTTTTTAATTCCTATGAACATTGATATGTATGTGATGATGATTGTCCAAGTCATGAGTGGCTAAACTTATGGTGATCATCCTAGGTTGAAGGTTTGTCTAAGATATTTGTGTTTTGATTCTTATTTCTAGAATAATAGACTTGCTATGATGGTTTGTTTATTATGGTGTGTTGTTTGCTTGTTCGTAAATTGTTAATTTGTATGTTAATCTTAGTCTAAACCATACGTTCTTGGTGCCGTTGGCAATCGAGATATCATGGGCGGGATTAGGATTGGGTATTGATTAATTGGTCATCGGGTAACAACCTCGCGTTCTAGGAATCCGAGTACTTAGTTCCCTTTCATCACGACAAGTAATAACACATGAACTATGTCTATGTGGTTCTTTCTAGTTGAATATTAGCATGAATGTCAAAGCAAACCGGAAACTTAGGATGGTCATTGGTCTCCAAATTATTTACAAAACCAATTCTCAATTTGCAATTTAATTAGCAATCTTAGTCTTAAAACCAAAACAATCAACTCTTGAATTTTAATTTCTGCAATTGTAGTTTAATTTTAGTTAAAGTGCAAAGCTATAGAATCAACACATTTTCCACATACTCCCTGAGTTCGATACCCATTTACCACTATCTATTAGTTGTTATTTGGATTAAATTTGCGTGTGACAACGACATCGTGTCAAATTTTGGCGCCGTTGCCGGGGAGTTGTGCGCAACGTGTGTCAGTTTGTTAGTTTTGCTTTGTTATTGTCGGGTTTACACTGGTGTGTTTAGTGTGCAGGTTCTACAGGTGCATGCATACTAGAGGCTCTCACAAGTCTTCACCATTGTCATTTGATCCGGAGATCGAGAGAACGTTAAGGCAAAATCGTGTTTTAGTAAGAGAAAACAAGATTATTGGTTCACCTTCATCACCCATCACACCACGAAACATCATGCAAGAATCTCAAGTACCACCCACAACGGGTCAAACGACCTCATCTTTTATACCTACTTCCATACAACCATCACGAAACACAACCATACCTAATACCACTACAAATCCTACTCCACCTCATGACACTACACCAACCAACACCACACAACCGATCACTGCTCAAGTTAAACCCAATCTTACTTTTAGCCCTTCTGCCACAATTCAACCATTGTCACACTTCTTTCCCCCAACTACTGGTCAATCATCCTCTAATTATCCAATACCACCAAATTCAACCATTGTCCATGCTACTTCTACATTTAGACCATCGAACCAATTGGGTTTTCAATACTCATCCCTTCCATTCGGGCAATCCTCGGGTATTCAAGGGGACGGATATGACGATGGTTATGAAGAGGATTTTAGAGGGTATGAAGAGGAAGGTTTCTATTATGGGGGCGATGGAGGATACTTGGGACCTCAAGGAGGAGCGGGTCAACAAAGTCAACTGATCCAACAATTTCAAGACACGAGTAGACTACCGGTCGGGGTGCAACACATTAGACTGCAAGGGCCACAATTGCAACGCCCTACACCGCTACATCACGTGCGTCCTCAAAATAGACAACCTCAATTTCAACGACCGATTCCACAACAACCGCCAATGCATCAATACCAATATCAACCACCCTTTGCACCTCAAGGGCCTATGCAAATGGGTCAACCAAGAGCACCATTGGGTGCCCCTCAAAGACATCACCGGGAGGTAGTACGGGGAATTGAAGCTCACTTCCGGCCTATTATCACTAACAATCCTTCGCCGATAGTGATTCCTCATCATGCGGATGGAAGAACATTTGAAGTGAGAACAACCTCCCTCCAAAGTCTACCGAAGTTTAAGGGGTTAGCAACGGAAGAACCTTATTTCCATTTGGAGACATATGACTCTATTTGCAACACGATTGGAGGCCAAGGGTTCTCTTCGGATGATGTCAAGTTGGTTCTCTTCCAATTTTCTTTGGAAGACAAAGCAAAGAGATGATTTCACACTTTACCCTCCGCATTAAATTTTACATGGGCTGATATGCAACAGATTTTCTTAGACGAGTTCTATACTTCTCAAAAGACTAAAGATGCTAGGAGAGGTTTGAGAAGCTTCCAACAATAATCGGGGGATATGTTTCATGAAGCGTTTGAAAGGTTCAATATGATGCTAAGGAATTGCCCTCATCACGGTATCCAACTATGGGAGTTGTTAAACGCATTTCATGAAGGGTTGAGTTTGGAGGATGCATGTGATTTGATGTCGATTACTAATGGTACGTTTGGTACAAACTTTGAACATGTTGATTGGGCATTTTTAGAACAAATGGCAGTGACTTCCAAAAGGAAGGCTCAATCTTCAAGACGGGCAAGGCATGTGATACAAAGGCCACAAGTGCATGGAGTAGAGAGTGGCAATGTTCAAACCACGAATCAAGTGTACAACGTGTGCACTAATTGCAACGAAATAGGCCACACGGCGGAAGTTTGTGTAGTGGGAGTGGTTGATGAGCAAGTAGAAGAAGTGAATGCAATTCAAGGGGGTGGTCGAAATTTCAACATGAACTCCAACACATACCACCCCGGGTTACGAAACCATCCTAATTTCTGTTACGCAAATGCGGCGAACCAAGCTAACCCAAATTTCCAAGGAGCTCAAGGCAATTTTGCACCTCGCCAACAATACAATCAAGGGAACTATAGGGGTGGAAATAATTATGGCTACCAAGGGCAATCTCAACAAACAGGTCAAAGTGGTTCGGGTCAAATTTCATCAAGTGGGAATGAAGTTATGGATATGCTCCGGTTGATGCAACAAGATATGCAAAGAAGGAATCAACTTGATGATGTTTGCATGCAAAAAGATGAAATCCGTGACAAAGCGATTCAGTCGTTGACCACTCAAATGGGTCAACTTGCAAGTGACGTGGCATTATTGAAGAAAGCAAAAGGTCAATCACCAAGTGACACGGTGATAAATCCCAAGAACACAAAAAGTATTAACATCAATGTGGTAAGCAACGTTCCTAGTACCGAATTTAATGAAAAACTTCTAACCTCTTCGTGTCAAATAAATACAGGTATAGGGAAGGACACCGATGGTGAGAATGATAAAGAACATGGAGCACCAATCGTGCCTATCCGTGTGGGAAAATTAAAAATCCCTCACGCATTGTTGGACTACGGGGCGAGCATGAGTGTATTACCAGGTGATCTATATGACATGTATGATTTTGGTCCGCTAGAAGATATAGACACCATGGTGAGTTTGGCGGATGAGAGTTGGAGGCGTCCGCGAGGAGTGGTTAGGAATGTCTTGATTCGATTGGGAGAATTCAATTATCCGGTGGATTTTCTGGTCTTAGATTATGCCTCTACCAAATTGGCATCACAACAAAGGGTAATTTTAGGTCGACCGTTTCTTTATATAGAAAATGCTCAAATCAAGTGTAGAGACGGGGTTATTACTATGACCGAAAAGAACCGTAAGTTGTACTTTGATGTTCATACTAGGGAGATTAGTTATGAATCTATTGAAGAGAAGGGTAGAAAGTCTAGTAACCATATGAAAAGTGTGCATCAAAGAATAAAAACAAACAAACCACTGGGGTATGAAAAGAAGTATGAGGGTTTGAGCAGGTATGTAGTTGACTATCCACCGAATGGACATTTGATGGATGCATTTCAACCAATGACAAGATACAGTGGGGGAGGTGATAGGAACCGATTCTTTGAGCCATCATAA
This sequence comes from Helianthus tuberosus, assembly GCA_030545235.1. Taxonomy (NCBI): domain Eukaryota; kingdom Viridiplantae; phylum Streptophyta; class Magnoliopsida; order Asterales; family Asteraceae; genus Helianthus; species Helianthus tuberosus. Next base: position 80,853,502 of record CM060395.1, read on the forward strand.
ATGGGGGTGGCATGGTCTGGCTGAAGACTCGAAACTTAGCGCTGCTCGGGAGGCAACCCGGGGTTTTATATTGATCTTGTTGTTTTTATCTTTCTATGTTTCATGGCCATGGCGACATTCAAGTGTGGGGAATATGTGCGGATATTTGTGTGAAGGTGGTGATAGGAAGTCGGATTATCCACAACATCTGTTGTGTCAAACTTCACCAGGTCAATGTACTCTTTCCTTAGTCTTGTTATGTTCTTTAGCTTTGAAATATTGGTAGTTAGTTCGTTTGCTTTTAGATTAAAAAGAATAAATAAAAAAAAAAGAAATTTGGGGTTTGAGATTTAAAGCTTTTGTTGATGTTGAAGGGTTTTAGCGATCAATTCTTCCCAAAACCATACATTGGGGTCAATGTATCCCAAGTGTGGGGATGGGGGAAAATTTTGAGGTTTTAAAAAAAATTTAAATCAAGCGAAACATTGTGAGAATTTGAACACCCTGGACTACACCCGAATGATGCATCGACAACCCTTAATTACCTTTTATTCTTGGTGAGAGTTGAAGCCACACTTGTATATAAATAATGCTTGTCTTTGATGAGAGTGGCAACAGGTGGGGGTGTATTAGAACTTGTTCTTGAATACGGTTCGAGGCCTTAGTTGAACATGAATGTAGAAAGGATAAGGGCATTTAGGTAGCCTCGTCATAATGTATGTGAGTGTGGGATTTGGGGGGTTGGACCTCATAAATTATATATATGAGCTTGGTAGTGAGAGGGGCGGGGGTTTGGACATTTAGTTGCCCATTTTGTGCCTAAAAGCCAATCATTTGTTACCCCTTAGCTAGTTTCCCTAAAATTTACCCGACTTAACCCGGTCTTATAGTGTTAGTAGTTGTTTTAGTAGTGTGTAGATATGTTATAGTGTTATGTTGAATATTTGATTGAAAAAAAAAGAAAAAAAGGAAAAAAAAGCAATGAAAAAAAGTGAAAAAGCAATGAAAAAGAAAAAAAAAAGTGATGTTGAGTTGTCTTGTATATAGAAGTTATGTCATGTTTATTGTTTGTTTCATTGTGTAATAAAAGACCGGGTTAAGTCCTTCGCTACTACATATATATTCCATTTCCTACCCGTACACCTAGCCACGTTACAACTTTAAAGCCCTTTGATTTGCATTCATGTTTGGCACTTGTTAGGAGAAGGACCGATTTAGGTACAAGCCTATAGTTATGAATCACCCGTTTGCCTTTTGTGTGTCTAGCTCATAGTTGCTAGTGCTTACTTGTTGCCGAGAGGAGAGACATAGCGAGGGGTGCGTTATTTTGGGTGTTAAGAAGGGGTTGGTAAAAGGACTACATGTTTATGCTTGGTTTATGTTAATCGCTTGTTTTGAAAATGGTTTGATGAGTTGCTTGGGACAAGCAACGGTTAAGTGTGGGGATGTGACGGGTGGTCCATAGGACAACCCTTAATGATGTTAAAAGACGAGTTAATCCCTCATTTGATCATGTAATTGTCTTGAATTAGATAACTACGGTTGTTTGTGTTTCAGGTACATTTGGAGCTTAAAAGTGTGGAAATGAAGCTTCGAATAGGCGTGACTGGATTGGAGATTGAAAGACGGAGAATAAATGAAAAAAAATCAATTATTGGTATGGAAGAATAAATAGTATAGCATTATAGAGGACGAAATTACGAGAACGTAGGCGAAAACGGTGAAGAAAATGGAGTTGAAACGAAAAAGTTATGCTGAAAACAAAATTGCATGCTGAAGCCTACTGTAATTTACGGTAGCTACCGTAAATTACGGTAGCCCCCAGCATTTTTCTTCCACCGTAAGGCAGTAGAGACCCACCGTAAGCCATTCCAAGCCACCATAAGTTACGGTGGCCACCGTAGCTTACGGTGGAGGCCAGCGAGAAATATGTAACTGCCCTATTTTATGATGTTTTATTGTGTCTTTTCAAATCCAATCAGTCCTAGTCGGTTACATACACTTTGGAGACAAATTTTGGGTGTTCTTGGTGCTTGGAAACAATTGCTAAACATCTTGTTAGTGTTTTTAATTCCTATGAACATTGATATGTATATGATGATGATTGTCCAAGTCATGAGTGGCTAAACTTATGGTGATCATCCTAGGTTGAAGGTTTGTCTAAGATATTTGTGTTTTGATTCTTATTTCTAGAATAATAGACTTGCTATGATGGTTTGTTTATTATGGTGTGTTGTTTGCTTGTTCGTAAATTGTTAATTTGTATGTTAATCTTAGTCTAAACCATACGTTCTTGGTGCCGTTGGCAATCGAGATATCATGGGCGGGATTAGGATTGGGTATTGATTAATTGGTCATCGGGTAACAACCTCGCGTTCTAGGAATCCGAGTACTTAGTTCCCTTTCATCACGACAAGTAATAACACATGAACTATGTCTATGTGGTTCTTTCTAGTTGAATATTAGCATGAATGTCAAAGCAAACCGGAAACTTAGGATGGTCATTGGTCTCTAAATTATTTACAAAACCAATTCTCAATTTGCAATTTAATTAGCAATCTTAGTCTTAAAACCAAAACAATCAACCCTTGAATTTTAATTTCTGCAATTGTAGTTTAATTTTAGTTAAAGTGCAAAGCTATAGAATCAACACATTTTTCACATACTCCCTGAGTTCGATACCCATTTACCACTATCTATTAGTTGTTATTTGGATTAAATTTGCGTATGACAACGACATCACGTCAAAAAACCATTTTGATTAAAACAAACTTAAGTGTTTTGAAAACATAATGGGAAAATAGTTTGTTGTCAGGGGGAGTTCTGATTGTTTAAGCCAAGTGGATGGAGAATTGAAGTAATTCTCATCATGTTGTCACTTTACCTTGTACAGTTTGTTTTCAAATTTTCCCAGAAAATCAAAATTGAGACATATTTTGATTCTAGGGGGAGAAAAATTTTTAAAAAATTAGAAAATTTGAAAATGCCAAAAACTTTGAAAAAGCAAAAATGAGTTTTGTTGTGTACAAGAGGAAATGATAGTAAATCAGTGGACTATCACAGCATGATAAAGAAATGAAATGTCAAATGTGATAAACGGTTTCACTAAGGATGTGACGATAGGCTCAGCTAGACTAGTTGTTTTGTGATAACGATACAAACTTAAATGAAAAAGCCTAGTTCTAGTGGGAAACATGGTTGAAAGCATAGTACTTAGTTTTGTCCTTCGTGATTGTGTACCTACTCAGTAATCGCTGAATGCTAAAAGAGCATAAAAACTGGTTAAGTCTGTGAACTTTCACAACTTGCTGAAAAAGTCGCTGTGATTGTGCATTTCATTTTGCAAAGATTTAAACTTCTTTGATTTCTTTATTTTGTTTAAGCATTGGACATCCTCTGCGTATACGTGAGTATCGACGTGGATGTTATTGCCTAAACGTTCTGCTTTATTTTCTTTGGTGTTTCGTTTAAGCTTTGGATCACCTCTGCGTATACGGGAGTATCGACCTGGTGGTTAAAGCCTAAACAACTTCAACTTGTTTTATTTTCTTATTTTGTTTAAACATTGGACTTTCTCTGTGTATACGGAAGTATCGTCCTGATTGTTAATGTTTAAACATTCTGCTTTATTTTTGCACAAATCACAGTTGATGAAAGTTTAAAGGCATTACTTGAGTCAGTGTATTGCATGATGAGGGGATATGCTGAGATCGTGGGGTCCATAAGAATTTAGTGCAAAATTAATATACCTTAACGTATCGGTAAGCATTTCGAAAGTTTTTAGATTGAGTTTAAAAGGACAACTATATCGTCAATCTATGTGAATCGTTTAGAACTTAAAATGTTTAAAGCTTAATGGTGCTAGTGATTTGTCTCATGAACTGATATGATCCTCTTACACAAACTCACAAAAATATTGTTTGTATATATTTCTTTACTGCATTTCTCTAAAAACAAAAACTCAAAAAGATTGTGTTTTAGTATAGATATTTGAAAATTCAAAAAGATTTTCGACAACTGATGTTGAAGAGCTGATATTCAAAATTCTGAGTGCTAAACATGATGAACATCTATGGGTTGAAAGAGTTTGTTTTTGAAATGAAAAGTGTTATAAATAAATCTCTCCAAAAGAAAGTTTGATCTTGATAAAAATTGTTAATAATTGAACGATATTTTCAAGTGGTTTCTTAAATTTGTCAAATTTGTAAATTTGTGAAATTTATGTTGAGATACAGGATGTGCAGGTTAACGAGGTTTCAAATCCTGAGCAGATGCAGAATAAAGCCAGGAATTGATCCTGAACTTATGAACCTGTGAAAGCCAGACTACGATCCCGACAGCTGAGTCTAAGGGGAGTCTGAAGACAAGCTCAACGCAAGGGGGAGCGTGTATTAAAGGAGTCATGTAACTATCCTGGAGGAGCTTGTATACTGAAAACCAGGTGTCGACCCCAAAAGCACGGAAGCTTAACGAAAGGGGGAGCCTGAAGAAAAGGAGTTTGATCGAAAGGAAGAGCAATGGAAGTCTGAAGACAGATCCACGGGGATTCTGTTCGAGAAAGAGAAAGATAATTAGGTTCGAGTTTGACTACGGATTGACTGCGGCAATATCCAAGGGGAGTCTGTTGGTACATTTATGTCTATCGCCTCCGTCAATCTAAAACCGTAGCTGAATCTGAAGAAATCTACGCTTATAGTGTTATATTTTAATAGAAAAGGCAAGGTGGCATTTCTGTAAATAAGGAAACTTTCTTTATATCATTGGCCTATAAATAGGGAGCTATAGTGTTAGAAATTAGACTTTTTGCTCATTTGACATTTTGGAGAGCTAAGCTTAGAGAGAGAAAGTCTAGAGAGAGAAAGTCTAGAGAGAGAAAGTCCTCAAACGTGATTCTCGGTGCATTGTACACGTCATATTATTCAATAAGAATCACGGTTATAGTACGTTCTCGTGTGTTTGGTCACGTTCGTGTACGGATTTCGTTCGTCACACGTTCGTTTTGCAATCGTTCGGAGTCAAAACCGATCCTACAGTAGTGTCGTTGGTGAGAAGGGGGACGACGCCGGAGTGGGTGTGACTGTTGGATGAGACGACGCCGGAGTGGCGGCGGTGGTGGTGCTATAGAGAGAGAGAAGAGAGAGAGAGGGAGGAGGTGGCGGTGGTGGTGGTGCTATAGAGAGAGAGAGAGAAGAGAGAGAGCGAGATGTGATTATGTTGGGGATGATGGTGATTTATGCCCCCAATATCAGATCTAAAAAAAATAAACATAAATGACCAAAATGCCCCTGCACTAAAGGACAATATAATCAGTTTTCAACAGTCAAAGTAGAGGGTTTTTGGATTTTGGACTAAAATGGCAACAAAATGCAAACCACATGGACCAAGATGTAAAAAGTTTGAGATTTGGACTAAAATGGCAAAAGTGGCCAAACCACAGGGACCAAAATGGCAGTTTACTCTTAAAAAAATTACAGGATTTTGAATATTCATTACGTGATTTCATTATAGAATATGAAACTACACTAAGTGATTACGTAATTACGTAACAATAATTAACTATATATTATTAAGTGACTACGTGATTTTGAATATCCATTTTGTGATTACGTGATTTCATTATAGTATTTTATGTAAAACACACTGAGTAATTACATTATAAGCATCATTGTAATAAAATTAGTTATAAAATCATATTGAATGTGTAATCAAGTAATGGATTTATACTGAAAGTGTAATCACATAATTGTTTAGTTAAATGTGGAATCACGTAATGGGTATTCAAAATCACGTAATGGACTAATGAGTATTCAAAATCATGTAATTTTTTTTAAGAAAACTATGACAATAGGCTGCTTGAATTAGAGATAATGAAATGCTCGTTAAAACGATGTAATTTTTTTTCAAAAAAATATGAACTTATGAAGCTCGTTAAAACAGTGTAATTTTTTTCAAAAAAAATATTAACGTATGAAAAATTTATAGTCGTTTAAAAATCAAGAGAAAAGTTGTTCTCTTGATAAATGACTAAATTACCTTTTACTACTCATTACACTTATCATCCTCTAGTTGTCACGTATGAAATTTATCTCTTATACATTATCCTCTAGGGTGGAGATACAATAGGAAGTTAATTTGGCTAGGAAGGCTAGGAAGTGATCTTGACCATCCATTAAGTTAATCAAGGGCTAAGATTAAATCAGGGAAATTGAAAGTAAGAAAAGAGGCGCGTGACTTTTTTCAGGGGAATTCTAGTCAAGTAAGCCAATAGTTTCTCTCTCCTCCAATTCCCCTCCATTTTTTAAACGTTAATAACTCTTTCATACGACATTATTTTTTTATAAAAATTGCACCAAAAAACGAGCGTTTTTTTATCTTTAAAACGAGTATACTATTGCTATATTTTGAAAAAAAAAATTTAAAACCCAGTTGCGTAAAACGCAATAGAAAAACCCCCAGTATTGTAAAACGCAATGAAAAAAAAACCTTAAAAATGACATTTTTCTAAAACGCAATGCACAAAAAACACAAAGAAATGACTTATTTGTAAAACGCAATGGCCAGAAAACACAAAGAAATGTTTTATTTCTAAAACGCAATAGCCTAAAAACTCAAAAGAAAATGTACTTTATAAAACGCAATGGACTAAAAACCCATAAAAATGTGTTTTACCTAAAACGCAATGCACCAAAAACACATAAAAATGTGTTTTACCTAAAACGCAATGCACAAAAAACACAAAGAAATGTCTTATTTGTAAAACGCAATGGCCAGAAAACACTTAAAAAATACTCATTCTAAAACGCAATGGACTGAAAACACCTAAAAATATGTTCTACCTAAAACCCAATGACTAAAAACACTTCAAAAATGTGTTTTACCTAAAACGCAATAACTAAAAACACTTAAAAATGTGTTTTTTCTAAAACGCCATAGCTAGAAAACACATAAAACTCTCTTATTGTCTGAATTGTCTACGAATTACTGTCTTCGAAATGAGCCAATTTCTGGAAAATTAATTTTTCTGATGCGTTTTTAGTACAGCAATTTAATCGAAAAAAAAAATTTCCGAGCTGACCCCAGCTCAACCCCAGCCAGGGGCTCTGCCCCTTGGACCCCGCCAGGGGCTGCCGCCCCTGGGACCCCGCTACCGGGGGCTGCCGCCCCCGGACCCCCGCCAAGATCGTAAAACGCAATGACTAAATCAAAAACCCAGTTCGTAAAAATGAAATTAAAGAATTTGTTACCTGGATCGAAGTGATTTCTTCAACAATTGACGAATTTTGAATGATTGAAACACTTATCAGCTCTCGAATCGAACGAATCGAGTAATTATCTTCAAAATCACCGGAAAAAACGAGATTTTGTATGAATTTAAACTGGGTTTTCTTCAAAAAAAGCTGAAGAACACGTTGATCGGGTGTTTGAATCATTGATTGGTGATGAAAATCGCACTATAATGTAGTGATTATTGAGATAGAAAGTAAAGAAATGGTTGAAGATGGTGGGTTTTGAAAATGGTGGATTTGAAGTTGCTGGGTTTTGAAAATGAAGAAGAAAGGGTTGGATTGACTAAAATACTTTTTTTCTTTATTTTAATTGTTGCCACATGTCATCCCCTTATTGCTTAATCTTCCTATTTGATCTTTTCCCTTATCCTCTAATTGTCACGTATTAAATTTATGTCTTGTGAATGTGTATGATCCAACCTCTATTTTAACCACTAGGCCTATTTATTAACTTGATATATACACGTACTATAAGGTCTCGTAACTAATTTTAAAAGTTGGGCAGACGTGGATATTGAGGATCTTGGATATGGCCCAAGTCATAGTATTTGGGCTAATTGGGCTCAAAATAAAAGCCGGCCATTTTGATACATCAATATATGAGATGTATAATGTATTCGAATCTTGCTATGGATTATAAAATATCTCGATAATCAAAAGAATAAAACTAAAATTAAGACAAACCTTTAAAATCTAAAACATTAAATTAACAAAAGAACATTTTACTATAACTATTAGTATACATTGAACGATGTACAGATGATTTCATAAAGGAGTTAATATCATAAAAAAATAACGTATCATCTTTTTTTAAAGTCTCTAAACATATTTGCCATATCAAAGTCCATATATATGTAAAAAAGAGTAAGAAAAATTATTAAAAATAATGACCCGTTACCAACTAAATTTGTAAAAAGTTTGATTAACTGACATTCAATTTTTTTTTGACAAAAAAGTTGTATAATCTTGTTTTGACAAATTTAAGGTGTAAGGAGTCATAATTTAATTTTTTTAACAAGTATATACATTTTAGGCAAGGGCAAGGACTATAATATATAGCAAATACGGGTTCTTACCAATATTATATTGGAAGATTTTTTCATGTATACCCTTACAAACTTTAAAAATTTTATATACACCTAACCAAAACTAAAAATATTATATACGTTCTTAAAAAATAGTTAAAATATCAAATATACCTAGTTTATTAAAACCAATATAATTGATGAACATTTTACCCTTATTTTTTTAACTTCAAGTTTTCATATACGCTTATCTTTTAACTTCATATTTTTATATAACACATTTTTAGCTTAAATTTATTTTTATTCATGTTATTATTTTTTTTATTTTTACCCATAAATAATAGTATACTCCATATAATATTTGAAGCTAAATAAATTATGATAGAAATGAGTAAATATAATATTTGAAGTTAAAACTTATATATGAGATTTCAAAGTTTTGGAAAAATAAGAGTAAAGTTGTCATTTATTAAATTGTTTTTAATGAATTAGGTATGTATGATATTTTGTAAGTTTGTAGAGGTATATATGAAACTGCACATAAATTCTAAGGCCCCAGTAATACAATATATTTATGTATTCACATTAAAATATATGCATATTGTATCATTAAGGGGCACAACTTTGCTGGGGCTATGGGGTGCCCCAGTCTCCACCGATGTTTCACTAAGTAATGTAAATTTTTCGGTATTCCGTCCGAAAATTTTATAAATATCGAGTTCGCCTCCTCCAATTATCTTGCCTAACTAGGCATTTTGTCAATGGCGGAGCTACAGGAGGGTCCGTTGACCCTCTAGCACAGAACTAACATCTAATGGAGTCATGGAGAAGTCTATTAATAGTTTGTCTTCAATCATCACCCTAGTTGAATGAAAACTAAAGGTGAGACAAAATGTAACCCTAAGTAATTTTCTGGTGAGTGCGATGTCTCTGCTGATTACAATGGTTGTTTGGGCTTAGAAACTACGTGAAATATTTAAATATTTAATATATTTATTTAATAAAATTTAAGGAAAAACCATTTTTTGATATTATTTTATTTAATTACTTACTTAATTGCCGTTTTTATTTAATAATTTTTTTATTATTTATTTTGGATACATATCTTTTTGAGTAAAGAGAAAAATGACCGGATAGTCCCTGTGGTTTGTCTATTTTTCACCTTTAGTCCCTAACTTTCTAAAATTACAGCTATAGTCCCCAACTTTTGCAATTTTGTTCCCAGATAGTCTCTGAAACGAATGAAGGTTAGTTTTTTGTGTTAAGTGGGTATGAGATGACAAGATTACCCTTACTAATAAAATATTAATAAAAATAATATTAATTATCTAATAATAATGAGACCCCCTTTTACCCACCCCGCTCCACGTCTGTCTGCACCCATTCAGACCAAAGCACCACCACCACACCTAAATCTCAACCACCACCACCCTCAAGTCTCAACTACCGTCACCACCTCACCCCGTCATCAGACCGCCGCGACACCGCCACCACCTCACCCGTCATAACCGGCAGACCACCACTTCCAGACAAACCAACCCCAACCCACCCATACCATCGCCGGAAAAACGACCACCAAATCCACCTTCACTGCAACCACCATATCACCACCCATAACCACCATTTTTCTCCCTTTCAGACAGATCTTCTATAAACGCAATCAAATCGACGAAACACACAAGCTATTTCACATAACTATCAATCTAATTCGCGTTAATCCAAATCAGTAAACAACAACAAACAAATCTGATTTCGAATCGGCAAAACGAGAATCTGTAATCTGAGAGTTATGAAAATGAATTAGAGAGAGAATAAAGGTACTGACTCGCCAGGAGCGGAGGGGAGACAGAGATCAGAAGAAATTGAACCGCCATGGAAGTCTTTCAGAGTCATCGTAGCTTTCTTCTTCGCCATTGTTGACGCTAGTTATTGGATTATTGTTGTATCATCCAATAACTAGCGTCACCGGTAATTTCACCAGTATTGCTGCTCAGTGTCTCCAGAAGCTTCCGGCGACGTTTGTGTTGAAGAAAGAAAGTTGTGTTGCAGAGGTTATCAAGGAAGACGACGACGTTTCATTCATATATTTCATATATGAAATATATGAATGAAACGTCGTCGTCTTCCTTGATAACCTCTGCAACACAACTTTCTTTCTTCAACACAAACGTCGCCGGAAGCTTCTGGAGACACTGAGCAGCAATACTGGTGAAATTACCGGTGAATTCCGTGGATTCCGACAGAATAATCGTTACTCTGGCCACAAAACTGTAGATCAACGACTGTTGTCCCATAGTAATAACCTACTTTCCATCTCCGGTGGATGGTGGTCGCCGGCGGTGGTAGACGGTGATTGTGGCGGTGATACGGGAAGACGACGAAGATGACTTGGGGTGTGGTAGGTTTTTTATTCTTGATTGGTTTAATTTAATTTTCATTCTTGATTGGTTTAATTTAATTTTCATTTTTTTATTTTTAATAGTAGGGGTATTTAGGTCATTCCACATCCACTTAACTGAAAAGACTAACCTCCATCTGCGTCAGGGGCTATCCGGGAACAAAATTGAAAAAGTTGGGGATTATAGCTGTAATTTTAGAAAGTTAGGGACTAAATGTGAAAAAAGACCAAACCACAGGGACTATCCGGGCATTTAACTCTAGAGTAAATTACAAGTTTTGTCCTTTATTTTTACACCAAATTGCAGGGGTTGTACTTTATTGCAAAAGTTGACAAGTTTTGTACTTAATGTTCTAAAATCTTGCACGTTATGTCTTTTAGGCCAAACCCAGTTAATTGTTTTGGTTAAATATGGTCATGTGCCTTGCACATAAGAGCATTCTTGTCATTTCAACTTCTAAGGGGCTATTGTGTAAAGAAATTTTATTTAGGGACTAATTTGTGCAAAATTAAAAATAAAAAGGTTATATAAACCCCTGTCTCTCTTCTCTTTCCCCTCTCTCTGTGAAACTCCCCCTCTCTCTCCTCTCTCTAACACAATTCAAACCCTAGCTTATTTATCCAAGAATTATACGCGAATCTGATTTTGATATAAAAAAATTCATATAGGGATTTTGATCTATAAAAGAAGGCGAAATATTGCATATGAAAACGGTTGTGGATGGTGATGGTGGAGAGGGTGGGTGGCGGTTGCAGGTGGGTGGCGGGTGTAGGTGGTGGGTGGGTTGTGTGGGTGGTTTTGGTGTAGTTGCAACGGTGGTGGCTGGATGGTGATGGTGGGTTGACTGGATATATGAGACGATTCTGCTACGGATTTAGTAGATTTAGGTGGTTAAATTAGGATAGAATTATTGTAAACACTCAACTCTGTGTAAGGTTTATGTTAAAATCGTTTATAGTGATGATTTAGGTTGTGAGAATGATTCAACTTCCTCTTTCAGTTAGGATAATGTGTGTTAGATTTGACTTTTTGTGCATTACAGTAGTTGAAGAGAGTTGTGTTATAGATCAAGTTTCTGCTAGTGATTTGTGTTATTATTAGTTGTTTAATGATGGCTGTTAAAAGGTGGAAAGTGTTGAAGATTTTTTGCAATTTGAAACGATTCTCCTACGGATTTAGTTGATTTAGGTGGTTATAAAGGATTTGGCAAGATTGGGCCGATCTGTTGGTGTTACTCGTTGACTTATGTTGACTGAGATGGTTGGTCCTCACTCCTCACATGGGGTGTTGCATCAATCATTGAGATCTGGGAAACATGATATAGTGCTCCACATCTTAAGCATGTTTAGTTTTACTTTCCAGCAAGTGTTTACTTTCCAGCAAGAAGGATTTATTCCCTTTAAATAGGACCAGTTGTGTTTTGTTTTAGATGTACACTTTCAATTCCTTTTCTTCACTTGTAATTCGTTCCTTTCAGTTTATTATAAACCAGAGAAAATTGCCCCACACTGTTTTGCTTCTTCAGCCAGTTTGTATTGATATCAACTAACACTTGGTATCAGAGCGTGGTTCGTGTATGCCCAAGTATCCCAGATTCAATAAAATGTCAGCTGTTTCAAGCTCAACAACCCCGAAAGATACCAGTTCTGTGTCACTTCAAATCCCGACACTAACCACGACAAATTATACCACATGGGCGATCAAAATGGAGGCCGTTATGGACGCTCAAGGATTGTGGGAGTCGGTTGAACCGCCGGCTGGTGCGGTTGGAGATGAGAAGAAAAACAAAACTGCTCGTGCTTTTATTTTTCAAGCAATCCCAGAAGAAGTCTTATTGCAGGTGGCAAAGAAAAAGACGGCGAAGGAGATCTGGGATTAATTGAAAATAAGATATGTGGGTGCCGATCGGGTACAGAAGGCACGGTTACATACGCTCACGAGTGAATTCGAGTCATTGAAGATGAGAGACGGAGAATCAATAGATGAGTTTGCGGGAAAGTTGAGCGGCTTGGCATCAAAACACAGCAGCCTCGGGTCGACTCTGGAAGATGCTAAGCTGGTTAGAAAACTGCTGGATGCGGTTCCGGATAAGTACCTTCAGCTTGTTGCTTCTATGGAGCAATATTCGGATGTCGATGTCATGCCGTTTGAAGAGGCCGTTGGGCGCTTAAAGGCGTATGAGGACAGGTTGAAGCTAAGGCAAGGGAGTGCCAGTGGTGAAAGCGGGTTGCTACTCACCAAGTCCGATTCTCATACGAATCATAAATCACCGGGAAAAACTCACTCGACAGGAGGTCGTGGCTGAGGTTGGAACGGTGATAGAGGAGGAAGGAATGGCAGTAGGGGTAGAGGCTCGAGTAGAGGAAGGGGTGGGTATTAGGGTCAGATTTATTAATGGGTCAAAGCAGTTATTAAAAAGGGAAACTGATGGGTTTTTGGGAGCTGAAGGGCCAGTTATTACTACTATTATTGCTTATTTATATCCTTGTTCTAGTTTTTGGGGATTATGTCAATGATTATTATCTAATTGGGTATCTATACCTTTGTTCTTGGAGATTAACCCATCTCGAATCGGGTCTTCTATCTTGTAGTATTTCAATTTACAACAATAAAATCTATCAGTTAGTTTTGTTTGATTTTGGGTTCTATCATTTGGTTCCATTGCCGGGAAATCGAAGATGGAGCAGACTCAGATTTATCAGAAGGAAGGCGGTGTTTATCCAGACCCAATCGCTGACCAGTTGGCAGTCATTATTGCTAAACTTGATTCTTTGATAGCCTTGAAAAAGGATATAGCAGAAATCAAGGAAGCTTGGCTAGAAAGACGAACAGATGCAATAAAGGAAGCTGAGGATGAAAACCAGGATCCAGTGACATATTTGGGAATGGAGGAAATTCCTAGCAGCATTTCCATGCCTGGAGCAACACCTATAACTACCGCACAAACCAAAAGTCAGTCCCCTCTAATTTCAGATTTGGAGAAAAAAATGTTAGAAGCTGCAGATGAAACAGATGCTGAAGCCAGTCCAGAAGAGGAGGAACACGAGAATCATGGAGGGACGAAGAATGCAGAATTAGAGCAAAAATTATTCAGCAGGGATGTCGTCCTGAAGTCACTATGTGGTTACTCACATAAGGATCACACGAAGACTCACACGGATAAGAAACAACTTGACTGGTCATTTCAAAAGGCAATCAAGGGTTGGATGGATGACAAAGTAGATTGGCCAGCAAAGCTAACAGATATCAATACCGACTTACGAATTCCAAATTCTAATACACAGGATTCTTTCTGGGCTGCACCTATATTCGGGCCTGAGAAAACACAAGTTTTAGCTTATAGATGGGTCCATGAAGGTGGTCAGCCTACAATTGAATGGCTCATTGCTTGGTGCGCCAATTACCTTCTTTTCGACTTGAGGACAAGTCGATTATCGGGGTAGGATGTATTGATACAAACCCGATTCCTATACGGGTGGGTATTAGGGTCAGATTTATTAATGGGTCAAAGCAGTTATTAAAAAGGGAAACTGATGGGTTTTTGGGAGCTGAAGGGCCAGTTATTACTACTATTATTGCTTATTTATATCCTTGTTCTAGTTTTTGGGGATTATGTCAATGATTATTATCTAATTGGGTATCTATACCTTTGTTCTTGGAGATTAACCCATCTCGAATCGGGTCTTCTATCTTGTAGTATTTCAATTTACAACAATAAAATCTATCAGTTAGTTTTGTTTGATTTTGGGTTCTATCATTGGTGTTGAAAGTGGAACGAACAAAGAATCGTTTGTACAAGATTGTACTCAAGACCGGAAAACCAGTATGTTTGGTGACAAAGTTGGATGATGAAGCATGGGTATGGCATGCGAGGGTTGGACACGTGAACTTTCGAGTTCTAGAATCAATGGCGAAAAGAGGCTTGGTAAGGGGATTACCAAGCATCTCATACCCAGCACAAGTCTGTGATGGGTGTATGGTGTCAAAGCAGACAAGGCAACCTTTTCCAACTAAGACGGAATGGCGAGCAGTAAGACCTTTACAACTCATTCACGCCGATTTGTGCGGTCCAATAACGCCACAAACGTTTGGAGGTAAACGATATTTTATGTTGATTGTAGATGACTTTTGCCGATATATGTGGATTTATTTTATCGAAACAAAAGATGAGGCGTTCACGGTGTTCAAAGAATTCAAGAATGATGTTGAAAAAGAAAGTCCCTATAAGGTCAGGATGCTGCGAACTGATCGCGGAGGTGAATTTACCTCTGCAAAATTCAACAAATTTTGTGAACAGGAAGGTATAAAGAGGCAGTTGACTGCACCGTACACTCCACAACAAAACGGAGTTGTGGAGCGTCGTAATCGTACCGTGCTAGAAGTAACAAGATCATTATTAAAGACCATGGAGGTCCCTGAACAGTTTTGGGGGGAGGCGGCGAGACATGCTGTCTACATACTTAATCGGGTCTCTACGAAAGGATTTAAAGGAAAGACACCGTATGAAGGCTGGAAGAAAAGAAAACCAACCTTACACCACCTAAAGGTGTTTGGTTGTGTAGTTCATGTGAAGAAATTATCGGGAGATATGACAAAGCTTAGTGATCGCAGCTCAATGATGATGTATTTGGGGGCAGAAAAAGGCAGTAAAGCGTATCGATTGTATAGCCCTAATATGAGAAAGCTATGTGTGGCTCGTGATGTTGTGTTTCAAGAAAAGAGAAAATGGGTATGGGCTAAAGAAAAAACGAATGAGCTCATACCAAAGCCTTTGTGGGCTGAGATACATCTGGATAACTCCACGTATGGAGTAGGTCAAAATCAACAACATGAATTTGGGGGCGACGTGAGCAATTCTGATGACTTTCCATCGCCGATCCCGGCACACAATTCTGTGGAATCTTTTGGAAATCTAAATGATTCTGGTGGTTTGAGTTCTGAAACCCAAGAGGTACCTAATTTTTCTTATGATGAAACTCCTGTACAGGGGTTTCGAGCATTGTCAGATGTGTATGACGAAACACATCCAATCGAACTTGAACCGGAAGAGTTACTATTTGCCGGAGAAGAACCAGCGAGTTACAAAGAAGCTGCGGTTGATCGAGAATGGAAGGAAGCTATGAACAGTGAATTGGAATCAATTGAAAAAAATCAAACTTGGAACCTGGTTGAATTGCCGAAGGGTCAAAAGGTAATTGGAGTAAAATGGGTTTTTAAATTGAAGAAAGATGCAGAAGGTAAAGTGATAAAGCACAAGGCTCGGTTAGTGGCGAAGGGATACTTACAACAGAAAGGTGTCGATTTCGAAGAGGTATACGCGCCTGTAGCGCGAATAGAGTCTATTCGTTTGTTACTAGCTATAGCGGTGGAGGAAGGATGGTTTGTTTATCACTTAGATGTCAAGTCGGCCTTCCTAAATGGAGTTCTCAAAGAAGAAGTCTTTGTAAGTCAACCTGATGGTTTCGTAGTTAAGGGTAAAGAACACATGGTATACAAGCTTAATAAGGCGTTGTATGGATTGAAGCAGGCCCCAAGAGCTTGGAATGCTCGGCTTGATGAAGTATTAAAAGTTTTGGGTTTCAGACGATGTGCCACTGAACCAGCGGTTTACACTCTTCAAAGCCAAGGAAAAATACTAATTGTGGGCGTGTACGTTGACGACCTCATAGTAACCGGAGGGGATGAAGAACAGATCAGCGAGTTCAAAAAGAAAATGAAGGAGGTGTTTGATATGAGCGACTTGGGTATGCTCTCTTACTATTTGGGTATTGAAGTTGAACAAAAGAAAGAAGGTATTGCTATTAAACAATCAAGTTATGCTAAAAAGATTTTAGAAATGGCTGGGATGTCGAACTGTAACTCCTCTAAGGTGCCAATGGAACACAAGTTATGTCTAAAAAGAGATGAAGGGGGAAAGCTTGTAGACCCAACAGGTTATCGAAAATTGATCGGGAGTCTTCGGTACTTGATGCACACCAGGCCAGACCTTAGTTACTCTGTTGGAGCTGTTAGCAGGTACATGGAAAGGCCAAATGAAAGTCATGTTGCAGCTGTGAAACAGATCCTTAGGTATCTAAAAGGAACTGTTGAGTATGGATTAAAGTATGAAAAGGGAGGAAATGGCAAGTTAATTGGGTATTCGGACAGTAGTCATGGCACGAATTTAGATGATCGAAAGGGCACAACAGGTACAACTTTTTATTATTCAGGGAACTTAATTACTTGGTCCTCGCAGAAACAACAAACTGTGGCCTTAAGTTCGTGTGAGGCCGAATTCATGGCTGCGACTTCAGCCGCATGCCAAGCTCTTTGGTTGCGCAATTTACTTAGTGATTTGATTGGTGAAGAGCCTCAACAAGTGAAGTTGATGGTAGACAATGAGTCGGCTATAGCCTTGATGAGAAACCCCGTGTTCCACGGTCGAAGTAAGCATATAGACACAAAATACCATTTCATAAGGGAATGCATAGAACGGAGCCAGATTCAAGTGCAACATGTAAGCGGGGAGTTGCAGAAAGCCGACATACTTACCAAAGCTTTACCTCGTGTGAAATTTTGTGAAATGAGAAGCTTGTTAGGGGTACAAGAGATTGGAAGTGAAGTCAAAGAGTAAGGAGGTGAATGTTGGTGTTACTCGTTGACTTATGTTGACTGAGATGGTTGGTCCTCACTCCTCACATGGGGTGTTGCATCAATCATTGAGATCTGGGAAACATGATATAGTGCTCCACATCTTAAGCATGTTTAGTTTTACTTTCCAGCAAGTGTTTACTTTCCAGCAAGAAGGTTTTATTCCCTTTAAATAGGACCAGTTGTGTTTTGTTTTAGATGTACACTTTCAATTCCTTTTCTTCACTTGTAATTCGTTCCTTTCAGTTTATTATAAACCAGAGAAAATTGCCCCACACTATTTTGCTTCTTCAGCCAGTTTGTATTGATATCAACTAACACGATCAGCTAATTGCTAATTACTGAGGATGATCGTGTAACGCCGAATTGGAATGAGATTCTTGTTGACACTGTTGTTGCTGATCAAACTCCAAAAGAGAAGAAAGGGATTTTCAGTTTAGAGAGAGAGAGATTATATTATATGTCTTATCTTTCAGTTTATTTCAAACCAGTCCCTAAATATAAGTTGTTTTATACTATAGTTCTTAAAGAGATGAAATGACAACACTGTCCTCATGTGCAAGTCACATGACCAGATTTAACTAAAAAATCTAACTGGGTTTGGCCTAAAGGACATAACGTGCTAGATTTTAGAACATTAAGTACAAAATTTGTCAACTGTTGCACTAAAGGACAACGCCTGTAATTTGATGTAAATATAAAGGACAAAACTTGTAATTTACGCTATATTTTATAATATGGGTGTGATTCTCTTTTTTTGTTACTTATTTTTTATTGACATGTTTCATACCTTAAAAAAGTATTGATCAATAGAAATATATAAGCAATCATTACCAAGTTTAATTGTTACATGGGTTGTAGTATATCAACCATAAAAAGGTAACTAATATACATTTGTGTATGTGAAAATTACTTTGTGACCCAAGGTTATAAAAGTTTGGTTCCGACACTGCATTCAATTGTAAAGTTTGATTGCTGAATTTGTGGGTTTATACCCATGAAAATTTTTAGAGTTTGCATCTTCATTTTGTCGTATAATCTAGTTATTAGATATTCGATTATCACAAATTCTGGTTGGAACTGAAACCATTTCATCTACTTGATGGAGTTGTCTAATTGAATTGGTAACGAATAGATTAGAGATATGAAAGTTTGAACTTTGAATCAATGTATACACGTTACATATTGGCAATTGCATACGGAGATCGCCTTGAAACAGAATGGTGTGTGTTACATGACAACTTGTCTGAAAGCTTGTTAATCGTTATTATATTGTTTTTAATATATACGAGCAGCAGGACCCTCGCTCCGTTGCGGACTAAACGTGAAATTAGCTTTTCAGTTAATCGGTGATTATTTACATACAGCCTGATGAACCGACCCGAACTGAATCGCCAACTCAAACATATAACCCGAAACATAGCTATAGGAAAAAAATGGGTCCCATAACTTTCGGCCCCCACTGAACTTTTGTTCAAGCTCCACCCCTTATATCATCATTATGAAAAGACGCACCCTTAAATATCTTAGCAAGCTTGGCCCCGAGGTCCAAAATAACTAAATAAGGCATGATTTCTAGGCTAGTAACCATAACATTTTCTCAAACTGGTTTTAGGGTTGTTTGTTTAGATCTGAATGGAAGGGAACATATGATCCGGTCAATCTTCAGACCATTTGGTTCCAAAAAGAAAAACATTTGAATGGCTAAAATTGCTGAATCGGTCAAACTTTGTTTGATGCTGAACGGGAAAGCGAAGGAACAAAATTTGACCGAGTCAGATCTGAATGAAACAAACAACCCCTTCACTTGATCCTGATTTATAGGTTTTAATTAAAGTTTGTTGGTGTTTTTTTTCATTCAGTTTTATCTTGGTATATGTTTATTATTATTTTGCAATATGTTACTACAAAACTTTCAGCCGAAGGAGTTGAGCCCGACAATAGTGCAAGGAGATGGTGGACACTGGACACCGATGACTTGGGAAGAGAGCTGCAAAACAATCAGACCAAGACCAACAATGAAGATTGTGTTGAGGAGTATTCTCGATTTTTTAAGTGAACTGAGTCATTCTCAATTTTTTTACTTGAATTCGTATTCGATCCGAATTCGTACTTGAAATTATGCTCAATCCAAATTTCGATTTGATTCATATTTTGAAACTCGAATTCAAATTGAAATAGTTTTGATTCAAATTCATCCAATATAATAAACTATTTTACTGTTATTCTAAAAAGAGTAAACTGCCATTTTGGTCCCTGTGGTTTAGGCACTTTTACCATTTTAGTCCAAATTTCAAACTTTTTAAATCTGGGTCCCTGTGGTTTCACTTTTATTGCCATTTTAGTCCAAAATTAAGAGTAAACTGCCATTTTAGTCCCTGTGGTTTCACTTTTATTGCCATTTTAGTCCAGATCTCAAACTTTTTGGAACAGTAAAAAAAAGGAGATTTTGAATTTTGGACTAAAATGGCAATAAAGATGAAACCACAGGGACCCAGATTTAAAAAGTTTGAGATTTGGACTAAAATGGCAAAAATGCCCAAACCACAGGGACCAAAATGGCAGTTTACTCTTCTAAAAACTACTACAAAATAATTATTTTTAACATCCAAAATACTAATCAACATAATTTATTAACTATAATTATGTAGAAAGACTTATTTTTTTACATGAATTCGTATTCGTACTCGAAATTATGCTCAATTCGAATTTTGATTCGATTCATATTTGAAACTCGAATTTGAATTGAATTCGATTTAATTCAAATTCATCCAAAATAATAAACTGTTTTACTGTTATTCTAAAAACTAATACAAACTAATTATTTTTAACATCCAAAATACTAATCAGCATAATTTATTAACTATAATTAAGTAAAACACCAAAATCATAATTATAACACTCAATTATAAATTTAATAGAAACTTAGAATTTAGAAAGAAGTAGTAGGGGAGTAGAAAGAAGCACTGGTGAACAAAAATACCGGTTATAATAACCGTAGGTTATTAGCCGGAATCGTAACCGATAACATAAAACCGATTTAGGTTATTAATTAACCATAGGTTTAGAAACAGTTTACATATATTTTAGTATAACCGGTTTTTAACCATTTTTTGCAACAATAACCGATTAACCAGTCCAGATTCAAATACAAGAGGCATCGACTACATATACGTTACTAGGCATTTTTCTCAGAAATTCACCGTTTTCCCATTACATGTCAGTATAGTTAATTAGTGGGTATATTTGGTTGATTACAACTTACAAAAAAAAAAAAAAAAACTCTTACATAAAAAAAACGCAAAAAAATACTCTCTTCTAGCAAACGTTTCACTTCAACAAACTATTGAAATGCCTCCAAGTGTTCCTGTTTAGACCGAGGACGAGGAGTATGCCCAGGGGCCTTGCTTTTATACATGTTAGGACCTTAGACTCTAACAGGGATGGTACACGGGATGAATTTGGTCCTAATTTTTTGGATCACGTTAAGAACAGATGTGATGTGACGAGGAAATTAGTTTTGCAACCAAATGTACAAGATATCAAATATATTAAAAGATACGAGTAGTGCTTGAAAGATTTTATTGAATCTACCACAAATGGATGGAAAATTTGGGAGATAATCAATATGTAAATGGAAGACCGTTTACTAAGTTAAAAATTTGAAAACTTATAGTCGACGTTAGTTTTTGTTAATGTTGCAATATTTATTTCAATTACATTTTAAATATTTCTATTTAATTAATTCAGTTAATGTATTTTTATATTAATGAAATTATGTTTATAAAAAGTATAAATTTACATATTTTTAATTCTAAAAAGTAAAAATAATCTATATCTATATATATATATATATCTATATAAAGCATTTCACGTGTACAAAATAGTAAATTGACACTAATTTTTTTTAAGATGGCATACTAAAAGTCTCAAACAAAACCCACTATTTTTACAATTTTCTTCCAATTCTGCCCTGCTCTCCCTACATCCCCTATCAGATATGAAACTAAGGAATTCGATGAATTAGGCTTTAATGAGTGTGGCACATTGAATCACGAAATCAAACGTTTCATCGGTTATGGCAATGAAATCACTCTTGATTGACGATGAATTGAAACCTGGAGCAATTAATGGAAACCACCCATTGAATGCTAGCAGCAAACTAAAGATTGGAAATTGATTACGACCATTCTCTCTCTCTCTCAGTGTAACTGAAAATTGAAACCCTAACAGCCGAATATATAGATTGTTGGTTGATGGAGAGGAAGAGAAGAGTGCAGAGAGGGGGGATGGGCCCAAAAGTTCTCCGACCGCCGATAATGATACCGATGACGACGTGGGATTTGCGGTCGGTCAATCTGTACAAGATGTTTGCACCCAAATTAGTAAGTGCTCATCTTTTAAAAACCTAATTTCTATCCTCACAAAACACAACTGATGATAATCATTCAATTTGATCCTTAATTTTTTTGTTGTAGTTACTGTTTGTACTCAATTGGCAATCGCTTACTCAAAGGATTATCAATCGTTTGATTGATGAGTTACTACTTACTAGAGGTATGATTTGTTAGGTCGAATAATCCTTTTTTTCATGTTGAGTTACTAGGGTTTGGTTGATGTAATTTAACTAAATACGTTAGAAAATTAAGTTTTTAATGTAGAATAATGTTCAGGATTATGAATATAGTTCCTCGTCTTTGTTTTCTATTTATTAGGTTTGAATGTGTTCTTTGTTTAGTGTTCCATAATTTTTTATGCAGCTGGGTCGGACCAAATCTAGAATTCACATAAAAGCAACATAGAATTCACATAAAAGAAAATGATGAATAAATCATATATTTCTTTTATTTTGCGATTGGACTACAAAATGTTCGATAGGGCCTGAATGAATTTCTTCACTAGACAACCGAAATTAACAATTGAAAGGTAGATGTTCTTTGGAAAGCAAGGAGTATTGTAAATTATAAAGGAATATGATGCTTTCATTTCTCTCTAACTTCCCGCTAATTATACATGGTGGTAAGTTTATCTTGTTAATTGTTTTTCTACTCCCTTTCTATCTCTACACACAATTCTTATGTGTACAGGTAGTCTATGCGTAAGGTACAAGGAGTGTGAAGTAGCATTGACAATCTATCACTTAGCTACTGTTGTTTGCTTCTTTCTTTTCCAGCCAAAGTGATCTGTGTAAGAATTGCAAAATACCGGGCCATTTGTCATAACTGTGGACTTCCCGAGTAAGATCGTTGATCATGCAGTTTATTGTTATATTTTATGACCTATGAAACTGATACATGATTTCTGGTTTAATATATTTTTTTTCACATTTAGGCAGCAATGCTCCTGACTGAAGATGTGCTAGACAAGTTAAGTGTTTCTTTGACGGGCGAAGAGCTTGATACTATGCAAAAACTTTATCTTCAAGCATTAAAACTCGAGATGGAGTTCTTTCTATCTCTGCCTGTTGATCAACAGACAATTCTTCCATTATCAAAGCAGCATATTTCTACTGAACACCGTCTTACGGTATTTTCCGATTTTGACTTACATGCACTGTGGTGGATTCTTCTGCCATTTTGGCTGACATTGCGATTGTTACTGCACGGAAATCAGATCAAAGTCAACCCGAAAGTCAAAATCAACCAGAAAGTCAAAGTCAAATTGCTAGGATGTCCTCGGCTGACTTGAGAAGCACATGCGATGTACTCGAGAGAGAGTATACAGAAGACTATGAACGGTGCATAGAAAATATGCTGACCAATCAGAAAGGTTGAATCGTTTATTGTAAGCGATTGTTTGGTATTCTTATAGGGGTGTCTGGTTGTATGTGATGGTGTTAAATGTTTAATCGGGTTGTGTTTTATCTCAAAACTTTTGCTAAAAACGTAACACGTCAAATGGGTCAAACGGGTCAAATAGGTTAAAAGTTGCTCAAAGTTCATTTATGCAATTGTACGTGACATTAACTATTGTAAAAGTTGGACAAAAATAATTTGCGGGTTGGATGGTTTTATATGATTTTTTTTTAATTTTTTATGGTGGTTTTGCAGTTGAGGAGTTTGATTACGAGGGACTGAACATGGCACTTGAACAAGAATTTGAGAGAAGGGCGAACAAGAAAGTGATTGAATCGAATGTACTCAAGGGTTTGAATCTTGAAGATATTAGACGTGCTGGTGAACACCTTATTCTTCATGATGGTTGCATGAGTTTCTTTCAAAGCATCACCAACAACCAACATTTAAATGTGAATGCTCACGTTCTATCATACTGTTGGTGTGCTGATCTTATTCGGTCTTCTTTCTCTTCAGGTATATGATTATTGTAACTCCTAAGTTATCTTGTAATAGATAACTTTTCTACTTAATTACTTATACATCAAACCTATCAATAAAAATTCATTATTTGTCATCAAATGAACAGGGGGCATACCCACAATGAATGTACACGCGAATGAGTTCTTGTACGAAAACTCTCTATACACTAGCGAAATCATCAAAAAGATCGAGACCCCTATCGACAAGCTTCAAGCTTTTAACAATATTCTTAAAGATAGCGACGAAAGTGACGAAACAAATCTAACGATTTACATTGGTGACTCGGTTGGCGACTTGCTTTGCTTTCTAGAAGCTGATATTGGCATAGTTATTGCTTCAAGTTCAAGCCTTCGAAAAATCGCAACCCATTTTGGTGTTTCGTTTGTTCCGTTATTTTCTGCTTTAATAAAGAAACAAGTGCACGTCGAAGGAAGTGCGTTTGGTTGGAAGGGGTTATCGGGCATTTTGTATCGGTTTCTGGCTGGACTGAAGTACATTCTTTCATTATCGGTTCTTGAAATGGAACGATTCTTCTGTGTAGTTATAGAACAAAGAGGACGCATCTTTACATATAATAGAATGAAGATGTAACTTGTCATGGCTACTGATTTTAATATGGGCCATATATTTTCAAAAATCTCCTGTATTTTCATCTCAAAACTGGAATTTTTGCTTGTATAATGAATGTCGTCAAGTGGGTATGAATCTTTTCATGATCTTGTTGATTTTTTGTTTGACTTTTTTGTGTTGTTGTTGACTTGGTCTGATGTTGGTTCTTGCAGGTAGAGTGTTTCTGTTACTGAGATGAATAGTTTCATAAGCTTGAAGGGTTATTTTCATAATTCAAGTTTTTGAATTTTTTTTTTCAGATTTTGATTCGATTATTTGGCTGGTAAATATGTGAATCCTGTGATGAAACCTCTGGAAAACGTAATTTACTCTATTTTTCTATTATTATGGTAATTATTTTTCTATTATTATGGTAATGCTGGAAAAGTTGATATAATGATTTTTACTTCCTTTTTATTTATATAGTTTTCTAGAATTACAAAATATTATTCTTAGTTTAACAACTTAACAAAGTGTCCCTTGCTCTCTTTAGCTAGCATAATAATGATAAATGCTAAAATAATTGAACTTTTTTAACTGTTAAAACTAACATGACTACCTGACACGAAGAACACTGAAAATTTAATTCCTACATGGATTATTTTTTGGTTCCTCATGTCGATGTATTATGCCAAAGAAGTCATCCAATTTGGGTGTTGTATATATCCATTCTCATTCATTAATTCATGTAAAACCTCATAACCATAGTGATGAACCAAGGTGGTGTTTGGTTTGAGATTTTTGAATTTAGGTATGTTCTGGTTAAAAGGTATTGGTAATTTTTTGATACCCATCAAATAGGTATCCTTCATACCCACCAAGAGGGTTTGATTTAGCAACCAATATCTATTTCCATTTAGTGGTGTCAAATCTCAAAACCATACTGATTCTTGAATCAACAAAATAATAACACTAAGGTAAATAATAACACTAATGATAATAACATACTAAAGTAAAAGTAAATGACTATATTAATAGAAATAAGACATAAAGCGTGTCAAAACCTAATTACCTCTAAACTTCTTGAAATAAAAAAGCTATCAACCATGAGAAATAGGGTATTGTTTTAACTTTTTTTTTTTTAAATAGGGTATTGTAGATGGTAAGTACTGGTGGTAAGTTGGTGATGTGTTCATGTCTCGCGTTATTGACTCCGCCGCAACGCGCGGGTCTATAGGTTTGTTAATTCTAAAAAGTAAAAATAATCAAAAAAGAAGTCTATTGAGTATATATTTTATATATTCTAGTGTTTTTTGTTTTGTTTTTTTATTTACTTTATTTTCATAAAAATGATTATTTTTTAACCAAAAATAGGTCAACAATATTATAAAGAATTAAATTTAGATTATCAACTCCTAATATAAACCAATTTGTTCTCCAAGTTTATTCTCCCTATAAATAGTCCATATATTCTATTGTACTAGTGGAATGCCCGCGCGTTGCGGCGGGTGTCCCGGCTCATAATAGTTTCAATTATGATGTCTATTACGAACCACAACTGATATTTCATACACGAATTTATGTAAGTTTCATGTAATTTCAACTATGTACCTCAACTGATATTTCATACACGAACTTGAAAAGACCAACTACATATTACTAGTTAATTTCAACTGTGTTCCTCAATAGTTTCTTTGTTAATCCAAATCAGAAATTTTAATTGGGCTTGGCACCAATTGGTTGGTTGCCTTTTGCTTCAACTTGAACAGCTTGAGGTTCTTCAGCACCAATTGGTTGTTTGCCTTTTGCTTCATCTTGAACAGCTTCAGCAGGATATTTTTCCAACTCTGCTTCATTCTGTGAACAGCTTCAACAACATGTTTTTCCAACTCTGCTTCATCTTCTCTTTAAATCAGTAACGTTATAAACAAGATTGTCAGAAAGTCGCCTGAATTGACACATGTATGACACGGCTTATCTGGAAATACACAGACATGTTGACTTTCTGAAAAAAGAGCTGCTTTAAAGAACACCCCATGAAATAAATTGTTCAACATATGAAATAAACATAGGGCTCTTTAATGTAAATCACATACTTGAGAACCATGAGACAGCAAAAGTGATTTACATGGGACTGAAAAAGGGTGAGCAGGCCCTTGTTTGACCCATTTTCATCAACTATTTTAGGAACTCTTCCAGTCTGCAGAGGCATTTTGGTTCCTGTCAGACAAAAAAGTGGAAAAAAAGATACTGATTAAAAGCCGAAAATGGGTTTGAAAGTTTTGGTTAAAGCAAAAGTTGGGGTAGAAAAACCTCAAATACCTTTAATTTTTTTTTCTTTAACAATTTATAGCTGAAAAGAAAAAGTACCTGGCATGTTGCAAATATACTTTCATCACAATTGGCACATTAATAATTATTATAACTTTTGGACAAACTCAACCGAGTCGTTTCCTGACCTAACGCTTATTTTTCCACCTCGAGTTAAAACATGGGATGTAAACTCAAACCATCAAGTTTAAAACAATGAGTATTTCATTCTTCATCATTCGCCGTCTTGTTAATGATTTTAACGAGTTAAAACATGGGATGTAAGCTCGATCCATCAAGTTTAAAACAATGAGTATTTCATTCTTCATCATTCTCCGCCTTGTTAAGGATTTTAAAGAGTTAAAACATGGGATGTAAGCTCGAACCATCAAGTTTAAAACAATGAGTATTTCATTCTTCAACATTCAAGTCTTGTTAAGGATTTTAACTAATTGAGTAAAAGGGTGGTTCGTTATGGCATTTTATGTTTTAACAGCATAATAAGGTTCCTACTAAAGGGATTTGATTACTTACAAAACAAAGATGTAATACGATTTATCTCCAAGTCATTTAGGAACTCAGCTTCGTTGTTACCAGCTACCCATGTTGTTTGTTTCTGACTTGCAGGAACAAAATTGCCTACAATAACCTGAATAAGACCATGCGTAGTGGTAATGCCCCTACCCTTGGGCGTTTTGCGCCATGTGGCAGCCCAGTCAGCAAGGGGCATTAATGGACGTTTTTACAAAATGGGTGTAGTGGGGATGTGGGGCATTATGTTAAATGAGATGTAAAATAATTAAATAAAAAAAACCCTCAAGAAAATCCTATTGGATAACAAAAAGGGAGATGGAAGATGATTGGAGAAAGAGATTGGGGCAAGGCATTTTTAAAACCACGCTGAATCAATTTTTTTTCAAAAAAAGGCTAAAAAACGCCCCATGTAATGGGTTCCGGGCGTTTTTGGGCGTTATTTTTGATTTTTTTTTAAAAAAACGCCCCACTACACATGGTCTAACAACCAAAACTATGTAACCCGTCAGCTTTAGACCCTTGAATTTTGAACAATTAAATTGAACAACATACAGATAAGGTAAATTTTTAAATAACATACACATAAGGTTCGCAAAAGACCACCTTGCCCCTAGTCATAATCACAAAAAGAGTAACTTGAAACTAACTGCAAATCAGGAAAAACAACGTTGTTAATGGCTGGTATGGTAAATAACTCTTCCACCTCCTCCTCCATCTCGTGGCTGGTAAACTGATAGGTGTTTCAAACAGTTTCATCAGATACATATTTCTTGTAGCCGTGGATAGGTCGACTAAACGGGTCAAAATAAGTAGGTTAGCTTTTGTTCGTCTTTTCTAAAAAAAATAATAAATAAACTGATACAGTAAACGTGTTTACAAAAACATCTTTAAACATAACAATAAAAAATTCTCATTTAGCAATTTGGGAGCTTGTATGAAATTAAATAAATTTTGGTCGACTTTAACCCATTTGAGCAGTTTTAGATTGAGAAAAACATGGATGGACCTAGCCTTGTATAAATGGGTCAAATTGCAATCTCTACTATTTCTTAAATACAAAAAGATTAAGAGTACTAAGCGGTGTCGTTATAACGCTACCAAACATGGGTATAAAAGTACTATTGAGGAACATACATTTGATATGTCTGAGCCCGAGCCTAGTTACTCGCGGGCTACTTCGGTTTGAAAAAAGCTCAAAACGAGTTGAGCTTAATCGAGATCGAGTCTGAGCCCGAGCTTCACTTATCCAGCTCAAGTCGGTTCGCAAGCCTAAACGAGCCCATTATTCATATAATTTGTTATTAATATATTTAATATATATATAAAATTATTATTTATTAAGTTATAAAAAATAATTAAATTATATATAAATTAAAAAAGAGCCGAGCTCGAGCTTTCATAATTTAAACGAGCTCGAGCTCGGGCTTGGCTCGGCTTGTTTACACCCCTACTTTGAACCATCACACCGCCAAAACCAATCGCATGAATCTTAAACCAGCCAAACTGGCCAACTTGCTTCGGCATGAATCTTAAACCAGCCAAACTGGCCAACTTGTTTCGATTTCGATGGTTTGGTGGTTTCAACGGTTTATAAGCACCCGTAGTTTTATGTATTAAAGATTAACTTTTAGCGAATTTCGATCCATTAAGCTTAATCATGTTTAACTTACTCTTTTTTTAAACACCGCTTAAATAGTATTAAAAGTTAGCTAATCATAAATTTTGTCAAAAATGTGTAATAAGTGGTCCAAATTCCAACTCATAAAAAAAGTTCGATTACTATCTTATCAACCTTTCTAAACCATAACTCACCAGAACAGAATACTAAAAGGATCTCAATTTATTTGAATTTCAATTCATAATTGAGTTGAACAACTTTAAAAGATAAAATCACCTGAAATTCCAATATCATAACCAAAAATGGATCCATCAACAGCAGCCACAATGCAAGCAATGATGACATATGGAGTCACTTTTCCTTCATACTGCTCTGCTCTATCCTTTGCTACACCTGCTGGTGTAAATGACCCTCCTGCCATCTCTACACATAAAAAAAAAAAAAAACACAGAAACACACACACAAAAGGTGTTTTAAAGATAGACTCAAGTTTCAGTAGTCAATAATAATTAAATTTGTTATGAGGTTTGTTGATATGAGGGTCCTAAAAATAAATAAGTGCTTGTTGAGGTGACCTCATCTTTATGGTTGCCAAAACAAATATCTCATTTCTGCTTAAGTTATTTTGATGACCATTACAACTATTTCTAATACATGGCCTGCCCTTCATTAGTAGATCCTTGGTCCTACAATTGATATGCTTAGCCAACCATACTATATATCAAGTGGCCTTCTTTGTACCATGAGGTGAGTCAAAATTGACTCGAGAAACAACATATATGAAATAAACACCATCTTCAAATCTCAAGATAATCATAACATATTAACATACAATTCAAGATCAGACCATCAGAGAAAAAAGCATCCCTTAGTTATAGCCTATAGGGGTGTTAAACGGGTCGTGTTCACTTAATTTTTGTTCAATCGAACGATCAGATTATTAATCCAGCATGAAACGCCTAAAATTTACTTAACTAATAAACGCTTGAGAACCTAATTTCACGTGATTATCATCATTAAAATCGTAAATATAATGATTTAAAGGAAATAACTCACTGGTTTTATGGCCAGCAGGGTGATTCCAGAGGGCGTGTAGCTTCGATTTCGGTCTAAAAATCAAGATCAGATCGTGCCAAGCTTCTAAAGCACCAAAAACCATCTGTTAACTTTAATTCATAATGAAATCAAGCAAGATCAGAGGAGAGGAAACACTAAGTGATCTTACTCTGGTAACGAAAATACCCGCCAGAAAGAACCCTATTATGCCGCCGTCGCCGGTGTTCAATCCACTGTTGTTGCCTTCACCACCACCACCACCACCACAACCAACCACCAATAACCTCCACCGCCACCACCAAACTGCCGCCACCACAATGCAATGTCACTAACAGAAAGAGGAATGGTGATGATGCTTTGTAGAGGGAGAGAGAGGAGTTTTACAGAGAGAAAGAAGCGATGGTGATGTTTTTAGAGAGAGAAAGAAGAGTCCTTTTAGTTTCTGTCTCTTTGGTTGAAAAAATGGTGATAACAGATGATGATGGTAGTTTAGGGGTTTCAAAACATTAAATCCAAATTAAAGTAAGGGTAAATGTCGAATTGTTAATAAAATTGGATGGATAAATTTACCAATTTAGCCCTGGAGTGTCTTAAAATGTTGAGTTATTTCCTATTATATCCCTCTTAAATGTGTTGTGCTTCTTTGTATTTGTTTCTTCAAAACTTGTACGCATGACAAAATTACATTTATGTACGTCACTTCTCCTTTTTATAATAGTAAGTATAGATATGATGCACCATTAATAATAATCTCTTTCTCTCCCAATATCTCTTCTCATCTTCTTGCTATTAGGTTTGTTCATAACACGTTATCAGCACGAGTTGCTACTGAAGAATCATAAGGTATGTCTCAACATCATCCAATTTGGGTTGTTTAATGTATATGTACTTAATCATTGTCTCATATGTTCATCGTTTTCAATTGAAATCTATACTCTATGATAATTAATAATAAGCAATATACAATACCTGTAACAATTTCTGATGAGATTTAGGAACTACAATAAATTAACAAATATACGTAATTGTTGTTAATGGGATAAATGATATCCATCAATACCCTTTCTCTTACACTATTTTCATATTAGCTATAACATTTAAATATGTTAAAAAGATCAATTCAAACACGTTATAATCTGCTGCCCTCTTTATGAATCAATATGTTTTGTAATTTTTATGTTTATCATTATTTTGATATTATTGTAGATTAATACGATTTTCAGTTAAATAAGATTTTGATACCAAAACGCACAAGGGGTTCAATAATCCAAGTATTTAATGAATATGCTCGTAAGGCTTATTAGTGCACGATGGTCATTTTTTTATATTATTAGTATTTTTAGTTAATATTTATTACATATCAAACATTTATAAAATTATACGCTCTTTTATATTTATTTTTAGTATCATATTAGGTAAATATAAAAACAGTTATATAAAAAGTACTTTGCTTTTATAAAATTTTAGTTTAACCATATTTTTGCACCTTTAAGCCTTTAACTGACTGATGATAATAAATTATCGAGTGAATTGTATGGATGCTCCATGTGGTTGTCTTATTTTTCACCTTTAATCCTCATCTTTTAAAATTATATATATGTTTCTTATGGTGTAGCACCCAAGAGCTATAGTACTTTTATTTTGAGTACTTTGGGGTTTGGTATGAAGTTAAGTTTAAGAGTTAAGGACGTACATAGATGTTAATTTATACATATACTTAACAACTTATTATTAACAATCTTAAGTTGGCACGTTAAATTTAAAATATAATTTTAACTAGTTAATTTGATGTGGCCAACATTATTTATATAAGAAGTTAACAACTTATTATTAATATTTAAAATTACATGCCCGTAACTAATCCACCTATTGTTTGTTTCTTATATCTTTACTTTTGTATCATTTTTTTTTTCTAGAGATTATAGTCATTAAATTCTAGAGATTCATGTGCTTACAATCTGAAAGGCTTATTGTTTAATTATAGTTTTCTTCCAAAAGGAAAATAATACGTTATTTGTTTATTCTCATTTATTATACACATAAATTATATTTAACATAACTAATTTGTCGTTAACAGATATGATGTTTTGAAAATTATATGAAATCCAAATTATTTTATTATTGTAATATAGGTGATATTGGGGTCTCAATAATCATTGTTGTATATATATATATATATTGTTTAAGTTTGATATGTACTAATTAATATGTTTTTTTTTACAATATAGTTCTACCATGATAAATCTTGCAAAGCTTGAATTTATGGCTTTAGATATTACTAGGAAAAACTATTTGTCATGGGTATTGGATGCTGAAATACATTTGAATGCAAATAATATGGGTGAAAAATTAAAGAAGGAAATAAAGCAAATACCAAAGATAAGGCAAAAGCCATGATCTTTTTACGCCATCATATTCATGAGGCTTTGAAAAGTGAGTACCTCACTATCAAGGATCCACTTGTCCGTTGGACCAACTTAAAAGAAAGGTATGACCACCTGAAAATGGTAATATTACCGAGAGCTCGTTATGAGTGGATCAATTTAATGTTGCAAGACTTTAAGTCTATAAACGAGTACAACTAGGCAATGTTTAGAATCACATCACAATTGATTCTATGTGATGAAAATATTACTGATAAGGAAATGTTGGAAAAAAATTCTTAACCTTTTACCCCTCGAATGTGATACTCCAACAACAATATCGTGAAAGGGGTTTCACCAAATATAATGAGTTAATATCATGTTTGCTTGTGGCCGAGCAAAACAATGAGCTCTTAATGAAAAATCACGAGACTCGTCCGGTTGGAGCAACCCCAATCCGTGAAGCTAATGTGGCAACATATAATGGCCAAAGTGAAAGTTACGGACGTGGTCGACATTATTATCGTGGGCGTGGTCGTGGTCATGGTCGTGGACGTTGTAACGCCCTGCGTTTCGATACTTTAATCATTTTGGCAAGTCTAGTCCCTGTAATATTTGAATAATGCTTGTTTGAGACTTAACTATGATAAACTACGTGAGACTTTTACTTTATGATGCTTTTGTGATACTTTAATGCGTGAATCTTGAAACTATAATAGACTCTTACGAATCTTGACTCTTTTGTGTGATAGTTAAAAACTCGACTCTTGATACTCGACTCTTATGATACTTGAATCTTGTGATACTTTGAAACACGAATCTCGAAACTTGAACTTGTTATGCTAGATACTTATTAAAGAAGAAACTTTGATCATTGATACTTATTAGACATGAACCTAGCTTGAACGCAGCTTGAAACACGAAAACTTTAGTGTTAATTATATAATCATACCATTATAATGGTTACCCACAATAATACGTAACGCAACTCTTGATCTAGCTCGCAAACGAACAAATTCGCAAAAGGGTCTCGGCTGTCCGAATGGACATCCGATCGGATGACCATCATTCGACCGAACAGCCATCCGATCCCTCACACTGCACCGTCTTAGCGGTCCCCTTCAGCTATAAATAGGCCCCTTGTGCTCTCATTTCACACTTCTGCCTCTGTCATCCGACCACACACACTCCTAGGTCCTTTCAAGCACTTTTCTCGAGATTCAAGCTCAATCTGTAAGTATTTCTTCTAGATTCTTGT
Organism: Helianthus tuberosus; assembly: GCA_030545235.1. Classification (NCBI taxonomy): domain Eukaryota; kingdom Viridiplantae; phylum Streptophyta; class Magnoliopsida; order Asterales; family Asteraceae; genus Helianthus; species Helianthus tuberosus. Next base: position 80,886,826 of record CM060395.1, read on the forward strand.
ACAACTTTAGTCATTTAATACTTCTACACAAGATTCTTCATCAAAATCACATGAACACTCAAACTTTTTCATGAAAATCGATTGATTTGGGGTCTCTTGGAGGTGGTTCCATTCAGAAGTTGGTACCAACTATTGTGGAGCACCATTTTAGCAAGAACGACCCTAGATCTAACAGATTTTGACAACTTTAAAACAAAATCTAAGGATATGTCAAACTATTATACCAGATCCGACGTGATTTCGGATGTTTCCGGCTCTGATCTGATGAACATCATGTTTTACACTTGATTTTTGACCTCTTCTTCAACTTTTTATACGAAACATGGGTGAAACCAGACTTGAACGGACTTTCGACTCATTTCTTAGTCAAAAGCAGGCTTGAGAACTGAACTTCACCGGAAAACGGACAGCTTAACGAGTCCAAACATGAAACACACCGGAAACAGTTCATTGGTTCGAAAAGGGGTGGTTCAGTAGGATCGATTTCGGACCCGAACGAGTCGCGTAGAAGAATCTATCTCATTTTGAATGGCGGAAACATGCAAAACGAGTACAATTCAGCGAGAATTCAATTTAATATGTCGATATTATTGAACTGAATGACGTTTACAATCTGTCAACACTTCGGCAGCACTTCGTGGCTCACCGGAAGAACACACCTCTAATCTATCATCTGATTTCGCTCTTATGACCCTATTTATATATGACGTGATTCCGCTCATACATATATGACACAAAAGCGGAATCACTCACTTACCACAAAAGCGAAATCAGCCTATGACTAAAAAGCGGAATCACATGACTGACAAATAAGCAATACCTACCAACAACCTTATAAGCGAAATCAGACTCTTGACCAATGAGCGAAATCATATCTAATATATGTTGACCGAAAACCAAATTTCATATGCTAATCATTTTGTCTTTTGTGTAAATGATGTCATGGTGATGCCACTTTGATGATGTCATCATGACATCATGCTTGAATATCTTCGCAACGAACCCGAAACACGACTGAAGACGTAGACGACAGACGGATGCACCAACAAACTCCCCCTCGGATGTTGACGGAGTCTTCAGTGTTGAGTCTTTGCATCTTTAGTCTTTATCAGTCTTTCTTAGCATATACCAGGATCTTCTCTTTGGCTCTAACCTCGTCAAACTCCCCCTCTCATCATGATGGGATCGCTGTCTGGAATTAGCTATCACCTTGAGATCAAACCCTGGCTTTAACTCTGTTCAGCTCAACTCCTGCACACATTTTCTCACCATCACATAAGTTTTACTTAAAACAATAAGAAAAACTTACTGGAAATAGTTACATCAAGTTCAAATTAATGACCTTGATTAACTAAACTTAATTTCTTTCTTAAAACAAAATTTTTCAATCCAGTACACACACTCCCAAACCAGTTCATCATGTTCAGCATTTGGAATTTTGAAAATCAGCTCTCCAACACCAGTTGTCGAAAATCTTTTTGGATTTTTCAAAACTTATGCTAAAACACAGTAAAATCTTTTTGGGATTTTTGAATAATATGAAATGCAGTAAAGAAATATTTACAGACAATATTTTTGTGAGTTTGCGAAAGAGAATCATATCAGTTTATGAGACACATCACAAGCACCGTTAAGCTATAAACATTTTAAGCTCTAAACGATTCACATGGATTGACGATATTGTTGTCCACTTAAACTCAATCTAAAAACTTTCAATCTGCTTACCGATACTTTAAGGTATATTAATATAGCACTAAGTTCTTATGGACCCCACGATCTCAGCATATCCCCTCATCATGCAATACACTGACTCAAGTAATGCCTTTAAACTTTTATCAACTGTGATTTGTGCGAAAATAAAGCAGAATGTTTAAACATTAACAATCAGGTCGATACTTCCGTATACGCAGAGAAAGTCCAATGTTTAAACAAAATAAGAAAAATAAAACAAGTTGAAGTTGTTTAGGCTTTAACCACCAGGTCGATACTCCCGTATACGCAGAGATGATCCAAAGCTTAAACGAAACACCAAAGAAAATAAAGCAGAACGTTTAGGCAACAACATCCAGATCGATACTCACGTATACGCAGAGGATGTCCGATGCTTAAACAAAATAAAGAAATAAAACAAGTTTAAATCTTTGCAAAATAAAATGCACAATCACAGCGACTTTTCAGCAAAGTTGTGAAAGTTCACAAACTTAACCAGTTTTATGTCTTTCGACAATCAGCGATTACTGAGCAGGTACACAGTCAAGAAGGACAAAACTAAGTACTATGCTTTCAACCGTGTTTCCCATTAGAACTAGGCTTTTTCATTTAAGTTTGTATCGTTATCGCAAATCTACTAGTCTAGCTGAGCCTACCGTCACATCTTTAGTGAGATCGCTTATCACATTTTAACTCTCCATTTCTTTAGCATGCTGTGATAGTCCAACTGATCTACTATCATTTCCTCTTTTTGACAACAAAACTTATTTTTTTTTATTTTTCAATGTTTTTGTCTTTTTCAAATTTTCTAATTTTTTTAAAATTTTTACTCCCCCTAAAATCAAAATATGTCTCAATTTTGATTTTCTGGGAAAATTTGAAAACAAGCTGTACAAACTTGACAACATGATGAGAATCACTTCAATTCGCCATCCACTTGGCATAAACAATCAGAACTCCCCCTCACAACAAACTATTTTCCCATTGTGATCTCAAAACACTTAAGTTTATTTTAATCAAAATGGTTTTTCCGGAAAATTAGTTTATTTACCAACCACTTGTAGGTTCGGGGTCATCACATCATCTTGTTCCTTTCAACCACTTGTAAAGATTTAACATTTCCGAATTTAACAACACAATCACATGTAGAAAATCAAGTACAACTTAATGTCCCTGATTTACCACTTGTAAGTCGAAATATCACTTTCGTGAATTTCTCAAGAAATGTGCCGATTCATGTTCCACGCTTACCAACCTGGGAACTCCGGCAAGTCAGGTTTTTCATTTAAAGAGTTTCACCCAAGCCTGACGGTCCTTGGGTGATTTTGAATTCTTGTTCAACAATGGTGGAAAATTTGCATCATCCATTGTTAAACCAGAATTCTCAACTTTTACCTTAACAAATGGCTCCTCTGGCTTTACCACACCAGATTCATCGCATGCACATGGCTTGTCTGACTTTGACCTGTCAGATTCATCGCCTGAAGGTGGCTTGTCTGACTTCGGCACGTCAGATTCATCGCCGACCATTTTCTTCTTCTTCTTTTCTTCTTTCGTCCTCAGATTTGTATCTGATGAATTCGTCTTTCTTGACTTTGCAATCGAGGAAGTCGATTCATCAGAACTCTTATTTTTACCAACAGATGAACCCGAGGACAAGATCTTCTCGAGATACTCTCTCGCCTTCTTCCTCTTCTTCCTCAGTCTGTCTTTTTGCCCCTGAGAAAGTTTCACTTTCGTTTCTTGAACTTTAGGTTCTTGAACCTTCTGTTTTTTGGGCTTGACATTGACTGATTTCTTTGCCATTTTCTGAGAATTAACCCTCAATCTTTCATTTGATCTCCTTGGGCAATCTCTGGCAATGTGACCTCTGATGTTGCAATTAAAGCATCTCCTCGTCTCATAACTCCAACCTTGGCAGTTAACAGCAATGTGTCCTTGATAACCACATCGGTAACACACTCTGTTATCGTACCAATCACCATTTTTAGCCCAAATGCTCAAATCAAAGCACTGCTTGGCTTGGTGATATTCCTTCTTCCTTTTGATTGCTGAATTTGACTTTTGAGCACTGTGGTCCAACCTGCACCACTTATTACCAACAATTTTTGAGTTTTGACTTTCCAATTTTTGTGGTTTTTTATCACGATTGGATGATTGAACTGATGAACTTTTATTTTCTTTTTGAAGATTTTTCGGGTTTTTATCTTTTTGTTTTTGTTCCACATTCTTCTTTACAGGTTTTTGCATTGAGCATTCACCTTTCTCAGTCGAATGTAAAACAGTTTCTTTAAACATTTCTTTTAATTTCAAAAATGTTTTCTTTTTCTCATCATCATCAGTTTTCTCATCACAATCTTCAACTTTAACTTTGTCAAAGTTTGTGACATTGTCACTTATTGGAACAGAATTGATTGGTTTTGGACAGGGAAACTCAGATGAAGTCTCAAAACCTTTCAATTTCTTTTCAAGTTCATCTATTTTGTTCCTTGAATTCTCAGCTTCAATTTCAAGCTGAGATATTTGTTCAAGATGAACCTTGATTGTCTTTCGAGCACATTCAGCTTCTTTTTCAAGTCGAATAATCGTCTGAAGATGAGAATTTATAATTTTTTGCTTTTTAATGTTGTTTTGACTAAAAACATTTCTTCCATCTTCAAGAATCTTTATCTGACTTTGAAATTCTTTTTCAATTCTTAATTTTTCATTTTCAAAGCTCTCAATTTTATCTTCAAAAAAATTTTCTTTTTCTTTCAAAACCTTGTTTTCTAATGTCAAACTGTTCAAATTACTTAACAGTTTGTCATTTTCAGATTTCAACCTCTCACAATTTTCCTGTAAATCAAAAATATGTTTCTTATCAGCTTTCATCTCATCTTTCAAAACTGAAATTTCTTCAGTCTGTTCCTCTCCCATTTGGACACCTTTACTCTTGCTCTTCTTTAATATTGATTTTACACTTTGACTTTTCTTCTTCTCAGCATTGATCACCATCTGTTCTTCAATCTTTTTAACGAGTGGACTAATTGTCAATTGGGAAAATTCTCCAGAAGTCTTCAAGTTTAAGATATAATTTTCCCATTCTTCTCGAGGTAAAGCACTGACAAATTTTTCAACCCATTCTTCTGATTCCTTTTTAATACCCATCTCAGACATTGAGCGAACAAGATAGCTATACCTCTCAATGATACTTTTTGTACTTTCCTCTGGATAGCCTGAAAATGAATCAAATTCTTTCGTTAATACATTTATTCTATCAATTGTTTCTTTAGTCATCTTAAAAAAATTTATATCCATGATTCGAAATCGAAGAATTTTTCAAACAAGCTTTCACACGAACTGATTTTCTTCGTAACACACCTTTATCACCTTTCGAGTACTTGTTGAACAACAAACAACACACAATAAGTTTAAGCGTTTATCAATTAACTGAAAGAAACTTGGTACTCGAACTGATAATTTTCTGTGCGAACTGAATGTTGACCAACTGTGCAGACTGAATGACCACCCGAATTAAGTTTGAATGATTTGACCCTTTGAAATTTTTGAACTCCAACTTGTACGTACTGACTTTATCACATGACTTATCCACACAAAATGACTTGATTGAAACCGTGATTCAAACCACACGACTGGGATACACACTAAATGACTTAAAACGACCTCGTGCAAATAGAACCCTTTACCATGCGACCTTCAAAAAAACTTGGGCTGTCGACACAGATACATGAGCCAATATCTTGTTTATACAATTAAAATTCCTATGGACTTCAAACAAAGATTGGGCCGCTGACTTTCTTGGACTTTACTTAGCCCAACAAATCACTAAACTAACAATAGTCTGATGAAGTATATTGATTGTGTTGACCAACTAATATCACATGTTCATTGGGCCGAATCATGAACCAATCACATAGGCTGACAATTATAATATGCAAAACAAATCTATTGGACCGAATTATTCACTTAACCAACAAACAATTTTAAAGACCTGACACACGTAAACTTAAAACATGAATTCACATGACCTGACACAAGCACATGATTCCATTTTTCAATTAAATGTGACCTGACAAACTCATATATTGTTTCACACATAACCGATGTATTCACATGATCACATATTCCAATCAACTGACAACTTTATCTATTATCACATACACTTAACTGAGTTTATCAATTTCAATTTAAACTTGATAGAGTCTAACAATTTCACTTATCCGACAACTATGAATTTTACTTCAACCTGATTGGACCTTTAATTTTACTAAAACCCGACAATATCAATTCAATTTATATGATCACATGAATTCTGATTTTCCCTGAGATTTACAAAAACGAAATCCTTTATTGTCACAAAAGCGAAATCAGGTTGTTGAAGTGACACAAGAGCGGAATCAAACTGATCACAAGAGTGGAATCAGATTGTTCATATGAGCGGAATCAGCTGAAGACGTCATCTTTTGCACGAGTTCATATAAGCGACACCTCAAAATTTCTAAGTTCTAAATCGATTTTAAAGCTCAAATTTACAAGGATTGATTAAAACATGTTTACGCACAAAATATGTGAAATTTGGCAAATTTTGACCGTAAAAAGTTTTGTTTTTCGAAAAAGAAAGGTGTAGAAACAGAATTATCGGCTGAATTGTGTAGAACTCTTCTTCACTGGCTCTGATACCAATTGTAGGATCGATTTCGGACCCGAACGAGTCGCGTAGAAGAATCTATCTCATTTTGAATGGCGGAAACATGCAAAACGAGTACAATTCAGCGAGAATTCAATTTAATATGTCGATATTATTGAACTGAATGACGTTTACAATCTGTCGACACTTCGGCAGCACTTCGTGGCTCACCGGAAGAACACACCTCTAATCTATCATCTGATTTCGCTCTTATGACCCTATTTATATATGACGTGATTCCGCTCATACATACATGACACAAAAGCGGAATCACTCACTTACCACAAAAGCGAAATCAGCCTATGACTAAAAAGTGGAATCACATGACTGACAAATAAGCAATACCTACCAACAACCTTATAAGCGAAATCAGACTCTTGACCAATGAGCGAAATCAGACTCTTGACCAATGAGCGAAATCATATCTAATATATGTTGACCGAAAACCAAATTTCATATGCTAATCATTTTGTCTTTTGTGTAAATGATGTCATGGTGATGCCACTTTGATGATGTCATCATGACATCATGCTTGAATATCTTCGCAACGAACCCGAAACACGACTGATGACCTAGACGACAGGCGGATGCACCAACAGGTTCCCAGCCGACCGATGAGCTGGGTTTGGTACGTTTCCGTTGTTTGACGCGTCATTGCACCGACTCTGTTAACTCGAAACTTAGAAATTTCAAGAAACTTCACCCACTGATCGTCTGTCAAGATGGCCATCCGATCGGATTACCATCTGTAACGCCCCAAAATCTGAATGTTAATATTTGTCGTGTGTTCCTATATGACACGTCATGAAATTAATAACTAGGCTATTTAACCTAGTTAAGGGTATGGTCAAAAGTATTAAATGATGAAGGTAGTGTCGGTTATGTTTTAAAGGCAAACCCGAGGGGTTAAAGTGGAACAAGATAGAAGTTGAGTTATTAAAATGAAAGTTCAACACACACAAACACACACTTCGTGTGTGTTCACGAATGTTCAGGAGCTCCCAGAGCTCCAAACCCTAACTCAACTAAATCACCAAATTGAAGGGTGAATCGAGGCTCAAATTCAAGAAGGAACACGGATTAATGATCACCTTCACGAGGGGATCATAAGGTATGTCTTAAATCTAAGACTGGTGATCATGTGTGAAGTGGGTTATGTTCAAATCCGTGAGTTAGTATGAAATTGATCATGTATAAGGGTTAGAATCATCGTATAGAACACGGGTTACGTATGGTTTGTGTTAATTTGATGATTAGAGGTGAAACCCGTTAGTTAGGGTGAAGATGATGACTAGAATCACCTCCCATGTCCGAGCCTTGTTGAAAGATTGATGTATTATGTGGGTATGATGAATTCTTGTTAGATGAATTAGGAGAAATATGATGATGATATGTTTGATGTTTATTTGGGAATGATCCATGATGGTTAGTAGTAGGTTTTGATGGGTTATGTATGAGTTTAGAAGATTTATGCATGAATTAGTTGTACGTTATGCTTAAAAGGTAGTACGTACATCAAGTGTATGATAAAATGTATATAGTGTCGTCCGTATAGTCGATTATGATGTTACGGGTATATGTTGATAAGTCGATAGTTACATATGGTTAATAGTTGACTTTTGAAAGTCAACAAGTATAAGAAACATGATTTAACTCGTTGTGGTAAAAGCAGGATTATAGGAAGTCGTTTGGGCATGTTATGTTAAAATGCGTTAATTGTGATTACATGATGATGTACATGTGTTGGAAAGGATATGAAGTTGATTATATGTTTTATTCTTGTTAGAAATGACTAAGGAAAGTTAAGTGTGAAACATGCGATTGATATGATTGTTAACATGTACAAATGAGTATGCTAATAAGAGCGTGATTTCGATGAAATGAAAGTATAGGAATCACGACGAGACGGGCTCAAGCATGAGGTGTTAACGGGTCAAGAAGAGGCGTGGAATCGGATACGAGCACGGACGCATAAGGTAAGTGATTTCTGTAATCACTTCTTAGTTCGATTAAGTAATATGGTGTTTTAATTAACTAAACATGATGGTTGAGGTCAAATATGTGTCGTAGTCTTTCGTCGTAAATGATGGGATTATAGTTGACCAAAATGCCCTTGATGGGTATTTTGGGCAAACGATCTTAAAAGTAGTTTAGAAACAAGTTATTCGATTAGTGTAATGTTTCGGTCAAGTATGAAAGTGAGGAGTATGGTTTTGTAAGTCAGAAACGTTTTAATGCGCAATTACCCTTAACAGGTCAAAATAAGCTTTTGAGCGCAAACGGGTGGAATAAGATGTAAGGTATCCGGGAATGAATCTTTTATGACAAATGACCTTGAAGTTATCAATTCATATGAAGTTAAGGTCAAACAAACAAGTTATGTGATAAAATTATGAACGAGTCAATTCTTGGTAAAAAGGGTAGTAAGCCGAAGACTTAAAAGTCTCGAATTTTTTAATCCGGATGTCAGATCTTAACTCCATAAGATGGAGAATTAAATTACGGACGCGTAGGAAAAAGAATCGGGTAAAACGGACCAATAACGAAGAAGTTATGACCGTTTCCGTGAAATTCGGTCGTGCTGGGAATCTGCAGCACAGCAACAACAACATTCTGTTTGTTTCAGGGGGTCGCGCGACGCGACGGGCCGTCGCGCGACGCGACGGGGTGTCTGTTTGGCGAAATTCGTTCGTTTGCTCTGTTTTGTCTTGTCTTGGGAACTCGTTTAAACGTGTTTCAAGTTACGTATGACTAATTTAACTTACGTTTTTATAAGCTTAAGTGTATGCACATATGTAGATAGGTATGTATGTATGTTTATAAGTATGCGAGCAAGTACGTGGATATATGATGGTATGTATGAGTTTGGTATGATGCAAGTAGGGATGTATGTATGTATATATGTATAAAATCATGAGTGTACGTAATGATGTAAGTATGTGTACATGTAGATACGTATATAATGATGTAGATGTGTTTATATGTAGGTATGCATGTAGGTTGGCATGTATGTGTGTGAGTATGTATGCAAGTAGGTATGTATGCATGTGTGTACGTATGTATATATGGAGATAATATGTATGAAGTTTAGGTATGTATGTAAGTCATTCAGTATGATTAAGTTTTTTACGTTGTTATGCGTGTACATGGAGATTTAGGTGTAATGCAGGTACAGTATCGAAGACTCACTAGAGATGAGGTACTCAGAGGGACGTTAAATGTAAAGGAATAAAGGAACGGAAATAAACCAAGGCTAAGCATCGTTTATATTTATAAAAGGTATTAATGTCTTGTATGTGTTTGGTGAGTGCAGGTTGTCCAAGCCAGATTATCATTCTAAAGAGGAGCGATCAAAGATCGAGTCACAAGATAGATTGTACGGGAGTGTTGAGTACGTAATTGAGTGAAGCTAAGTTATGTTTTCTTATTGTAAATAAGTTCAATAAATGTATTTATTGTGAAAGAGTTAACTTTAAAAATGAATTTTTAGTGCGTCGAGGTGTTTGTAACGAAAGAAATTTTTATGGTACGAATTTCCGCTGCGACTTTAGTCAAATACGAACTAGGGTCTTACAAGTTGGTATCAGAGCCCTGGTTTGAGGGAATCAAGTACGAGAAGGTAAGTACTTGAACTCAAACTTGTGTGCTCTTGAGATAAGAAATCCGTACAATCTAAGACTCGATCAAGATCCAAAGGTAAAGGCTAATGTAAGTATGTACTTATGTATACGTATAAAGAAACTGATGGTTTTGTATGTGCAAGGTAAGCATAAGTGTTGGAAGAGGATGATCTGTGAATGCAGTCTAGGATGAATACTAAGGCAGACAAAGAGGTAATAAGACAAATAGGCAAATGAACCCAGGTATGTAAATTTAATATGTGGGTGTAAGTAATGGTAAAACTCAGTAAGGGAAGGAAAATTTTAAATGAAAGACAACGATTGTATAGTAATGAAGTACCGAAAGTGATATATGCGCCGAAACCTAAGTCTACGGACATAAGGTGACAATTACATGAAGGCACGAAACTACTATGTGGATTGTGTACCTGGCCAGTACACGAGAAACGTATGACGTTCGTGAGATCATGATAATTGTTACAGGTATGTCCGGTAGAGTTGGGTAGCAGGCAGGCGTGTGGGTGAAATGGGAAGTAAGACTCTCTGGAAAATGAGAGTACTATGTAAGAATGAAAAACATGCCTGATAAGAATGAAGAATGTTGAATCCGTAATTAAGTACGGATCAACAAGATATGAATAATATGTTTGAATCCGTGAGACGGATTCAAGGATGAAAGGTATGAATGATATGTTTGAATCCGTGAGACGGATTTAAGGATGAAAGGCATGAATGATATGTTTGAATCCGTGAGACGGATTCAAGGATGAAAGGTATGAAAGCAATGTTTGAATCCGTGAGACGGATTCAAGGATGAAAGGCATGAATGATATGTTCGAATCCGTGAGACGGATTTAAGGATGAAAGGCATGAATGATATGTTTGAATCCGTGAGACGGATTCAAGGATGAAAGGCATGGATGATATGTTTGAATCCGTGAGACGGATTCAAGGATGAAAGGCATGGATGATATGTTTGAATCCGTAAGACGGATTCAAGGATGAGAGGCATGGATAATATGTTTGAATCTGCAAGAAGGATTCAAAATGCAGAAGTAATGAAAGGCATGAATGTAATGTTTGAATCCGTAAGGCGGATTCAATGAATGAAAAAGCATGAATGATGCGTCTGAATCCGCGAGACGGGTTTAAAAAGATAAAAAGATGAAATTAATCCGCATAAGAAGGTGTCGACAGTTTGACCATGATTGAGTCGAACGGGTCATAGAAATAAGTATAAAGTAAAAGGTGATAGTATAATAGACGAAGTTTTGTATAAGATACGTGTTAGATGTGTTAGTAATTGACTCTTAGAAGTCAGAATGATGACGGGCTGTGATCCGGACAATAACTTGAGTATGGGCGGAAATGGTAAGCTTGGTAAGAAATATTAAAACGATGTAATAAGGTCTTTGCAAGTAAGCATGAATAGAAGGAAGTACGAGCGTGTACTTCCGTTGGTGAAATGATTAATAGAATGAAAGGATTGCATGTAAGAGTTAGAATGTGTGGTACGTTATAGTAGGTACGTAGGAAATTGTAGAAGAGTTATAGGTGGGTAATCACCTAGTGTAATGAATGTTTAAATGACATATGCTAACCGCCGATGTAGTTGATGATAATGTTAGAACTATTGATGTGATGAAACCAATCGTATTGGTGAAAGGTTGTGCACGAGTGGAAGCTCATTACACGGATGAATGAAACCTGGCCTGTACAGCTAGTACTCGAGGAGAAGATGGTCGATCTGGGTTGCGGGTCGTTGGTTTGAGAAATGAAAAAGAGGTTAGTAAAATGTTTAACTTATGTTGGATAGATATGAACTAGTACGACACATGAATATTATAAATTAAGTAATGCATGAAGTGGAAGCAATAGTAATGTGAAATGAACGACATGATTTAAAGGTATCGTAAAGGTATGCAAGGTACAAGTAACTGTAGAAAACGTAGAATAAGATTAACGTTAGAGTTAAGCACGTAGGTGTGAATAAGAAATGGTAGTTTTGTTATGATATCAAAACAAGAGTTAAATATTATACAGTGCTTGTAGAGAATGTAATCTTAAGAGATGAGATGAAGGTATTAGATTCGTTATGAACGGATCATAAGGATGTATGTATGATTATAGATTAAAGAAGTGGGTATATTGACCCGTTATTAACCGGTCAAGGAAATAAGAATGATGTGTGAAGTTATAGTATGGAAGGCTTGAGCTTATTAGAAAGAAGCCAACTATATGAATAGTTTATGAATCGAGAATGTATAGTTACCCATTACTATGATGTATTAGTTAAAGTTAAACATATCTGAGTATATACAAATTTCGATGCAAGATCGTATAGTCGATGAAAACATTATGAATGTTGAAATAAACAAATGGGAATGTTAGTAATGGGATGTTGGAATGGTTTCAAGTAAATAAAAAGATATATAATGCATATGAAATACGAGTATTAGAATGATGAATGAATCATTAGCTATAAAGGCTGTTAGGAATTAGCGTTATTAGTGAAAACGACACTAATAAGAACTCCGGAGTGGGTTCTTTAAGAATGAAGATAGTCGTTGTGATGGGCTAGCGGTGGTGTTGATGGGACGTAGAGAAGAATTATTTAGTGTTAAATAGAGGTGAGAAAGGTTTCGGGGACGAAACCTTAATTAAGGGTGGTAGACTTGTAACGCCCCAAAATCTGAATGTTAATATTTGTCGTGTGTTCCTATATGACACGTCATGAAATTAATAACTAGGCTATTTAACCTAGTTAAGGGTATGGTCAAAAGTATTAAATGATGAAGGTAGTGTCGGTTATGTTTTAAAGGCAAACCCGAGGGGTTAAAGTGGAACAAGATAGAAGTTGAGTTATTAAAATGAAAGTTCAACACACACAAACACACACTTCGTGTGTGTTCACGAATGTTCAGGAGCTCCCAGAGCTCCAAACCCTAACTCAACTAAATCACCAAATTGAAGGGTGAATCGAGGCTCAAATTCAAGAAGGAACAAGGATTAATGATCACCTTCACGAGGGGATCATAAGGTATGTCTTAAATCTAAGACTGGTGATCATGTGTGAAGTGGGTTATGTTCAAATCCGTGAGTTAGTATGAAATTGATCATGTATAAGGGTTAGAATCATCGTATAGAACATGGGTTACGTATGGTTTGTGTTAATTTGATGATTAGAGGTGAAACCCGTTAGTTAGGGTGAAAATGATGACTAGAATCACCTCCCATGTCCGAGCCTTGTTGAAAGATTGATGTATTATGTGGGTATGATGAATTCTTGTTAGATGAATTAGGAGAAATATGATGATGATATGTTTGATGTTTATTTGGGAATGATCCATGATGGTTAGTAGTAGGTTTTGATGGGTTATGTATGAGTTTAGAAGATTTATGCATGAATTAGTTGTACGTTATGCTAAAAAGGTAGTACGTACATCAAGTGTATGATAAAATGTATATAGTGTCGTCCGTATAGTCGATTATGATGTTACGGGTATATGTTGATAAGTCGATAGTTACATATGGTTAATAGTTGACTTTTGAAAGTCAACAAGTATAAGAAACATGATTTAACTCGTTGTGGTAAAAGCAGGATTATAGGAAGTCGTTTGGGCATGTTATGTTAAAATGCGTTAATTGTGATTACATGATGATGTACATGTGTTGGAAAGGATATGAAGTTGATTATATGTTTTATTCTTGTTAGAAATGACTAAGGAAAGTTAAGTGTGAAATATGCGATTGATATGATTGTTAACATGTACAAATGAGTATGCTAATAAGAGCGTGATTTCAATGAAAAGAAAGTATAGGAATCACGACGAGACGGGCTCAAGCATGAGTTGTTAACGGGTCAAGAAGAGGCGAGGAATCGGATACGAGCACAGACGCATAAGGTAAGTGATTTCTGTAATCACTTCTTAGTTCGATTAAGTAATATGGTGTTTTAATTAACTAAACATGATGGTTGATGTCAAATATGTGTCGTAGTATTTCGTCGTAAATGATGGAATTAAAGTTGACCAAAATGCCCTTGATGGGTATTTTGGGCAAACGATCTTAAAAGTAGTTTAGAAACAAGTTATTCGATTAGTGTAATGTTTCGGTCAAGTATGAAAGTGAGGAGTATGGTTTTGTAAGTCAGAAACGTTTTAATGCGCAATTACCCTTAACGGGTCAAAATAAGCTTTTGAGCGCAAACGAGTGGAATAAGATGTAAGGTATCCGGGAATGAATCTTTTATGACAAATGACCTTGAAGTTATCAATTCATATGAAGTTAAGGTCAAACAAACAAGTTATGTGATAAAATTATGAACGGATCAATTCTTGGTAAAAAGGGTAGTAAGCCGAAGACTTAAAAGTCTGGAATTTTGTTAATCCGGATGTCGGATCTTAACTCCATAAGATGGAGAATTAAATTACGGACGCGTAGGAAAAAGAATCGGGTAAAACGGGCCAATAACGAAGAAGTTATGACCGTTTCCGTGAAATTCGGTCGTGCTGGGAATCTGCAGCACAGCAACAACAACATTCTGTTTGTTTCAGGGCGTCGCACCACGCGACGGGCCGTCGCGCGACGCGACGGGGTGTCTGTTTGGCGAAATTCGTTCGTTTGCTCTGTTTTGTCTTGGGAACTCATTTAAACGCGTTTCAAGTTACGTATGACTAATTTAACTTACGTTTTTATAAGCTTAAGTGTATGCACATATGTAGATAGGTATGTATGTATGTTTATAAGTATGCGAGCAAGTACGTGGATATATGATGGTATGTATGAGAGTTGGCATGTATGAGTTTGGTATGATGCAAGTAGGGATGTATGTATGTATATATGTATAATGTCATGAGTGTACGTAATGATGTAAGTATGTGTACATGTAGATACGTATAATGATGTAGATGTGTTTATATGTAGGTATGCATGTAGGTTGGCATGTATGTTTGTGAGTATGTATGCAAGTAGGTATGTATGCATGTGTGTATGTATGTATATATGGAGATAATATGTATGAAGTTTAGGTATGTATGTAAGTCATTCAGTATGATTAAGTTTTTTACGTTGTTATGCGTGTACATGGAGATTTAGGTGTAATGCAGGTACAGTATCGAAGACTCACCAGAGATGAGGTACTCAGAGGGACGTTAAATGTAAAGGAATAAAGGAACGGAAATAAACCAAGGCTAAGCATCGTTTATATTTATAAAAGGTATTAATGTCTTGTATGTGTTTGGTGAGTGCAGGTTGTCCAAGCCAGATTATCATTCTAAAGAGGAGCGATCAAAGATCAAGTCACAAGATAGATTGTACGGGACTGTTGAGTATGTAATTGAGTGAAGCTAAGTTATGTTTTCTTATTGTAAATAAGTTCAATAAATGTATTTATTGTGAAAGAGTTAACTTTAAAAATGAATTTTTAGTGCGTCGAGGTGTTTGTAACGAAAGGAATTTTTATGGTACGAATTTCCGCTGCGACTTTAGTCATATACGAACTAGGGTCTTACAAGTTGGTATCAGAGCCCTGGTTTGAGGGAATCAAGTACGAGAAGGTAAGTACTTGAACTCAAACTTGTGTGCTCTTGAGATAAGAAATCCGTACAATCTAAGACTCGATCAAGATCCAAAGGTAAAGGCTAATGTAAGTATGTACTTATGTATACGTATAAAGAAACTGACGGTTTTGTATGTGCAAGGTAAGCATAAGTGTTGGAAGAGGATGATCTGTGAATGCAGTCTAGGATGAATACTAAGGCAGGCAAAGAGGATGATCTGTGAATGCAGTCTAGGATGAATATGAACTAGGGTCTTACACCATCCGTCCAGATGATCTGACTATGTTACACTTGTTTATTTTACATGACACTATGATCTCAACACTTGAAACTTTATCAGTTCACAAACTTACCCACTGATCGAATGGTCATCCGACCGGATGACCATCCACTTAGGTAATCTATCAGACACTTATCCTTGATTTTAGCACTGTTCGACACTCTGTTCCCAACCTGGTCAGCTCTTAGAGGACTTATGCTCTGTTCCACGCACGCAGGCTGATCCAGCGCTCCCTTCGATCCAATCTATTCAGTATTTGGTTATTAGCACTCGCTGTGAGTATACTCGATCCCTTTTTGTTTTAAACACTTTTGGGATGCAACATGTATTCTATAAACAAGACACTTGATACTTGAAACTATTTGAAACATACTCTCTCCTCGTTGAACATGAAACTTGATACTTGAGACTTTTATGCTATGTGAATGTTTAATCCTTATGTGTAGTTCTGCCTTAACAATGGTAGCGCTATAGGGGTAATGCACCTCCCGTTAGTCTTTGGGAAAGGCATTTAACGCATTGGAAACTTAGGCTATCACTTGGACTGCGTAAACTAGCATGGTGAAACTTTTTATGTGTTTAAATGATCGATATGAGTCTTTTAAACTATTATGCTACGTATTCAAACTTGTATGCTCGCCAACATTTTTGTTGATAGTATTTTAATACATGTTGTAGGTTGATAGTAGCTGAGGAAATCAAGAAACTTGCTAGGATGCTTTTTAGAAACACATCTTAGTTAATTTCAGGGATTTTTGAACAATATTTGGATGTTTTGTACTTTAGTGGTTGAATCGTGGATGCTGTTCAGACATTTTTATGAAATTTGATTAACCATTATCGAAACAAATAGTGTTGTGGAATCTCTTGAGCAATCTGAACGCTTAGTGCCACGCCCCGATGTTTCCGCCATCGGTTGGGGTGTGACAGATTGGTATCAGAGCCATAACTATAGGAAATTAGGAAAAGTAGGAATTCTTTGCCTAGTCTATAGTTCTAGGAAGCTTTGACTCTTATCTGTTGTTTAAGACTTATGCATTCTACCGTACGTGATTCCTAGCACTACTTTCCTATTAAACATTACAAGCCTTTCCTAAGGCTAACACAATACACACTTGGATACTTTGAAAAAACCGCTAAGCAGTGTTTGTATTTTGCACGAAATTTACCCTCAAGTCAGGAGTAACATCCAAACCTTGAAGGGAAATTTCCATATTATATCCTGGTAGGTCTTATCTTTTGATAAGTACAGACACTATTAGGGTACAAAGTTGTCAAGTTAGAGGTGAAACTCACATCTTGATAACTAGTCCCACTCTTTGATTTTTCAGTCTCAGCAAAATCTCGAAATTCCCAGTCAATTAGGGACGTGCAATGACCGAAAGGACATATATCGTAGGCCTAACATCGATGACGTATTTGTCTAAGTAAGCCAAGGCACGTTGTCTTAATCGGAAAGTGTCGCAACCCCTAATCCCTATCTCTCGGGAGCGGGCGGCCGCGATCCAGTTTTGGTGGTATCGTGTGTTTATTCAATTTTGGCAGCGGAATTTACATCAGGACCGTAGTTAGGAAATATTTTATCAGAGTAAAATACCATGCTTTTAATATATTAAACATACGGGAAAAATCCCAAGTTTCAAGTACACACATTTTCATAGGGATAAACCCTATTTTATTTAATAAAAACATCTATTTTGTTTTGGTAACTTTATTGCCACTTTTCCAAGCTTTCAGTGCTGTCCAGCTGGCTTCTATTTAGCTTTCACATTTTGTTACCTAAAACGCGTTTAAAAACAATTTGTCAGTGGGAAATACTGGTGAGTGAATCCCAGTTTAATCAAGTTTAATAAAAACCATTGCACGGTATTGAGGGCGGTCTCGCAATTACATTTGTTTCCAAGTCATACCAATTACCACCCACGATACTGTCAACCTGACTTGTGGAAATGTTACCCCTCGCAAGGCAGTAACAAATTTTGTATACAAAACCCCATCATACCGACGATAATTGTATCCTTACAAATACTCAATAACTGCTTAATATATAATTAATTGTGTGAGGTTTTGTAAAAACAGTTAACAAAAAGGAGATTACTCACATTGCTGTCTTAGATTATCCTTTAGGGTTTCCTAGTGACAATTTATAATTTACAAAAATGCACACATATTAGTATGATAACCCATTTTAACATTAGTAATACCCTCCCCGAGACGGCATTCCAATGACAACGTCGGGCAGAACCACGACAGCCGTTACGGAGCCCTAGATCAATCGGGCAGCGTATCTAATACGTATCCAGGGGTTATGATACTTACAACTGCGCAAAATCTTGTTATTTAGGGGGATATTATACCCAAGAATTATGCCTATACTTCAGAATTTAGAGAAAGAAAATGTTTGTGAGCGAATTTCGAGTGAAGGCCCGATGCCCTCTTATATAGGGCTGAAATCTGGTTCTCTCGCGGCCCGCATAAGGTAAGCTTAAGGCTTACGTGGCCCGCGTAGTAGAGGGTCTATGGCGTAGCCGATCCGGGTCACTTAGTCGGTTCAACACGTTGATGACATGTGTCGGCTCAAGGGTTCGCCACGTTGTTGGGCTGTCGCGCCCCACATAGACTCTTATGTGGTCTTACGCGACCCGCGAGCAATATAAAATTTTTGTTTTTATTTCATTTTTGATGCTATATCATATTTTGGGCTCGGTTTTCACATACGGGGTGTATTTTAGGACATATAGGGGTATTTTAAAATATATTAGGGCGTCGGAAAAATTCAGGAGGGTTGTTATATCCTCCCCACCTTGTTTTAGAGCTCGTACTCGAGCTCTACTGGAACAAGTGTGGATATTTCCTTTGCATTTCTGATTCAAGTTCCCATGTGTATTCTGGTCCTCTTTTGGAGTCCCACTTCACTTTGACCAGAACTAATCTCTTGTGCTTGAGGTTCTTGACTTTCCTATCTTCAATCTGTAGTGGCCTTTCTACAAATTTTAATTGCTCATTTACCTCTATGTCTTTTAGAGGCACTACAAGTGATTCATCAGCTAGGCATTTCTTGAGATTATATACATGAAATACATCATGTATTTCTGCCATTTCCCCTGGCAGTTTTAGCTGATAGGCTACAGGTCCTATTCTTCTAATAATCTCAAAAGGTCCAACATACCTGGGACTTAGCTTTCCTCTTTTGATGAATCTTACCACTCCTTTCCAAGGAGAGACTTTCAATAACACTTTGTCTCCTACCTGAAATTCCAATGGTTTTCGCGTGCTGTCAGCATAGCTCTTTTGTCGATCATGTGTTGCTTTCAGTCGTTCCTTTACTTGAATGATCTTGTCGGTTGTCTCCTGCACTATCTCAGGTCCAGATAGTTGCTTTTCCCCAATTTCTGCCCAACAGACTGGGGTTCTGCACTTTCGTCCATAAAGTGCTTCGAATGGTGCAGCATTGATACTTGTGTGATAACTGTTATTATAAGAAAATTCTATTAACGGTAAATGATCGTCCCAATTACCTCCGAAATCAATTACACAAGCTCTAAGCATGTCTTCCATTTTCTGAATTGTCCTTTCGCTTTGTCCGTCCGTTTGCGGATGATAAGTTGTGCTTAGATTCAACTTGGTTCCCATGGCTTTTTGGAAACTTGTCAAAAAATGAGAGGTAAAACGGCTATCTCTGTCAGAAACAATTGATAAAGGAATTCCATGTAATGAAACTATTTCATTACAGATAATTTAGCTAACTGTTCCATACTGAAAGTTTCCTTCATTGGTAGGAAATGAGCTGACTTGGTTAGTCTATCTACAATTACCCAGATTGTATCATTACCTTTCCTTGTTTTGGGTAATTTGGTAACAAAATCCATTGTTATTAATTCCCATTTCCACACTGGCATTTCTAACTGTTGTAACAAACCTGAGGGTTTCTGATGTTCAGCTTTAACTTGTGAGCAAGTTAAACATTTAGAAACATAGGCTTCTATGTCCTTTTTCATTCCTCTCCACCAGAAATTCTTTCTTAAATCCTGATACATTTTATCACTTCCTGGATGCATCGTATACTTAGACTTATGAGCTTCTTCTAAGATACGATGACGTAGGTTTCCTAATTTAGGTATCCACATTCCCTTCTTATGGAACCTCCAAATTTTATCTGTTCCTTGTTCTAATTCCTTAATCATACCCATTAGCTTTTCAGTATCATCCTTGATTACTGATTCTTATGCCTTTTTAATTTGTTCATTTAAATCTACTTGTAGATTTAATTTAAGAGAACGTACCCTTTTTGGGTTTTCATGATACTTTCGGCTTAAAGCATCCGCCACCACATTTGCTTTTCCTGCGTGATACTGGATATCAAAATCATAATCACTAAGCATCTCCATCCAACGTCTTTGTCTCATATTCAACTCTTTTTGTCCAAAAACATACCTTAAACTCTTATGATCAGTGAAGATGGTAAACTTGCTACCATAAAGGTAATGTCTCCAAATTTTCAAGGCAAAAATTATTGCTCCTAATTCTAGATCATGGGTTGAATAATTCTCTTCATGATTCTTAAGTTGTCTAGAGGCGTAAGCTATAACCTTTTGACGTTGCATTAACACACATCCATAACCTAATTTAGAAGCGTTACAATAAACTACAAAATCTTCAGTTCCTTCTGGTAATGCTAGTATGGGTGCATGGGTTAATCTTTGCTTAAGAATTCTAAAGGCTTCTTCTTGCTTTGTTCCCCATTCAAACTTAATGGATTTACAGGTTAACTTAGTTAAGGGAATGACTATTTTAGAAAAATCTCGAATAAATCTTCTATAATAACCTGCCAATCCTAAGAAACTTCCAACCTCGGTTGGTGACTTAGGGGTCTTCCACTTGGTAATTGCCTCCATTTTTGTGGGATCTTCATGACTTCCTTCATGATTAACTAAGTGTCCAAGAAATTGTACTTGTTCTAACCAAAACTCGCACTTTGAAAACTTAGCATAAAGCTTTTTCTTTCTTAGTAAACTTAGAAGTGCGTGCAAATGCCTTGCATGTTTTTCTTTACTTTTAGAGTAAATGAGAATATCATCGATAAAAACAATTATGAATTTATCCAAATATGGCTTACATATTCAGTTCGTCATGTCCATAAAAGCAGCAGGGGCATTGGTTAAACCAAATGGCATGACAATAAATTCATAATGGCCATACCTTGTTCTAAACGCGGTCTTAGGAATATCCTCTTCCTATACCTTTAATTGATGATATCCTGACCTTAAATCGATTTTAGAGAAAAATCGAGCTCCTTGCAATTGATCGAACAGATCATCGATTCTTGGTAATGGATACCGATTCTTAATCGTGACCTTGTTTAGTTCACGGTAATCAATGCACATTCGCATTGATCCATCTTTCTTTTTAACGAATAAAATTGGCGCTCCCCATGGTGATGAGCTTGGCTGAATGAATCCTTTTTCCAACAATTCGTCTAATTGTTTATTCAGTTACTGCATTTCTGCGGGTGCCGAACGATAAGGTGCTTTGGCAATTGGTGCCGTTCCTGGTAGCAGGTGAATTCTGAATTCAACTTCTCTATCCTGCGGTAGTCCTGATAATTCTTCTAGAAATATATCTGAAAACTGAGACACTACTGGAATGTCTTTTAGTTCTTTTCCTTTAGTGTTAGTGATTATAGAAATCAAATACACTAATGATCCTTTTCTTATATAGCTTGCAGTTTTCATCACAGAGATGAATTTTGTGGATCTAGATGGTTTATCTCCTTTAATTGTGATCTTTTCACCTTTTGGTGAATTGACTTTCGATCACATAAAATATTGGCTTGATTGCTTATTAACCAATCCATTCCTAAAACGACATTGAATCCTGCCAGATTCATTGGGTAAAGATTTGCAATAAATTTTTGGTTTAAAATTTCTATTCTTGCTCCCTGCAGGATTTTAGAAATCCTAACAGTTTCTCCATTAGCTGTTTCTACTAGACATTATTGTGGAAGTTTAGTTAATGATTGATTAAGAAGTTTACAAAACGAAGTATTAATAAAACTTTGGTTTGCACCAGAATCAAATAATACTTTAGCAAAAATATCATTAACTAAAAACGTACCGGCTATCACGTCCGAAATCATCTTGGCTTCATCTGCCGTCAGAACAAATGCTCTAGCAATTTTAGTGTTCTTGTTATTTGTAGCTGGAGCCAATTTTGGACAGTTTGGCTTGATGTGACCTTTTTCTCCACAATTAAAGCACAGTCCATTACTAGATTTCCTCCTGCAGTCTTCTTCCTTGTGTCCTGGTAACTTACAAAAATTGCAGTGAGTGGAGCATTTTCCCGAATGCTTCTTCTTGCAAGTCTTACAGTAAGGTGCAGAGGTGGAACCTATATTCCTACGGTTAGAATTTCCGTAACGAAATTCCTGGGTAAGCCTTTGAGCTAAGTTTCTCCTCTGGTCTTCTTCTCGTGTACGAACTAACTCATCTGTCAAGGTGTTTGTTAATTCTACAGCTTCTTCTATGGTTTGAGGTCTAGCTGCCTTGACTACATGCCTAATTTCTCCTATTAATCCCCAGATGTAACGGGAGATTAATACCGGTTCAGGAGATGCAAGGGTAGGTACTATTCTAGCATATTCAAAGAATAACTTTGTGTACCCCTTACTATCCACTCCATTCATCCTTAGGTTTAGGAATTTGTTTGCTATCTGTTCTTTTTCATTAGGAGGGCAGAATTTCCTTTCTACCATATTCTTAAATTCCTCCCATTCCATATTATAAACCCTATCACTTCCTCTAGTCTGGAGGATAGTGTTCCACCATTCTAAGGCTGAATTCTTAAATAGATTGGATGCAAATATTATCTTGTCCTCCTCCGCACATTTGCTTATTTTTAAGACTGCCTTAGTCTTTTCTATCCAGCGTAGAGCTGCAATGGGTTCTTCATTGCCCGAGAATTCTATTGGTTTACAGGACCAGAATTCTTTGTAAGAACAACCATATGACATGGTTCTTCTTCTTTTGGGAATGGGCGCTTGAAGTACGGGTCCATTGTTCACGCTATTTTCCGGTTCAGATGGTCACTTGCTATCATTTCTACTTTTGTTATTAGCATCCTTAACCGTTTGAAGAATATATGGCATTGCATCTATTATTCCTTGTGCCACTATGTGTTGGATGGCACTGTTATCCACTTGGTTTCCATTATTGTTGTTTGGATTTTTGTTACCCGGGTTATTGTTACTCTGGTTATCGTTATTCAGATTTTCCTACTTCACTTCGTCGGCCATCTGAATTTTAAACAGTTACCACGTATTAATATCACAAAATAATATTTAATATAGCCAATCACATGACACACATTTTGGTCAAAAGCGTCGATCATTGCGACTTTACTCTATTTTTATATAATATGCATCTACTACAAACCAATACTGGAAATAAAAATTACTATACCAACTGAAATTAAAGTTACACTACTAGTAGTAGGCATCCGTAGTTTTTTTTTTCACATATATATTATTATATTATGTTATTATTATTATTATTATTATTATTATTATTATTATTATTATTATTATTATTATTACCCTCTCCACCATCACATTTATGGATATGGATTCATCCAGAAATCCATATTGCGCTCGTCGTACTTCCAAACGAGTCGCTCTCCCACCTGTCTCATCCTTTCACTATTCTCTAAAATTTCCTCACTAAATGTCCCGAGTTCTTGTACATTATCTGCACTCATTGGGGGTGTAGGTTCTAGGACTGGGTTTGGAATTTAGGGTGCGGGTTCCTGGTATGGGGGTGTAGGTGCCTGGAATTGGTAAGGTTTCTCTAAAATCTCCCTAATGTATACATCGTTATCGTAATAGGGATCTAGAGGGTCCAAACCTGGGTAGGATCCTAAGTTCGGCATAGGCATGTCTTCGTGTATTGGGTAACGTTGCACATAGTCCCTATTGTCGTCCCACCGTGGGTCGTAATTTGGGTCTAAGGGATTTGGTGCTGGTACCCTAGGTATTTCCTCCGGGTTGAAATTATGCATTTCTACTTGATTTTCAGGGTTCTCTATTTCCATTGGTTGGTCGGGAAATGGTGGTTGTGGTTGGGGTGTTATCATTTGCTCCAGGTTAGAGTCAGCTGTAGTGGTTGCTAAGATATGAAAATTAGCTAAACTCCTATTAATCATGTCCTGGGCATGGGCATCGGTTTCTCTTTTGGCTGCGGCTAGTGCTCTCTGGTCTTGTAACTTTTTCATACGTTTCCTACGCTCATGTGCTCCCCTACTGAACCATCCTCTCTTTTTCTGAGGGAATGGCTCTTCAGACTGAGCCTTAAACACGAATATTCCTTCTTCATTATCAGCAGAGTACCCCGAGAGGGCAGGCTGAGAAGAGGCGCCTTCGCTTCTAGGCGAACCAGACAATTGACGGTACGCGTCAGATGGTCCTTGGTCGCTCATACTGTAAACTAACAAATAGTCAAATAACACACAACAATAAAATACAATTATGCACGTATTTCTGTAATTTATTTCCTAACAGATTGAATTTTGGAGTCAGCAGAACACTTTTGTGGCTGAATCAGTGGCTTAGCTCTTATACCACCTTCTGTCGCAAACCCCGATCCCTATCTCCTGGGAGCGGACGGCCGCGAGCCAGTTTTGGTGGTATCGTGTTTTTATTCAATTTTGGCAGCGGAATTTACATCAGGACCGTAGTTAGGAAATATTTTATCAGAGTAAAATACCACGCTTTTAATATATTAAACATACGGGAAAAATCCCAAGTTTCAAGTACACACATTTTCATAGGGATAAACCCTATTTTATTTAATAAAAACATCTATTTTTGTTTAGGTAACTTTATTGCCACTTTTCTAAGCCTTCAGTGCTCTCCAGCTGGCTTCTATTTGGCTTTCACATTTTGTTACCTGAAACGCGTTTAAAAACAATTTGTCAGTGGGAAATACTGGTGAGTGAATCCCAGTTTAATCAAGTTTAATAAAAACCATTGTACAGTATTGAGGGCGGTCTCGCAAATACATTTGTTTCCAAGTCATACCAATTACCACCCACGGTACTGTCAACCTGACTTGTGGAAATGTTACCCCTCGCAAGGCAGTAACAAATTTTGTATACAAAACCCCAACATACCGACGATAATTATATCCTTACAAATACTCAATAACTGCTTAATATATAATTAATTGTGTGAGGTTTTGTAAAAACAGTTAACAAAAAGGAGATTACCCACATTGTTATCTTAGATTATCCTTTAGGGTTTCCTGGTGACAATCTATAATTTACACAAATGCACACATATTAGTATAATAACCCATTTTAACATTAGTAATACCCTCCCCGAGATGACATTCCAACGACTACGTCGGGCAGAACCATGACAGCCGTTACGGAACCCTAGATCAATCGGGCAGCGTATCTAATACGTATCCAGGGGTTATGATACTTACAACGGAGCAGAATCTCATTATTTAGGGGGATATTATACCCGAGAATTATGCCTATACTTCAGAATTTAGAGAAAGAAAACGTTTGTGAGCGAATTTCGACTGAAGGCCCGATGCCTTCTTATATAGGGCTAAAATCTGGTTCTCTCGCGGCCCGCGTAAGGTAAGCTTAAGGCTTACGCGGCCCGCGTAATAGAGGGTCTATGGCGTAGCTGATCCGGGTCACTTAGTAGGTTCAACGCGTTGATGACACGTGTCAGCTCAAGGGTTCGCCGCGTTGTTGGGCTGTCGCGCCCCACATAGACCCTTATGTGGTCTTACGCGGCCCATGAGCGATATAAAATTTTTGTTTTTATTTTGTTTTTAATGCTATATCATATTTTGGGCTCGGTTTTCACATACGGGGTGTATTTTAGGACATATAGGGGTATTTTAAAATATATTAGGGCGTCAGAAAAATTCAGGAGGGTTGTTATAGAAAGGGGCTCGATTCACTTTTGTTAGCGTTCCTTTACCCGGAACAATTTTATGTTTTATGAGCCTAAATTTTTATGTTACTTCGATTTACATGTGGTTTTATACTTGATGCTTTGTTCGTTTCGAGACTTTTACACGAATCGCACGTATCTCCGTAATCTAAAACATTAATAATAATCTCTCAGGATCGAACTAAATTTATGATGTTTTTTTCATTCGTATCATGCTATGTGGAAACCTGATTAAACTATGTGGAACATGCTGAACGTGATGCTATGTGAAACAATTTGGTGAAACATGTTGAACGTTATTCTATGTGAAACAATTTGATCAAACTATGTGAAACATGTTGAACGTAATATGCTATTAAACAATATGAAACTTGTTGAACGTTTTGTGATATGTGAAACAATTTGAGTCTTTACGCAACCATGTGAAACTTTATACTATGCTATGTGTTCGTGAAACTATGTTATTGAACGAAACATTGAAACCTATTCTTACCCTGACTCTCTAGATGTTGTCAAGTCATCTCTCCAACCCACACAAGAAGTCAAAGGCCAACACTCAGAAAAAGATGATGTCTTTTATGGCCGACCAGATTGCATGCATTGTTCCCAAGATCGTCTCTGAGATCCAGGGATCAAACACTCCTCCCTCCTCTGTTGACTCTAAAGCGGAAAAACCAAAGCTTGTGAGCTTCAACTACAAACACTTTGTCTCTTGCAACCCTAAGCCTTTCACGGGTAGTGATGGGGTGACTGCAATGCTAGAGTGGTTCGACTGCATCGAGGTTACCTTCATTAACAGTGAATGCCCTAAACACTTGAAGACTAGGAGTGCAACTAGCGTGTTTCAAGGAAGAGCTGTCGACTGGTGGACAAACGAGATAAACATCCGCTCCAATGATGAAGCCTATGCTTTACCTTGGGCAGTGGTTAGGGAAATGATGATGCTTGAATTCTGCCCCCCGCATGAGCAGCAGAAACTTGAGGATGAATTCTGGCATCTGAAACAAGTGGGTGACGATAACCTGGCTTATACTACCCGGTTTAAGCAACTCAGCATCATTGTGCCTCACTTGGTGTCTACTCCTAAACGCATGATCACCAAGTACATTCATGGGTTATCTCCTGCTATGCGTGATGCCATTGAAGCAGCTCAACTCAGCACCATTGAAGAAGTTTATCGTCTTGCAGCAAGTTTGAACAACAACCGTGTTCATGATAAACAGCTTGGAAACTCAGCTCCATCGAAACCTGCTAACCAGATCACTCAGCAGCCAAGTAGCAGCAAGAACAAGAAACGAAAGTCCCAAGGTTCTGGTTGCAACGCCATTGTCCCTGTTGCAAATGCAAACCCTGTTGGTAATGCCATTGTGCCTGCTGCTCCCAACCCTCCTGCTGCTGAAAACACCAAGAAGTCGTACACGGGGGGTTCATCCCAAGTGTGCCACTTGCAACTATCATCATCCTGCCGGCGCTGCTTGTCGCCTGTGCACCAACTGCAATCGTTATGGTCATACCGCTCCTTACTGCCGTCAAACCAATCAAGTTCAGTAAGCAGCTCCAGCTCTACCAACTCCTCAGTAGAACCCCAGACTAGGAAACAATGTGAAGGCATGCTACAAGTGTGGTGACACTACTCATCTCCGTTCCCAGTGTCCCCAGCTGAACCAGGAGCAACAACAAGCCGCTCGAGGACGAGCTTTCAACATTAATGCAAACCAGGCTCGTAACGACAATGACGTCGTTAATGGTACGTTTCTCGTCAATAATCTTTACGCTTCGATACTATTTGATATTGGTGCCGACAAAAGCTTTGTGTCCGTAGAATTTGAATCTTTGTTAAACTGTGCACGCTCTAAACTACCTAAGTCGTTCTCTATTGAGATTGTCGATGGTAAGTCTATTCTAGTTGATTCTATTCTCTGTGATTGCTCCCTGACTTTTAACGATCACATTTTCACTATTGACCTCATACCCATGCAATTGGGTAGTTTCGATATCATCATTGGTATGGATTGGTTGCGAAAGAACCACGCTAAAATCCTTTGTCACGAGAAGTACGTTCGTTTACCTCTTCCATCTGGTGATACTTTGCATGTCTATGGAGACCGACCTTTTAGAGGATTGAAGTTGATGTCATGCACTCAAGTGAGCAGATGCTTACGTAAACAGTACATTTCCTTCTTGGCCCATATAGTGGAACAAAAGGGCAAGGGAAAGAGCGTAAGTGATGTTCCAGTAGTGTGTGAATTTCCCCGATGTCTGTCCTGAAGATCTTCCTAGTCTTCCTCCTCCTCGATCTGTTGACTTTCATATTGATCTCATACTGTGACAACCCACATAATTCCATGAATCCGTACAATTTATTAATGATAATTAAAGTGCTTGACGACTGTGTGGAATTACTTAACTGCTCTCTGATTACTGTGTTATACTTACATATGCTTGTTAACATACTAGTAGTATACAGAAAAGTTATTAAATGGTCCGGTATGCTTTCCTGAGTGTTGAGAATTAAAAATGCTATAAAAATATATATATAGGACACTTTACGGATTAATTAAGCGCTTTAACGGAACAGTATCAAACCGAACAACCGGACATTACCCGGGACACTAAATTTTTGTCAAGTACATTGTTTAATTATTTTTGAGCTAGTCATGATCCCCGAACACCCTAACACCCACTACATATCAAATAAATACCCTATGTAAGTAACACTTGGAAACTAACTAACCATTACACCTTAGTTGGAAATGTTGCAACCAACCCCCCTAGTCCGAATTCGGTCCCCATGTGGACCCACACAATTTCCATACCATACTTCATAATATTCCACTTGATTTAATTCCATTTCTTTATTAGATGTTGCTTGTTGTGATGACTAAAACTTAATGAAAGGATCTTATAAGTATGGAGCCAAGATCACAACCATCATTCACAAAATTCACTCTCTCACCTCACTCTCTTCTCTCTCTTTCGGCTCACCCCAAACCGCCACCATCACCACCCCAAGTTCACCACATTCATCCATCTTTGAGTTCCATTCAAGACCTTAAGGTGATACAAGGAAGCTTGCAAGTTGAGAAACATTCAAAGGAGCTTTGTTCTTGCTTTTTCCATCATCTTTTCTCATCACCTCCTTCACTAGATTCTACCCTAGCCTTGTGCTAGTAGTAAGTTCCTTGTGCACCCTTGTTCATCTTGTTTTTTGGCTAAAACTTGTAGTATGATACTTATGTTTAAAAACACTAAAGAACTAGAACACTAAAAGGGGTTAAACAGGAACATGAACATAAGTTTACATGAAGATGAAATATTGATGAGATAAAGTTGTTCTGATATGTTGCGGAATACTTGATGATTACTTGTTAATGTTAAATGTCGTTATTGATCACTAAACATGTTTACGGAATCAATCGAACACGAGTTAGAAAGCTAAAAGCTGAAAAACAGCTTCTGTCCAAGCCTTTACAGCCAACTTCAGTTGGCTGTAAACAGGTCAATATTTAACGAAAAACTTATTTTATTGAGTCTATAACGTGTTATTATGAAATACGGTTCTAATGGCACTGGAATCATAATTTTTGGACTTCGTTTACTATTTTTAAAGTGTCGTTTTGTAACAGCAGCTAAAGCTGCATTTTTACTGCTGAAAATATGCATTCTGTTTTCCATCATAACTTGAATTCTGTGTAGAGTTAGATCACGAAATTTTTACTGTAGATGACCACAGATGTATTTGTAATTCTCTCACTGGAATTTCGTAAATCGGACTTACGATGAATTTTTAATGAATTATTCCGTGGACTGCAGTCAGAAAGTGATGAATCTTATTGCAGTCCGATAAATGAATTTTTATAAAATATTGCTAATGAAGTGGATCCCGATATTTTTACACAATAATATTTGGATCGTTTAAGACCTTTTGTAAAAAGTTACGAATTTTTGGAATAAGTTAACTATTTTATTAAAATCCCCGAAAACAGTCCAGTTTTGAATATAAAAGCTGAAACGACATAAGTAGTGATTTGCGTGTCTAAATGTCGGGTAGGTTATCCGAGAATGATATAACATGTTATATGTGTTATGTGCAATGTCGTATGTTTGCTTATGAATGGGAATAGATGGGAAATTTATATGGGCGTAAACCGTTAAAGTAATGCATGTTATGTGATAGATACGTGTAGGAACTTTGTGCTCTATTTGAAAACCACTAAATGACTAACTGGTAATCATATTAGGACGTGATTGACCGGCCTTGACTGTTAGCTATTTTTGAGAGTCAAACCGAGCAACCAAAAGTGAGTTCACACCCTTACAAAGGCATGGGATTCCCGGTGGTTGGGAATGGGATTAAATAGCTGAAACAGAACTTGTACCTTCACCACTATTAGACTACTTACCTCCGTCCTCGGATTGGGAAGGACGCCAGCGCTAAACCTACGTACTCACTACGTACCACTGTCCTCGGATTGGGAAGGGCACCAGCGCTAAACCTACGTACTCACTACGTACCACTGTCCTCGGATTGGGAAGGGCACCAACGCTAAACCTACGTACTCATTACGTACCACTGTCCTCGGATTGGGAAGGGCACCAGCGCTAAACCTACATATTTAATATGTACCTCTGTCCTCGGATTGGGAAGGACACATATATATACACATTTAGTCTAGTGGTTTACAACATGGGGTAGCCCCCACCGTTTATGGTTTGGGAAAAAATAAGGAAAGTTGATTTAACCTGCAATTGCAAACAAACTCATAGTTCTTGAAAACTACTTTATAACGAACACCTACTGTGAACTCGCTCAACTTTGTTGTTGATTTGTTGTTACATGCCTTGCAGGTCGTTAGGTACTTATGGAGCTTGCGCGAGGAGGAGGTCGTTGTGGGCTATGGACTGTCATGTCCCGTGCTTAACATTTGAACCTTATGAACTTATGGAACTTATGTTTGGTCGTTAAACTTATGAAATTATGTTTTGGATTTATGTCTTATGCTTCCGCTGTTAACTTAAAGTCGGTTACTGTCTTTTGGTCACCAATCGTATTGTGGTTGGTTTATTTACTTAATTATGTTGTTCAATATAATTGGTGGCTCGATCCTGGTCATGTCACGCCTCCAAGCGGTGATACTCCGCATGGTGGATTTTGGGGGTGTGACACATACCTGGTTCGACTCCTGTCGCCAAGGCTCCTTACAGACATGTACCCTCCAAGATGCAAGAATTATCTTGTCAACTGCAAGAACAACTCGACAAAGGATTTATACATCTAAGTACCTCTCCTTGGGGTGCTCCTGTGTTGTTCGTCAAGAAGAAAGATGGTTCGTTTCGTATGTGTATCGACTACCATGAACTTAAAAAACTCACCATTAAGAATCATTATCCTCTCCCTCGTATTAATGATCTATTTGACCAATTACAAGGCACGTGTTGTTTCTCTAAAATCGACCTTCGATCTGGTTATCATCAGCTCCGTGTTCTCGAAGAAGATATCCCAAAAACCGCATTTCGCACTCGTTATGGGCACTACGAGTTCGTAGTTATGCCTTTTGGCTTAACCAACGCACCCGCCGTGTTCATGGATCTTATGAATCGTGTTTGTAAACCTTATTTGGATCGTTTTGTGGTAGTCTTTATTGATGATATTCTTATTTATTCGAAAACTCGAGCTGATCATGAACGCCATTTACGCCTTATTTTAGAACTCTTACGTGGTGAATGCTTATACACAAAATTTTCTAACTGTGAATTTTGGATCAATGAAGTACAATTTCTCGGGCACGTTATTTGTAGACAAGGAATTCATGTTGACCCTTCTAAAATCAAAACTGTGAAGAATTGGTGTATGCCGAAATCTGCATATGAGATTCGTTCCTTCTTGGGATTGGTGGGTTATTACCGTCGATTCATCTCGGACTTTTCAAAGATCGTCGTTCCTCTTACCTCATTGACTCAGAAAGAGAAACCTTTTGCTTGGGGTCCCGATAAAGAGGAATCCTTTCAAACTCTTAAGAACCTTCTATGTAACGCTCCTGTACTTGCTCTCCCCGATGGGAATGATGCTTTTGTGTTGTATTGTGATGCCTCGAACCGTGGATTGGGTTGTGTGCTCATGCAGCGGGACAAGTTCATCGCTTATGCTTCTCAACAACTCAAAACACATGAGAAGAACTATACTACCCACGATTTAGAGCTTGGCGCTGTGGTTTTTGCGTTAAAGATCTGGCGACACTACCTATATGGTACTAAGTGTGTGGTTTTTACTGACCATAAGAGCCTGCAACACATCTTTAACCAAAAGGAACTGAATATACGTCAGCGACGATGGGTGGAGTTACTTAACGACTACGACTGCGAGATTCGTTACCATCCTGGCAAAGCGAATGTCGTGGCGATGCTCTTAGTCGTAAGACTCATGTTAGTAGCATTCTCTGTTCTCAGATCACTAGTGATCTTACTGCTTGTATTCGTGAAGTCCAATACTCGTCAGCCAACGAAGGTAGTCTAATCGTTGAAATACGAGGCGCTTCTATTGACCAACTCGAAACTAAGTCTGATGGACTTCAGTACTATCTCAATCGCATCTGGGTGCCGGATCGCGATAACCTTCGTGAGCTCATTATAAATGAGGCTCACAAATCTCGATACTCTATTCATCCTGGTGCTGATAAGATGTACCATGATTTGCGTATGACTTATTGGTGGCCGGGTATGAAGAAGGATATCGCCGCGTACGTCTCAAAGTGTCTTACTTGCTCAAAGGTTAAAGCCGAACATCAACGCCCTTCAGGTCTTCTTAAACAACCCCAAATCCCTGTTTGGAAATGGGATAACATCGCTATGAACTTTATAACTAAACTACCTCGAACACCTGCTGGTCATGATAGTATATGGGTGATTATTAACCGTTTGACTAAATCAGCCCACTTTCTTCCTATTCGTGAAGATTTCAAAGTGGAGAAACTTGCTCAAATCTACACTGATGAAATCATATATCGCCATGGTATACCCATCGACATTATCTCGGACCGTGATGGTCGTTTTACCTCGCGTCTTTGGCAAACCTTTCAGTCCGCTATGGGTTCTCATTTGAATCTTAGCACAGCCTTTCATCCCCAAACGGATGAACAGACTAAGCGCACTTGTCACGACCCCCGACCCGGTTTGATACGTTTCAGGAGCTGCGAGACAGAAAATCCCGTGGTATTTATTAACAGTGGAAGTTTACTTCAGGATCTTTTTAAAACTGAAATATTTCCCCATTATTTTATTTCACATCTCTGGATAAAACCCGGTAATTTACAATCTTAAGATTTCACTAAGAAATCTTTTATTTTACAAAACATGTTTCTTTATTTTATACTGAGCCACTTCCTTAAGCTTGTAGTGCTTCTCGGCACTTTTCCTGGATCACAACAGATTACCTGAAACATGTTTGAAAAAGGTTTTGTCAGCGGGAAATACTGAGTGAATCATTCATTTTACTAAAACAACCTGTTTGTTATAATTTACAGTATTAAGAGCTATTACAATGTTTCTATCTTTTGAATTAACTGACCCAGTTGTCACTTGACCGGACTTGTGACTGTGGACATATCACTTGCTGGGTCCTTTCACCCACAAGTGATAAATAATTAGTAGCTATGTGCACATCCCCCCAATTACTGGCAGTAATTTCAGATAACAAGACTTAATCCCTGTAATTATAACTTTGAAATAAATAGGGTTTTGTAAAGTAATTTGATAAAAAGAGAATGACTCACATTGCAGATTTAATTTGAGCAGAGCCTAGCCTACTGATTAGCCTTTTAACCTAAATTTAATAACAGGCACATAATTTGGTTAGTAACTTAATACAACATTTACGATAACTCACGAGATTAAAACCTTCACAACGAATGACAAAGTGCGATACTTAAACATCCATCGAATTAACGACGAATGACAAAGCATAAACCCTAATGTGGGCAGCACTTAAACATCCATTGGATAGTTTAATCGATCGGACATTGAATCGTAGCAGCGATCGAGTTATTACCCTGTATTGTGGCGGCGATTAGTGAATCGTGTGTGTTTTAGAAGTGTTTCTGTGATATCTCAGTCTACGTAACGAGATTTTACGTCGTTTCAGTGCCCAAATTCTATTGCCAATATCTGCTATTTATAGTAAAATTTTGGCCAGGCTTGCGCACCGCAAGACTAATCCCTTATGGTGCGCAAGGGACACGATTTCACCCTAGGTTAGCCACGTCTGGGACTAGCCTTGCTGACTTGACTGTTTTGTAAATTCGATTTTTGCCAACGAAATTTTAAGATAATTGTAACTAGGTTTTACCCCCCCTGAGTTTTAGGGGCCCTGATCCTGATTCCGATTGTTCTGGAAATTTTAGGGTTTGTGCAGAATCACTTGGGTATCTCAATTAGGGTTTCCTATTGGACAAATTATTTTAATAAATATGACTTTTGATGAGAGTTGTTACATTCTCCCTACCTTAATAAAAATCTCGTCCTCGAGATTTACTGGAATAAGTGAGGATACTTTTTCTTCATCTCAGATTCCAACTCCCAAGTGTATTCAGCTCCTCTCTTTGAATCCCACTTGACTTTAACTAACACTAGTCGTTTGTGTTTGATAAACTTCACTTTTCTGTCTTCTATTTGAAGAGGTTTCTCAACAAATTTTATCTTTTCGTTTACCTTTATGTCTCAAAGAGGTACTACCAAAGATTCGTCTGATAGACATTTCTTGAGGTTGGATACATGAAATACATCATGTACTCCAGCTAACTCTTCTGGTAGT
The DNA here is from genome assembly GCA_030545235.1 of Helianthus tuberosus. Lineage (NCBI taxonomy): Eukaryota > Viridiplantae > Streptophyta > Magnoliopsida > Asterales > Asteraceae > Helianthus > Helianthus tuberosus. Next base: position 80,921,454 of record CM060395.1, read on the forward strand.
TGTAAACGATAAGCAACTGGTCTTATACGTTGAATCACTGGAAATGGTCCTACGTATCTTGGACTTAGCTTTCCTTTCTTACCAAATCTAACCACTCCTTTCCAAGGAGAAACTTTCAACAGTACTTTGTCTCCAACTTGAAATTCTAACGGCTTACATCTATTGCCTGCATAACTCTTCTGGCGATCTCTAGCCGTCTTCAGCCTTTCCTTGATTTGTGAAATTTTGTCAGTCGTCTCTTGCACTATTTCAGGACCTGACAATTAACTTTCTCCTATTTCTGCCCAACAAACTGGAGTTCTGCACTTTCTTCCATACAGTGCTTCAAAAGGGGCAGTTTCAATACTTGAATGATAACTATTGTTATAGGAGAATTCAATTAAAGGTAAATGGTCGTCCCAATTTCCACCAAAATCTATTACACATGCTCTGAGCATGTCTTCTAGAGTTTGGATCGTCCTTTCACTTTGTCCATCTGTTTGAGGATGATAGGCAGTGCTTAAATTTAGTCGAGTTCCCATAGCTTCTTGGAAACTTTTCCAAAAATGAGAAGTGAAACGACTATCCCTATCTGATACAATGGAGAGTGGAACTCCATGTAGAGATACAACTTCATCTACATACAACTTTGCCAGTCTTTCCATGCTAAAGGTTTCTTTCATAGGCAGAAAGTGAGCAGATTTGGTTAATCGATCCACAATTACCCAAATCGCATTATTACCTTTTCTGGTTTTGGGTAACTTAGTAACGAAATCCATTGTTATGAGTTCCCATTTCCATACAGGCATTTCTAATTGTTGTAGTAAACCTGAAGGTTTCTGATGTTCTGCCTTAACTTGTGAACAAGTAAGACACTTAGAAACATATCTAGCTATATCCTTCTTCATGCCTATCCACCATAAATTATTTCTTAAATCTTGGTACATTTTATTGTTTCCAGGGTGTATGGTATACCTAGATTTATGAGCTTCCTCTAAAATCTTATTTCTTAATTCTCCCTGCTTTGGCACCCAAATCCTTTTCTTATGGAATCTCCAAATTCCATCATCTCCTTGTTCTAATTCTTTTATTCGTCCTTTCATTCCTTCAGCAACATCCTCTATTGCTGTTACTTGAATATGCTTCAGCTGTTCCATTAAATCTAACTGTAGATTTAATCTGAGAGCACGAACCCGTCGTTGTTTCTCATGGTACTTACGACTTAAGGCATCTGTAACTACATTTGCCTTTCCTTCGTGATACTGAATACTACAGTCGTAATCACTTAATATTTCCATCCATCTTCTTTGTCTCATGTTTAACTCTTTTTGCCCAAAAATATATTTTAAACTTTTGTGGTCTGTATAGACAGTAAATTTATTTCCGTAAAGATAATGTCTCCAAATCTTAAGGGCAAAAATTACAGCTCCTAATTCTAAATCATGAGTTGTATAGTTCTCTTCGTGCTTTTTCAATTGCCTTGAAGCATACGCAATTACTTTCTTGCGTTGCATAAGCACACATCCTAATCCTAGTTTTGAAGCATCACAATATACTTCAAAATCTTCAGTTCCTTCTGGTAAGGCTAAGATTGGAGCATTGGTTAACTTTTGCTTTAAAATCCTAAAAGCTTCTTCTTGCTTAGGTCCCCATTCAAACTTAACTGCTTTACAGGTTAATTTTGTTAATGGTACAACTATTTTGGAAAAATCCTTAATAAATCGTCTATAATATCCAGCTAAACCTATAAAACTTCTAATTTCCATTGCGGTTTGTGGAACCTTCCAATTGGTAATTGCCTCTATATTAGCAGGATCTACATGAATACCTGCATGATTCACCATGTGTCCTAAAAATTGCACTTCCTTTAGCCAAAATTCACACTTCGAGGATTTGGCATAAAGCTTTTCTTTTCTTAACAAAGTTAAGAATGTATGTAAGTGCTCACAATGTTCATCCTGACTTTTTGAATAAATAAGTATATCGTCTATGAAGACAATTACAAATTTATCCAAATACGGTATACAGATTCTATTCATCATGTCCATGAATGCGGCAGGTGCATTCCTTAATCTAAAAGGCATAACTGTAAACTCGTAATGACCATACCTAGTTCTGAAAGCAGTCTTAGGTATGTCTTCTTCTTGTACCTTCAATTGATGATATCCGGAGCGTAAATCTATCTTAGAAAAATATCTAGCTCCTTGAAGTTGATCAAAAAGATCATCAATCCTAGGTAATGGGTATCGATTCTTAATTGTAACCTTATTTAATTCTCTATAATCAATACACATTCTCATTGAACCATCCTTCTTCTTTACAAACAACACTGGCGCTCCCCACGAGGATGAGCTAGGTTGTATGAATCCTTTGCTTAGTAATTCATCTAATTACTTTTTCAGTTCTAACATTTCGGTAGGAGCTAACCGATAAGGTGCCTTAGCTATCGGTGTTGTTCCTGGAATTAGATGAATCCTAAATTCTACTTCCCTATCTGGTGGTAATCCCGGTAACTCTTCTGGAAATATATCTGGGTATTCTGAGACTACAAGAATTTCCTTAAGTTCTTTGTTCTTAGTATTAATGATTACTGAAATCATATATACTATTCCTTGCTTTCGTTCATAACTAGCAACTTTCATTACTGATATGAACTCCATGGGTTTACGTGGCTTATCTCCTGTAATCACGATTACTTCTCCAGTAGGTGCTTGAATTTCTATGGAATTCTTATCACAAAGAATTCGAGCATGGTTGGCTATTAACCAATCCATTCCTAAGACAACATCGAATTCAGCTAATTTCATAGGTAACAGATTTGCAGAAAATTTATGACCTGAAAGTTCTATTTCTACTTTTTGCAAAACCTGATCTATTTTAACTGAATTCCCATCTGCGGTTTCGACTGTAAAAATCTGTCTAATGTTGGTTAAAGGTAACTTAAGAGCTTGACAGAATAAAGTATTTATAAAACTTTGGTTTGCACCAGAGTCAAATAATACTTTTGCATATACGTTGTGAACTAGGAACGTACCAGCTATCACATCTGGAATAAGTTCTGCTTCTTGAGTGGTCAGCTGGAATGCTCTGACATTCTTTTTAGTGGCTCTATCGAACGTCTTGGCTTTGTTGTCTGCTGGTTTGACCACTTTAGGACATTCTGTTTTGAAATGTCCTGCTTCTCCACAATTGTAACAAATTATGGATTTTCTTCCTGCAATTTTCTTCACTATGGCCTACAGTTTTGCAAAAATTGCAATATACCTTGCATCTTCCAAAATGTTTCTTTTTGCAATTTTTACAGAACGGAAAAGTTGAAGATTGCCCTGTTCCTCTTCTCTTGAAGCTGTTATTATTACCCGTACGAAATCCTTGGGTAATTTTCTGAGCCAGTTCCTTTTTCTTATTATCGTCTCTTGTGCGTACCAGTTCATCAGTTAGGGTGTTGGCTAATTCCACTGCATAGTCAATAGTGCGAGGTCTCGCAGCTTTAATGATATTGCGGATTTCACCAATCAATCCCCAAATATAGCGAGAAATGAGTACCGGTTCTGGCGAAGCCAGTGTTGGTACCACTCTAGCATATTCGAAGAATGTCGAAGTATAACCGCGACAATCTACACCCATCATTCTATGATTTAAGAACTTATTTGCCGTTTGATCTTTTTCATACTCAGGACATAATTTTCTTTATACAAGATTCTTAAATTCTTCCCAATTCATGGCATAAGCTATCATTCTTCCTTTTGCTTGTAACACCGTGTTCCACCATTCTAGCGCCCCTTCTTTAAAAAGATTTGACGCGTACATGACCTGATCATCCTGAGTACATTTACTTATGGTAATCACTGCCTCGGTTTTCTCTAACCAACGCAGTGCCGCAATCGCTCCTTCATTGCCTGCAAATTCAGTGGGTTTGCAAGCAAGAAATTCTTTGTAAGTGCAATCAGGTGTTGCAGCTTTCATTTTCTTAGGGAGCGGAGCTTGCAGTGGTTCATTATTATGATTAGTATGATTACCGCCTCCGTTTATGCTATTACTGAAATTATCTTCAGAAATACGTTTGCTAGGAACGATTGGTTGCGGTTCTATTGGACTTTTAACAGCAGCAACGATTGCTGGAATAGCATTAGCTATTCCTTGAGCAACAATATTTTCTATATCCTGTCTAGTCATATATTGATCCCCCCGGGTGTTGCTCAGATTGATTAACCTCATTAACTGGTTTGTTATTAGCGTTTTCCATCTGATAATTAATTTATAGGTAAATAATTAGTATAAAAGAAATAATCCAATATCATAATTAATTGCACATAATCACGTAAACGATTATACAAACAAAATTTGTAAATTTTCTAAAATTTCATTTGTTTTATAGATTGTATCATGCTTCTATATACAACCGTTTTATTATTTATTTTACACATACTGATTTTATTATTACTATTACACAACAATAGTTTTATAAACCTACTATCTTTCGTCATTTGTTTTCCTAAAAACGAAACTCCCTTTCATCATACTTCCATGCAATTTGTCCCCCTATCTCCCGGATTCTATTTCCCGCATCCATTAACTCTTCGCCAAAATGGCGAAGTTCTGCTAAATTCTCGTTACTTATGGGTGGATTTGGTAATGGTTCCGGGTCAAATTGGGGAAGAAAGGAATAAGGGCTGTTGATAATGTTTTGGAATTGCCAGTCATTTTTCCACCATTCGTCCATTCCCAGAGGTTGAGGATGGACTATAGGTTCTGGGATTGCTGGTTCTAAGTTTATAGGGAGTTGAGTTTCAATAGGACGAGTAAAATCTAACTCTTCCAGCAATTTCATTTCCTGAGTTTGTTTAGAACTTTCTCCAACTTCTACCTGAGAACTTCCTCCAACCTCCATTTCTATTTGCTTTGAATATTAATCAAACTGTAATCCCATCTGCCTAGATTCTTCCCCGGCTTCAATTTCCTTCCCTTTATCTAAAGGATTTTCTATTTTAGGCATCTTTCTAGTGACGGGCTTCCTCCTACGCACACGCCTCCATCCTACAAATCTCCTCCTTTTCTTGGGCTTGGGTTTCTCTGGAGGTGGTGAAGCATTAAATTCAATAGGTTCTTCTATGTCTGGTATATACCTATTGAAATATCTGGAAACCTCTATTTTTACCGGATAGAGATTTAATTTCTGAAGGGCGTCAGACAATTCACTCATGCTGTTTAGCAAAATACACATAATTAAAAATTATAACAAAATTTTATAGAAAAACTTTTTAAATATTATTTCAGACTGGGTAACTACAAAATAACTGAAAATTAAAACACACTTGGTTTTATTGTAAATTTATTTATTTACTAAATAAGGCTTTTGGACTGTAGTTTGATAAAAGGTGCTAATACTTGGGTAAAAATTATTTAAAGATTGGCATTAACCGCTACAGTAGCTAGCAAATAAAGATTTGCCCATTTCTCGTCTAACTTGTCCTCCCAAGGTGTTTTACTGGTTAATTCCTGGGTTTCCTGTTTAACCTTCTTTTCTCGGAGTTTTTTTATTTTCTCCTGGCTTTTCTTAATAATCAGATTTCTTTTACTAGGAGACAGTGGTTCCTCATATTGTGCCTTTCGAACAAATATTCCTTCTTCAGGAATTACAGACTGATTTGAGGATTTGGTTTGGGATGAACTTCCCTTCTCGTTGGATGACCTATCTAATTTAAGATAGATGTTTGACAACTTTTGCTTACCCATACTGTACACAAATATTCAATTAATAAAACACATAATCATATAATTGGCAATCAGAAAAAATTAAGTATTTCTAAATACTTAATTGGTTTGACCCGTATCAGGAGCCGCGGGACAGAAAATCCCGTGGTATTTATTAACAGCGGAAGTTTACTTCAGGATCTTTTTAAAACTGAAATATTTCCCGATTATTTTATTTCACAACTCGGGATAAAACCCGGTAATTTACAATCTTAAGATTTCACTAAGAAATCTTTTATTTTACAAAACATGTTTCTTTATTTTATACTGAGCCACTTCCTTAAGCTTGTAGTGCTTCTCGGCACTTTTCCTGGATCACAACAGATTACCTGAAACATGTTTGAAAAAGGTTTTGTCAGCGGGAAATACTGAGTGAATCATTCATTTTACTAAAACAACCTGTTTGTTATAATTTACAGTATTAAGAGCTATTACAATGTTTCTATCTTTTGAATTAACTGACCCAGTTGTCACTTGACCGGACTTGTGACTGTGGACATATCACTTGCTGGGTCCTTTCACCCACAAGTGATAAATAATTAGTAGCTATGTGCACATCCCCCCAATTACTGGCAGTAATTTCAGATAACAAGACTTAATCCCTGTAATTATAACTTTGAAATAAATAGGGTTTTGTAAAGTAATTTGATAAAAAGAGAATGACTCACATTGCAGATTTAATTTGAGCAGAGCCTAGCCTACTGATTAGCCTTTTAACCTAAATTTAATAACAGGCACATAATTTGGTTAGTAACTTAATACAACATTTACGATAACTCACGAGATTAAAACCTTCACAACGAATGACAAAGTGCGATACTTAAACATCCATCGAATTAACGACGAATGACAAAGCATAAACCCTAATGTGGGCAGCACTTAAACATCCATTGGATAGTTTAATCGATCGGACATTGAATCGTAGCAGCGATCGAGTTATTACCCTGTATTGTGGCGGCGATTAGTGAATCGTGTGTGTTTTAGAAGTGTTTCTGTGATATCTCAGTCTACGTAACGAGATTTTACGTCGTTTCAGTGCCCAAATTCTATTGCCAATATCTGCTATTTATAGTAAAATTTTGGCCAGGCTTGCGCACCGCAAGACTAATCCCTTATGGTGCGCAAGGGACACGATTTCACCCTAGGTTAGCCACGTCTGGGACTAGCCTTGCTGACTTGACTGTTTTGTAAATTCGATTTTTGCCAACGAAATTTTAAGATAATCGTAACTAGGTTTTACCCCCCCCCCCCCTGAGTTTTAGGGGCCCTGATCCTGATTCCGATTGTTCTGGAAATTTTAGGGTTTGTGTAGAATCACTTGGGTATCTCAATTAGGGTTTCCTATTGGACAAATTATTTTAATAAATATGACTTTTGATGAGAGTTGTTACAGCACTATTCAAACCCTAGAGGATATACTCTGTTCTTGTGTCATCGACTTTGGTGGGAATTGGGATGTACATTTATCATTGATCGAGTTCTCGTACAACAACAACTATCATTCCAGTATTCAGATGGCTCCTTTCAAAGCTTTATACAGTCACAAGTGCCGATCTCCTCTCAGTTGGCATGAGATTGGTGACAAGCAACTTACTAGCCCTGAAATCATTCAAGAGACAATGGATAAGATTCTTTAGATCCGTGATAACTTGATCAAGGCTAGGAGCAGACAAAAGACCTATGCTGACAAAATGTGTAAGCCTCTGGAATTCAATGTTGGAGATCACGTTCTACTCAAAGTTTCTCCTTGAAAAGGAGTTATATGTTTTGGTAAAAAGGAAAAGCTTGCCCCTCGCTATGTGGGTCCTTTCAAGATTCTCTAAAGGATTGGCAAGGTGACTTACCGACTCGATTTGCCTCAAGAACTTAGCAATGTACATCCACCGTTCCACGTATCCAATCTCAGAAAGTGCTTAGCGGATGAGGAACTTCAGGTTCCCATCGAAGACTTGCAAATAACAAGACTCTTCACTTTGTGGAGAAACCAGTCGAAATCATGGACCGAGGTACTAAGCGGTTGAGGTGTAGCAAAATTTCCATAGTTAAGGTACGATGGGAAGGAAAGCGTGGTTCCGAATTCACATGGGAACTCGAGAGTGAGATGAAGACCAAGTATCCACAGCTCTTTGAGCAGTCTTCCTCTTAGATTTCGGGGACGAAATCTCCTAAAGGAGGGGAGACTGTAACGCCTTGCGTTTCAATACTTTAATCGTTTTGGCTAGTCTAGTTCCTGTAATATTTTAATAATGCTTGTTTGAGACTTAAATATGATAAACTACGTTAGACTTTTACTTTATGATGCTTCTGTGATACTTTAATGCATGAATCTTGAAACTATAATAGACTCTTACGAATCTTGACTCTTTTGTGTGATACTTAAAAACTCGACTCTTGATACTTGACTCTTATGATACTCGAATCTTGTGATACTTTGAAACACGAATCTCGAAAATTTAACTTGTTATGCTAGATACTTTTTAAACAAGAAACTTTGATCCTTGATACTTATTATAGACGTGAACCTAGCTTGAACGCAACTTGAAACACGGAAACTTTTGTGTTAATTATATAATCATACCATTGTAATGGTTACCCAAAATAATACGCAACGCAACGCTTGATCTAGCTCGCAAACGAAACAAAGTCACAAAAGGGTCTTGGCTGTCCGAATGGACATCCGATCGGATGACCGTCCGATTGGATGACCATTCGACCGAACAACCATCCAATCCCTTACACTGCACCGCCTTAGCTGTCCCTTTCAGCTCTAAATAGGCCCCTTGTGCTCTCATTTCACACTTCTGCCTCTGGAATCTAACCATACGCACTCCTAGGTCCTTTCAAGCAGTTTTCTCGAGATTCAAGGTCAATCCGTAAGTATTTATTCTAGATTCTTGTACAACTTTAGTCATTTAACACCTCTACACAAGATTCTTCATCAAAATCACACGAACACTCAAACTTTTTCATGAAAATCGACTGATTTAGGGTCTCTTTGAGGTGGTTCCACTCAGAAGTTGGTACCAACTATTATGGAGCACCATTTGAGCAAGAACGTTTTTAGATCTAATAGATTTTCACAACTTTAAAACAAAATCTAAGGATATGTCACACTGTTATACCAGATCTGATGGGATTTCGGATGTTTTCGTCTCGGATCTGATGAACATCATGTTTTACACTTGATTCTCGAACTCTTCTTCAACTTTTTATACGAAAAATGGGTGAAAGCAGACTTAAACGAGCTTTCAACTCGTTTGTTAGTCAAAAGCAGGCTTGAGAACTGAACTTCACCGGAAAAAAAGACAGTTTGAGGAGTCCAAACATGAAACACACCAGAAATAGTTCGTTGGTTCGAAAAGGGGTGGTTCCCAGCCGAACGACGAGCTGGGTTTGGTACGTTTCCGTTGTTTGACGCATCATTGCACTGACTCCGTTAACTCGAAACTTAGAAATTTCAAGAAACTTCACCCACTGATCGTCTGTCCGGATGGCCATCCGATCGGATGACTATCCGTCCAGATGATCTGACTATGTTACACTTGTTTATTTTACAGGAAACTATGATCTCAACACTTGAAACTTTATCAGTTCACAAACTACCAACTGATCGAATGACTATCCGATCAGATGAAGTCCCTCCGATCGAATGGTCATCCGACCGGATGACCATCCGCACAGGTAATCTATCAGATACTTATCCTTGATTTTACCACTGTTCGCCACTCTGTTCCTAACCGGGTCAGCTCTTAGAGGACTTATGCTCTGTTCCACGCACGTCGGCTGATCCAGCGCTCCATTCGATCTAATCTATTCAGTATTTGGTTATTAGCACCTGTTGTGAGTATACTCGATCCCTTTTTTGTTTTAAACACTTTTGGGATGTAACATGTATTCTATAAACAAGACACTTGATACTTGAAACTATTTGAAACATACTCTATCCTCGTTGAACATGAAACCTGAAACTTGATACTTGAGACTTATATGCTATGTGAACGTTTAATCCTTGTGTGTAGTTCGCCCATCACCAGTGAACGTTTAATCCTTTGCAGAAGCTTATGTATGGTTTCCAGGTGGAACACCAATTAAAATAACCAATGAGTTATTTTCCCCAATATCTCAAAGAAATCTAATAAGTTTTAAAGATGTTCGTTTAAACGGATATCATCTTGAGACTACATCTGAGTGACATGATGAGTACCTTCATATCACAAATATCAGTTCGGGTAAAAAGCGTGCGTTAGAAAAGTTTCCCGCACTTGCCTCTGGTTTGTATTATATTAAAATTAATGCAATCGAATCAAATGCAGTCATAAACAAGAAGTTTATAGACCAAGAAAATTTTATCATATGGCATGACCGGTTTGGCCATCCCGGATCAACAATGATGCAAAAAATTATAGAAAATTCATTTGGGCATTCTTTGAAGAACCAAAAGATTCTTCAGTCCAAGGATATTACATGTGTTGCATGTTCACAAGGGAATTTGATTACTCGTCCATCACCAATGAAGGTGGGGACTGAATCCCTGATTTTTTTTGGAAAGAATACATAGGGATATTTGTGGTCCTATACATCCTCCTAGTGGACCATTTAGATACTTTATGGTCTTAATTGATGCATCAACTAGATGGTCACACGTGTGCCTACTATCAAGTCATAATATGGCATTTGCACGACTACTTGCTCAGTTAATAAGGCTAAGAGCACATTTTCCCGATTATCCCATCAAGAATATCATATTAGACAATGCTGGTGAATTTACATCCCAAACATTTAATGATTATTGCATGTCTCTTGGGATAAATGTAGAGAGTCCTGTACCTTAGGTACATACACAAAATGGGCTTGCTGAATCGCTTATCAAGCAACTTAAAATGGTTGCAAGAACAATGATTATGAAATCAAAACTACCAGCATCTGCTTGGGGACATGCAATTTTACATGCAGGAACACTAATTCGCATCAGGCCAACGAGTTATCATACTTCCTCCCTATTAAAGTTGGTTCTTGGTCAGGAACCAAATATTTCCCATCAAAGGATTTTTGGTTGTGCTGTATATGTTCCAATCTCCCCACCACAACGCACACAGATGGGGCCTCAAAGGAGGTTAGGAATATATGTTGTGTGACATCTGCGTCACTACGACCATCAAACAAATACCAAACTAATGAAATACTATGTTTCATACTTGGGATTTGTATAAATATTTGTATCCTTTGCACATATCAATTCTCGTTTGATTTCGAGCTCTAAATCGCTTTCTGGAAAGTTATACGCGAACTGATGCGTAAACATAATCAGTTTAATGTGACAAACACTCTGGAACAGTGACATGGGCTTAAGATACCTTAAATAACCTTTACATAACTTATAAATGAGTTTTAGAGGGTTTGGTGTGTCGAAATCAAGTTTATTCGATCGCAGGGACTATTTGCGTCAAACTACGAAAGTATGCTGATTCGTATCGTAACGAACATTCCAGAACTTGATCATAAGTTAAACATGCCCTAACTATCCTTTACATAGCTTAGAAATAGGCTTTGAGGGGTTCGATATGCTAAAATAAACTTATTTGGTCAAACAGGGAGTAAAAACGTCAAAAAGTGCATAAGTTTGTATTTTCGCGCATATCTTACGTTCTTGTCATATCCGGACATCCAAAAATTTATGTAATCATTAAAATATTTTATTTTAGTGATTGGAATGCTCAATTTCCATTCATCGCGCAATTTGGATCGTTTTTCGCGTCCGTTCGAGTTTTGTCGTAATTAACGGAACAACGCAACCGTACGACCAAACGAACCGACATCTGATATATTTTTGAGCATATTCTAAGTTCCCTATACTTTAACTTCATTGTAGAGCCTTGAAATGGGGTTAACGGGGCTTAAACGTGTCAAAAATGCATCAAAAACCAAGTTTTACACCTGCAGGGACTAAACTTGACAATCAGTCAAAATATTCTAGGAGGGGCGCATAAGACTTAGTGAAAGTCTACGCGGCCCGTGAGAGACCCCTAGTTCTGCAAAACTCTGTTTTCTCAAACAAAAGCTGGTTTCTGGGTTTTTGGGCATGGTATTCATACTCTATGGACTGGTTTTTCAAGCTCCCATGGTATATAAAACCATGGGGAACACTTGTAAGGTCCAGATCAAAGCTCAAAGTTCGAGAAACGATCTTAAGGGCTCTTGAATTCCTATAAATACCCACCAATTCAACCCTCATTCCTCACAATTGAACTCACTGCTGCTCTAAGCTGAAGCTCTCCCTTGTGAGGCTTCATACCTAAGTGTTTTGAGTTCAAATCTTCCTAGCTTGGACCTTTTGTAAGTTTCTTTCATGCTTTTATGCGTTTTTAAGCATGAAAGTCAAACAATGTTTGACTTTCTGCTTTGACCAGTCAATGGTCAACACGAAGTTCGTTTGAACTTCGCAACGTGAGTGTAATCACGATGGTCATAGTACTTTGTAACTATACCTACTGATTACCACGTTATCTAGGCATAGTGACGAGTCATAGTTTCGGTCAAAATACGCGTTTATGCGTATTTTGCAACCAAACTATTCTTAGGTATCAAAACCCTTTGTTTTGATATCAAACTTGTTTTCTAACTTCGTTAAACATGTTTTAACATGTTTAACTCGTCACTTTTAGTTTAGTGCTTATATAGGGTCGTAAGATAAGCAGTCTAAACAACCGCTTAGACTTTCGAACCCGACCCATTTGGTCGATCATTAGGATCTGACCAAACATATTGTTTGACCATAGTTGTATAGGCAATAACCTCCAAGGTTATACCTTATGGTCACTTCGTTTAGTTGGTTGTATGATAGGTAGTTTATATGCCTTAGGAAAATGACCAAAATGCCCTTTTTACGTATAAATTTACTTTAAGCATATGTAACCTAAATTTTGACATCTAAACTGATTAGGAAACATTATTAGACATGTTAAGGCATGTAATACTTGTCATAGGACTAGTTAGGCGGTCCGAACGCGTTTTACGTGAACGAAGCGTTAAAGTAGCGTAAGCTACCTAAACAGGTTGGAAGCACTTAGGTTAGGTTTCAATTTAAAATGTAGGCTTTGTTAAACCATATTACATGAGTTCCTATAATCATTTGGTTTACGAAACCTCATTCTATCCGATCTTCCAATTTAGGTCCGGTTTATTAACATAGCTACCTATATTAGGTGTCGTTTGATTCCGTGATCCCTCTAACTTTGCTTGGTTGTTATTCAAGACTTCTAAGCTTTCTCAGGTGAGTACATAGACCCCTCTTTTACTGTTTTCAAATATTTTAGGGTGAAACACATGTGCCTACTTGTTACTTTCGTGTTTTTCATGCTTTTATAACATATACTTGCTATGTTCATTAGTACACATATAGTACATGATTTCTTCCATGTTTTTTGCTATGTATGTTTTATTAACATGCTAGCACATTGATTGTATATATTATATTTTGTTGCATATGTTATTTCAACATATATACACATTGGTTTACATTAAACATTTCTACTTTGTATGTCATTTAGCATATTTAAGTACATTATTTTCATATAACACGCTTACATTTGGTATGAAATTTGGTTTGTTTAACGGGTCATAAATACATTCATTAACACCGATCATTCCGTTTGTTAGTAGGTAGTGGTACCATAGGAATTGACAACTCCCATTCCTGAAATCCTAGGTTTGTTTGGATGGAAGGAATGATCGAATTCGATATTCAGAATTTATATGAACCTTTAACTTGTTAGGGGTTTGTCACCACAGTCCCAAGGCTTGAATGTAGATGTCACACCCCCAAAATCCACAAGCGGAGTATCACCACAGGAGGCGTGACTGACCAGGATCCAGCCACCAATCATATTGAACAATGTAATTTAAATAAATAAAAGTCCAACCAAACAATATAATTGGTGTTCAACAAAGTTAATCCAATTCAAGTTATCAGCGGAAGCAATAAAGTTTAAAACCAAAAACCAAAGTATAAGTTTAAAAGTTCAATGTTTATCATGGAACTCAACAGTCCATGTACCACAACGACTTCCGCTCCCCTGCAAGCTCCAGCTAACGTCTAACGACCTGCAAGGCATGTAACAACGAGTCAACAACAAAGTTGAGCGAGTTCACAGTTGGTAGTGGAAATCTAAATCTGTACACATATGTAGGGAGGGATCCGTACCTTAAGCGATGATCATGACCTGAGATAATGAATACACGTAGACGATCGCGGAATCCTTATCTGGTGCTAAACGAATTGAAGGTTATTCATGCTGCTAGGAAGTTAGCGGAAAAATAAAAGAAGTTCATCAGAAGATTATATTTGGCCGTTTGGGAACATCTAGGGGTGAGTTAAAGATGTTTGATATTGTGTCCTTTTATAGTTTGTATTCCTTAGCTATTAATCAAAAATAAATAATTGAGGTGATACGTGTTGGTATCTCAAAGAAGACTGGGGAAGAAGTAAAGGCGAGTTGGTAACATATGTGTCAGGTTGGTTTTTGAATTATTATCTCAAAATACATGAATAAGATTTACTAAAATGAGTTGACATCATTATTTATTTATTTATTTATTGAAAGTAAATGACAACCTGTATTATTATTATTTTTTTTACAACTATCTCATAATTCTTCTAACTAAATTTATGTGGGTGGATATATAAATAAAAGTTTATTTATTATAATAGCTTTAAGTTAATTAGTTCTCTTTTAATGATAAAACTTAAGTTTGTATGGTCTTATTAGTTTTGAAATGTCCGATAATTATAAAGAAAAAAATAATCCGAGTATTACAATTATACCCCCCTTAAAATAATTTCGTCCTCAAAATTTATACAGTGACACGTTAGTCATTAATGGTATAAACCAAAAGCAAAAACTAGGACTAAGACTTAAACAACGGGAAATCCTGCATCTCATTAAGATTCACGCCCAATCACATCATACCCATGGTGTTCCGTTGGTTTATTGTCAACGGTTAAAGCGAAAACCCTTCTGCCTCTATTAGCTGGTATAGCGTTTGCTCCAGTGGAAATCTTCTTTTCAGTATCATTCGGTGGAAACGGGCAATTCTGGATTGTATGTCCAGTTTGTTTACACCTGAAACAACCCCCCTGTGAGTTTATGGCATACTCCACCATGGGTCTTTCCGCATGTGGAACACGGTTTTCAAGGTTGATTCTAGGTTTGTACAACGATCGTTTGGCTATTCTGGGGTGCAGTTGGGGAGTTCCGATTAGAATTTGACTTCTGGTTTCCGGTGAGTGGGATTTTGGTGGAAGATTGTCCAATTGTTAAGGCCATATTTTTCAAGATGTCTTCACCATACTGAAGCTTCATAGTTCTATTTGCTATTTCCAGATTTTGGACTGCATTAGCTACTTCAGTGATGTCTTTAAATTCTTGGTTAACTACCAACCACTTAATCCGTTCACACAATGCCCATTTAAATTTCCCGGCTTGCACAGCTGGGGATCCAGCATTGGGTCCGACGAAGCTAGCAAGCCTCGTGAAACGCACCATGAACTCAATCATACGTTCGTCCTCCCTTTGTTTGATGGATGCAAATTCTCGGATGTATTCATCAAGGAAGGCAACCGGAAAATATTGTTGGAAGAACAGTATTTTGAAACCGTCCCATGGAAGTGTAGCAGCGAATGTATCACCACCTCTGGCGCGTTTCACAGTACGCCACCAGTTTGGGCGTTATCTTCCAGTTTGTACACAGACAACCTTGTTTTAAATTCATCGCCCACTCCTAGAACTTCAAAGATCTTCTCAATGTGAGCAATCCAATTTTGTGCTTCTATTGGTGTAGCTGCAACCATTTGTGAATGTCAACAGTGGGTGGTGTAACTGGATCCTTCATATTCTTGCCTTTTGGTGGCGAAGGTGGGGGAGTAGGAAAATAAGGAGGAGTGGGAGGTGGATGAGTACTCCTTGCGTCACTCATTTGCTGCATAACCGTTTGCATGAAATCAGGGAGTACTTCAGTGTGCATTTGTTGGGTGACAGTTTGTATCATATTTGGGAGTAGCCGCTCGACAGCACGTTGGACTGTGTCATTAATCTTATGACTCCTAGAAGTCGTGCCAGAGTTACGTGAACGGCGTCGGTTAGTTCTTTTGACCGTAGACATCTATGAGAACATAGAAAATCAGAAGGATGATAACATATTTCAAGAGGGATAAAATTCTAGTTTGATGTCTACCTATTACTGCACAGGTTTTGTTTAAAAAAAATTGTTTTTCGACAGGAAAGAGCCTGAGCTCTGATACCATAACTGTAACACCCCAACCCGGCTTGGGCTGACGTGTTACTTATACAGTACATCAGAGGTCAGAACATCATTCCCTAAATTATAAAACTTTTACATTATTTCAAAAATTCGAAATATTGTACAAAACAATTGAAACTTTTAAAGAAAATCCATGTTCGTCTTTAATCCCTCGAACCATCCATCCAAGTCTTCCCGACAATCCTTGCAACCTAACGTACATAAGAAGGCAAATGTACGCCTGAGTAACGGGGTTTACTCAGTGGGACAACAACAACGCAACATATATTTTCTTAATAATATCTATCAAACAATATATATAACACATTCAGTTAGTCACCTTCAGTGCGTCACATTCAGTAGTTCAATGCGTAGTCAGTTCACATTCAGTGCGTCACATAATCACATTCAGTAGTTCACATTCAGTTTTTCAGTGCATCACCTTTCGGTGCGACACAATCAGTAGTTCAGTGCATCATAATTAAATATTTGCTAAAACAATATAACTATAAATTTAAATATTATAGCACAAAATCTTAAAGATCACAAAAGCATTCAATAACGAATCTAAATTTTCAACTACGAGGTAGTGGAAATCTAAATCCGTACACATATGTGGGGAGGGATCTGTACCTTAAGCGATGATCACGACCTGAGATAATGAATACGCGTAGACGATCACGGAATCCTTATCTGGTGCTAAACGAATTGAAGGTTTTTCATGCTGCTAGGAAGTTAGCGGAAAAATAAAAGAAGTTCATCAGAAGATTATATTTGGCCGCTTGAGAACATCTAGGGGTGAGTTTAAGATGTTTGATATTGTGTCCTTTTATAGTTTGTATTCCTTAGCTATTAATCAAAAATAAATAATTGAGGTGATACGTGTTGGTATCTCAAAGAAGAGTGGGGAAGAAGTAAAGGTGAGTTGGTAACATATGTGTCAGGTTGGTTTTTGAATTATTATCTCAAAATACATGAATAAGATTTACTAAAATGAGTTGACATAATTATTTATTTATTTATTGAAAGTAAATGACAACCTGTATTATTATTATTATTATTATTATTATTATTATTATTATTATTATTATTATTATTATTATTATTATTATTCTTTACAACTATCTCATAATTCTTCTAACTAAATTTATGTGGGTGGATATATCAATAAAAGTTTATTTATTATAATAGCTTTAAGTTAATTAGTGCTCTTTTAATGATAAAACTGAAGTTTGTATGGTCTTATTAGTTTTGAAAAGTCCGATAATTATAAAGACAAAAATAATCCGGGTATTACAGTCACACCCCCAAAATCCACAAGCGGAGTATCACCGCAGGAGGCGTGACTGACCAGGATCCAGCCACCAATCATATTGAACAATGTAATTTAAATAAATAAAAGTCCAACCACACAATATAATTGGTGTTCAATCAAGTTATCCAATTCAAGTTATCAGCGGAAGCAATAAAGTTTAAAACCAAAGTATAAGTTTAAAAGTTCAATCTTTATCATGGAACTCAACAGGCCATGTACCACAACGACTTCCGCTCCCCTGCAAGCTCCAGCTAACGTCTAACGACATGTAAGGCATGTAACAACGAGTCAACAACAAAGTTGAGCGAGTTCACAGTTGGTTATCCAATTTATAGTTGTTTCAAAAACCACGAGTTCATTCAAAAACCATGAGTTATCCAATCCATTGTTTCCCAAACCATAACCAGTGGGGGCTACTCCATGTAACCACTAGACCATTACCATATCAACAACTGACTGGGAAAGTTGTGCCCTACGTTAATCTCTATCATCATTGACTAAGTGCCCAAATCCATTAGTATACGCCCGTCGTCCCAGCAC
Organism: Helianthus tuberosus; assembly: GCA_030545235.1. NCBI lineage: Eukaryota > Viridiplantae > Streptophyta > Magnoliopsida > Asterales > Asteraceae > Helianthus > Helianthus tuberosus. The sequence continues at coordinate 80,939,338 of CM060395.1, forward strand.
GGTGTGAGGCTTGTCAACCCTAATAACGCTATTAACTAATGACCCGTTCGCCATTGGCCCGACGATTAAGTCGATATAAAAATGAGGGACTTAATGATAGAGTTTTGTCTAGTAAGTTATAGGTTGTCGTCCTTCCAACTGAGGACGGAGGTACGTAATCTATCCAAGGAGAATACGCAGGTTAATGTTGTCATCCTTAAAGGTGAATATGTAGGTTTCGTTTTAACTTCTTAACCCATTCCCAAACCACCGGGAATCCCATGCCTTATAAAAAGTGTGGACTCACCTTGGTTTGCTCGGTATGGTTAACTACTTGTTCACAAATATTCAGTCAAAGCCTATAGTAATCATACATTCATAATCAGTTGACATCCAGATTGTTCGCGTATAAGTCATGATCATAATTTGTATTCAGGCAACACTATCACATAGCACTTAACAGTTATTCTAGTTCATATCAGTCCACAGTTCACATTTGTATTCCGCATGCAAAACTCATATTTCCTCAATCATGATCAACATCACAAACAGTCAATTAGTGAGCATTCAAGTTTCATACACAAGTTAAACACATTCTGCTGTGAATCATACTCTGGGTGGCGAAACTCCAGGCGACGAAACCTCAAGGTGACGAAACCTCCCATTTTTCGTCGGCTTTGAGGTTTGACAAAACCTTGCACGTTTTGTCGGCGTCGTATGCGAGGAAACTCTTCTGAGTTTCGTCGCCAAGGGTGTTTCGTCGGGTGGGACTTTCATCGTCACTGTAACAGTTAAGCATACACACTGAAAACCCTAATCATCAACAACCGTTTCACCATTACCATCGATCATACAGTTATCATCCAATACAATAAACATCAATGCTACTTATCCTCATTCCAATACATCACAATACCTAACATCTAACATGAAGCCTAAATCATAAAGTAACCATATATGATCTGGATTGCAACAGGAATGTATTCGATGATCAGATCCATTCAACACAAGTACAATATCAAACAGAAGCATGGCTCTAATTAGTGAACATGAATGAATACAATTCCATGAGTTATCATCATGCAGTTTCTAAACAAATCAATTTGCACAAGAACATCAAAACCCTAATTACATGATTTTCAATTCAAGCATTAATCATAGACAAATCATCTAGTAAACAATCTCACTTATAATGATAGTTATCTACACACACAGTAACACGTAAATGAATCGACCAACGAGACTAACCGGTTGAGAGGTGAAACACAAGATCTTCTAGAGAGATGATGTTTGCCGTCGGGTGCCGAAGAGAAAAAGAGAGTCTAGGATTTCATGTATTGTGGTGTGTGCAATATATATCGTAACTGCCGATTTGATTGGACTATACTTGGGCCGAAGCCCATTTTGGTAAAACTCCCAAGTTTCGTCGGGAGGTGAATGACGAAACCCCTAGGTTTCGTCGAGTGAGAGTGGTGGCAAAACCCCATAGGTTTCGTCGTGGTATGTGTGGCTCACCATGTTTCGTCGATTGAGGATTATAACCTCAACAGTTAATAACTTTCTATCACTCATCCGTCAAACAGTAACACAATATCTCAAGCATACAATCAAACTGTTGACCAAACAGTTTAGAATTGAAAGTCAAAGGTGAAGTCAAACTGTTGGACTTTTGACTTGGAATTGAAAGCTAAACTGATTACGATGACTTAGACACGATAAAAAATTATTATAATATTATATAAACTGTTACAATGTCAAAAATTATAGTTTTGATACCTAGGTCATTTGTCGTAATTTGAAAAAATCTGTATTTTTTTACTTTTATTTTATACATGTTTGACTCGTTATTTCGCCTACTAAACGCGATGATCAGAGGGTGTAATCACAAGGGATTAACACCTTCATTATTGTGATCACGTAGCAAAGCTCAATTTGAAATTTGACTTGACCGAAATGGTTAGAACTGAAAGTCAAAGCAAAAGTCATTTCGCTTGACTTTCGGCTTATAACTAGCTACTAGAATGAAATAGAACTTGAGGGAACACTTACTAGTGTTAAGAGGGAAGCTTAGAACTCAGAAAAGGAGGCTTTAAGTCCAGAAGCAAGTTCCAAGTAAGATAAGAAGAGAATTGTGAAGGTGTGAAGAAAATGGTTCAACATTGAAGGCTATTTATAGTGATCTTGAAGTGATTAGAGCATGAAAAACGTCATGGGAGGTGTTTAGAGCATGATTAGTGGCACCCCAGGTGTCCAAAGGAGGAGAAGAAGTGGCACAAAACGAAGCTTGGTGACAAAAAACTATAACCTGCAGTTGCTAGCTAACACATTCTGCCAGCGAAGGTTTTACGGACCGCAAGGACTCCATAATGCAAAAATTGAATTTTCAGTCCCTTCCCCATTTTAATAATTTTTTCCATCTCCACCAACAAATCTGTAATACTTGGAGAGTTTTCGGACACATGTTGCTTTATGATTCAATAAAATATTCAGGATGTTACACCTAAATACCTGCAAATAATAACCAAATTTCTATAATATATTATATGTATATAGAAATAAAGCATATCAAAAGTAAAATAATCCGAGCTAAGCCGAGTAGAGCTAACAAGCGAGCCAAACCGAGCCAATTTGGCTCGTTATGAACCGAGCCGAGCCAGACTCACTTTCTAAGCAAGCCTAGCCGGCTGGGCTTAGTTTCAAAACGAGTCATATCGAGCATGCTTTTTCCAAGCTAAATCCGAGTGAGCTCAGAGCTATAAGCTTTTTGGACAACCCTAGTTGGGCGGAGCAGTAGCGGCGTCCGCCCCTTCGATGACCTTTTTTGGTAGGTTGTGACCTAAGTTCTCAGACCAACAAAGATGATTGTATTGGATATTTAATTAAGTAGGGTTACAATTATGTAGTAGCAGGATGATACAACTCATACCTTATACTATTGTTATGGTCTAATAAAAGCCAATAGTCGTGTGCCTTGCCATAGGCAGAATGAAGTTCACCCGTGACCATAATTCGGTGTGAAAATAATTATGTGGGTTTAGAACGTAATGGTGTAACACCTCGCCCATGGTAGAGCTGACGTGTCACTGTAATGGTAATAAAAAATCAATACATATAAAAACATTACAATGGTTTACAATAATCAAAACATCATTTATTGAGTTTTAAGAAAAATCTTTAAATCTCGAATCTTAAGTCCATTCCCGAGTCTTCCCGAATAATCCTATAACCTAATGAACATAAAAACACCAATTTATGCTTTAGTAAAACATTATTAGTCAACGGGACAACCAATGTTTTTAGAACCAGACTGGTGATCGGACCGGCCTCTTTACTGGTTCACTGGTCGGACCGGTCAGACCAGTCGGACCGGTCGAACCGTTCTAAGAACCGGATTAAAATATATAATTTAATTATATTAATATATATAAAATATATAAATTTAAGAAATGAATAAGTTAAACTTGTGTTGAGACTTATTGAGTCATATAGTATGAAACAAGTTATTAAAAAGTAGAATATGTCTTGGATACATTTGTGGATTTTTGAAATATGTAAAGTAGATATTGATTTAGTGTGTACAATCAAGTCAATGTAGGTTTTCACTTTTAAGTATTCTCTATTCTCTCTCTGACTAGTTTTCAATTTTATAAGTTTTCAAGTCTCTCTCTACAACCAAACAAATACATCACACATGTGAACGAAGGTTGACTGAATTTTTTTTGCGTTTTAAGTGGATTAAATGCATTTTTTCATGCATAATGAAGTCAATCTTCTAGGCATGTCCCAAGCATCGTCTTCATGCCATTTCTACAATCGTCATTGAGCACATGTTGCGGTCACTAGAGTCATCGTCCTCGCCGGAAAAAAGTTCAAGTCAGATAAAAGTCACTTTTCTCTACACCCTCTCTACAGGTCCAACCGGTTATCTCAGGGATTTCCCGGTTTGACCGCCGGTCACCGGTATTACCGGTCTACCACATGTCAAAACGAACCAACAACATGAACCGGGCCGGACAAGGCTGCGATTGCCGGCCCAACCGGTTCGGCCTTCAAAACACTGGGGACAACAATTGTATAATTTATAAATCCTTAACAATATCTATATACATTAAATAATATATATATATATATATATATATAGGGTATGGTTCATGAGTGAACAATGATGTATTTGTGAACAAAATGAACTTATCCTGACCATTGACTTTGTAGATCTAGATTTTTTTTTGTGACAAGATTGTAATTATCTTTTGTAACTTACATGTATTTTAATTGACACAAGGGTATAATTATATTTCTCTCTCTTCATTTAATTAATTGATTTTTTCTCTCTCCTGATTTCTTTTTTCAATTAAAAGAATATTTAATTACATTCTGTATATTTTTTTCTCTCACAAATTACTTAACTTAATATTTGATAATTTAAAAAATACAAACATTATCGAATATTGTTCCATCTAGAACACACGATTAAAAATATTTAATTACATTCTCTATACATATATGTATTAGATCAATGTTTGATGAAAAGATGCATAGTGGAAACAAGATGTAATAATACACAAGTGTATAAGTGTGATATGTACTGACCTGTATACACCATGCACTTGAATAATACACAGGTGTATACGTGTAAAAATCCGACCTTCCATGTCATTACTTGTCACTGTCATTTCTTTCTCAATTGCTTGTACTCTCGAGATTTCGATTATCGCAATGGGTTAAACGATGTTTTACAACGCATTTTACAACACTTATTCAAAACACAGTTAACGCATTTAACGCTATTTACAACGCTTACTATTTAAACACAATTTATCGCATGTTACATCGCTTTATTAGACTAAACGCTATCGCAACGCAAACACAACGCAAACTCGAAACGCAGAATTACTTTATGCATATTAGTTGTTATGTGTTTTATGTGCTATTTGTGTGATTAATTGTTTAAATGTTATGTGGTTAAAAACGCAACGCTTATACGCTCAAACACTTACTCGTAACTCGCTTAAACGCAACGCAACGCTTAATGCATGAAACGAAAGTTGGAAAACTAACTCGCACAACTCGGCTGATCGAATGGACACCCGATCGAATGGACATTCGTTCGGATGACCATCCGACCGAAAGGCCATCTGACCACTGCCAATTCACGCACCGACTTAACTCCCCTCTCCCCTATAAATAGTACTCGTACACCTCCTTTCACTGATTTGACACCTCCATCCGACCACTCGCTCTTAAGTTACTCTCATTCACATTTATTTCAAGATTCAAGGCTATTTCGTAAGTATTTCTCCTCAAATCTTGTACAATCATCATCTCTAATCACTTCTACATCATCTTCTCCATCAAAATCATGCACAAACACTTGCTTTTCTTTGAAATCACTAATTTGGACCTCTTGAAGGTGGTTTCCAACCGTTTTGCTCCAGCAAACGGTTAAGAATCATCTTATTCATCAAGGTTGGTTTAGATCTAAAAGGTTTCCATACTTTTAACTTGGTCACATCGAGAATTCAACACTTTTCAACTGTTTACCACTTTTCTCCATACTTCTATGCAAAAATCGATGGAACCTGGGCTCATTCAGACTCTCTACTCATTCCATAGTTGAGTGCCGACTTCAAAACGGGTTTCCACCGGAGAGATGACCGATTAACAGGTGAGTCTGATCGAATGGGGTGATTCCTATCCGATCGAATGAGCTAGACTTGGTGTGCTTCCATCGTTTGACACGTCATCACGCCGTGTCCGTTAAATTCAAAACATAGAAAATTTTACAAATTTCCAACATAACAGATCACCCACTCAAGTGGCCATCCGATCGGATGGTCATCCGATCGGATGGATCGGATGACCATTCGACCAAGTGACCTGTCCTTTATACAAATCCTTGTTCAAAACGATTTGATTAAACTTCGAACTTAAAAAACTTTACAAACAAACACACGCACTCGAATGGCCATCCGTTCGAATGGTCATCCGCTCAGATGACAATCCGTCCAGATGATCATCCGCTCGAATGGAGACCCATCCGATCGGATCACCTTTCGAACACTTAACTATCCAACGTTTTGTTTACGCATTGTTCAACACTTACGCTACTGTTCTATGCTCAGGCTAACTCCGACGCGCTCCCTTCAATCCAATCAAGTTGCGTTTACATGTTAAACACTTACTGTGAGTATACTCGAACCCCATTTTCATTTAACGCACTTTTGGGTGTTACATACGTTCTATATCAAATCACAACACACGACGCAAACACTTTATAAATGCTAACCGCTCCTGCATGCTATACGTGATCTATGAATGCTTGTACTATGCTTATACAGTGTTACACTATACCGCCTCTAGCAACGATGGTACTACAGTTTGGACTCAGCACCTGTCGTGGATAGGGGTTGTTAGGGATCAAATCACTTTACTTCATGTGTTCGTTGAACATGTGTCGCGCATACTCTACAATGCAGTCTCGTGGTTAAGTTGTAAGCATTGTGTGGTCGTTACTTGCTTTTGCCCGTTACGTGATACATGTTGGTTATGCGTAAAACGCTTTCTCTACTATATGCTATGCAAACTTGTGTACTCACCTTTACATGTCATGTATTGACTTTATTTTAATGTATGTGACATGTTGTAGTTATGCTATGCTGGAAATTAAGATAGGCAGTCTAGAAACTACACCAATAGAAATCTAGGTTGTAGGACTTGTTTTGTTCGAGAGAAACTCGTTATTTGTAATAATTACTTGTTGAGTATTTGTTGATTGTTATGGGACAATTAACCTTTTAAAATATTGGTAACAAATAGTTGTTATGGATCTCTTGAGCAATCTGGTTCGCCTAGTGCCGCGCCCCGATGTTTTCGCCATCGGTTGGGGTGTGACAGATTGGTATCAGAGCCATAACTATAGGGAATTAGATCGTGTCTTAGAATTGACCTAGTCTATAGTCTAAGTACCAACAGACCAGTTTCGTGCGAACCCAGCAGGGGTCTTGCACGAGCCTACTTTAATACTCTCGCCCGAACTCATGAAAACTACATCTTTGTGCGAACCACGCATATTACAGCTTCGCGTAAAGGCAGCCTTTCCTAAGGCTAAAAATGCATACTTGCCTTTCCTAAGGCTGATACAACACACACGTTTTCGAAAACACTCGCATAACACAAACGAGTGATCTGGATCGAGATTAGGTGTGGAAACCAAGAACTCTCAATAAGATCGCTTACTCTACGCGTATTTTTACTCCCGGCACGAGAATCTTCATTGAGTCCGGAGTGACATCCACACCTCGATGAGAATCTCCATCTCTATCTCGTGGTTTGCTACAATATCAGGAACGGAGTTGCTACAATAATGACCAATTGCATTCTCTACTTTGAATTTACAAAACTCTCACCAAAGTATCGATTATTCTGATGACTCGAGTCACGTAGTAACTGGATGGATGGGTTCCGTTCGCTGGGTTTCAGTGAGAGCACAGTCTATTAGGCCAAAGCGTGTACTCGAGGTCGTTGCGAATTATTGAACCACTTTGGGTAGTCAATGTATAACACCCAGGACACTATGTTTTCAACCTCAAGCCTGCAAAATGCCGATCCTACGCGTTATCGATTTTATGTGTTTATATGCTTCGATTTTGGAGATTTTACGCTTCTCGCTTTCCTCACTTTTCGCTCCTCGCTTTACCCAAACGCGCACAACTCGTACAGCTGTCGAACCTCGAATGCTAACTAATCGCAAACAAACTAAGAACTCTCATATGGTGCACACTATACTACTCGTAACACTACTCGCTTACGTCACCCACTATCTCTGGCTGGTGGCGCGCCTAGCTGGGTATGAGAACCATACGCTGAGATACGCAACACCACGCATAACTATCGAACGCGATTCGCGAACTGGAAAGATAAGTGAATAAGTGCAAAATATGTAGGTGAATACGTGCAAAATATAGGTGAATACATGCAAGGTATGTGCTTACGTGAATTATGTGCTCATACATGCCTATGTGTATATGTGCTATGTGGATTATGTGCCTATGTGGTTATGTGTTTATGTGCCTACGTGTTCCTGAGCTTTATTTAATAATAATAAAGGATGTTTTACGAAAGCTAAACTTTCGAAACCCGGTATAATCAAATATCGTCTAATTCTATTGACGACGTCTGCTACAGACAATGTCGTCATTTGGATTGCACACTCAACGCGCTCCTCGACACAACCATGCTGACAAGCGCATCGCTTCACTGGTAGCCAAGGAAATGGCTAAAGTCATACCTTAGATCATCAGTGAGATCAACGATATTAGCAGAAAATCGTCCGTCGAGTCAAAGAGCGACGCACCTCGAGCTCCTTTCAGCTTCAAACAATTTAAGGCCTGCGGTCCTGCTAACTTCACTGGCGAAGATGGGCCCAGTGCTATGTTCCAGTGGTTTGACTCAATCGAAGTCACCTTCAGGCAAAGCGGATGCCCAGAGAATCTGCGTACTGTTAATGCTACTGGAGTTCCTGGACTGGTGGACTGCTGAGGGCAACAAGCGCGACAACGATTCAGCTTATGGTCTTTCTTCGGAGGAACTCATGGAGCTTATGATGAAGGAGTTTTGTCCTCCTCATGAAGTTCAAAAGTTGGAGAATGAATTCTGGCATATCAAACAAGATGGAGGTGACAACGTTGGTCTCACCGCTCGCTTCAAACAGCTCAGTATTATCTGTCCCGGTCAGGTGACAACACCTGAGATAACGATCAAGAAGTACATTTGAGCTCTCCTCGACTGTGTAGCTGACTTTGTTCAAGCAGCTAAACCAGCTGCTATTGAGGAAACTTACCAACTCGCAGCTGAGATCAACGACAAGCGAGTTTTGCTGGGTATTTCAATACCTCAACCAAGAGCCTCAATCAAGTGACCGCTACTCCCGCAACTGAAACTGCAGCATCACAAGTTTCAAAGTCTTCACGCCAAAATCGCAAGGGCAAGGGTCACAACAACAAGAACTTTGCTACTACCGCCGCTCCTCTCAACGTTGTTCCCGTACAACCCAGCAACCAGAACCATTAAGTAGCAGCTCCTAACACCAACGCACCACCTTCCAAGCGTGCGTATACTGGTGTTCACCCTCTCCACCCTACTTGCACCTACCATAACCCTGCAAGGGTAAATTGTCGCATATGTGCAAACTATAACATCTATAGAAATTTTACTGCTCATTTTCGTTTAGGTCCACGTCAACAAGTTGCTCAAGCTCTTCCCGCACCACCAGCTCCACTCCTCGCTCCTCAGGTCAACCAAGCAGCTCCTGCGCCCCCTGTTCATGCACGAGCTTGCTACACTTGTGGCGACCCGAATCACTTTGCTAACGTCTGCCCGAACCATGTGGTGAAACAAGAACCGCAGCAACCACCTCAGCGACCACCGCAGCAGCAACAGCAACAACAGCAGCAGTCGCAGTAACAGCAGCAGCCATAGCAAGCAGCCCATGGAAGAACTTACAACATCAATGTTCGCCAGGTGTTGGTGCATATGTCTGTCGACTTCGTCTTGTATCGAGTCTTATAAATAGACTGATAGATCAGGTCACGTAAAACGAGAAAATTGAGAAACATGTAAAATGGAGCCATTTCGCACGAAATGAGAAAGCCATTTCGCACGAAATTGACATTGTCCATTATGGGTCATGGCCATTCCATGCGAAATGGATCTCCTATAAATACCTGTCTTGTCATTTCATTTGTAGAACTTTCAGATTCCGGTGTCGAGGTGCTGCCGAAGTGTCTCCAGACTGTAAAACGTTATATCAATAAACAGAAAATTAAAGTGTATATCAAGCTGATTCAACATCAATATGTTTGTTTTCACCTCTAATATTGATTAGAACTCTTCTGAACGACTCGTTTTGGTTGTACAAACAATCCTACATGTGGTATCAGAGCTCAGGAGGAAGAGTTCTTACCAATTTCAGCTTGATTTCATCAAAATTTTGACTTCTACACCTTCTTTTACAAGAATTTTCAAAATTAAACAAGATTTCAAGGTTAAAATGGATTGATTTTCACATCTTATAAGCGAAACACTATTTTAACATAACCTTGAAAGTTTTAGACCTAAAGTTGACCTAAAACCTGATCAAATTTGGCAAAGACCGTCCGATTGAGTGACGTCATCATTATTTCGCACGAATTACACAAGTTCATTTCGCACGAATTGGACGTTTTGATCTCATTTCGCTTGAAAAGATTTCATTTCGCACGATTTGGACACAGACTCCATTTCGCACGAACTGAGAACCCAGGTCATTTGAATCAGTACATCAGAGATCCATTTCGCACGAATTGAACCTTCATTTCGCACCAAATTGTCCAATTCGCTTAAAAGTACCATTTCTTTTGAAAGTGACTCCAGTTCGTTTGAAAGTGTATGTTTTGTGAATATTTGGAACCTAAACATGGAAGAAGAGTTTTACAATGCATTTGCTACTGCCCCGGGTACTCCTGTTACCATTGCTCAGAGTGTGAACATGGAAAATGAAACAGGAACGTTACAGAAACCTCCAAAGTTGATGGGCATTGAAGAATACAATTGTTGGAAAGACAGGTTTGAAAATTGGGTTCAAGCAAATCATTTGAGGTCTTGGGAGTGTATTGAGAAAAAATATGTTAAACCTCGTACAGATGTGGGAGTTATCAAAACTATATCTGAATTGTCGGATAAAGAAAGAGACATGTACAAGGCAGAAAAAATGATGATTAGTCTTCTTCAGCATGCTGTGAAAGAAGACATTTTCATACTACTTCAACATGATGGTACTTCACGTTCGATTTGGGAAGCACTTCGAATTAAGTTTGAAGGAAGTACAGAGATGACCAGGAGTAAGAAATCGTTATTAAAGAATGAATTTGACTTGTTTTCAAGTTTGCAGGGTGAAACTACAAAGAAACTGATTGAGGGATATTGTCATTTAGTGCGTTCAATGTCATTGTTAGATATAAACAAAGATCGAGAAGAATGGGTTGACAAATTAGCTGATGCTTTACCTCAGGAAAAATGGGGAACATATCTGATGATTTTAAAGAACACTGGAGAATATGATAAATTGACAATTTCTCAGTTCATTGAAAAAAATGAAGGACAAGATCTTGAAGAACAAAAGATTGCTAGAATGACCAATCCAAGTGGCCAACAAGACATCAAGATGTATTACAAAGGGAATGTTCAGAATGTTGAAGCTAGTCCGAAGGTCCAAACCGCTTTCAGTGCAGAAAACTCATCCGGATCAGTTAATCAAAATCCAATCAGCAACAGTGGATTTTCTTCATACTCGAATTGTGACAACCCTCATAATTACAGGTATCCGTACGATTAATTAATATTAAATTGTGCTTAATGACTGTGCTTAATTACAACTGATGACGTAACTGCATTTTTCAGCAAAATTCAACTTTTTAGCATACTAGTCTTGTGCAGAAAATTGACTAAATGGTCCTGAATGCTTTCCTAAGTGTTGGGAATTAAAAGTGTTACAAAAAGATACATAAAGGACACTATACGGAATAAATTAACACTTTATCGGAACGATATCTAACCTAACCATCAAAATTTACAAATAACCCCCCCCCCCATGATGATTTACGGCCAATGTAGGGACCCCACCACTAGATTTTATTTCAATATTTTAATTGGATTGTTGCTTGATTTGGTTACCATATTATTTGTGTAAGAGATTATAAGTATGGAGCATAGATTACAAGGATCATTCCATATCATTTCATATCTTACAAACTTCACTCCACATCCCTCAACCTCTCTCTCTCTCTCCCTCTCGGCTCACCTTAGTACCGCCACCACCACCACCTTGCCACCACCATCATTCCATTTTTAAGCTTAATTCAAGTGCAAGAAGGTGATCCATGGAGCTTGGTGTTAGAGGAACTTGAAGAACCTTCATCCTTTGCTTTCATAATCCATTTTTCATCATCTTTTTCTAGTGATCTTCCCTAGCCTTTGAGCTAGTTGTAAGCTTCTTGCTACTAGTTTTTACTTCTCTTTTTGTTAGTTAAAAAGATATACATTGTTATAAAGAACAAGAACACTAAAAGACTTAAACAAGAATCATGAACATGAAACTTAAAGATGATGAAATCTTGTTAAAATAATGTTGTTAAATACATGCATGGCACTTGATTGTTAATTTCTTGATAATATGATGTTGATCATCATATGGAACTTGTTAAAGTATGATTAAAAATAAGGTTTAACAAGTTAGAAGGTGATTATGGGTTTACATGAAATAATCATCTTCTTAATCAAACATGAACTTGAAAGTGAAATGATTTTCTTGTAAAGTGACAAACCAAGTAAACTAGTAAACTTGTAAATCCAAGAGTTGTGAATGATTTTTCTAAAAAGAAACCAAGTTAAAAAGATGATTCTTGAAGGGTCATGGTTTTTATTAAACTTACACTATAATTTAGTAGAAAGACAAATAAATAAACCCTAGAGAAACAAGAAAATGCTATGGATAAACATTTTTGTAAATTATGATTACAAGTTGTAAACACCAAACGTTTGCAAGAATGAGATTCTAAAAGAAGTAAACACACTTTGGAGGGTAACTAAACCCACTAAACACTTTACCAAGTTACTACGCATTTTTGTGAAATATCAAGTTCATGATTAATATATAAAGCATATAGTTTTTGCTCTTGGTGATGTAAAGTGTTTGTTGACGGTTATTGTGATTATTTTGAAAAGAAAATGATATGCTTAATAGCATGGACACCTCCATTTACAAAGGAAACTATGGCGAAATTTTCTAAAAATTCCAACACTTAGAAAATATCTTCTAACAAGTGTTACAAGTGTATTTTTAACTATGATCTTCCGCAAAAGTCAGGGTGTGACATTAGAATTGTGTGGTACGTGATAGTAGTAATGAGTAGATATACCGTACGTGGGATACGTATTATGCATGCACGTGAAACTGATTGTTATCTGTACCATGCTAGGACGTGCTTAATTCCTGATTATTAGAGTAACTAATCTAACCGAACAAACCAAGGTGAGTTCACACTCTTTCTAAGGCATGGGATTCCCGGTGGTTGGGAATCGGTTAAAGAACTAAAAACGGAACCTGCATATCCTCCTTGGGTAGGATATATACCGCCATCCTCCATGGGTAGGATGCCAATATTAATCCTGCGTATTCTCCTTGGGTAGAATACGTACGTTCGTCCTCGTTGGGTAGGACAACAACCTTAAACTTACTAGACAAAACTCTATCATTAAGTCCCTCATTTTGTATAACGACTTAATCGTCGGGCCAATGGTGAGCGGGTCATTACTTAATAGCGCTATTAGGGTTGACAAGCCTCACACCGTGCCGGTAGGACGGGCGTGTACTATTGGATCTGGTCATTCAGTCAATGATGATAGACATTGACTTAGGGCACAACTTACTTTCGTCAGTTGTCGATATGGTAATGGTCTAGGGGTTCGCATGGGGAAGCCCCCACTGAATATGGATATGGTTTGGGGAAAACCAAAGATACTGGTTAACTCGTGGTTTACGAAACAACTTATGGTTTTCAAAACAAACTTTTAAAACTAAACAACCAACTGTGAACTCGCTCAACTTTGTTGTTGACTCCTTGTTACATGCCTTGCAGGTCGTTAGGTATTTATGGAGCTTGCAGGAGGAGACGTGATCGTTGTGGGGCATGGACAGTGGTGTGCCATGCTAAACATTTAAACTTTATGAACTTATTGAACTTATGTTTTGGTTTTACGTTTTGTGCTTCCGCTGTTTAATTTGAACTTGGTTAACTCGTTTTTGAACACCAATTATAATGCGTGGTTGGATTTTATCTATTTTAAATACATTGTTCAATATGATTGGTGGCTTGATCCTGGTCAGTCACGCCTCCATGCGGTGATACTCCACTTATTGATTTTAGGGGTGTGACACGAATGTTCATCCGAATGTTTCAACCTCAAGTTATCAGTCTCAAAGCTCAAACAACAGCAATAGTCATGTGTTACACTGCAACATCGCGTTGCATCTTCAGAACGGTCAAAATTTTTCTGAAGAAGTTGCTAAAGGTCATATGGCATTACTAGCTACAGTGTTAGAATCATATGAGGGTTTGGTTGCAGGAAGGATTGGAAATCCTATGTTAACAAAAGAGGATTACGTTCAGATTGATGCTGAGGAAATGGAACTTATGGATATTAAGTGGTGTTTAGCGAGTGTGTTGAGGAGAGCTGAGAAATTTAAGCTGATTACTGGAAGAGATGACTTTCGTGATGCTAATGTTTCTACTTTAGGTTTTTATAAATCTAAAGTTACTTGTTTTCGATGCAGGGAAAAAGGACATTTCAAGAGGGAATGTACCAACCGAGAAGCAGGTGGAGCTCAGAATCCGTTCGAGAATAATGATTATTATCAGAAAGCTATATATCAACAAGTTGCTCAACAACCGTCATCATCCAATGCTATTAAAGATGGAAAAAATAAAGCTTATCTGGTTAATGAAGATGATGAAAAAATGGCAGAATGTTTTAGCTGGGACAAATACATTCCAGATAATTCAAAGTTTAGAGCATTCATTGCACAAATAGTTCAAGAACCATATTTGATGAGGGAATGGATGGATGTGTTTGCCAACAGTGAGAAAAGTCAAGATGGAGATTCTGTGTCTTCAGAAGAAAACTCAGAAAAGACACAAGTCTTTGATCAATCATCAACTGATAGCAGTGATGATGAAGAAGAAATACAAATAACCGAACAACCGGACATTACCCGGGACACCAAAATTTTGCCAGAAACATTGTTTTATTATTTTTGGACTAGTTATGGTCCCCGAATACCCCAACACATTATAAAATGTGCCTTACACACATAACACTAGATTTTTACATTTAACTTCTAACCATTTACCTAACCATCAAAATTTACAAATAACCCTCCCCCCCCCCCCCCCCTTGATGATTTACGCCCATGTAGGGACCACACCACTAGATCTCATTTCAATATTTTAATTGGATTGTTGCTTGATTTGGTTGCCATATTATTTGTTTAAGAGATTATAAGTATGGAGCATAGATTACAAGGATCATTCCATATCATTTCATATCTTACAAACTTCACTCCACATCCCTCAACCTCTCTCTCTCCCTCTCGGCTCACCTTAGTGCCGCCACCACCACCTTGCCACCACCATCATTCCATTTTTAAGCTTAATTCAAGTGCAAGAAGGTGATCCATGGAGCTTGGTGTTTGAGGAACTCGAAGAACCTTTATCCTTTGCTTTCATCATCCATTTTTCATCATCTTTTTCTAGTGATCTTCCCTAGCCTTTGAGCTAGTTGTAAGCTTCTTGCTACTAGTTTTTACTTCTCTTTTTGTTACTTAAAAAGATATACATTGTTATAAAGAACAAGAACACTAAAAGACTTAAACAAGAATCATGAACATTAAACTTAAAGATGATGAAATCTTGTTAAAATAATGTTGTTAAATACATGCATGGCACTTGATTGTTGATTTCTTGATAATATGATGTTGATCATCATATGGAACTTGTTAAAGTATGATTAAAAACATGGTTTAACAAGTTAGAAGGTGATTATGGGTTTACATGAAATAATCATCTTCTTGATCAAACATGAACTTGAAAGTGAAATGATTTTCTTGTAAAGTGACAAACCAAGTGAACTAGTAAACTTGTAAATCCAAGAGTTGTGAATGATTTTTTTTAAAAGAAACCAAGTTAAAAAGATGATTCTTGAAGGATCATGGTTTTTATTAAACTTACACTATATTTTAGTAGAAAGACAAATAAATAAACCCTAGAGAAACAAGAAAATGCTATGGATAAACATTTTTGTAAATTATGATTACAAGTTGTAAACACCAAACCTTTGCAAGAATGATATTTTAAAAGAAGTAAACACACTTTGGAGGGTAACTAAACCCACCAAACACTTTACCAAGTTACTACGTGTTTTTGTGAAATATCAAGTTCATGATTATTATATAAAGCATATAGTTTTTGCTCTTGGTGATGTAAAGTGTTTGTTGATGGTTATTGTGGTTATTTTGAAAATAAAATGATATGCTAAATAGCAAGGGCACCTCCATTTACAAAGGAAACTATGGCGAAATTTTCTAAAAATTCCAACACTTAGAAAATATCTTCTAACAAGTTTTAAAAGTGTATTTTTAACTATGATCTTCCGCAAAAGTCAGGGTGTGACATTAGAATTGTGTGGTACGTGATAGTAGTAATGAGTAGATAAACCTTACGTGGGATACGTATTATGCATGCACGTGAAATTGATTGTTATCTGTACCATGCTAGGACGTGCTTAATTCCTGATTATTAGAGTAACTAATCTAACCGAGCAAACCAAGGTGAGTTCACACTCTTTCTAAGGCATGGGATTCCCGGTGGTTGGGATTGGGTTAAAGAACTAAAAACGGAACCTGCATATCCTCCTTGGGTAGGATATGTACCGCCATCCTCCATGGGTAGGATGCCAATATTAATCCTGCGTATTCTCCTTTGGTAGAATACGTACGTTCGTCCTCCTTGGGTAGGACAACAACCTTAAACTTACTAGACAAAACTCTATCATTAAGTCCCTCATTTTTATATCGACTTAATCGCCGGGCCAATGGCGAGCGGGTCATTAGTTAATAGCGCTATTAGGGTTGACAAGCCTCACACCGTGCCGGTAGGACGGACGTGTACTAATGGATCTGGGCACTCAGTCAATGATGATAGGCATTGACTTAGGGCATAACTTACTTTCATCAGTTGTCGATATGGTAACGGTCTAGGGGTTTGCATGGGGAAGCCCCCACTGAATATGGATATGGTTTGGGGAAAAACAAAGATACTGGTTAACTCGTGGTTTACGAAACAACTTATGGTTTTCAAAACAAACTTCTAAAACTAAACAACCAACTGTGAACTCGCTCAACTTTGTTGTTGACTCCTTGTTACATGCCTTGCAGGTCGTTAGGTATTTATGGAGCTTGCAGTAGGAGATGTGATCGTTGTGGGGGCATGGATAGTGGTGTGCCATGCTAAACATTAAAACTTTATGAACTTATGTTTTGGTTTTACGTTTTGTACTTCCGCTGTTTAATTTGAACTTGGGTAACTCGTTTTTGAACACCAATTATATTGTGTGGTTGGATTTTATCTATTTTAAATACATTGTTCAATATGATTGGTGGCTTGATCCTCGTCAGTCACGCCTCCATACGGTGATACTCCGCTTGTGGATTTTGGGGATGTGACAGATTGGTATCAGAGCCATTGGTTATAGTGAACTTGGTTTTAAAAAGGGAAAAGCTTTTTGACAAAACCAGACTATAACCTGTACAGTGCTCAACGATCCACAACGACGCTTCGCTCCACGTGCAAGACTCGACACAATAAGTGGTATGATTTATGTTTATATTGTCTGTTTGATAGTTCAGATAGTGCATTAGTTAATGTGATAACTGCTATTTAAACCATGTGTGCTTACTCTCTTCTGTCATCCCATGCTTATGCACTTTCGCGACACTTTTCTCACTTACGTTGCTTCGTGTGAAGATCATGAGTGGACGTTTGAACTTGACTCAAGCCCAGCTGATGGCTCTAATCAACGAACGAGTGTCTAAGGCACTCGCAGTTGTCCCTGCAGGAGGTCAACATGCTCAGCCTCCCGTATGTACGTTCAAAACATTCATGGATTGCCGACCTAGTACTTTCAGCGGCACAGAAGGAGCTGTAGGTCTTCTTCACTGGTTTGAGAAGATTGAGTCCGTTTTTAAGATGTGTGAATGCCCTGAAGCTCGTAGGGTGAAATTTGCTACTGGAGCACTCGAAGGTGCTGCGTTAACCTGGTGGAAAGCACAGGTTCAACTGCTAGGGCTGGCGGTTGCTAATGCCACCCCATGGAACGACTTCAAAGATTTGATCAAAGAAGAGTACTGTAGTCGTGACGACATCCACAAGCTAGAGGTGGAATTTTTCAATTTGAAGATGACGGGGTCTGAAATCGAGGCATACAGAAAGAGATCGAACGAATTAGCTATCTTGTGTCCTACTATGGTGGATCCTCCTATCAAGCGTATCGAGCTGTACTTTAAGGGTTTAGTGCTAGAAATTCAGAGCCACGTGACCTTAGCTAATCTTGGCATCATTCAGCAAATCATCTGGTTGGCTCGTCATCTCACTGATCAGGTAGTTGAGCAGAACAAGCTGCCCAAGCGTATTAGCGCTACTACTACTTCAGATGCTCCTAGTGATAACAAGCGCAAGTGGGATGGAAATTCGGGCAAGGGTTCTACTTCAGTTCAGTCTCACTCCCAGCAGCGAAAGACAGATGAGTACAGGAGCCCCAGTCAACAGTCTTCTGGGAATCAAGGTCAGGGTGGATACAAGGGAAATCACCCTAAGTGCAATCGATGTAATTTGCACCACAGCGGGCCGTGCAACAAGGGTCGTTGTCAGAGATGTAACAAGCTGGGTCATGAAACCAAGGATTGCATGAGCTCACGTCCTACGAATCAGAATCGTCAACAGCAGCCACAAGCTCCACAGAATCAGCAGCAGCAACAGCAGGGTAATAGGGGATGTTATCAGTGTGGTGCTGAAGGTCACTTCAAGAGAAACTGCCCCCAGTTAAACCAGAAATAGAAAAACAACAACAATCAGGGGAACGGAAACAATAATGGGGGAAACAATGATGGCAATGGTGCCAGGGGACGTGCGTTCATGATTGGGCAGGGTGATGCAAGGAACGATCCCAACGTTGTGATGGGTAAGTTTCTTCTGGATGACTTCTTTGTTAATGTTTTATTCGATTCGGGTGCCGATACTAGTTATGTGTCCTTAAAAGTTAGTCAAATGTTTAAGCGCACCCCAACACTCTTGAACACCAAACACATGGTAGAACTTGCAAACGGTAAAGTTTAGAGGCCACACACATAGTTAAGGGTTGTAATCTTGTTCTTGCTGATCAGACCTTTTCTATCGTCCTCATTCCTATTGTTCTGAGTATTTTCGACGTTGTTATTGGGATGGATTGGTTATCTCATCAGCAAGCGGAAATTCTTTGCAACGAGAAGATTGTCCGCATCCCTCATTCTGGTGAAGAACCCCTCGTGATTCATGGTGACAAGAGTGGTGCAGTTGTAGGCATCATCTCTTTCCTTAAGGCCCAGAAGTGTTTGCGAAAGGGCCACACAGGTATTTTAGCTCTCGCTACTAACGCATCAATGAAAGAGAGGAGAATTGAAGACATTCCTATTGTACGCGATTTTCCTGAGGTATTCCTCAAGGAATTACCTGGTCTTCCGCCTCATCGTCAAGTCGAATTTCAAATCGAGCTAACTCCTGGAGCAGCACCCATAGCTCGTGCGCCTTATCACTTAGCCCCATCAGAACTAGAAGAATTGTCCACCCAATTGCAAGACCTATTGGACAAGGGTTTTATTCCTCCTAGCTCTTCGCCCTGGGGAGTTCCTGTCTTGTTTGTGAAAAAGAAAGACGGTACTTTCAAAATGTGTATTGACTATCACGAACTCAACAAGGTGACTGTGAAGAAACGTTATCCCCTCCCACATATTGATGACTTATTCGACCAGCTGCAAGGGTCGAGCTTCTACTCTAAGATTGACTTAAGATCGGGCTATCATCAGCTGAGAGTCTGAGATGAGGACATCTCCAAGACAGCATTCATAACTCGCTACGGGCACTATGAGTTTCTGGTCATGCCTTTTGGATTAAGAAACACACCTGCGGTCTTCATGGATCTCATGAATCGAGTGTGCAAACCTTACCTGGATAAGTTCGTTATTGTTTTCATCGACGACATTCTGATCTATTCTAAGAGTCGGGAGGAACACGAGCAGCATCTACGACTTATTCTGGAACTTCTTCGAGCGGAGCAGCTTTACGCCAAGTTTTCGAAATGCGACTTTTGGCTTCGTGAAGTACATTTCCAAGGCCACGTGGTAAATGAGGATGGGATTCATGTGGATCCATCCAAGGTTGACTCGATCAAGAACTAGCCTGCACCCCGCACACCAACAGAAATCCGCCAATTCTTGGGTTTGGCAGGTTATTACAGAAGGTTTATTAAGGATTTCTCAAAGATTGCGCAACCTCTCACTTCACTGACTCAGAAGGGTGTCACCTATCGTTGCGGTGATGTACAGGAGTCCGCATTTTAGCACTTAAAGGAGAGACTTTGTAGCGCGCCTATTCTTTCGTGACCTGAAGGCACAGATGATTTTGTGGTTTATTGCGACGCGTCCATACAAGGATTGGGTTGTGTGTTGATGCAACGAGATAAAGTCATTGCTTATGCATCACGCCAACTTAAGGTTCACGAAAGGAACTACACTACACATGATCTGGAGCTAGGAGCCGTTGTTTTCGCACTAAAGATATGGAGGCATTACCTGTACGGTACCAAGTGCACTATTTACACCGATCACAGGAGTCTCCAGCATATCCTCGAACAGAAGGAGTTGAATATGCGACAGCGTCGATGGGTCGAACTCCTAAATGATTACGAATGCGTGATCAAGTACCATCCGGGCAAAGCCAATGTGGTGGCCTACACCCTCAGTCGAAAAGAGCCTAAACCAAAGCGTGTACGTGCGTTACAGCTTACCATTCACTCTAGCCTTCCCGCTCAAATTCGTGATGCTCAGGTCGAAGCATTGAAAGCAGAAAACATCAGGGCTAAATCCCTGCGAGGATCGAAAAAACGGCTAGAACAAAAGGAAGACGGTGCTTATTATGTAACAGGGCGTATTTGGGTTCCACTCTATGGTAATCTACGTGAGCTTGTGATGGATGAGGCATACAAGTCTCGTTATTCAGGACATCTTGGTTCGGATAAGATGTACCACGATCTCAAGACTACGTATTGGTGGCCTAGTATGAAAGCCAACATAGCAACCTACGTCAGTAAATGCTTGACTTGTGCTAGGGTCCAGGTCGAATACCAGAAACCATCAGGCCTACTTCAACAACCAGAGATACCTAAATGGAAATAGGAGCAAATTTCCATGGATTTCGTTACTGGCCTGCCTAGATCTCAACGCAGAAATGATACCATTTGGGTGATCGTGGATCGACTAACCAAGTTTGCACATTTTCTGGCTATCAAGGAAACGGATAAGTTTTCTACTCTAGCAGACGTCTACCTAAAGGAAGTAGTATCAAGGCACGGAGTGCCAACCTCCATCATTTCTGATCGTGACTCACGTTTTACATCTGAATTGTGGCAAGCTATGCACAAGTCCTTTGGCTCTCGATTAGACATGAGCACGACATATCATCCACAGACGGATGGGTAATCTGAACGCACCATCCAAACCCTTGAAGACATGCTTAGGGCATGTGTAATCGAATTTGGTAATGGCTGGGAAAAACACCTCTTGTTAGTGGAGTTTTCGTATAACAACAGTTACCACACCAGTATCCAGGCCGCTCCGTTCGAGGCATTGTATAGACGGAAGTGCCGATCACCTCTTTGTTGGGCAGAGGTTGGCGACAGTCAAATCACTGGCCCAGAACTTGTAGTAAATACAACCGAGAAGATTGCTCAGATACGACAATGAATGGCGGCAGCTCGTGACCGTCAGAAAAGCTATGCTAATAAGCGAAGGAAAGCACTCGAGTTCCAGGTTGGGGATCGAGTGCTACTTAAAGTCTCACCTTGGAAAAGGTGTAGTTCGTTTTGGCAAATGAGGCAAACTCAACCCGCGATATGTTGGACCCTTCGAAATCATTGAGAAAATTGGCAAGGTGGCCTACAAGCTGAATCTACCGGCAGAACTCAGCGGAGTTCACAATTTTTTCCATGTGTCGAATCTGAAAAAGTGTCTGTCAGATGAGACCCTCATAGTTCCTCTCAAGGAGCTCACTATCGACGATCAGCTGCGATTCGTCGAGGAACCAATAGAGATTACTGATCGAGATGTTAAGGTTCTCAAGCGTACCAGAATACCTCTTGTTCGAGTTCGTTGGAACTCCCGTCGTGGCCCAGAGTATACCTAGGAACGAGAAGACTAAATGAAACTCAAGTATCCCCAGTTGTTTAGGAAAAGTGCAACCACTACTGAGGCTGAAGCTACTGCAGAATTTCGGGACGAAATTCCAAACCAACGGGGGGATGATGTGACACCCAAGGAAAACCAGGAAACCACGCAACTTAACTAGCTTCCTCAGTAACCACGTGCTAAATTTCGGGACGAAATTTTCTTAACAGGGAGAGAATGTGACAACCCTCATAATTACAGGTATCCGTACGATTAATTAATATTAAATTGTGCTTAATGACTGTGCTTAATTACAACTGATGACGTAACTGCATTTTTCAGCAAAATTCAGCTTTTTAACATGCTAGTCTTGTGCAGAAAATTGACTAAATGGTCCTGAATGCTTTCCTAAGTGTTGGGAATTAAAAGTGTTACAAAAAGATACATAAAGGACACTATACGGAATAACTTAGCACTTTATCGGAATGATATCTAACCTAACCATCAAAATTTACAAATAACCCCCCCCCATGATGATTTACGGCCCATGTAGGGACCCCACCACTAGATTTCATTTCAATATTTTAATTGGATTGTTGCTTGATTTGGTTACCATATTATTTGTGTAAGAGATTATAAGTATGGAGCATAGATTACAAGGATCATTCCATATCATTTCATATCTTACAAACTTCACTCCACATCCCTCAACCTCTCTCTCTCTCCCTCTCGGCTCACCTTAGTACCGCCACCACCACCACCACCTTGCCACCACCATCATTCAATTTTTAAGCTTAATTCAAGTGCAAGAAGGTGATTCATGGAGCTTTGTGTTTGAGGAACTTGAAGAACCTTCATCCTTTGCTTTCATCATCCATTTTTCATCATCTTTTTCTAGTGATCTTCCCTAGCCTTTGAGCTAGTTGTAAGCTTCTTGCTACTAGTTTTTACTTCTCTTTTTGTTAGTTAAAAAGATATACATTGTTATAAAGAACAAGAACACTAAAAGACTTAAACAAGAATCATGAACATGAAACTTAAAGATGATGAAATCTTGTTAAAATAATGTTGTTAAATACATGCATGGCACTTGATTTTTGATTTCTTGATAATATGATGTTGATCATCATATGGAACTTGTTAAAGTATGATTAAAAATAAGGTTTAACAAGTTAGAAGGTGATTATGGGTTTACATGAAATAATCATCTTATTGATCAAACATGAACTTGAAAGTGAAATGATTTTCTTGTAAAGTGACAAACCAAGTAAACTAGTAAACTTGTAAATCCAAGAGTTGTGAATGATTTTTCTAAAAGAAACCAAGTTAAAAAGATGATTCTTGAAGGATCATGGTTTTTATTAAACTTACACTATAATTTAGTAGAAAGACAAATAAATAAACCCTAGAGAAACAAGAAAATGCTATGGATAAACATTTTTGTAAATTATGATTACAAGTTGTAAACACCAAACCTTTGCAAGAATGAGATTCTAAAAGAAGTAAACACACTTTGGAGGGTAACTAAACCCACTAAACACTTTACCAAGTTACTACGCATTTTTGTGAAATATCAAGTTCATGATTATTATATAAAGCATATAGTTTTTGCTCTTGGTGATGTAAAGTGTTTGTTGATGGTTATTGTGATTATTTTGAAAATAAAATGATATGCTTAATAGCATGGACACCTCCATTTACAAAGGAAACTATGGCGAAATTTTCTAAAAATTCCAACACTTAGAAAATATCTTCTAACAAGTGTTACAAGTGTATTTTTAACTATGATCTTCCGCAAAAGTCAGGGTGTGACATTAGAATTGTGTGGTACGTGATAGTAGTAATGAGTAGATAAACCGTACGTGGGATACGTATTATGCATGCACGTGAAACTGATTGTTATCTGTACCATGCTAGGACGTGCTTAATTCCTGATTATTAGAGTAACTAATCTAACCGAGCAAACCAAGGTGAGTTCACACTCTTTCTAAGGCATGGGATTCCCGGTGGTTGGGAATGGGTTAAAGAACTAAAAACGGAACCTGCATATCCTCCTTGGGTAGGATATGTACCGCCATCCTCCTTGGGCAGGATGCCAATATTAATCCTGCGTATTCTCCTTGGGTAGAATACGTACGTTCGTCCTCGTTGGGTAGGACAACAACCTTAAACTTACTAGACAAAACTCTATCATTAAGTCCCTCATTTTGTATAACGACTTAATCGTCGGGCCAATGGTGAGCGGGTCATTAGTTAATAGCGCTATTAGGGTTGACAAGCCTCACACCGTGCCGGTAGGACGGGCGTGTACAATTGGATCTGGTCACTCAGTCAATGATGATAGACATTGACTTAGGGCACAACTTACTTTCATCAGTTGTCGATATGGTAATGGTCTAGGGGTTCGCATGGGGAAGCCCCCACTGAATATGGATATGGTTTGGGGAAAACCAAAGATACTGGTTAACTCGTGGTTTACGAAACAACTTATGGTTTTCAAAACAAACTTTTAAAACTAAACAACCAACTGTGAACTCGCTCAACTTTGTTGTTGACTCCTTGTTACATGCCTTGCAGGTCGTTAGGTATTTATGGAGCTTGCAGGAGGAGACGTGATCGTTGTGGGGCATGGACAGTGGTGTGCCATGCTAAACATTTAAACTTTATGAAGTTATTGAACTTATGTTTTGGTTTTACGTTTTGTGCTTCCGCAGTTTAATTTGAACTTGGTTATCTCGTTTTTGAACACCAATTATATTGCGTGGTTGGATTTTATCTATTTTAAATACATTGTTCAATATGATTGGTGGCTTGATCCTGGTCAGTCACGCCTCCATCCGGTGATACTCCACTTGTGGATTTTAGGGGCGTGACACGAATGTTCATCCGAATGTTTCAACCTCAAGTTATCAGTCTCAAAGCTCAAACAACAGCAATAGTCATGTGTTACACTGCAACATCGCGTTGCATATTCAGAACGGTCAAAATTTTTCTGAAGAAGTTGCTAAAGGTCATATGGCATTACTAGCTACAGTGTTAGAATCATATGAGGGTTTGGTTGCAGGAAGGATTGGAAATCCTATGTTAACAAAAGAGGATTACGATCAGATTGATGCTGAGGAAATGGAACTTATGGATATTAAGTGGTGTTTAGCGAGTGTGTTGAGGAGAGCTGAGAAATTTAAGCTGATTACTGGAAGAGATGACTTTCGTGATGCTAATGTTTCTACTTTAGGTTTTTATAAATCTAAAGTTACTTGTTTTCGATGCAGGGAAAAAGGACATTTCAAGAGGGAATGTACCAACCGTGAAGCAGGTGGAGCTTAGAATCCGTTCGAGAATAATGATTATTATCGGAAAGCTATATATCAACAAGTTGCTCAACAACCGTCATCATCCAATGCTATTGAAGATGGAAAAAATAAAGCTTATCTGGTTAATCAAGATGATGAAAAAATGGCAGAATGTTTTAGCTGGGACAAATACATTCCAGATGATTCAAAGTTTAGAGCATTCATTGCACAAATAGTTCAAGAACCATATTTGATGAAGGAATGGATGGATGTGTTTGCCAACACTGAGAAAAGTCAAGATGGAGAGTCTGTGTCTTCAGAAGAAAACTCAGAAAAGACACAAGTCTTTGATCAATCATCAACTGATAGCAGTGATGATGAAGAAGAAATACAAATAAACATTGGAAAAACTCAATTATCTCCTGAAAGTTTCAAATTTTATTTTGCAGAGAGATTGGAGAAACTAAAGGAGAAGCGAGCAGCAAAAGATCAGAAAAAGAAAAAATGCGAGAATGTTGCTCAGGAAGAGAAGTCTGAACAAAGTGTAGAAGTTAAAGTTGCTGAGAAGGTGGTTGAAGTTGAGAAAGTGGTTGAAATTGAAAAGATTATCGAAGTTGAAAAAATTGTTGAGATCACGAAACCTTGTCTAAAATGTTTGGAACTATGCAAACATTGTGAAGAGAAAGATGAGAAATTTAGTGAGCTTGACAAGATGAAAGAAAAATTATTGTTCGATGTTAAGTATGTGAAAGAATCGTATGATGTGTTAAACAGAACGGTGAATAGCTTGCAAAAGACAAACTCAGAAACAGAAGACGCTTTAACCATGATGAATGCAGTGATGATGTCTAAGCAGAAGGCTATCAACCACTATATTGAAGAATATGCAAAGTTGAAGCAGGATTTGGAGACAGAAAAGATAGAAAATGAAAGAATCAGACGATTGCTGCAAAGTTATTCAAGTTCTGATTATTTGATTGATAGAATTTATCCAACTGTTGCAGGTTTTGAAGCCTTTCAAGATAAGAAACCAGAAGAGAAGGATACTGGTAAGAAACAAAGTGCAAATTATAACAAGTGTCCGCCTCCGATCTGGGAAGGTTATTCTCCTAGAAAACCAAATGAGGAACAAGTCAAAAAGGCAGTCAATATAAAATTAAAGTCTGAAACAACTGATGAGTTACCAGAAAACATTGACGTCACGTTCACATCGTTTGACACCGATCATGAGTCTAAGTTAATAAAGAAAGTGGTCGATCAGGTGTTGGATAAGGATGAGGAGTCAGAGTCAAAGTCTGAGTATGAAAGCTCGAGTTCATCAGTTGAAATTTCAAAATCGTCGGATAAAAGGGTTTACAATAAAGAATTTATGTTATCAAAAAATAATTTGAATGATGAACCAATCAAAGTGGCATATACTTTGAATGATTCAGACAAATTATTTTCTGATAAGGAATTTCCAATAAGAAGTGTTCAAATTGAAAAAATTAAAAAGGTTTTCAAACTAACAGAAATTAATATTTCTGAAATAAAAGATGCAAATCTTACTGAAAAACCTAAAAAAATACACTTCAAGAGTTCAACAAAGATTGAACAAGAAAAAAGGTTACAGTTCTGGTTCTGGTTTTCAAAAGAAACCAAACCATAACAGTAATTTTAAAAAGAAAGGTTTAGGCTTTATTCCACCCGAAAATCATAAAAATAAGAAAATTTCTAAAACAAAAACAGTATTTGTTTCAGGGTCAAGTTCCGAAGAAGAAGAAAAGAGCTCATTCTGGAAACAATAGAACAAAGAGTTCTTTGTAGAAAAACAAAAGTTTGAAAAGAATGGAGTTTATCAGAGAAAGGAGATAAGAACCTGTTACCGATGTCAAGAAGTTGGTCACATCGCCTAGAATTGTCCAAAGGCAACCAATACAAAACAGGAAGTTGTTTCTAAACTAAAAGAAAAAGTTGTTGATAAAACTGAACCAACAACTGAAAAGGTTTTACAAAAGAAGGGTGAATCTTGACAACCAAATGTGGGTTGTTAAGAAATCTGATGAGAAATCTGGTGATGAATCTGACTTGTCAAAGTCAGAGGAGCCACAAGTTGATCAAAAAGGAGAAATTCGGTTCTGCCAATGGATGATGTCAATTTTCCACCATTGCGGGCTAAAAATTTAAAATCAAAAGTTGGAAAAGTTAAAATTTGGAATCAATTCTTTGCTGAAAAGAAAGAATTTGATGTCGAAAAGGCGTTTAATGGCAAAGTGAAACATATTTTTGGTAAGATGGTTGATGGAAGGGCAAAAGGGGTAAAATATTTTTATGAATCAAAAAGAAATGTTGAAATCTCAAGTGAAACTGAAAAGGTCACACCCAAAGCTGGTCAAGCTTGGGTGTCTGTATTCCAGATGTAATAATCCTGACTTGCCGGAGTTCCCAAGTTAGTAATCGTGGAGCATGAATCGGCATCTTTCTTGAGATATTGAAAATTGTCATATTTCGATTTACAAGTGGTAGTGTTGATGAGAACCTACAAGTGGTTAATCAAGGTCATTAAGTTGAACTTGATTTAACTTTCATACAAGTGGTTTTTGAAGAACAAAGTGATGAACAAAACCCCGATCTTACAAGTGATTTCAACAAAACTAATTTTCTGGAAAAACCATTTGATTAAAATAAACTTAAGTGTTTTGAAATCATAATGGGAAAATAGTTTGTTGTCAGGGGGAGTTCTGATTGTTTATGCCAAGTGGATGGTGAATTGAAGCAATTAACATTGGTTTGTCAAATTTTTCTTTAAATGGTTTTCTATTTCTGACATACTAGGTCTTTGTGCGTGGTGATATCTGGGTATTATACCTGGACTTCTGATTTTGCGGGAGCAATAGCCTAGTCCTCGTATAATACTTTGCATTGCTTTAATTTTAAAGCTCGCCCTCAGCATAAAAAATGATGAAACATTGAAAAATGCTAATCATGTGCTGTTGAAGAAAAGATTCTCTAAAGGGAACACACCTAAAGTCGAACCATCATCTCTCTGATTTTGCGGAAGCAATAGCCTGAGCTCTCATGGTCTCGCATTTAACCCCTTACAGATATCATTAGTGTACATTCACCTGTAAGACTGAATATAGGAGTCTGGATACAGGAGTATATTCTGAGGTGGGACACGCAAATAAGTTTAAGTCCTCAAAACACTAATCTTGTATCTCGAAATAGTTGAACTTTGTGTGAAAATTTAAGTGGATCACTATATTGACAATCTAAGTGAATCGTTTTGAACTTAAAATGTTTAAAGCTTAACGGTGCTAGTGGTTTGTCACAAACTGATATGATCCTCTTACATAAACTCGCAAAAATATTGTATGTAAATATTTCTTTTCTGCTTTTCAAAAATCCAAAAAGATTTTCGAAGTGTTTTAGCATAAATTTTTGAAAAATCAAAAAGATTTTACTTCATCTTATTTTCAACAACTGGTGTTGAAAAGCTGATTTTCAAAATTCCTAGTGCTAAACATGATGGACAACAGGTTTGGGAGAGTTTTTTTAGTAAAAAAAATGGTATTTTTTACAAGTGATCATCAGAGATTATAAATGTAAAATCATTTTTTGATACAATATCTGCAAGTGGTTGTTAGATTTGTCAAATTGTTAAATTTGTGAAATTTATTTTGAGGTAGAGGATTGTGCAGGAAACAGCTTTGTAGGAGCTAGGTTTAGATTTCTGAAGACTTTCCGCATAAAGCCTGAGCAGAGTTTGAGCCAGGTCACGATCCTAGAGCAAAAGCTATGTCAGATTACGATCCCGGAACAGCTTAAGGGGGAGTCTGCTAGCAAAGGGGAGTCTGAAGATAGTAGAGTCAGTTTCCTATTCTGATGATAAAGATTATAAGATTAACATCCAAGGGGGAGGAAATAAGCTGATGGAAGAAGATAGAGATAGGATGCTTACTCTGTCAGATACTTTGGAAGAGCATGAAGACTGATCAAGACTAAAGATGTGACATATCGAGGACTCGACACTGAAGACTTCGTCAACAT
Organism: Helianthus tuberosus; assembly: GCA_030545235.1. Taxonomy (NCBI): domain Eukaryota; kingdom Viridiplantae; phylum Streptophyta; class Magnoliopsida; order Asterales; family Asteraceae; genus Helianthus; species Helianthus tuberosus. Next base: position 80,968,702 of record CM060395.1, read on the forward strand.
CCAAGGGGGGAGTCTGTTGGTGTATATGCATGTCGACTTCGTCTTGTATCGAGTCTTATAAATAGAATGAGAGATCAGGTCACGTAAAACGAGAAAATTGAGAAACATGTAAAATGGAGCCATTTCGCACGAAATGAGAAAGCCATTTCGCACGAAATGGACATTGTCCATTTCGTACGAAATGGGTCATGGCCATTCCATGCGAAATGCATCTCCTATAAATACTTGTCTTGTCATTTCATTTGTAGAACTTTCTGATTCCGGTGTCGAGGTGCTGCCGAAGTGTCTCCAGACTGTAAAACGTTGTTATATCAATAAACAGACAATTAAAGTGTATATCAAGCTGATTTAACATCAATATGTTTGTTTCCGCCTCTCGTTTTGATTAGAACTCTTCTGAACGACTCGTTTTGGTTGTTCAAACAATCCTACATTCCTTGATCAGACTGATAACAATGTTTTCAATGGTACATTCCTTGTTAATGCTATTTATGCTTCGTGTTTATTTGATACTGGAGCCGATAATTGTTTTGTGTCGTTTGAGTTCGAAAAGCTCCTAAATCGTAAACGCGCTAACCTCCCAACGACGTTCGACGTAGAAATTTCCACTGGAAGAACCGTCACCATCTGTTCCGTTCTCCGTGATTGTACTCTTGAACTTAACAATCACGTTTTCCCGATCGACCTCATCCCAATGCAACTTGGTAGTTTCGTTATCATAGTAGGCGTGGATTTTCTGAATGAAAATCGTGCTGAAGTCATTTGTTTCGAAAAGATGATTCGTTTCTCTCTTTCTAATGGCGACCAACTCTGTGTTTATGGCGAAGTATCCTTGAAGGAATTGAAACTTATGTCGTGCATTCAAGCAAACAAGCATCTCCGAAAGGAATACATGGCTTTCTTAGCTCACATTGTAGTAGCGGAGAAGGAAAAGAAGCCGATGGAAAAGGTACTTGTGGTTCGTGATTTTCCTAATATCTTTCCTGATGATTTACCCGGGCTTACCCCCGACTCGTGATATTGATTTTCGTATCGATCCCATCCCTAGAGCTAACCCTATTGCTAAAACCACTTATCGTCTCGCACCGTCCGAAATGCGTGAATTCTCTAGTCAACTCAAGGAATTACTTGATAAAGGATTCATATGCCCTAGCACATCTCCATGGGGCGCACCTGTCCTTTTCGTAAAAAAGAAGGATGGATCATTCCGAATGTGCATCGATTATAGGGAACTCAATAAGCTTAGCATCAAGAATCGCTACCTTCTGCCCCGAATCGATGATTTATTTGATCAATTACAAGGCGCTACGTGTTTCTCTAAGATCAATCTACGCTCTGGTTATCATCAACTATGAATCCAGGAGGAAGATATCCCTAAAACCGCTTTTCGTACCCGCTATGGCCATTATGAATTTGCCGTTATGCCTTTTGGTCTCACAAACGCACCCGCGGTCTTCATGGATTTTATGAATCGCGTGTGTAAACCCTTTCTTGATCACTTCGTCATCGTGTTTATCGATGATATCCTCATCTATTCAAGGTCGAAAACCGAACATGCTTAACATCTTCATTTGGTTCTCGAGCTTCTCCAAGGAAATCGCCTCTATGCCAAGTTCTCCAAGTGTGAATATTCATTTGGTTCTCGAGCTTCTGCAGGTGCGTGGCACAACCCTATTCGACCAACCGTTTTATTGTTTTATATTCGTTTTAAAATTACGGTTTCGTCCTTATTTTAAAATAAAATTATGTTTTTGCCCCCACTTCAAAATAAAATTATGTTTTCGTCACTCGCTCAAAATTACGATTTTGCCATGGGTTCAAAATTATGATTTTATCACCATATTACATTTAGAATTTTCGCCCCAGTTCAAAATAAATTTTTGCTTTTGCCCAAGACTAAAAATGACGATTTTGCATTTTCGCCCCATTTCAAAAATTATGATTTCGCCTTCAGTTTAAAATTATGTTTTTACTTGTTCAAAATAAAAGTATGCTTTTGCCCCCCTCTCCCCCCCCCCCCCCTAATTCAAAATTACGGTTTTGCCCTCAGTTCAAAATTTTGATTTTGCCCCAGTTCAAATTAAAATTATAGTTTTTTCCCGAGCTTAAAATTACGATTTTGTCCTTAGTGCAAAGTTATATTACGATTTTGTCTCTGGTTCAAATTTATAGTATTGTCATCACTTTAACTTTTGACAAATTACTATTTTACCAAAGTCAACAAATACAATTTTGCTCTCGATTCAAATTACAGTATTGCTATCGTTTTAGTTTTTTTAGCAAAACTATAAAAGTGTTTTTTTAATTGGTTGACTGGATTTAGTTTTTTTTTCTAACAAAACTATAATAGTGTTTTTTTAATTGATTGAGAATTATTCGGCCATCGCCCAGCAACGCGGGATTTGAATAGGTGCAGCCCCTGATCGAGATGGGGTTGGTGTTTGAAAAGAAGTGAACTCCGGGAACATATCCTGGTGGAGTACTTCAGGGAGTAGAAAGAGGTGTAGATCTGACCGGTGAGATCCGACCAGAATTTAGTGTTAAATCGGTGTTGTTAGGCACCTGATTTACCTGACGGAGAGACTCGCTTTTAGACATGATGTAAAGAGAAAATGGAGCTACACAGCTAGTCTTTAAGATAAAGTAAGCGACGTAGCCCCACGGTGGGCGCCAACTTGTTGCTACAACAAATACAAGACCAATGTCTATAGCGATATCTCTAGGGTAAAAGGGTTCAAGGTTTCAGTTAGCCTAACGCAGGTCGTGGGGTCCCCATAGTTACGACACGACCTGGCAACCAGTTGAATTGGATCGGTAATTGGACCAAATTTTCAAAAGTTATTTTCTTTTTCTTTTTTTCCTTTTAATTTCTCATTTACTAAGTATAGTTTCATATCTTATTTTTTACTACTTTTAAAATTTAAAATTCTCATTTACTAAATATAGTTTCATATCTATAGTTACACATCTATATTTATATATGTTTTAACTTTTAAATTATTATATGACTTAATTTGACTTTTAAAACCGATCCAATGGTATCCAGATGGATTCCAAAGGATAAGGTGCTCATATAGACTCGGAAAAGTTATAGTCAAAGTTAAAGTTGGAGGGCATTTATGTAGTTAACTGCAAAGAATTTGTTTCAAACAAGCAACGCGCTATATAAAAGGTTCAATCTATTTGGACACCCTGTTTGTCTATTTGGACACATTTAAGCCCTAGACTTCTCGTATAGGCCTATATGAGGCGTATAGGGTTACATCAAAATCAGTGTCTGACTCATGTCATTTCTGGTTTGACTGCTTCAAGACGCCTCGTATAGGTCTATACTGGGCGTATAGGACCCCTCGTATAGGTCTCATATATGACCCTTTGCCCCTTATATGCCTCGTATAGGGCTATACTGGGCGTCTTGAAGGGTTTTTTTTTTTTTTTTTTTTTTTTTTTTTTTAACAAACATTTTATACAATATTAATCGTTTTAGCAAACTTTTATACAAAAACAAGTTTTTTATTTTAAATAATTAATATTAGGACCCCTCGTTGGGTTTTTTTTAGTTGAAAAATGGATGTTTTTGTAGGGTAATTTGATAGTTTTTGGAGGGTGATGTTTTTTTAGTAAAAAAATGGGTGTTTTGGTGGGGTAATTTGAGTTGTTTTTTAAGAAAAGTTTTATTTTTTTATAAAAATATTTTACCGTTTTCAAGATCGGCCTTTAAAAATATTCGATCGTAGAAATATTACATTGTTTTTAACATAAAGTGTAGTATAGGTCTCGTATAGGTCTCTTATAGGTCTTGTATAGGCCTATCGACGTATACGGGCGTTGTATCATATCCTATAGTATCGTATCGTATTGTATTGTATTGTATTGTATCGTATATTGTAGTATAAGTCTCGTATAGGTCTCGTATAGACCTATATGGGACCTATACGAGACTTATACTATACACTATACGATACAATACGATACTATCGTATCATATAGTGTAGTATAGGTCCCTTATAGGTCTTGTATAGGCCTATCGACGTATACGGGTGTTGTATCATATCCTATAGTTTCGTATCGTATCGTATCGTATCGTATCGTATAGTGTATAGTATAAGTCTAGTATAGGTCCCCTATAGGTCTTGTATAAGCCAATAGGCCTAAACGGGACCTAAATCACACTTATAGTACCCTATCGTATAGTATAGTATAAGTGTAGTATAAATCTCGTATAGGTCTCGTATAGGCATTGTATGGGCCTATGGATGTAGTATCGTATCCTATAGTATCGTGTTGTATCGCATCGTATCGTATAGTATAGTGTAGTATAAGTCTCGTATAGGTCTTGTATAAGCCTATCGTGTTGTATCGTGTCGTATAGTATAGTATAAGTCTCGTATAGGCATCGTATAATTAATATTAGTGTTATTATAATTAATATGAGTTTTTTATAATTAATATTAGTGTTATTGATATTAATATGGGTTTTTTATAATTAATATTAGTGTTATTGATATTAACATGAGTTTTTTTATAATTAATATTAGTGTTATTATAATTAATATGAGTGTTATTATAATTAATATGAGTTTTTTTATAATTAATATTAGTGTTATTGATATAAATATGAGTTTTTTATAATTAAAATTAGTGTTATTATAATTAATATTAGTGTTATTATAATTAATATGAGTTTTTTTATAATTAATATTAGTGTTATTATAATTAATATGAGTTTTTTATAGTTAATATTAGTGTTATTGGTATTTAAAAAGAGAAAAAAAAATAGACGGCCAGTATAGGGCTATACTGGGCGTCTATGTGGACCAAAAGACCATTATACCCTTGAATTAGGCCTATACTAGGGGCAAAACAGGGCTATAATGGTCTTTTGGACCCCTCGTATACGCCCAGTATAGCCCTATACTGGGCGTCTATTTTTATTTTTATTTTTTTGTTTTCTCTTTTTAAATATTAAAAAAAGAAAACAAAAAAAAAATTAAAAGTAGACGCCCAGTATAGGGCTATACTGGCCGTATACTGGTGTCCAAAAGACCATTATAGCCCTGAATTAGGCCTATACTGGGGGCAAAACAGGGCTATAATTGTCTTTTTTGCCTCTCTTATATGCCTCGTATAGGCCTATATTGGGCGTCTTGAAGGGTTTTTTTTTTCTAACAAACATTTTATACAATATTAATCGTTTTAGCAAACTTTTATACAAAAACAAGTTTTTTTTTATTTTAAAATAATTAATATTAGGACCCCTCGTTGGTTTTTTTTTTTAGTTGAAAAATAGATGTTTTGGTAGGGTAATTTGATTGTTTTTTGAGGGTGATGTTTTTTGAGTAAAAAAAATGAGTGTTTTGGTGGGGTAATTTGAGTTGTTTTTTAAGAAAAGTTTTATTTTCTTAAAAAACAACTCAAATTACCCCCACCAAAACACCCATTTTTTACTCAAAAAAACATCACCCTAAAAAAACAAACAAATTACCCTACCAAAACATCCATTTTTCAACTCAAAAAAACACTAACGAGTGGTCCTAATATTAATTATTTAAAATAAAAAACTTTTTTTTGTATAAAAGTTTGCTAAAACGATTAATATTGTATAAAATGTTTGTTAAAAAAAACGCTTTATATACGCCTAGTATAGGCCTATACTAGGCATATAAGAGAGGCAAAAAATACCAATTTACCCCCAGTATAGGCCTAAATCAGGGGCTAAATGGTCTTTTTTCGTCTAGACGCCCAGTGTAGGCCTATATGAGGCGTATACGAAGCAAATAAGACAAAATATGACATAATCAGAGATTCTCTTGAAAATTGAAAAAGGTTATACGCCTCGTATAGGTCTATACGAGGCGTCTTGAAGGGTGTCCAAATAGGCAATAAGGTGTGTAAATATGTAGACACATATAAAATTTGATTTTTTAATACTGAAGATGATACAAGCTTAAAATAATATTTTTTTAATATGTTTTCTGAGGATAAAGTTTGATTTTAATTTATAAATAGAATTTTCCGACCCTCGCTTTGCGGGGAACCCACTGTCTTTACAAAAGTTTAGCCGACCCATCGACGTCCAAAATCACGCGATCGTATTTTACACATTTCTTATATGTTAAAAGTCTCGAGAGCACATCAAAATCATTTACACTAAACCATCATTACAAAGTAAAGGAGCACAGAAAGTGGGGTGGTTTGTTCTTGAGACGAAGCGGAGCAATCACCTATCATTGATTCTTAACATTCCTATCACTGATTCTTAACATTCATGATACCCTACGCAAACAACGACCATGTGAAGATTTACCACTTTAATAAGAACTAAACACCCTTGAGCGCTTGCCAAAGGCCTCTCTTGGATTCATTTTGGTACATACATAATACAATGTTAGTATGTAGGTAAACATAAGTGAAAACCATAACAATACCAGGTGGAATGGGGAACAATTAAAAGGCTAACCGCAACCTAGGGCCTGCAATTTGGGACCTGCAAAGTAGAAGAAAACACCTTTGTTAAACCAGAAATAGGAGAGTTTGGTGTGGGTGGGTAACATTAAAATATACATGTTATCACAAAATAACTGCAAATAAAATGCAAATTAATAAATCATATAGTTGAATAATACTTTTTTTTTGTCTGTTATCACAAAATGATTTGCCCAACAAAATCTATTTGAATAATAATTCTTAAGCTATTGCTCAGCACATTTCTTTTTTCCATCTTGGCTTGCCTCATACGAACCAAACCAAACTTTTACATGTGATAACTCTAAACCCTTAGCACCCACAAAGTAGAAGAAAGCACACTTAATAGCAAAAAAAAAAAAAAAAAAAAAAAAAAAAAAACTTTTGAAGCAATTATAATAAAGTTGATTAAAAAAAAGATTCCGATGACAACAAAGATAACTAACTCTAATACAATTATGTTGCATAAACTGATCAAACGTTTTACATTGAAGAATAACGAAACTATAAAGAAAGTATGGAAAATCTTGACATACTTGCATTCCAAAGTTCCAATAATCTTGTGTTTAATTTGATGCTTGTTGTCATAAATACATAATGTCTATTTTTGATATGGGCATACATTAGTATGATGTGTAAGGTTCTTAACCAACTATTTCTTATGGAATTAGCTCTGTAATCTCCTTATCGGAATCGAGCTTTGATGCGATTGTGAATCACATGTTACATTGTTGCATGAATGATAGTCGGTCAACATCGGTGTGTTGGAAGTCTAATCCTCATAAGCTTAAACTAAATAGCCTAAATGTTTAACTTTAGTATAAACTTCAAATACAAACAAAACAATCTTTTTTACATTGTTTAACACATGATCAGCGCAACAATGGGCGCCTATTTATTATGACTTCATTAAATAATCACACATGATTATTATTTAAAATCCCCTCACAAGAATAATCATGGTCTGATAGTCACAACCCACAAGTAAACCAATTGTGTGTTTTTTTTTCTAATAAACTTCCAGCCTAAACTAAAGAACTCACAATTCGTCACTCTCATCCACAAAATCAGCTTCAGTCAACCTCAAAATCAGTAAAATCAACACACTAATCGAATCTCACTTGTCAATTTCATCCTAAATCTACAATGCGAAACCCTAATTCCCCAAATTTTACCCCAATTTCACTCCATATGCTCCATAGATAACAAAATCAAACTCTGAAACCCCTATTTTCTCCAAATCTTCTTTCTTTCTTCCATGCTCCTGACGATACTATCAAACCCATACAACAGAATACGGCACAAGCAATAACAAAAAAAAGGGAAAAATTATACCTGATAGGAAAGTTGAGTTTCGTAGTGAACCCTAATAGGCGGCGTTCCTGTTCGTATGAAGGGAAGAAAATGAAGCAGGTGAAAGAGGGTTGAACCTTCCTGTGAGGAAGACGATGGGAATCCTAAGAATAAGAAGCCGATGAATGACGTAGGTAGGCACCGTCACCACATCATGACCGACGAAGTGGGCAGCCGGGATGAGGATGCCAGCCGGAGGTCATGGCACCCTACTCTCTTTTGTCTCTCCGTCGTCTTCTGTTTATATGTTAACGTTGAAAACCTGGAAGTAAAGTTAAAGTATGTGACGCCGTTATTGTGAATTCACTGTTCCTCGGTTATGTTTGAAATTAATACATATATATGAATTTATGTAACAAAAATAGGAGAGGGGCGGCGGAGAATATACTAAACACTTAATAAGATTATTGGTTAAATAAATAAAATCATATTTTCATTTTCAACATTTCCATTTCCATTTCCATTTCCATTTCCAACATATACATTTACCAAATGGGGGAATAGTGACAGGCAGGCAGCTGCCTGACACTACCCTATCGGACCAAACAGTTTATTGTTTTATATCTATTTTAAAATTACGTTTTATTACCGTTTTGCCCCTAGCTCGAAATAAAATTACGTTTTTCCCCAACTCAAAATTACGTTTTTTTCGAATCGTTTTAGTTTTTTTAGCAAAACTATAAAGGTTTTTTTTTGTTTTAATTGGTTTACTCGATTTATTTATTTTTTCGTGTCAAGTAGCTGCCTAACACTCGCTCATTATACTACTCTTTTTTTAATCGATTGAGAATTATAGTTTTTCCCTGAGCCCAAAATTACGGTCTTATCATCGTTTTTGTTTTTTTTCCTACCAAAATTATACTACTCTTTTTTTAATCGATTGAGAATTATTCGGCTATCGTGCCGCAACGTGGGCGGGACATCAACTAGTATATTAAAAAAACAAATGGAATGAACAGTTATTATAATATATTATATTAATATATTAATAATTATTATTACTTTCTTTACTTTCTTAGATGGATAAGCTTGGTGTAAGTCAATACTGGTATCGAAAATATCGGTACGGTGCAGTTCATTATCGGAAGGTAAAAATCTGTACCAGCCTGATACAGAAAACGCCAAAATTCGGTACCGGATTGAGTTTGGAAATCTTTTATTTCGGGAAATTCGGTACTGCTACACGTTACCAATTGCTCATCCCTGATTAGAGCTCCGTGGCAACCGATACCGAAAATATCATTTACGTTACCGGTATATGAAGGTAAAAATCAGTAGCGAACCAGTACTAGAAATGCCAAAAGTCGGTACCGAATTGGTACTTAGGATCCTTTTGTTCGGGAAATTCGGTACCGGTACCCAATATTATTTGCTCATCTCTGACCACGGGTTTCATACGAACAACATCATTAACATACAACTTTTTTGGTTGATTTTTTTTTTCGATTATTTTTTTTATAGTTTTTTACATTTTCTTTTTATTATTGTTAGTGGTTCCGTGTACAACGCGCTCGTAGTGATTTTAAAACACATGTAAACACAGACTAAATAACAAAAGGAGTTCGCCGCAACGCGGCTAGGATGATAAACCTAGTTTAATGCATTTTTGCTACATTACAGTCTCAGGGTTAAAAATATTTATAGCCAATTAATTTTCTTTTTTTTTTTGACGACAAAAAACATGCCATTTAATGCATTTTTTCTACCCCTACCTCGTTCGCAATTAATTACTATATATTAAAAAAGCAAATGAAATGAACAGTTATTATAACATAATTTATTAATATATTAATAATTGTTATTATTTTCTTTTCTTTCTTAGTTTGATAAGCTTGATGTCAATCAATACTAGTATCGAAATTACTGGTACGCTCCATTTCATTATCAGAAGGTAAAAATTGGTACCAGCCTGATACAGAAAACGCCAAAAGTCGGTACCGGATTGAGTTTGAAAATTTTTTAGTTCGGGAAATTCGGTACTGCTACACGTTACCAACTGCTCATCCCTGATTAGAGCTCCGTGGCAACCGATCCCGAAAATACCGGTTACGGTACCGGTATATGAATGTAAAAATCGGTAGCGAACCGGTACTAGAAACGCCAAAAGTCGGTACCGAATTGGTAGTTAGGATCCTTTTGTTCGGGAAATTCGGTACTGGTACCCAATATTATTTGCTCATCTCTGACCACGGGTTTCATACGAACAACATCATTAACATACAACTTTTTTGGTTGATTTTCTTTCGATTATTTTTTATAGTTTCTTACATTTTCTTTTTATTCTTTTTAGTGGTTCCGTGTGCAACGCTCTCGTAGTGATTTTAAAACACATGTAAACACTGACTAAATAACAAAAGAAGTGGGTGATAAACCTAGTTTAATGCATTTTTGCTACATTACAGTCTCATGGTTACAAATATTTATAGCCAATTAAATTTTTTTTTGACGACAAGAAACAACGTGCCATTTAATGCATTTTTGCTACCACTACCTCATTCGCAATTAATTACTATTATTACTCTTACTATATATGAAAAAAGCAAAATTAAATGAACAGTTATTATAATATATATTATAATTAATATATTAATAATTATTAGAGTTAAATGCTTGGTTGGTCCCTGTGGTATTCAAAAATTGCAAACTTGGTCCCAATGGTTTACTAATTACACGAGTGGTCCCTGTGGTTTTCAAAAATGCACTCGGTTGGTCCCTAGCCCTAACATCAGTTAAATTTCTCAGTTAAGTCCATGTTAAATGACCAAATTACCCCTGAGATTAAAATAAAGCAATTAAAAAGGAAAAAATAAAACAAAGGGCCCACCCCATCATCTTCTTCATCATCTGCCCCTCCACCCGCTTCCCATCCCAACCCCTTCGTTTCCACCGGAGACCATCCCTCCACCGGAGACCACCCCAATCGTAAGTCCGAGCGCTGCAATCTGTTACAGACTCACCTCCCGATCGTAACTCCGGGCGACACAGCTCCACTCTTCCGGTTACATTTACACCACCGGTTAAGATCATCGGATCCAAAGATAACTAAATCACAATAACTGTTGTAAATTACATCACCGTCATCAGATTACTAAAACCACAAGATCACAATGACTATTAGCATAGCTTTCCTACTTCATATACTTTTGTAAGTCATAAACAAAAAAAGTAACTTGATCGTGAATTCGTGATATTGCGAACCAAGAACAGAGAGCAAACAAAAATTTCAAATTAAAAAGAGGCAAAACATAGTCAGTACCATTTTAGAGACTGAGCCTATCATAGGTTGAATCATCACTCATTGTTCCTTAAGTATGGTGGTCGGCGCTGATGGTGGTGGCTGGCACTGATGGCGGCGGCTTCAAGGTAAAAATGGAGGTGTTCAGATTAAAGGTTTGGTGGGATTAATTGCCCAGAAACGGATGTCGGGTTCAATCCTCTGCTAACTAATTTTAGGGTTCGTGAGTTTATCGATATGTGTTATTGTGGTCGGCGCTGATGGTGGTTCTGTTGGTGGCAGGTGCGATGGTGATCTGTTCTATTGGTGGATGGTGCGGTGGTGGCAGGTGCTGTGGTGGCAGGTGCGGTGGTGGTCGGCCCTATTGGTGGCAGGTGTGTTGGTGATGTCTTTAGGGTTTAAGGATGCAGATGATGATGGTGATGGAGATGATATGGTGATGAAGATGATGCAGTGGGTTTTGTTAATAAGCAAGGGTAATTTGGTCATTTAACATGGACTTAACTGAGAAATTTAACTGATGTTAGGGCTGGGGACCAACCGAGTGCATTTTTGAAAACCACAGGGACCACGCGTGTAATTAGTAAACCATTGGGACCAAGTCTGCAATTTTTGAAAACCACAGGGACCAACCAAGCATTTAACTCTAATTATTATTATTTTCTTACTTTCTTAGTTGGATAAGCTTGGTGTGAATCAATACTGGTATCGAAAATACCGGTACGGTCCAGTTCATTATCGGAAAGTAAAAACCGGTACCAGCCTGATATAGAAAATGCCAAAAGTCGGTACCGGATTGAGTTTGAAAATCTTTTAGTTCGGGAATTTCGGTATTGCTACACGTTATCAATTGCTCATCCCTGATTAGAGCTCCGTGGCAACCGATACCGAAAATACCGGTTACGGTACCGGTATATGAAGGTAAAAATCGGTAGCGAACTGATACTAGAAACGCCAAAAGTCGGTACCGAATTGGTACTTAGGATCCTTTTGTTCGGGAATTTCGGTACTGGTACTTAATATTATTTGTTCATCTCTGCCCACGGGTTTCATACGAACAACATCATTAAATACAATTTTTTTGGTTGATTTTCTTTTGATTATTTTTTATAGTTTTTTACATTTTCTTTTTATTCTTGTTAGTGGTTTCGTGTGCAACGAACTCGTAGTGATTTTAAAACACATGTAAACACAGACTAAATACAAAAGAAGTTCGCCGCAACGCGACTTGGGTGTTAAACTTAGTTTAATGCATTTTTGCTACATTAAAGTCTCATGGTTATAAATATTTATAGCCAATTAAATTTTTTTTTTTGACGACAAAAAACAACGTGCCATTTAATCGATTTTTGCTACCACTACTCATTCGCAATTAATTTTCTTATTAAATATGTAGGTCAGAAGAAAAGACATGTACAAATATAATATTATGTTTTTTTTTGAACGGCATAATATAATATTATGTAGGTCACAAGAAAAGACAAGTGATAGAAACAAAGGTGGGTTTCGTTTATAATATGTTACGGAGATATTAAGAAAATGTTGCTTACAAATAGCAATGAAGATATTACAAAATGTGTATCAGGTCAATTGGTTACTAAAACACTACTATGTATCCTACTACAGTTGCAGTGCTCCTTCTAGTACTCACCGGTATCTTTTTCTGGCGTTGGTGGTCCACCCATCTTCGCCACAAAAACCTACCACCTGGCCCAGTTCCGTTACCGGTCATCGGAAGCCTCCACTTATTAGGAAGCCTCCCACACCGTTCCCTACATAAGCTATCCCAAAAGTACGGTCCCATCATGTCGGTCCGTCTTGGCTCGGTTCAGTTTGTGATAGTCTCGTCACCGGATGCCGCTAAACTCTTCCTGGGGACCCATGACATCGTCTTTGCTTCTCGTCCTCAAATCCAAGCTGCAAAGTATCTATCTTATGACAACAAGGGTATGACTTTTTCAGAATACGGATCGTATTGGCGGAGTGTAAGAAAGTTTTGCACGGTGGAGTTGCTGAGTGCTACCAAAGTTAATGGTTTTGCTGGGATGAGAAGAGAGGAGATTGGGCTGATGGTGGAGGAGATGAAAGCTGCGGCAAAGGCGCGTAAGGTGGTGAACTTGAGTGAGACAGTAAGTTCGGTGATCGAAGGGATGGTGTGTAGGATGTTGTTTGGCAAGAAAAATGATGAGAGGTTTGTTTTCAAGACTGTTATTGATAAGAGCATGGAAGCAACGGGTATATTCAATTTGGCTGATTATGTGCCTATGTTGGCTCCGTTTGATCTTCAGGTAATTTCAAGGACCTAACATAATCTTGTTTGTGAATCACATGATTGAACCTAACATGAAATTGGTAGGTTTGAATTTAATCTGACCCACTCTTTTGAGAGTTTTGGGTTGACCCACAAGCACATGTAATAAACCAAACGGTTTGTGTCAAGATGATGGGTACACGGGTTAACCCCTTAAATCCGTTTCTTTAAATAAAATTAAGAAAACATGCTCTATGTCATATCTTAATTATATTGATAGTTTATTTTGTGCCAAAAATATAAGGATAAAACATAAATAAGAATTATAAAAAGGTTTTATGGTTTAGACATAATTGTGTTAATACATTTATAGAGTTAATTACCCGGATGGTCCCTGTGGTTTCACGTTTAGTGCCTACCTTTTGAAAATAGCAGGTATGCTCCCTATGGTTTGTCATTTTGTTACTCGGATAGTCCCTGAGTAGATGTCAATTAGTTTGGAAAATTGCATGTATGCTCCCTATGGTTTGTCATTTTGTTACTCGGATAGTCCCCAGAGTAAATGTTGGGGGACTATCCGAGTAACAAAATGACAAACCATAGGGAGCATACATGCTATTTTCAAAAGGTGGGGACTAAACGTGAAAAAACGTGAAACCATAGGGGCCATCCGGGCAATTAACTCTACATTTATATTATTTGATATAAACTTTTAGTTTTAGAGTACCATATGAAATATACTATGGAATAAACAGATTGTGTTCATGTCAACTGTTAAATAAGCGTGTTATATTTGGGTTTATGTGTTTGACCAATTTAACACCACTATTTGATGCAAATGTTTAGGGTTTGACTAAACGCTTTATGTCATTAAGTAAGGAGCTTGATGAAATGTTTGAGATTTTGATAGACGAACATGAAAAGCGCAATCAAGCATCCGAGTCTGCAAATCATGATCAAATGGACTTCATTGACATATTGCTATCACTAAAACAAGAGTATTCAAACACCCATGATAATCTATCCTATACAATTGATAGATCAAACATGAAAGCCATATTACTAGATATGGTAGCCGGTGCCATTGACACTGCCAAAACATCCATTGAATGGATTCTATCTGTTCTTATTAAACATCCTAGAGTAATGAAGGAGCTACAAAAAGAGTTGAAAACTATGGTTGGAGATAAACTGATGGTTGAAGAATCTGATTTGACAAGGTTAAGATACCTACACATGGTAGTTAAGGAAACTTTTCGGCTTTATCCGGTAGCTCCACTCTTGGTTCCTCATCAATCTATGGAGGACATCGCGATCAACGGTTACACTATACCAAAGAAAACACGAGTTCTTGTAAATTATTGGGCATTTGGACGTGACCCGAAAGTTTGGTCCGACAATTGGGAGGAGTTTCTTCCCGAGAGGTTTCGTGACAACGAAATTGATTTTCGGGGACATGATTTTAAGCTTATACAATTTGGCATCGGAAGAAGAGGATGTCCTGGAATGAATCTGGGATTACTAAATATTGGCTTGGTGGTTTCTAACATGATTCATTGGTTTGATTGGGAGCTACCAAATGGCATGTCACCAAGTGACTTGGACATGAAAGAAAAATTTGGATTAACTACCCCAAGAGATAAGCCCTTGTTAGCTATTCCGACATACCTCACCTAAGTATCATCGCGTAAAATGTTAAGCTTCACAAAATAATACCTAAAATAATATGTTTCTATTTGTATTGTTATGAAACTTTTTTTTTTTGTTTAGATATAAAAATGGTTGTAATAGACGTCCTTATAATAAATCTCTATGGTTTTTTTGGGTTGGCATTTTCTTTGCTTAAGCTATAAATTTAGACTTTTATAATAACTTAAATGTGTAGTAAAGCTCGATATTACTTGGATATTACAATGAAAGGTTTAGATGTTTCTAGGTATTAAGCAAATATAGATGTTAGAAAAAGTTCTAAAAAACTTATAAAGTTCCTTCAATATTGTTCCACACTAATCGACACCCCGTGTCACCCGTGTGGCAGGACAACTTCCCATACTTGGTGTTATAATCAGTGGCGAAGCTTTAGATTTCCAACCAGGGAGTCGAAAACGTATATACCGAAAAATTTCTATAAGACCCGGGGGTCGAAAACGTATATACCAAAAAATTTCTATACCAAATCTAGATACTCTCCACTACTGAGCAAAAAGTTCAGGGGGTCGGCCGCCCCTCACGCCCTATAGAAGTTGCGCCCTTGGTTATAATCTAACATGCCAAACTCTGCCTTCACCTTCTATTTGTTGGTGTCCACATGTTTCTCTAGCCTGTGCTACCTTTACTGTTCCTACCGTTGCCGTTTCTCATTACCTCTAAAAATAGTTAAAACATTGTCATATTAGATCAAACATTATACCCACATAACACAAGTTAGAGCAAGGATCTAAGTCAATGTAAGTAGAATTTAATCACATTACATACAAATACACATTTGTACAACTATAATTTATATGTACAATACTAAAATTACTAGTCATTTGTATATACACATACCATGCACAATGCCATAATCCTAATTCACAAAACATATTAGTCATTAGAACATACACATACAATATACATTTGCACAATCCTAATTCATTATAAGTCCCAAACATACTAGTCCTTTGCAAATACACATACGCATACTATACACATACATCCATAATCAATTATCTAAGTCAAGTCAAATATTGTAAACTAAGTAACAATACACAAGTCACAATCAATATCCAAGTCAAGTCACATATTCTTATACAATAACATATTGCAATCCAAGTTGGAAATCAATTAAATGCTTAATAATGAATGGTTATTTCTAACACAATTTGACTAAGTTCAACATACATACCAATAATTAAAAATCTATAGTACAATTGAGACTGATATACTTTTATTTTATCCGAATAAACACTTAAGATACAAAGTTGCTTGGTAGTTGTAGAATGTGGGTTCTCTTTGAGGGTCCAGCGGCCCTTCTAGTTTATTTATGAGTTTAGATAGTACTTAAAATCAACAAGCGGTCCTTCTAATGTGTGGACATGTGTGAACATAATCATTAAATATGTTACACCAAACAAAAAACATGTCAATCGATCAAAACTGATGTCTCGCCACCTGCGAGACACTGGCTTCTCCCTCTCGTGGCTCGCCAGACATCATAACAACCTCGTTTTTCGTGTTGTTTCATCTCTCGAACTCCCGATCACGTTCCGGTACTTGGTTTTAGCTTATTTTGGCTCGTTTTCTACCCCTTCCAGCTACTTTCATCTGCCAAGACCTGTAAAACAAAAACGGATCAAAAGTATGCACATTACGACTAAATACGAAACTAATACTAACGGAAATTGTACAAACTATACAAGATAAATGGATGTATTTTGCAATACATCACCTAATGTCACACCCCGATTTTCGGGTGGGCCCGGTCTTGGGGTTTATGAGTGACGATTGATAATAGATTCACAATAGGCAGTGGAAGATATAATGAGGAAAATAACATATGTAAAAGCTTGAATATATTAAATAAAATTTATTACAAGTTGTTCGGTATAAAGTATCCCACAAGGCATGATCTAATAAGATGGACTTGAGACTATGATAGGTCTTTAGCCAAAGAGTCGCAAGTTCCAAGGTTTATGACCAAACTCACTCCAGCCTATTTCATACTTGCTTAACCTGAGCTTAATCTTTAAAACTAGGTCAGTTTTCACCGGTAAATACTAGTGACTGACTCTTTTGAAAGTATTTTCAAAAATCTTTGATACCATTTGGTATTCGTTTTCTTTTTGACTTGGAATAAAGTAATATCTCTTGTTACAAGTTTTACATGCTTGTCAATACAGTCGGGGACCGGAAATTAAATGCCGGTACATGATTAATAAACACACCATATATATTTATTATTTGTGTCCATCGGGTGTATGTCTACACCCCGCGCTTATGTCATGGCCATTTGCAATTAAATGAGTCGGGACGCCCGAACACGGTCGTATTAACCCCCAGGTGTTTAATGTTATCAAGCAATATGGATTAAAAGGGATCATTGCTTTTCTATGACAATATTAGCCGTTTTGCAATACCCAGTGGCGAAGCTTGAGATTTCCGACAGGCGGGTCAAAAACGTATATACCCAAAAAATTCTATAGAAACGGGGGGTCGAAAACGTATATACCCAAAAATTTCTTTACGAAAACTACATATATAACACTACCGAGCGAAAAGTTCGGGGGGTCGGGCGCCCCTCCCGGCCCCTTTTAACCTTCGCCCTTGGCAATACCCAAACCAAGTGGCTAGTGCCACATCCCAAGTCTTTATAGGTAAAATAGGCTAAAAGTATTTACCCATGCTAGTCTTTATAAAATAATGTACTCAAAGTATATTAATCTAGGCGCAATTTACTGGACACTTTCTAGTCTGGAATGAATAGAAATATTATCCGTTAGAATGTTAACTGGTCATTTGTAAGTCTTTGAATTTGACCGGTTAAATTTAGAATACGCTCAGTTCTACTAGGTTAAGCGTTGACCAGATAAAATGTGGTTTATACCCGTAAGAGTGCGGAGTCTCTTGTAATATGTGTTTATTAACCAAACATTCTGAATTGAAAAGGTTTTGAAGGGGTTGACCTGATTCGACTAGTTTATATATTTTATATTTTATTTAAACTAGTCGTATGCGTGTATACGGAATCACGTGGTCGAATAGGTCTATGACGAGTCCGACAAGTCAAAACACATTTTATGAAGTTGTATGATCAGTCTTGAAGTCAGATTATAGACCATATAGGTTTAAAACATTTTATCCATTTTTACTCCAAAAGGGCATTTTTGACTTTTAAGGTGTATTAATCTGACTCGTCAGTTGACCATAAAACGAAATGACCAAAAGGTATAACCTTAGAGGGTTATACCCTATATTGTTATGGTCACATAATCGGGCTTGATAGAGTTTTAAAGTTGATTAAACATCTTAGAATCGAAAGTCAAAGAAGAAGTCAAACTGTGTGACTTTTGACTTGGAATTGAAAGCTAAACTGATTATGACGAGTTAGACATGATAAAACAAGTATTATAATATTATATAAACTGTTATAATGTCAAAAATTATAGTTTTGATACTTAGATCATTTGTCGTAATTTGCAAAAATCTGTATTTTTTACTTTTATTTTATACATGTTTAACTCGTCATTTCGCCTACTAAATGTGATGATCAGAGGGTGTAATCACAAGGGATTAACACATTCATTATTACGATCCCGTAGCAAAGTTCAATTTGAAATTTGACTTGACCGAAATGGTTAGAATAAAAAGTCAAAGCAAACGTTATTTCGCATGACTTTCAGCTTATAACTAACTAGCTACTATAAAGAAATAGAACTAGAGGGAACACTTACTAGTGTTAGGAGGGAAGCTTAGAACTCAGAAAAGGAGGCTTTAGGTCCAGAAGCAAGCTCCAAGTAAGATAAAAAGAGAATTATGAAGTGAAGAAAATGGTTCAACATTGAAGGCTATTTACAGTGATCTTGAAGTGATTAGAGCATGACAAGCGTCATGGAGGTGTTTAGAGCAGGATTAATGGCACCCTAGGTGTCCAAACGAGGAGAAGAAGTGGCACAAAAGGATGCTTGGTGGCAAAAACTACAACCTACAGTTGCCAGCTAGCACATTCTGCCAGCGAAGGTCTTACGGACCGTAAGGACCTCGGGCGCGTAGGAATTTTAAATCTCTTACGGACCATAAGGGTTATGGTTTACGGCCCGCAAGGACCTCCAGAATGCAAAAATTGAGTTTCCAGTCGCTCAACTTGATTCACTCCATTTTATCAATTTTGTCCATCTCCTCCAATAAAACTGGAATATCTATAGTGTTTTCGGACACGTGTTGCTTTATGATTCAATAAAAATATTTGGGATGTTACACCTAAATACCTGCAAATAATAACCAAATTTCTATAATATATTATATGTATATAGAAATAAAGCATATTAAAAGTAAAATAATCCGAGCTAAGCCTAGTCGAGCTAACAAGCGAGCCAAACCGAGCCAATTTGGCTCGTTACGATCCGAGCCAAGCCAGACTCACTCTGTAATCAAGCCAAGCCGCCTTGGCTCAGTTTCAAAACGAGCCATATCGAGCATGCTTTTTCCATGCTCGATCCGAGCAAGCTCCGAGTTGTAAGCTTTTTGGACAACCTTAGTTGGGCGGAGCAGCAGCGGCGTCCTCCCCACCGATGACATTTTTCTGGTAGGTTGTGACCTAAGTTGTGAGACCAACAAAGATGATTGTATTGGATTTTTAATTAAGTAGGGTTGCAATTATGTACGAGCAGGATGATACAACTCATACCTTATACTATTGTTATGTTCCCCGTGTGCCTTGCATATGCAGAACGAATTTCACCCGTGATCATAATTCGGTGTAAGAATAATTATGTGTGTTTAAAAAGTAATGGTGTAACACCTCGCCCATGCTAGAAATGACGTGCCACTATAATGGTAATCAGAAATCAATACATATAAAAACATTACAATGGTTTACAATAACCAACACATCATTTATTGAGTTTTAAGAATAATCCTCTAACCTAGTGAACATAAAAACACCAATTTATGCCTTAGTAAAACATTACTAGTCAATCCTATAACCTAATGAACATAAAAACACCAACTTATGCTTTAGTAAAACATTATTACTCAATGGGACAACAATTGTATAATACATAAATCCTTAACAATATCTATATACATTAAACATATGCATATAGGGTGAGACTCCTCTACAAAGCGTGTTTTTTCTACAAAGTGTAGGAAGTATTTTGTGCCATTTGATCTGTTTGATCAATGGTTAAGATTAGTTAAGTGGCATTTTTGTAATATTTGTGTTTTAGTTATTAGCTCATCTAGTGTGTTGTAAGGAATGCAAGCTTTCATAATGATTATTTACACATAATCTAAGTTGTTTATATTGATGTGTTATACTTGAGATCGAAGCTGTTTTATACTGGTGTTTTATACGGAATATAAGTTGTTTATACTAGTGTGTTATACTGACGATCAAAGTTTTTTATACTAGTGTGTTATACGGAATCTAAGTTGTTTATAGCAGTGTGTTATACTAGCGATCGAAGCTGTTTATACTGGTGTGTTATACGGAATCTAAGCTGTTTATACTGGTGTATTATATGGAATGTAAGCTGTTTATAGTAGTGCGTTATACGGAATGTAAGTTATTTATATTGGTGTATTATACAAAATCTAAACTAAGTTGTTTACACTCGTAACTGATAAAGCACAACGTGAAAAAACTAATAACTGCTAAAACACAACGTCAAGAATTTGTTCATTCACATGTCATGTTAATTTGTTCTGTATACGTTCTTTATATTATAAGTGTTATGGGTGAAATTCTGAGCCCATATCCTGAGAAATATCTTGGGTTATATCTTGGTTATATGACATCTGTTCACATCCGGGATGCTGATTCAGGATATTGGTAACATCCTGAATGGTATCCTCAGGATCACTAACGGATTATGTGCAGGTACGCGGGTTAGAAGCTAGCAACGTTCACAAGGACTCATTCCGTGGAAGACTCGGTCCAAGTCGTTCAAATAAAGACGTTGAAGCAGCATTACTCGGTCTACAACGTCTACAATGGAATATTCGGAGCATCCCATATTTATAGGAATTTTTCGTTTGTAATTCGTTACTATAAATAGGTGGGCATACCAGATCGAATAGGACATCACATTAACACTCACTACACTCTTACACTTGTTCTCTAGCAATTTTCACTTTCGCACAAAAGCATTGTAACACTTAGCGATCTGGTCAATATCCTGCACTGTATCCTGAAGTTTAAAGCAATAAGAAGAACAAGGCAGCTGTGATTGTCAGCTCCCGAGGTTTTATGCCAGCGATCTAGATTGATCAAGGGCTTTCCTCGTATATCTCGTGTCACCCCCTTTACTTTTTGCTCATTTTTTGATCGTAGATACAGCTCAATATCCTGAGCCGTATCCTGAATACTGTTTTTCCAAACAACTTAACCAGCATATTTTCAATACACTCTTTAGCACACTACCTCACTTAACTAATTTGATCACTTAATTGCTTTGGTAATTTTTGACCAAAACAATTTGGTGCCCACCGTGGGGCAAGTGGTGCTCTCTTTACTAAAAATCTTTGTGAAATCATTAATCAGTTTTCTGTTTTCAAAACTTTTTGCCACATTGTGTACAATGGCCTCAAGATCAAACATGAGCTCCTCCACTGCGTCTGCTACAACTTCTGCTACTACTGGTCCGGTGCTTCCACCACCTCCTCCAAGGATGCAATCTTCTTCACAGCCTCAGGATATTATCCCCACTCGGAGTATTCAGGGACCTGCTCCCATTTTAGCTTCTAATGATGAAATTCTAACCTTATTTGGAAGTGTGCAGGAACAAATGAGGCAGCAACAGGAAACAAACCAAATACTGTTGAGGGAAATACAACTCCTGAAGTCTAGCTCGAGCAGATCTGCTGAGGATATCATCACTCCACTACAACCCAGAACTTTGAACTTCAGTTCGGCTGTGTACACTGAGGATAATAGGGGGAATATTGTGCCCAGCCTTCCTCAGAATCATACTCCTGAAATACCCTCCTCGGTCAGGATGTCGACCATGAGGAGTTCAGGATAAGCTTCAGGATATGGGCAGAATCCTCTTACGGGTAACATGTCAAATAATAATAATACTCATGCTGCTAACAATAGTAGATCTTTGCAGGATACAGGTGTAACATCAGTATTTACTAGGGAGCTTCAGAAGTTGAAGGACATGATATCCAGTGTACCTGGAGTGGTCCAGCCAATCCCGGAAGTGTCCCAAGACAGCCACATGATATCTCGCTTTGCATATCCTATTTGTGATGCTGAGATTCCAAAGAGATTTCAAACCCCCAACATGAAGCTTTATGATGGAACTACGGATCCTGAAGAGCATATTGCCCAGTATAGGGAAAGAATGGAGATTAACCCTATCCCTCCAGATCTCAAGGAAGCATGCTTGTGCAAGGGTTTTGGTTCTACCTTAACAGGATCAGCCTTGAAATGGCTCCTAAATGTTCCTCCTCATTTGATTACATCATTTGCTCACCTAGTCAATTTATTTAATAGTCAGTTTTCTTGTAGTAGAAGCTTTGAAAAACTAACAAGTGACCTCTACAGGATAACACAGGGGCCTCAAGAATCCCTAAGGGATTATGTGAACAAATTCAGCCGGGAATCCTTAGACATTCCGCATCTTGATGTTGCAACAGCTGTGCAAGCTTTCAAGATGGGGCTGCAAAAAGATTCTCAATTTTACCAAGACCTTGTAATGAACCCATGCAGGAATTTGGATGAAGCTCGAAACAGGGCCCTAAGATATATTCGATTGGAGGATGACAGAAAGATGCAAGAGAGGATGAACTCATCCAACACCTATGAGTCGATTAACAGGAAGTCAGAATCCTCATTTAAGCCATATCGCTCTAAGCCATATGGTAGAAATGAAAACAAGAAAGTGAATGGTATCGAAGACGAGGATCCTGAAGAATATCCTGAATTATCTGAATATTGCTTTTCTGTTAACATTCCTAAATTGATGTATGCCATGCAGGGTTTAGGAGACAAGGCTAGGTGGCCTCGAAAGAATCAACAAAAAGCCGATTGGAAAGATAAGTCAAAATGGTGTGCCTTCCACGAAGATTTTGGATATGTAACTGAGGATTGCATTGCTCTAAGGAAAGAAATAAGCTATCTTCTAAGTAAGGGATATCTGAAAGACCTCTTAGGAAGAAAGAAGAATAAGGGTCAGGATACTGAGAAGGATCCTGAGCGAGCAGCGTCACCTCCCGCAGATGCCAAGATAATCAACTTTATATCGGGAGGATCCGACATTTGTGGGACTTCGTATTCAGGATGACTACCCTCACAACTGACAAAGTGATCACATTTGATGCTGATGACAGGGACACTGTCCAAGATCCTCGTCATGATGCTCTGGTAATAACATTATATGTGGCTAACCATTTTGTACGCAGGATATTGGTTGATAATGGCAGCTCCGTCAACATAATCCAACTAGAGACTCTGAAGAGAATGAATGTATCTCTGATGGATATCACTTCGAAGTCCAACGTGCTTGTTGGGTTCAGTGGAGAGGCTAGGAACACAGCGGGAGAGATAAAGTTACCAGTATATGTTGAAGGAGTCAACTCGATACAACGTTTCTGGGTGATGGATTCTCTATCCTGCTACAACAT
The DNA here is from genome assembly GCA_030545235.1 of Helianthus tuberosus. Classification (NCBI taxonomy): domain Eukaryota; kingdom Viridiplantae; phylum Streptophyta; class Magnoliopsida; order Asterales; family Asteraceae; genus Helianthus; species Helianthus tuberosus. Next base: position 80,992,332 of record CM060395.1, read on the forward strand.
CATATTGGGAAGACCATGGATTCACGATATGAAGGTTGTGCCATCAACATATCACCAATGCATCAAGATCCCTACCCCTTGGGGAGTTGTCAAGGTTGATAGTGATCAGCAAGAGGCGAAAGAATGCTACTCATCCTCGATGAAATCCTCAACTAAGCCTAGCACAACATAGCAATTAAAGACCCGGGCCCAGGATATCGTGGAGGATTCGGAGCAGGATGTGAAGAAAATTATCCTGGATCAGGATAATCCTGATATCTCGGTGCTCATAGGAACCAATATCCCTCTGGATAGTGAAGAGCAGTTAACTAACTTTTTGAAATGCAGGATGTCAACGTTTGCATGGAAGCATGAGGATATGACAGGTATATCCAAAGACATTATCACTCACAAGCTTGGAATTGACAGATCATTCAAGTCTGTTCAGCAAAAAAGAAGGAAATTTGCTCCTGAGCGGAATACGATTATCCAAGAGGAAGTTGAAAGATTGTTGAAGTCCAGGATGATCAGAGAAGTCAAGTTTCCAAGATGGCTAGCAAACGTAGTCGTGGTACAGAAGAAAAATGGGAAATGGAGAGTCTGTGCAGACTATACAGACTTGAACAAGGCTTGTCCTAAAGACCCATTTCCTCTTCCTCACATTGATGCAATGGTGGATGCTACTGCCGGGCATGAAATGTTGACCTTCATGGATGCATCCTCAGAATTTCAGCAGATTCAAATGGAGCGTTCTGACCAGGAGGATACTGCCTTCATGACACCAACAGGTATTTATTGTTATACAGCTATGCCTTTTGGTTTGAAAAATGCAGGTGCAACATACCAGAGATTGGTAAACATGATGTTCAAAGACAAGCTGGGGGACACCATGGAGGTATACATTGACGATATGGTGGTAAAATCAAGGAAAGCTCAGGATCACCTCCAGGATATTAAAGGAGCATTAGATATCCTAGATCAATATAACATGAAGCTAAATCCTACTAAGTGTCATTTCAGAGTGGGGGCAGGAAAATTTCTAGGATATATGGTGACCAAAAGAGGAATAGAGGCGAGCCCGGAGCAGATTAAAGCCATCTTGGATATTAAATCACCCTCAAATATGAAGGATGTCCAACGATTAACAGGGCGAGTGGCAGCATTAAACAGATTTATTTCAAGATCCTCAGAGAAATGCAAGGAGTTTTATGATATCCTGAAGAAGAACAAGAAATTCGAATGGGGTGAGAAGCATGAAGCAGCCTGGCAGGATTTGAAGCAATATCTTTCAACTGCACCTCTACTGATGAAGCCTGAGAATGCTGAACCACTATCCCTATGCCTCGCAGTATCAGGGAATGCTGTAAGTGCCGTCCTTATAAAGGATCATGAAGGTCAGCAATATCCTGTTTATTATGTTAGTAAAAGTTTGTTAAATGCTGAAACTAGGTATTCTCATTTAGAAAAATTGATACTAGCATTAGTTATGGCATCAACGAAGCTTAGACATTACTTTGAGACACATAGGATTCATGTTAAAACAAATTATCCTGTTAAAAATGTGCTTAGGAAACCAGAGATATCAGGAAGGATGGCCAAGTGGTCAGTAAAGTTGAGTGCTTATGATTTAGTATATGAACCTAGAAATGCCATAAAGTCTCAGGCTTTAGCTGACTTTGTGGCTGATTTCAGTAGTGACATTCAGGATGAGGTAGACTTAGAAGTCCAACAGTTAGGAGAATCCTCAGGATCCTGGACGTTATATACTGATGGTACATCTAATGTAAGAGGAGTAGGATTGGGAATACTACTAAAATCGCCACAGGGGGACATATTACCTCAGGCTATTAGGTGTGAATTCCCTGCTACTAATAATGAAGCAGAGTATGAGGCTTTAATTGCAGGATTAGAGTTGGCTAAGAATATGAGTATCAAGAATTTGCAAGTATATGTTGACTCCTTGTTAATTACTAACCATTTTAATGGATCCTATGCAGTTAAGGGTGAGAAATTAATCGAATACCTCGATATTCTCAAAAAATTAGCAGGATATTTCGATTTTTTTACACTTGAACAGGTACCAAGGGAGGATAATGCTGAAGCAGATGCCTTAGCAAATCTGGGATCATCGATCAGGATACCAAAAGGGTCTCAAATACCAATATTACATATCTTGTATCCCGCAACGAATCCTCAGGATAAAGAAGTAGCCGGTATTCAGGATCCTGGAGCAGAGTATCCTGAAAAGGATCCTAAATCCTGGATGACTCCAATCATGAGATATCTCAAGGAAGGACACATCCCCGGAGATGAAAATCCTAAGGCATTTAGGATGAAGGTATCACGATTCACTATTATAAATAATGCTTTATACAAGAAATCTCTTGCAGGACCGTATTTGAGGTGCTTGGAGGATCCTGAAGCCAAAGAAGTACTTCAGGATATACATGAAGGGGATTGTGGTAACCATACTGGGGGCAGATCATTGTTCTCGAAAGTATTAAGGACAAGATATTATTGGCCAACGATGAGGAAAGATGCTGCAGAATATGCTCGAAGGTGTGATGCATGTCAAAGGCATAGTAACATACTACATCAACCAGCTGAACCACTATATCTTGTAGCTTCCCCTTGGCCATTCATGAAATGGGGGATGGATATAGTGGGGAAGTTACCAAAAGATCCGGGAGGAAAAGTCTTTATGCTAGCAATGACGGATTATTTCTCTAAGTGGGTTGAAGCTGAAGCATTTGTTCAAGTTAGAGACCAAGAAGTAGTATCTTTCATAAAGAGGAATATCCTGACCAGGTTTGGGGTACCAGCTGAAATCATTTGTGATAATGGGTCCTAGTTTATAAGCAAGCGGACTACTGACTTTTGCAAGAGTTGGGGAATCAAAACGATCACGTCTACTCTGGTACATCCTCAAGCGAATGGACAAGCTGAATCCTCGAACAAGATAATTGTCAATAACTTGAAGAAGAGACTTGGAGCCAAAAAAGGAAGATGGGCAGAAGAATTACCCTTTGTTTTGTGGGCTGATAGGACAACGTTAAAGAATGCAACCGGCCAAACCCCATTTTCCTTGGTATTTGGAGCAGAAGCTGTGATTCCAACGGAAATAGCGATACCTACTGCAAGATCTATCCTTCAGGATCCTGAACAGAATCCTGAAGCCTTATGTCGAGATTTGGATACTATAGATGAAAAAAGAGATGCAGCAAGGCTAAGGATGTCAGCATATCAACAAAGAATATCCAGAGCATATAACAAGAATATAAGGACTAGGAGATTTCGAGTTGGTGATTGGGTGCTAAGAAAGGCTTTTCAAAACACCACTAATCCTGCCGATGGCAAGCTAGCTCCAAAATGGGAAGGACCATATGAAGTTGAGTCAGAAGCAGGGAAAGGAGCATATAGACTCAAGAATATGGAAGGGGATATGCTACCGAGATCCTGGAATGCAATCCACTTAAAGCTCTATTTCAAGTAAGAATAGAATTTAATTTCTATCTCAAAAGGGTATGTATTCTATCTCTTTTAAATATATTTGTTTATTATCTTGAACCCAATACTGACTTAAGCATCGGAGGGGTGTTAGCCAAGCTAACACCCACCTTAGTTTACAGTTGTTTTGCAGCATATGTTTCAGGATATAGCTCCAGGATATGCACTCAAGATAAATCGAAAGGTTAGAGGATTGGCCCCCTCTCTCACGTTTAAGGGATCCTGATCCCTTCAAAGGTTTAAAGGTATTCATCTTTCTTTCGAATTGGGTTTAAACACCTCGCCTGGAGCGCAAGTTATCTAGGCATAGTTCAAGGTAGCGGGACCAGTTCATGTAAAAGTGGTTGACAATTTCGTTACTGTTGGCTATATCCTGGATCCTGAAGGTATATGAGGATTGATCACCCTCTCTCACGAAAGGGTATTTTCATACTCTCTAAGGTTTAAAGGTTTTCACCTTTCTAAGTGTTATGGGTGGAATTTCGAGCTGATATCCTGAAGGCATATCCTGATATTATATGCTTGATGCTGCGGCCAGGATACTGAACCAGGATATTGGTAACATCCTCTGGGGTATCCTGGTTGCAGCTAACGATTTTCTTTGGTTGCAAGGTACCAACGTTAAAGGAGTTGATCTACCTGAAGATTCGCTCAAGGTGGTTGAAAAATGGACGTTGATGGTGGAAGAATGGGTCTTGTAACGGTCAGAATAGAAGAAAGGCATATTCCACGGGTATATCGGATGTTGGTCAATGCTATTGACGTTGTAACGGTCATATGAGCTGAAGACCCGGTTTTATGGTTAATATGCACGTGGAAAACAAGTTAAAAGAGTCCCCCAACGTTCAGAATGGAATATTCCAAAGTATCCCGGAATAATAGGATAGTTTGTTAGTTTTTGTTACTATAAATAGGGGCGATCGGATCATAGGTAGAAACAAATTTTCCACTCACTTTCATTCGCACACTTTACTCTCTAGCTACTAGCAATCACTACACACAAACACTTGTACTCAAATTACATTGTAACACCTAGTCGATCGGCATCATATCCTGCACTGTATCCTGATATTTGAAGCAATAGAAGAACAAGGCAGCTGCGATTGTCAGCTCCCGAGGTTTTATGCCGGCGATCTAGATTGATCAAGGGCTTTCCTCGTACATCACGTGTCAACCTTTACATTTTCGCTCATTGATTGATTGTAGATACAGCTTGATATCCTGAGCCGTATCCTGAAACTGTTTTCATAACTAATTTGGTTAACACATTTTTCACACATAATTTTAGCACACTACCTCACTTAACTAATTTGATCACTAAATTGCTTCAGTAATTTTTGACCAAAACAATTTGGCGCCCACCGTGGGGCAAGTGGTGCTACCTTTACTAAAAATCTTTGTGAAATCGTTAATCGGTTTTCTATTTTCAAAACTTTTTGCCGCATTGTTTACAATGGCCTCAAGATCAAACATGAGCCCCTCCACTATGTCTGCTGCAACCTCCGCTACTACCGGTTCGGTGCTTCCACCACCTCCTCCAAGGATGTCATTTTCTTCACAACCTCAAGATGTTATCCCTACTCGGAGTGTTCAGGGATCTGCTCCCGTTTTAGCCTCTAATGATGAAATTCTAACTTTATTTGGAAGTGTGCAGGAACAAATGAGGCAGCAGCAGGAAACTAACCAAATGCTGTTAAGAGAAATACAACTCTTAAAAGCTAGCTCGAGTAGACCTGCTGAAGAAACTGTCACTCCTATACAGCCCAGGGCTTTGAACTTCAATTCCGCAGTTTACACTGAGGATAACAGGGGGAATATCGTCCCAAGCCATTCTCAGAATCGTACCCCTGAGATACCCTCTTCGGTCAAGATGTCCACTGTGAGGAGTTCAGGATATGCTTCAGGATATGGCCAAAATCTTCAGACCGGTAATGTGTCAAATAATAATGTTCTTGCTACTAACAACAATGGCTCTTTGCAGGATGCAGGTATGACGTCAACATTTACAAGGGAGCTCCAGAAATTGAAGGATATGATATCAAGTGTGCCTGGGATAGTGCAGCCTATACCGGAAGTATCCCGGGATAGTCACAACATATCCCGCTTTGCTCACCCCATTTATGTTGCAGAAATCCCAAAGAGATTCCAGACTCCTAACATGAAGCTGTATGATGGGACGGCGGATCCTGAGGAGCATATTGCCCAGTATAGGGAGAGGATGGAAATTAACCCTATCCCGCCGGATCTTAAAGAAGCATGCTTGTGCAAGGGATTCGGCTCCACTTTAACAGGATCAGCCTTGAAATGGCTTCTAAATGTTCCACCTCATTCAATTACATCATTTATTCATTTAGTTAATTTGTTTAACAGTCAGTTTTCTTGCAGTAGAAGCTTTGAAAAACTAACAAGTGACCTCTACAGGATAACACAGGGACCTCAAGAATCCCTAAGGGATTATGTGAACAAATTCAGCAGGGAATCCTTGGATATCCCGCACCTTGATGTTGCTACAGCAGTCCAAGCATTCAAGATGGGACTACAAAGGGATTCCCAGTTTTATCAGGATCTTGTGATGAATCCTTGTAGGAACTTGGACGAAGCTCGAAACAGGGCTTTGCGATATATCAGGCTTGAAGATGATAAGAAAATGCAAGAGAGGATGAATGCATCCTCAACATATGAGTCAACAAACAGGAAAATAGAATCTTCACATAAACCATACCGCTCTAGGCCGTATGATAAAAATGAAAATAAAAGAGTGAACGTTGTCCAAGACGAGGATCCTGAGGAGTATCCTGAGTTGTCAGAATATTGTTTTTCTGTTAATATACCTGAACTAATGTATGCTATGCAGGGTTTGGGAGACAAAGCCAGGTGGCCTCAAAAGAACCAACAGAAAGCTGATTGGAAGGATAAATCCAAGTGGTGTGCCTTCCATGAGGATTTTGGACATGTTACGGAAGATTGCATAGCCCTAAGGAAGGAAATAAGCTATCTGCTAAACAAAAGATATCTGAAAGATCTTCTAGGAAGAAAGAAGAATAAGGGTCAGGATACTGAGAAGGATCCTGAACGAGCAGCATCACCTCCTGCAGATGCCAAGATAATCAACTTTATTTCAGGAGGATCCGACATTTGTGGAACTTCATACTCTGCTGCAAAAAGACATGCGAAAGAGGCTAAGGCAGAAAGGGGAGATAAGACAACCAGGATGTCAACCCTCACGACTGATAAAATGATCACATTCGATAGGGATGATAGGGATACTGTCTAGGATCCTCATCATGATGCTTTGGTAATAACTTTATATGTTGCTAATCACTTTGTACGCAGGATACTGGTGGACAATGGCAGCTCCGTCAACATAATTCAGCTGGAAACGTTGAAGAGGATGAATGTATCCCCGATGGATATTACTTCGAAGTCCACTGTGCTTGTTGGTTTCAGTGGAGAAGCCAGGAATACCGGAGGGGAGATAAAGTTGCCCGTGTATGTTGAAGGGGTCAACTCAATACAACGCTTCTTTGTCATGGACTCCTTATCCTACTACAATATCATATTGGGTAGGCCATGGATCCATGATATGAAAGCTATGCCATCAACCTATCATCAGTGTATCAAGATCCCTACTCCTTGGGGGGTTGTCAAGGTGGAAAGTGATCAACAGGAGGCAAAGGAATGTTACTCATCCTCGATGAAATCCTCAACCAAGCCTAATGCAGCATAGCAATTAAAGATGCGGGCCCAGGATATCGTGGAGGCTTCAGAGCAGGATGTAAAGAAAATTATCCTGGATCAGGATAATCCAGATATCTCGGTGCTCGTAGGAGCTAATATCCCTCAGGATATTGAAAATCTGTTAACTAACATTTTGAAATGCGAGATGTCAGCATTCGCATGGAAGCATGAGGATATGACAGGTATTTCTATGGATATTATAACTCACAAGCATGGAATTGACAGGTCTTTCAAGCCTATCCAGCAAAAGAGAAGGAAGTTTTCTCCAGAACGAAACGTAATTATTCAAGAAGAGGTTGAAAGACTATTGAAGTCCAAGATGATCAGGGAAGTCAAATTTCCCAAGTGGCTAGCAAATGTGGTCGTGGTTCAAAAGAAGAATGGGAAATGGAGAGTTTGTGTAGATTACACAGACTTGAACAAAGCATGTCCTAAAGACCCATTCCCTCTGCCTCATATAGACTCGATGGTGGATGCCACTGCTAGTCATGAGATGTTAACCTTCATGGATGCATCCTCAGGATTCCAGCAGATCCAAATGGAACCTTCAGACCAGGTGGATACTACTTTCATGACACCAACAGGTATTTACTGTTATACTGCTATGCCTTTTGGTTTGAAAAATGCAGGTGCAACGTACCAGAGATTGGTGAACATGATGTTTAAAGAAAAACTGGGGGACACCATGGAGGTGTACATTGACGATATGGTAGTCAAATCCAAGAAGACTGAGGATTATCTCCAGGATATTAAAGGAGCATTTGATATCCTGGACCAGTATAATATGAAACTAAATCCTGCCAAGTGCCATTTTGGAGTGGGGGCAGGAAAGTTTTTAGGATACATGGTGACTAAATGGGGTATAGAGGCAAGCCCGGAGCAGATTAAAGCTATCTTGGACATCAAGTCACCTTCAAATATGAAAGATGTACAAAGATTAACAGGACGAGTAGCGGCTTTGATCAGGTTTATATCAAGATCCTCGAAAAAATGCAAGGAATTCTACGATATCCTGAAGAAGAATAAGAAATTCGAATGGGGAGAGAAGCATGAAGCAGCCTTATAGGAATTAAAGCAATATCTTTCAACCGCACCTCTGATGATGAAGCCCGAGGATGGTGAACCATTATCCCTGTATCTTGCAGTATCAGGGAATGCAGTAAGTGCTGTTTTGGTTAGGAATCACGAAGGTCAGCAGTATCTTGTTTATTATGTTAGTAAAAGTTTATTACATGCTGAAACCAGGTATTCCCACGTAGAGAAAATGATATTAGCCCTAGTTATGGCGTCAACAAAACTTAGACATTATTTTGAAACACATAGGATTCATGTTAAAACAAATTATCCTGTCAAAAATGTGCTTAGGAAACCAGAGATGTCAGGCAGAATGGCCAAGTGGTCAGTAAAGTTAAGTGCTTATGATTTAGTACATGAACCTAGAAATGCCATAAAGTCTCAGGCTTTAGCTGACTTTGTGGCTGATTCCAGTAGTGACATTCAGGATGAGGTAGACCTAGAAGTTCAACAGTTAGGAGAATCCTCAGGATCCTGGACATTATATATTGATGGTGCATCTAATGTAAGAGGAGTAGTGTTTTGGTCAAAAAATCAGATGAGGATATTGCAACCAAACTCTCGGTTACGGGGTATGATGCTTGAAATGTAGAACAATGATGAGGATCACTTTAATGTAAAATTGCACAAACAACACAAGGGTTTATACGGGGAAAAAGCCCTTGATCAAGAGTTGATCTCCGGCACAAAAAACCCCGGGTGATGGAAACTACCGATCACCAAGCTCAAATAAATGAATAAATGTTTACAACTTCGGATAGTAACGAGCTAGGTACAAGGATCACTATCGTGAAATGTGTAAATGTGAGTGAAAACGAATGAATGTTCGTCGAGAGCTTCAAGTGTGCGAGTATATGAGTGTATGTAGCTGTAAAAAATGACTAAGTGTTTCTCTACTAGCTCGTTACCCCTTTTAAAATAGAAATTTAACTACCAAACTAACTATCCGACTTTTGTGCCAAGCCCCCACGTTCTCCATAACGTCCATTTTTAGCTAAGCACGTGCAGAATAGTTTGGGAATATTCTCCATGATCCTTAAAGTGATCGTCAGTACGAGGATCCTTAAAGTGATCCATGACCCTGATCCTGAAGCTCTTCTGAGGATCACCACCTGTCACAGAAGTAAGGATCACTAGTTAGGATAACGAATAAGGATCACTAATTGTTAGAAAATCCTCCCCTAACAATTGCCCCCAAAATATAAGGAGTTAAATTGTAAATATGTGAGTTATATTTTACTGATCTTATCCGCAACAAACTAACGGATATATAGCCGTTAAAATAGAACTAGCCGTTGCGATCATGACGTCACGGAAGTGACAATCCTGCAGAATCATAATTATAAATAGAGATATAGATAGGATCATTATGCATTCAAATTCGAAAGAAACTCCCTTTAAATTCTCAGTCGACGATCAACCAGGTATTTCTTTCTCCTCTTTCTTCCTCTCTTACTCTGTTTTTCTTTCTTTATCTCCGTCACTTCGAAAATGTTGCTCCGAAGTTCACCGGCCAAGGATCACCCAAAGAACAGTCCTCCGAAAAGCCAGGGGATCATTGAAGACTCTATTAAAGAACGCTGCTGCTTCAATGATGCTCAGATAGATAGGATCCGCCACTGCTTTCCGGCGAACACCGAATTTAGGCCTTTTGACCCCAATGCCCTGAGCGATCATATCTCCGATAAGTGGGTTGCTTTCCCCGTCACTCCTTTCACCATAGGCTATACATATCCTTTTCCAGCCTTCACCCAATCTTTCTTTTCCCTAACCGGCATCTCTTATATCCAAGCCATGCCGATGATTTGGAGGGTTTTGTACACCCTTGAAAGGATCATCGATCAGGAGGGAATAGATCTAGGAATGGCAGAGCTAGGAGAACTGTATGATCTTACCACCTTTGGCTCTCACCGTTATTTATTCAAACGTAAACCCGGTGAGGAACACCCGATCTTCAAAGCCACCAAGAATGATGCTAATTGGAAACGGCGCTTCTTTTTTATCAAGAGAGATTCCATCCAGGATGGAAAGGATCTTCCTAAAAAATGGGCTACCCATGGTAGGATGGAGGATCCTGAGAAGGATCACCAGGAACTTTCTTTTGATGTAAGGATAACTTATATTTTTTCTTTCTTTTTATGCAGCTATCACCGTCTCACACCTCAAACTGTCCCCTGCTGCTAAGGAAAGGCTCCTCGCTTTCAAGAAACTTGATCCTGAGACAAGAACTTTCAAGACAACAACCCAAGATTCACAGGAGGTATCCTCAGGCTCTGTCACAATGTCAAGTAAGTATCCTTGTTTAAAATTTAAATAAATAGTGAAATATGAACTAAGAAAAGATACTTATCTTGTTTTGATTGTGTAGGTGCTGGAAAATCTGCCAAGCCTGTTTCCCAGTTCAACACGGCTGACCTTGATGTCGTACGATCCAGGAAGAAAAGATCCACTACCAGTCCTAGCATCTCCATTCCAAAGGCACCCACCAAAGGAAAGGGTGTCAAGAAGAGGAAAACTTCTGATGCCGAGGATCTTCAAGGCCTACCACTGATTCGCCACCAGTTCCTTGAATACTTTAATGATGTAAGGATCCTTAATTCTACCTAGGTATCCTACTCGTATGAGGATCACTTGATCTTGAACTGCTTTATCCTTTTCTTTGCAGAAATTTGCTGAGATTGAGGATTACGTGGGGAATGTTGAGGAGCAGGACAAGAAAATTGCTGACCTCCAACAGGTTGCCGTGCTCAAGGACCTTGCACTTGCTGATCTTCGGAAGGAACTCCAAGATGAGAAGACTAAGACAACTAAACTTCTGATCGACCTTGACTATGAGAAGCATGACCTCATTGAAAATGCTAAGGTCTCTGCCGCCATCACGATGTATCAGACAAAATTGAAGATGGCCCAGGAAGCTCAAGATCCTAGTTTTGACAAAAACAGCTGGGATGTTGAGGGTTGGAAGGCAAGGTTGGCTGATCTTGAGGATGATGAGGAGGAGGCTACTGAGGTCTTGGCGATTGAAGCAAGTGGCAGTGGGAAGGATCTGATGAAGGATACCGCAGCTGGATGGGATGATGATGCAGCGAAGGCATAGGCTGCATAAATGGGCGATGAAGGACATTTCTAGACGTAGCCGGAGCCCATTTTTTAAGTTTGATAGTTTATTTTGGTGATGGTGTTTTTTGTTGAACAATGATGGGTTGTACTTAAACATCAGTTTTTAGGATTAAGGGTCATGTATGATCCTTTGGACAATAGGCAGGATTGCAATTGGTGGAGGGATCCTCTGTTTGGGGGATGAAGCCATTGTGATCCTGCCGCCTTTATATTCCTGCACTATCTTTGAACTTATTATCATGGACACCCTTTACCTACCCCAGCGGACGAGCCACGTTTTGCTGGTAGAAGCTCGGGTAGGTAATTTTGACAACCTTTTAAGGGTTAGTCTTTTGTTTATAAATAAAAACTTAACCTTTTATCGCTTATCTCGTGTTGTTATCCTTTTTAATATCTTACTTTCCAACTGTTGTAATGTTCATTCTGTTTATACCTATAAAGCCTTGAAAAATTAGAAAAGATATCCAGAAAGTTTAGGATATGATCAAGGATCACATATCCCATAACCGATAAGTTCTAAAAAGTTATATGGTTTAAGAATCACAAGTTCAGTTGTCAAGTATAAGGGTTATTCAAATAAATAATGAATAGAATTAAAAATAGTTAAGGATCATACCTGAGGATCCAAGTTAGGATCCTAACCTTAATAAGGATAACTATAAGATAAACCTTAGAATAAAGTAAGGATCAAGGATCCCTAGTTGCCTATCTTCAAGAACCTGAAATAGAGCATCACTTGGGACTAAGCCAATATAAGATAAGAATTAGCAACTGGGGACAAGCCCAAGGATAACTGGGGACAAGCCCAAGGATCGTATGTAAACTGGAGTATGGCCCTAACTGGCGACTATCCAAACTTAGTGGCATGAAAATGCCAAAACCTTAGCTAACATGAAAACGTTAGAAACCTTAGCTAACGTGAAAACGTTAGAAACCTTAGGAACGGATGTATGGTACGTCTACCATTATACGTAGGATCCTAAGCATAGCCAGTACAATGGAATTATCAGCCCCTAAAACGAGTACTGGTCCCAATGCCTTGAACTATACCAGGATCATCGTGCGCTACAGGCGGAACTGGGGTCAAGCCCGAATAACTGGGGTTAAACCCAAAGGACGGATTACTTCTGCGGATAACCAACGTTATGCTAAGGATACCTAAACTTTCAAAACTTGAATTCACGTGAGAGATGGATAAAGGATACATGATCCTTATCCTTATATGAGAAAATAATGAAATGAAATAGTTCAAGTTTAGGATATTACCTAAGTAAGGATCACCGATACTTTGAGGATCCTTTTCACATGAAATATTTCTTCAAATGGACAGCATTCCAAGCTCTTGGCAGCAAATCACCTTCCATGGTTAGCAATCTATATGCCCCCTTTCCTGCTTCAGCTTCAATCAAATAGGGGCCTTCCCATTTTGGAGCCAATTTTCCATCAGCAGGATTGGTGGTATTCTGAAATGCTTTCCTTAATACCATATCTCCAACTTGAAACCTCCTGATCCTGACATTTTTGTTGTAAGCACCAGCCATTCTTTGCTGATAACTGGCCATCCTTATCCTAGCCATATCCCTGATTTCTTCAATAGTATCCAGGTCTTGAACCAAGTTCTCATCATTCTCCTCAGGATCACGGGTACTTGTTCTTGCAGTTGGAACCACCATTTCTGTTGGGATCACTGATTCTGCCCCAAATACCAAAGAGAATGGTGTTTGACCAGTAGCATTTTTAGGGGTCGTCCTATCAGCCCAAAGCACATAGGGTAGTTCTTCTGCCCATTTCAGAAATTGGAGGATAATCCTCATCATCCTCTTCTTGATCAATAGAATGCACGTTCTGGTTATCAGATCTGTTGTAGGATCTGAACTTGTTGTTCCTGAATGAGGATCCTTGCTTATCCTGCTTTGAGGATCCTGCTAACCTCTCCTGGATCCTCTTGTCATCCTCTAGCCGGATGTACCTAAGGGCCCGGGTTCTTACCTCATCTAGGTTCCTGCATGGTGTCATAACAAGATCATCATAAAATAACGAATCCCTAAGCAATCCCATTTTGAAGGCCTCAACAGCCGTGGCTATATCTAAGTTAGGAATGTCTAAGGATTCTTTACTGAATTTGGTAATGTAATCCCTTAATGATTCATTATGACCCTGGGTTATCCTATACAGATCACTAGTTAAACGCTCAAATTTTCTACTACAAGAAAACTGATTATTAAATAGATTAACTAGGTTAGCAAACGAGGTAATAGAGTAAGGGGGAAGACTTAGCAGCCATTTGAGAGCTGATCCAGTAAGAGTAGACCCGAATCCCTTGCACAGGCATGCTTCCTTTAACCTTTCTGGGATCGGATTGATTTCCATCCTCTCCCTGTATTGTGCTATGTGTTCTTCAGGATCTGTCGAACCATCATACAGCTTCATTGTAGGCACATGGAACCTCTTGGGTATCTCAGCATCACAGATTGGTGGTGCAAAACGAGATATCTTGATATCATATCCTTTAGCTTTTGCAATTCTCTGGCCATGGCATGATTGATACCTGGATCCTGCATAAGACCATGGTTAGTAGTATGAGAATTATTAAAAGTGTTACCTCCCATTGGATTCAAGTTAGGAAGAATGGATGTTAATCCATATTGTTGAGGCTCTGGAATGATCGAGGGACCAGTAGAGGCATTGGAATAAAATCTCCCTGATGGACATCTGAACTTCCTGTTTGCAAACTCCTCAAGGATCCTGGCATCTGGAAGGATCCCTGAAACTGGGACGATCCTGGAACAAAGGAGGATCCTTGAACCTGGGATGATCCTGGAACGAAGGAGGATCCTTGAACCTGGGATGATCCTGGAACGAAGGAGGATCCTTGAACCTGGGATGATCCTGGATCGAAGGAGGATCCTTGAACCTGGGATGATCCGGGAACGAAGGAGGATCCTTGAACCTGGGATGATCCTGGAACAAAGGAGGATCCTTGAACCTGGGATGATCCTGGAACGAAGGAGGATCCTTGAAACTTCTGCATTCCTGAATATCCTCCTGAACCCGTGAGGGATCCCATATGCTGAGGATAGGATCCCGCTGGCTGGAAATATGAACCTGATGCCTGGGTCATTGTTGTTGTTCCGTAGTGCACTCCTTTTGGTCCACCCACATATTGAATGTCTGGAACCACTGATGGCTGAGAAGTAATCACCGGAGTATCAAAATTCAAAGATCTGGGCATCAGTGGGGAACGATCCTCTGCCGTTTTCTTCTGTTTCTTAATTTCGTCAATCTCCCGGAGGATCCTTTCGTTGGTCTTATCCTTCTCTTGTGCATGATTCCTCATCTGCAAAATCAAGGCATAGAGATCATTAGTAGTAGGATTAGTTGAAACAGAAGAAGTAGGTGGTTTTGAGAAAATGGGATTTGGTTTCTTCGCGGCATTCTCAGTATTCTTCTGGGATCCAGAAGGTGGTGAAGGCAAAGGAGGGACGCCTTGTGAAGAAGTGAATGAGGGCATCAAGTTTGAAGCATTCTTCGCTGAGGAAGCCATTTGCTTGGTTGTAGTGAACCGAAATAAGCACAGAAATGCGTATTTTTCTAAGGACGATGCACCAATTGCCCCACGGTGGGCGCCAAACTGTTTTGGTCAAAAAATCAGATGAGGATATTGCAACCAAACTCTCGGTTACGGGGTATGATGCTTGAAATGTAGAACAATGATGAGGATCACTTTAATGTAAAATTGCACAAACAACACAAGGGTTTATACGGGGAAAAAGCCCTTGATCAAGAGTTGATCTCCGGCATAAAAAACCCCGGGTGATGGAAACTACCGATCACCAAGCTCAAATAAATGAATAAATGTTTACAACTTCGGATAGTAACGAGCTAGGTACAAGGATCACTATCGTGAAATGTGTAAATGTGAGTGAAAACGAATGAATGTTCGTCGAGAGCTTCAGGTGTGCGAGTATATGAGTGTATGTAGCTGTAAAAAATGACTAAGTGATTCTCTACTAGCTCGTTACCCCTTTTAAAATAGAAATTTAACTACCAAACTAACTATCCGACTTTTGTGCCAAGCCCCCACGTTCTCCATAACGTCCATTTTTAGCTAAGCACGTGCAGAATAGTTTGGGAATATTCTCCAGGAATGTCGCCAAGACTTGGTCAAGCTAGATATACCTGCGAGATAGTACAAAACATAAGTAAACAATCGTCAGTACGAGGATCCTTAAAGTGATCCATGATCCTGACCCTGAAGCTCTTCTGAGGATCACCACCTGTCACAGAAGTAAGGATCACTAGTTAGCATAACGAATAAGGATCACTAATTGTTAGAAAATCCTCCCCTAACAAGTAGGATTGGGAATACTACTAAAATCGCCACAGGGGGACATATTACCCCAGGCTATTAGGTGTGAATTTCCTGCTACTAATAATGAGGCAGAATATGAGGCTTTAATTGCAGGATTAGAGTTGGCTAAGAATATGAATATCAAGAATTTGCACGTATATGTTGACTCCTTGTTAATTACTAACCATTTTAATGGATCCTATGCAGTCAAGGGTGAGAAATTAATCGAATACCTCGATATTCTCAAAAAATTAGAAGGATATTTCGATGTTTTTACACTTGAACAGGTACCAAGGGAGGATAATGCTGAAGCAGATGCCTTAGCAAATCTGGGATCATCGATCAGGATACTAGAAGGGACCCAAATACCGATATTACATATCTTGTATCCTGCAACGAATCCTCAGGGTAAAGAAGTAGCGAGTATTCAGGATCCTGGACCAGAATATACGGAAAATGATCCTAGATCCTGGACGGCTCCAATTATAAAATATCCCAAGGAAGGAGATATCCCTGGAGATGAAAATCCTAAGGCATTTAGGATGAAGGTATCACGATTCACTCTCATAAATAATATGTTATACAAGAAATCTCTTGCAGGACCGTATTTGAGATGCTTGGAGGATCCTGAAGCCAAAGAAGTACTTCAGGATATACATGAAGGGGATTGTGGTAACCATACCGGGGGCAGGTCATTACTCTCAAAAGTATTAAGGACATGATATTATTGGCCGACAATGAGGAGAGATGCCACAGAATATGTTCGAAGATGTGATGCATGTCAAAGACATAGTAACCTACTGCATCAGCCTGCTGAACCATTATATCCTATTGTTTCCCCTTGGCCATTTATGAAGTGGGGTATGGATATAGTGGGAAAGCTTCCAAAGGCTCCAGGAGGGAAGGTTTTTATGTTGGCAATGACAGATTATTTCTCCAAATGGGTTGAAGCCGAGGCATTTGTCCAAGTCAGGGATCAAGAAGTAGTATCCTTCATAAAGAGAAATATCATGACCAGATTCGGAGTACCAGCCGAGATAATCTGTGACAATGGTTCTCAGTTTATAAGCAAGAGAACTACTGACTTTTGCAAGAATTGGGGAATCAAAATGATAACATCTACTCCGGTACATCCTCAAGCGAATGGACAAGCAGAATCCTCAAACAAGATAATTGTCAATAACTTAAAGAAGAGACTTGGAGCCAAAAAAGGAAGATGGGCAGAAGAATTACCCTTTGTTTTATGGGCTGATAGGACAACGGTAAAGAATGCAACAGGCCAAACCCCGTTTTCCTTGGTATTTGGAGCAGAAGCAATGATTCCAACGGAAATGGCGATACCTACTGCGAGATCTATCCTACGGGATCCTGAACAGAATCCTGAAGCCTTATGTCAGGATTTGGATACTATAGATGAAAAAAGGGATGCAGCAAGGCTAAGGATGGCAGCATATCAACAAAGAATATCCAGAGCATACAACAAGAATATAAGGACTAGGAGATTTCGAGTTGGTGATTGGGTGCTAAGAAAGGCTTTTCAGAATACCACTAATCCTGCCGATGGCAAGCTAGCTCCAAAATGGGAAGGACCATATGAAGTTGAGTCAGAAGCAGGGAAAGGAGCATATAGACTCAAGAATATGGAAGGGGATATGTTACCAAGATCCTGGAATGCAATACACTTAAAGCTCTATTTCAAGTAAGAATAGAATGAAATTTCTATCTCAAGATGGTATGGATTCTATCTCTTTTAAATATGTTTGATTTGATTTGTTCTTTGAAACCCAATACTAACTTAAGCATCGGAGGGGTGTTAGCCAAGCTAACACCCACCTTAGTTTAAGGATGTTTTGCAGTATATGCTCCAAGATATAGCTCCAGGATGCTCACTCAGGATACTTCGGAAGATTAGAGGATTGGCCCCCTCTCTCACGTATAAGGGATCCCGATCCCGTCACAGGTTTAAAGGTATTCACCTTTCTTCCGAATTGGGTTTAAACACCCCGTCTGGAGCGCAAGTTATCCAGGGATAGTTCAAGGTGGCGGGACCAGTTCATGTAAAAGTGGTTGACAATTTCGTTACTGTTGGCTATACCCTGGATCCTAAAGGTATATGAGGATTGATCACCCTCTCTCGCGAAAGGGTATTTTCATACTCTCTAAGGTTTAGAGGTTTTTACCTTTCTAAGTCTTGGAGTTTATACACTCCCGCCTGTAGCGCACGAAAATTCGGGATTTTCCCCAGAATACTTATGGGTTTATCCCCAGTACATTAAGGATTTATCTCTAGTATATTTTAGGGTTTATCCCCTGTAATATAAGAATTATTCAAACGGTTGCAGCTGATGTCCAAAAAATTTCTAAGTATTCGAAGACATTATGCACAGGGGACATTCCTACTGAGGCAATTGTGTAAAGCTCAAAGGATCAAGCTCGGACCTAGTACACTAAGTGTCTCAGACTGGGGACATCTTCGTTGGAAAAGTTGCAAAAGGATTGAAGTTTGAGAATAGGGTTATACTCTATTCCTGGTATGATCTTTCCTTTGTAAACGTTATTTAAATCATTTGAGTTTTTGAAACTATGTTTGACAAAAGCTTAAGCATCCTGATTAGGATATATTCTCGGGATATATTTTCAAAATATGTTTCAGGATATTTGATTGGAATATTTGAGACATGATACTTGGATTAAAAACTGAAACTGTGATCTAGTCAAACAAGTGTTCTCAAAACCAACTTTGTAAAATAAAGATAAGCTGTCCTCTTTCTCTGAAAACTTTATCTGAATTGCTTGAGTTATAAAAACCCTATTTGACGGAAGTCTTAATAGGATATTTGAGAGTATACTGATCAAGATATTTTCATAAAAAGTAATAATTGCACTAAGTTTGGAACATTGGAATTCAGACTAAGCAATGCATAACAAATAACAACATGTAAGGTTAAAAGGTTAGTTTATTATTAATTGTATTCTTGGTTTCATCTCAAAAAGAGACCCATCCACCAAGAACACAATTAAGTTTTTAAAGCATATTTACATAAACAGTTGAAGGCTTTGTCCTAAAAACACGAGATCCCTCCACCTCCAACTGTTAAATTGTTCTAAAGCTTGCAGGAAATTAAATTTGTTCTAAGTACAGGACGACCAGATGATTCAGACCCTACAAAGCAAAATACAGGTATCGTTAAAGATAAACTAACCAGGATACAGGTTCAGTATATGTGTACGGGATACAGGATTTGGATATTTACCTTATTAAGGAAGGAGGTCATGGGCTCGATGGATTCCATGAAGCCAAGGTCATTATAAGAGAAACCTTCGGTAGCAACAGTGGAGGGCTTAGAGCAGGTGGCAACAGATGATTCTTTTTTTACCAGGACAGGCTTGGAGTAACTGTCAAGCTCCTCAAGATCGAAGACAACAGGGACCTTAGCAGAGTCTACAGAAAAGGGAGTAGTTTCAATCTTATCATATTATGTGCTGATTAACCAAACATATGCAGGAATGTTCAAAATAGATATGCTTACCAGACGTGCCAGAAGACTACCTAGTTATGAGAAAGTATAACCTTGGAAGTTGCGCGAAGTCACATCAACATCTACATCCCATTACGTGCATCGAGCAACACAACGAAAAATATACCCGTTTGGATTTCAGGATCCTAACAGATATATTTTTGGGGACAAATGTTATGGGTGGAATTTCGAGCTTATATCCTGAAGGCATATCCTGATATTATATGCTTGATGCTGCGGCCAGGATACTGAACCAGGATATTGGTAACATCCTCTGGGGTATCCTGGTTGCAGCTAACGATTTTCTTTGGTTGTAAGGTACCAACGTTAAAGGACTTGATCTACCTGAAGATTCGCTCAAGGTGGTTGAAAAATGGACGTTGATGGTGGAAGAATGGGTCTTGTAACGGTCAGAATAGAAGAAAGGCATATTCCGCGGGAATATCGGATGTTGGTCAATGCTATTGACGTTGTAACGGTCATATGAGCTGAAGACCCGGTTTTATGGTTAATATGCACGTGGAAAACAAGTTAAAATAGTCCCCCAACGTTCAGAATGGAATATTCCAAAGTATCCCGGAATAATAGGATAGTTTGTTAGTTAGTTTTTGTTACTATAAATAGGGGCGATCGGATCATAGGTAGAAACAACTTTTCCACTCACCTTCATTCGCACACTTTACTCTCTAGCTACTAGCAATCACTACACACAAACACTTGTACTCAAATTACATTGTAACACCTAGTCGATCGGCATCATATCCTGCACTGTATCCTGATATTTGAAGCAATAGAAGAACAAGGCAGCTGCGATTGTCAGCTCCCGAGGTTTTATGCCGGCGATCTAGATTGATCAAGGGATTTCCTCGTACATCACGTGTCAACCTTTACATTTTCGCTCATTGTTTGATTGTAGATACAGCTTGATATCCTGAGCCGTATCCTGAAACTGTTTTCATAACTAATTTGGTTAACACATTTTTCACACATAATTTTAGCACACTACCTCACTTAACTAATTTGATCACTAAATTGCTTCGGTAATTTTTGACCAAAACACTAAGATTTGGAGTTTATACACTCTCGCCTGTAGCGCATGAAACTAAGGGTTTATCCCCAGGATATTAGGGTTTATCCCCAGGATATTAAGGGTTTATCCCCAGGATATCAGGGTTTATCCCCAGGATATTAAGGGTTTATCCCCAGTATGCTAAGGATTCATTCCAGGATATCAGGGTTTATCCCCAGGATATTAAGGGTTTATCCCTAGTATGCTAAGGATTCATTTCAGGATATCAAGGGTTTTGCCTCGGGGTGTTCGGAATTTATTCAAGCCAAAGTGTGAATACATTTGCATTTCTGTGTCGTACACAGGGGACATACATTACACTATTCAAAGGATGGATCCAAGTTTGTAAGTATGCACTGGGGACACTCCTAAGGTGGAAGATTGGAATTGACTCTCTAAGAGTCTTTGGTATGATCTTTCCTTTTTTCAAATGACTTAAGTTTTCTAAGTTATATGACAATATCCCGACCAGGATATCTTTTAGGATACTTGTCAGGATATTTTCAGAATGTGTTCCCATAATATTCCCAAGAATGTTCAAACAAAACAGTTTTCATAAGTAAAAATTATGCACTAATAACAACAATGGTAAGGCCAAAAGAAAAGTTATATTATTAACATAGCAAAAGTTTGTGCTTTTGGTTTCATCTCAAACCGAGATCCATCTACCAAAAGCACAATTAGTCTTTAAACACATTTACCCAACAGTTGAAGGTTTCATCTCAAACCGAGACCCATCCACCTCCAACTGTTGTATTGTTCAAAAATCATGCAGGAAATGTAAATTGTTCAGGTGAAGAAAAGTAAAGTGCATAAAAAGTAAATTGTTTTGGGGATTACAAACCAACATTCAAATTTAAAAAGGTGGGCTCCGGCCTTGGCACGTATATCCATCATTGCCCACCTGAATGCCCTCACACAGCGGCATCTTCTCCAACCTTCTCTGCCTTCTCAGCTTCAGCATCCTGAGCAGCATCCTCACCAGCATCCTCTCCAGCATCCTTCTTATCTCCAGCCATGTCTACCACCTCTGCTGACTTAGAGGATTCTCCGGCTTCGGCAGGAAGTGGCACAGCTTTGCCTCCAAGCTCCTTCAGCTTGGCCACCCAGGATTCAACCGGCCAGGATGGGCATACAAGGCCTGTCTCCTTGGCCTCATAGGCCATCTTGATGCGAGCTTGTAGCAGGGAGACGATAGCAGAGGCTTTGATTCCTTCCCGGAAAGAAACCATGGCCTGTTCGTGATCCATTTGGAAAGTGGCAAGTTTGAGCTCAGCATCTTGGGTGACCTTCTTCAGTATACCCTCGTAGTGCCGGGTCTTTACATCAGCAATGGCACCTTGGTCAGCAACGGTGCTTTCGAGCTATTTGATCCTGGCTTCATGGAGTACAACAGTACCACAGGCATTGTTGTACAGGTGGAGCAAATGCTGGAGGCCCTGCACATCAGTTCAGGTATGAGTTAGAATATATTAACCAGGATATCCTATCAGGATATATGTGCAGGATATGTAGCAGGATATTACCTTGTTGAGGAAGGATGTCATTGGCTCTAAGGAGTCAGAAAAGCTGAGTTCATCGTAGGAGAACCCTTCTGGACCTGGAGCACTGACTTAAGGACCTTTCCTCTTTTTTGCTGTGGAAGCACGAATCCTCGGATAAGCCTTAGGAGCAGGGAGCGGCTTGGAGCTGGTGGATGCAGGGGTTTCTTTCTTGACCATGACTGGGGTAGGATAGCTGTCAAGTTCGTCAAGGTCTAGGTAGACTGGAACCTTGCTAGAGTCTGCATACAGGGAGTAAAATTTCTCCTAAGTATATCAAATAAAGACATGTGTGTACAGGATATTTTGCAGGATCCTTACCAGACATGTTTGCACTAGAAAGAGGACTTGGAGATGGTGGAGACGGGTTGAAACTTCTTTCAGCCTCTGGGAGGAGTCTGATAGCGTTAATCCTTTCTTTGAATCAACAAGGGGAGGTGCAATCTTCCTGAAATCAGCTGCGTGCACAACAGAAAAAAGAAAGTTAATCAGTTCAGGATATGGAACAGCATAAGAGGCAGGGTCATCCTTAAACCCTAAATCCTACCATTTTTCAACCATTTCACCGGATATTCCGTTCCACCAGCGATTGAGTCTCTTTTTACAAAGAAGAACTTAGATTGCCAATTATCCTCGTTCCTGGTGGAACGAAGTATCAGCGGGTCGCCGGAGGTGGAATAAAACAAAAATCTACATGATCCGTGGCATCTAAGCCGGTAAGCTAGGGGGAGATCATGAACAAAAAGATCAGGGATGTGGTTTTTCTTAATCTGGTCAAGAACGGACAGAACACGCCAAAGCATCGGCATTGTTTGACTGAAAGAGATTTTTGTAATCTTGAATAATTCGGTGATGAAGTCTGGAAAGGGGAACCGTAACCCTAAGGTGAAGGGAAAGGCACTAAAGCACAACCACTCATTGGAGACCATATCCGACCGGATTTCCCGGTCGAACGGCCGGAATACCGTTCCTTTCGGAAAGATACCGGAGGATTTCAGAGCCGACAAGTGGGCACTATCAAAAGAGCATATCTCTTTCTCTGGTTCTTGGAGAAGATTCTGCTGGATAAATGTGGGAGCCGAATCACCAGAACTGGATCTCGTATGTCTCGGCATTTGATCGCCTGAATTTTTGACCGGAAAAGGAGGATGAAGATGAAGATTAGAGAGAGAATGTTTACCTTTTTCCTTATCGGTAGTGATTAAAAAAGAGATGGGGATGAGAAGATATAGGGTGCAATGAGTAAATATAGGCTGAGTAAGTTGCAAACGGTCACATCATGGGTCTTATCTCTTAATTATCTCGATCTCCGTGAAATTCTGGGGACAACGTTCACAAGGACTCATTCCACGGAAGACTCGGTCCAAGTCGATCTCCGTGAAATTCCTTATCGTTAGTGGCAGGATACTAAACGGTAACATTTTTGGGGACAATTGTTATGGCTGAAATTCTGAGCCCATATCCTGAGAAATATCTTGGGTTATATCTTGGTTATATGATATCTGTTCACATCCGGGATGCTGATTTAGGATATTGGTAACATCCTGAATGGTATCCTCAGGATCACTAACGGATTATGTGCAGGTACGCGGGTTAGAAGCTAGCAACGTTCACAAGGACTCATTCCGCGGAAGACTCGGTCCAAGTCGTTCAAATAAAGACGTTGAAGCCGCATTACTCGGTCTACAACGTCTACAATGGAATATTCGGAGCATCCCATATTTATAGGAATTTTCGTTTGTAATTCGTTACTATAAATTGGTGGGTATACCAGATCGAATAGGACATCACATTAACACTCACTACACTCTTACACTTGTTCTCAAGCAATTTTCACTTTCGCACAAAAGCATTGTAACACTTAGCGATCTGGTCAATATCCTGCACTGTATCCTGAAGTTTAAAGCAATAAGAAGAACAAGGCAGCTGCGATTGTCAGCTCCCGAGGTTTTATGCCGGCGATCTAGATTGATCAAGGGCTTTCCTCGTATATCTCGTGTCACCCCCTTTACTTTTTGCGCATTGTTTGATCGTAGATACAGCTCAATATCCTGAGCCGTATCCTGAATACTGTTTTTCCAAACAACTTAACCAACATATTTTCAATACACTCTTTAGCACACTAACTCACTTAACTAATTTGATCACTTAATTGCTTCGGTAATTTTTGACCAAAACAATAAGTAACTGGCAGTTTTTGAATTCTTGAAAGATATGGTGTCACCTTAAATATCTAATTATTTTGTGTAAGAAATAAATCTTCCATAAATAAGTTAATTATTCAATTACCTTTATGCTCTTTAATATAAAATCTCTAAATGCCACATGTCACCCTTAGAACACTTCCTACACTTTGAAGAAAAAATGGACTTTGTAGCCAACTCTCACCCTCATTTGACAACCACTTTTATTGCAAGAACCATGAGAACAAATGTGAACAAAAAAAAAAAAAAACTAAAAATATCTAAAAAAACACACAATTCTTTTTTATTATTTTTTACATAAAATCGCTATTTTTCGTTACAAAAAAAAATCGTGTAACAATTATCAATGCACATGTGCATATGTATCATTTATTTGACAAATTCCGTAATACATTACTAGTATTAGACAATTGCACTTTCATTTACACTACCATCCGTAACACTACTTTTTACATCAGAAATATATAAAATGCACATGTGCATCTATATGTTTGAACATGATATAACGTGTTTTGGTATAAAAAGTTTGTGATTTTGAATAATAAAGTAGGCTAATATACATGTTTTTGGTTAATTATATCTAGGGGGTTGATGGTTTTGTTATATTTGTCACATTATGATGTAATATGTTGTTTAGTATGGTATGAAGGGTGCTGATGCACATGTGCATAAAGTGAAAAATACTATACATATTGGTAATGGTAGTGTATTATGGATGGTTGGAGGTAATGGTAGTGTATTATGCATAGTAGGAGGTAATGGTAGTGTATTATGGATGTTATGATAGATGAAAAGAAAAGTGTATTTAAGTAGTGTACCAAAAACACGTTATATCATGTTCATACATATAGATGTAAATGTGCATTTCTAATATTGGTAATGTAAAAAGTATTGTATTACGGATGGTAGTGTAAATGAAATTGCAATTGTCTAATACTGGTAATGTATTACGGAATTTGTCAATGAAATGATACATATGCACATGTGCATCCATAATTGTTACTCAAATATTTTTTTGGGTAAATTACACTTTTCGTCCTTTATGTCTGTACCGGATTGCAATGGATAACCTTTAACTTTAATAATTACAGTTACAATCCTTTATTTGCAAAACCCGTTACACTCTACGTCCTTTAGCACTAACCAGATTAAAATTTTCAGTTATGTTAATTCATTTACGGGTATTCTGGTCAATTCATGCTTCTATTTAAATGTTTTATAAATAAAACAAAATAAAATTGCATATACCAATCATCTTCCCCAATTTCCTAACCCTAAAACCCTAACCACCACATCTTGCCACCGCCACCTCATCCTGCCGCCTCCACCTCAAATCTTGTCACCACCATCACTCCGGAATAACCGATGATCACGTTATACCACTAGTTAAGACATGTGACGTTGAAGAAAAACCCTAATTTTCATCTTATATAAACCCACCCCTCCCACAACAATCTGTCACCATCTTCTTCTTCTACACTCAAACACCACCACTACTTGTGTACATCTGTGTGATTTTGTCTTGTTTACATGTTTTACTAATAATTAAAGATCGCAATGACGAGTTGCAAAATTCAAGCTCAACAGACCGGAATGCTGGCTTATCTCTTTACACCGATCTGTTTACGTGTCGATATTCCCGCTGAACTGAGCGATCTTCTCTTTTAATTTTTCAATCTATCGATTTTCTTTATTATTATTAGTCTTTTTTCATCTTAATTAATTAATTTTAATAGTTTATTTTGGTTGATGTTTGTGAGAAATGAAGAGGATTGCAATGAGGATATAAAGCTCCCTCTTCTGAATTAGACTGAAGAAACTGACGTGATGTCGTGGTCACAATCAAATTTAATCCAAATTACAACTAGTAGATAACAGTAAATGGGTATCGAACACAGGGAGTTTGTGGAAAATGTGTTGCTTCTATAGTCTTGCAAATTACTACAATTAACCTAATGTGCAGAAATTAAAGATCAAGAGTTTGGATTGTTTGATTTAAAAACTAAGTTATCAACTAATTGCTAATCAAGATTGGATTTTTAATTCAGATTATGAGAACAATGACCATCTTAGGTTTTAGTTTCTTTTAACACTTGTGCAAAATTCTAACTAGAGAGAGTTACATAGACATAACTCGTGTATAAACATTTGTTGTGATAAAAGGGAACAAAGTACTTGGATTATATTAATGCGAGGTCGTTTCCCGATGATCATTCAATCAATATGCAACCCTAACCCTTCCCGTGATATCTGGATTGTCAACGACACCAAGAACGTACGATTTAGACTAGAATTGAAATACCAATTAACAAGCTACAATCAAATATTCATACACCATGATCACCACAAATTTAGCCGGACATTGTTCAGTTGATCATCACAACATCAAAGTTCAAGTTCATACGAATCAAAAACCAAACTGGAATGTTAGAAATTGTTCCCAAATGATATCCAAAGCTAAAATTCGCCCACAAAGTGCAGAGAAACGTTCCCAATCATGAATGACTTGAAAAGACACATGAAACAGTTTTTAATGAGCAGTTACGTCTTTTTCTCGTCACCTCTACCGTAACTTACGGTAGCTAATGTAAGTTATGGTAGCCTTCAAATCGATACGGTGGATCTCTACTGTGGTATGGTGGAAGAATGGGAATTTCAGGGCTACCGTAATTTACGGTAGCTACCGTAAATTACGGTAGACCCTTGAAATCTTTGTTTTGTTTCTTCTTTCCTTCCATGCTTGACCTGTTCCACTCCAGTCCATCCAAAGTAGCATTTTCTCCATTTTAAGCTCCAAAACGCACCTGAAACATAAGCAACTATAGTCATCTAATTCAAGATAATTACACGATCAAGTGAGGGATAACTCGTCTTTTAACACCACTAAGGGTTGTCCTATGGACCACCCATCACATCCCCACACTTACCCGTTGCTTGTCCCAAGCAACTCATCAAAACCATTTTCAATACAAGCGATCAATATAAATCAAGCAATAACATGTTGTCCTTTTACTAACCCTTTCTTAACACCCAAAATAACACACCCCTCGCTATATCTCTCTTCTCGCCAACAAGTAAGCACTAGCATTTGGAAGCTAGACACACAACAGACAAACGAGTGATTGCACAACTATAGGCTTGTACCTAAATTAGACAAGTGCCAAACATGAATGTAAATCAAAGGGGCTTAAAGGTTGTAACATGGCTAGGCGTACGGTAGGAAATGGAATATATATGTAGTAGCGAAGGACTTAACCCGGTCTTTTATTACACAATAAAATAAACAAACACCAAACTTAAACTTCTATATACAAGACAACTCAACATCACTTTTTTTTCTTTTCTTTTTTCATTGCTTTTTCCATTTTTTTTCTTTTCTTCCTTTTCTTCCTTTTTTTAGACTAAGCAAACATTCAACATAACATCATAACATATCTACACACCACTAAAACAACTACTAACACTATAAGACCGGATCAAGTCGAGTAAATATTTGGGAAAACTAGCTAAGGGTAACAAATGATAGGCTTTAGGCACAAACATGGGCAACTAAATGTCCAAACCCCGCCCCTCTCACTACCAAGCTCATATATATAATTTATGAGGTCCAACCCCCCAAATCCCACACTCGCACACACTATGACAAGGCTACCTAAATGCCCTTATCCTTTCTATATTCATATCCAACTAAGGCCTCGAACCGTATTCAAGCACAAGTTCTAATGCACCCCCACTCGTTGCTACTCTCATCAAAGACAAGTATTATTTGTATACAAGTGTGGCTTCAACTCTCACCAAGAACAATAGGTATTAAGGGTTGCCTGTGCTTCATTCGGGTGTAATCCAAGGTGTTCAAATTCTTCCAACATTTTGCTTGATTTAAAATTTTTTCAAAAACCTCAAAATTTGCCCTCATCCCCACACTTGCGATACATTGACCCCAATGTATGGTTTTTAGAGGGATTGATCGCTAAACCACTCAACATCAACTCAAAGCTTCAAATCTCAAACCACAAATTTCTTTTTGGTATTTTTCATTTTTTATATTTTTCCTTCTTTAAAAACATCACTCCACCACCTCGCACAACCCATAACATAACATCACCAACTAAACACCACCCATCCACCCGACCATAAACATAACAAACAATATTCACAGAAATATACACAAACGGAAAGAACACAACCTGACTAGTAATATGGTGGCTGAGGTAGCCCGAAAATGGAAGACATCATCTCATTCCACTCTCCGAAGGCAAATGCACCGCTACCATTTCCACTTCCGCGTTGTTGTGGAGCTCCATGTTGTTGTTGGTTTTGTCGAGGATCCATCCATTGCGAATGATGGAGCGGCGGTGTCGGATACGAAACACTACCATCTTAAGGTGGTAGAGACGCATAATCCACCGGAGGTGGATCCACAACCATGGGCCGCCCCGCATGCCAATCCGCATGCATTCGCCGAGCTTGATCATCATTATACCGATTGTTCATCTCTAACTCATGGGAGTAAGCATGTGTACGGTTCCACGATTCTTGACGATCGAAGTTGTGCTTTAAGGCTCGCTCCATACTAGCCCCTATCATCGTTTGGTGATCAAAGAAAGTACGCTCCGACCCCGACCATGTGTCAAAAACCGATGCCGGAGGACGTTGGTTTTCAATGATTTCTTGCATAGTACCATCATATTGTCACAACCCCCGCCCCCTTATCTGTCCCGGGAACGGGCGACCGTGAACATTCATTTGTGGTGGTATCAGTTTATTAATTTGGCAGCGAAAATTTCATCAGGACCGTAGTTAGGAAGTATTTTATCAGAGTAAAACCACCTTATTTGATATTAATAATCACATGGGTAAAACCCAAGTTTCTTATTACAATATAGGGTTAAACCCTCTTTTATTGAGTTTAAAACATCGTAATTTAGATAACTTTTATAGCCACAGTTTAACAAGCCGTCCGTGCTCTCGAGCTGGCTTTTTACTACTTGGCTTTCACATTGTGTTACCTGAAACACGTGTTTAAAAAAATTTGTCAGTGGGAAATACTGGTGAGTGAATCCCAGTTTAAACAAGAAACATTTTATCAATTAAAACAATATTGAGAGCGATCACATTGTTTATTTCTACACAATTACTCATTCAGTACTGTCAATCCAGACTTGTGGGTCATATTACACATTGGCTAACTCGTTGTCCAATGGTAACGTACTGTCATCCCCGACTTACTACACACAAGGTAGTAAATACCCCAACATACCGGCAGTAATTGAAGAACTTCAAAGACTCAATCACCGCTTAATCATATTGTAAAACAATTAAGGTTTTGTAAAACATTCTAAAAAGGTTAACAAAAAGAGGATAAACTCACATTGCTATCTTCGACTTCGCGTAAGGGTTTCCTGGGATTAATCTATAATTTACACAAATGTACATAGGTTAGTATCATAACCATTTGAAAATATTAATGATACCCTCCCCGAGACGGTATTCCAACAACTACGTCGGGCAGAACCACGACAGTTGTTACAGAACCCTAAATCAATCGGGCATCGTATCTATTACGAAATTGGGGTTATAATACTTACAAAGGAGCAGAACCTCGCTAATTAGGGGGTATAATACCCGCGTATTATCTCTACTATCAGAAATTGTGATTTGAGAATGAATTGTGAACGAGTTTCGACTGAGACCCGAGGCTTCTATTTATAGTTGCTGATTCTAGGTTTGTCGCGACCCACGTAACATACGGGCTGGGCTTACGCGGCACGTGTCATCACCGGGCTGCGCCAGCATTTGGGACACTCTCGCGGCCCGCGTAAGTGTTAAGGGTAGCTTACGCGGCCCGCCTTAACTTAAAAATCAACGAAATCTGATTTAAACCTCTATACCGCCCGCGTAAGGTTGGGGTGAGGTCTATGCGGCCCGCCTCAAGTTAATATTTCTTGTTTTTAATTATTTTCAATGCTGTATTGTATTTCGGGCTCGGTTTTCACATACGGGGTGTATTTAAAAACATATAGGGGTATTCTAAATATATTAGGGGTGTCAGAATTATTTTGCAGGGTTGATATATCTTGGTACAACTCCTGGATTATTTAATAGAATATACAGTGCACTCATACTTAAATATAGTAACCCAATTCCACTTTATCCCTACGTCACGAGACAGAACCCCAACGAATTTAGGCAGAGCCTTGACATACGTTACGGGGCCCTACGTCAGTCGGACAGGGTATCAGTGATCAAGGGTTAAAACACTTTAAAACAGGGTAGAGCTTTGTAGCTTTATTATAGTGTAAATAATAAAAGAAAATACATATATATGTGAGAGAGACGGCAAGAGATATGGAGAGAGAGAAAATGGTTTTAGCAAATTTTCTTCTGAAGATTGAGTTGCTATATATATTGCCATTATGCTTAGAATTCACGCAACTGTAGCCACCTATCCATGTATCTTACGTATTCATGAAATCATGTTCATAGAAAATTTTCATTTGTTTTCTTTTAATATTATTTTCTTTCTTTCTTGGAAAGCTACGTACAAAAGTAAATATTGTTTTATTAATTTATATTTTATAATTAATTCAGTTGCTTTACTTATTTGGCGTTTATTTCTAAAATATGATGTTTTATAATAAATATGCCATTAGAACGAGAATAATTTTATCTTCATTTTGAACCAAGTTTCATTAAAAATAGAGTAGGTTCAAATATAAAATATTTTTATAATTTAATTATTAAACGGTTCCTACGTTTGCCCAAAATACCTTATATTTTTATTGGTCAACTTACCCATGATCTATTATATATTTTAAATTTATAAATAAAATTTTGGGAATGTTACATTCTCCCCACCTTGTTTTAAATGTCGTTCTCGAGATTCCCTGAAATATGGATGAATATTTTTAGTTAGTTTAGTTTCTAGGTATATTCTAGTCCTTGTTTTAAATTTCACTTTTACTTTGACCAGAACTATTATCTGAGATTCTTATCTTTTCAAGAGTTCTGAATGAAAGTAACATTACTGTTAGCGTATGTTTTTTAGATGTTTCGTGTTTTAGCATAGGTTTCCTAATGCGTCAATATTCGCAAGGGGAATTCTTAAATTTTCGATGACGTCCCAACTTATAGGGTTCCTGTCGTTCATCTTATCACACGGATTACGAGACGGATGATCAAATGAAATAATGTTTGATGTCAAAATTATAGATGTATACGAGAGATTCCTGATAAATAAATCTAAAATTATTATTGACACACTTGTTCGTGATTGATTCCTAATAATCAATATGGTCTTTGGATTTCCTCATAGACATATATATCTATATCATATTTCACATACTGGTAGTATACATACCATTTATAAGGTCAATGTATTTAATAGATTCATATTTCCAAAAATAGGTCAGACATCAGGTCATGGTACTATTTAGGGAATTTCCTAACACATACCCCATCTTATTCGGTCTTTCCGGAGAGGTAACCCCATCTCACCCGGACAAGCTGGAGAGTCTACTGCACCATACCCAGTTTTGCCGGAGAGGTAACCACATCTTACCCGGACAAGCTGGAGAGTCTACCGCACCATGCCCAGTTTTACCGGAGAGGTAATTATCATGATATTTCCCATAAATAGACTTCTCTCAAATCAGGATTTTGAAAGTACGTCATTTATTATGGTTTGCATCAAGAAACAAGGAAATCAATATTCTCATGATAGATCATATTCTAGAACCGAGTAGTACTAATAAACAAGAAATAACAGTGGCCAGTTGTTATCGCTTATTTATCATACTGGCACTGTTCTAGTCATCATCCTCACGGGATACCAATAACCATCACACTTTATCTAAGCAAGTAATTGGCTTATCTCAAAGCTTTATACTAAGGCATTCTTCTTAGGTTCAAGTCTAAATACTGTCTTGGTTGTTACCAGTGAATATCAATATCCCAACTCTTTCATTTAAGCATAGATATTATTATGGTTGTGGTTTTCTTTTGGTTGGAGAATGGAGTTTCAAATATATCATTGTCTCCATTGATACTATAGCTAGGTTCAATGTAATAAGTATGCTTATAGCTAACTTTATTTATGCTTATATATTGTTAGATTCCATCGCAAGGAATATTTTATTGAGACAGATGGCATTTTAAAACATAATAGGTGTCATGATTTATTATTATAATGGCTTCATGTCTTTATAAGAATTGCCAGTGCTATTTTCTCTTATGTTTATCTTTAGAAGATAATTGATTATTATATTGCGTATACCATCAAGAGATTCTATTATGTATATAAATGTGTATAATTATTATTTAAAAACAAACGAAATTTTCAAATCTCTAGTTTAATATTTAAACTTATGTAATACACATATATGTATAATATTAAATTATTTTTTAATATCCTTAATTTATAATAGTACAACTATATAATCGATGGTACCAATTATCGAGCTTATTCCCATTTATTTATCCTTTTATAAAAGTAGTATATTGAAATAAATTTCTGTTAAATTTATTGAATATATTATTTTGGAATCAAAGGATGGATAAATAAAAGTTTAAAGAAATAAATTAATCAAAATATAAACTTTCTGAACTCATAAGAACAATTTTATTTTTAACTAATGGGTTAAACTATACCAGACTCACTGTTTATGTTACCTTAATAATTTCTCCTCAAGTAACCATCTATATATCTATTCCAATTATCACATTCCTACCTTTTCCTTTATAAGAATAAATTATAATATACATTTAAGATTGAGAGGCATTATTTAGAAGAATATGTGCATATGTGACTCATGACATTGTATTTATGAG
This sequence comes from Helianthus tuberosus, assembly GCA_030545235.1. Lineage (NCBI taxonomy): Eukaryota > Viridiplantae > Streptophyta > Magnoliopsida > Asterales > Asteraceae > Helianthus > Helianthus tuberosus. The sequence continues at coordinate 81,025,262 of CM060395.1, forward strand.
TTACCAAGAGATATATATACTATACATAAATTACTTTCTGTAATTCATAACAATATAGCGGATATATATATAAGATTAAATATTAATATATAGTATAAACCTAAAACACATAATATAGTAAGTAATACAAAGTTTGACGTTTAAAAAAATTGATTCTAAATATATTTGAGTAATATACATGTATTGAAATATGTATGTATATCCCATTCAATATTAATAGTAATTTATTTAAAGATATTACAATATTAAGATTGTAATCTGAATTTTAAATAAAGTTATATATAAAAAGTACTAAACACATATTTAAGTCAACTATTCTTATGTGGGGCATCCATTTTTTTCTTTTCTAGTGTGAGAAAAAAAAAAATGAATGTTTAGGAATATTTTAACGTGCCAGGTAAAATAAATAAATAGATACTAAATCATTGATTTAAGTAGGAAAAAATGTTTTCACTGTTATAATATTTTTATTTCTAAAAATTTAATTATCCAATCTCTTTTATATGTATCGATTGTTCAAACCAAAAAAAAATTTATTGCTTCTTTTTTTAAATATAATATTCTAATCGATAGAGAATGAAAATCTGATTATTTATATATGATTATCATGATATATATAATGACCCTTTTTGATCATACCCTCTCTTTATAGTTTTAAATGTAAAATTTACATGTATCCTAATATATATATATATATATATATATATATATATATATATATATATATAGGTAAAGAGTACTGTACAAATGCCCTTATCGTACATTACGTACGCGCCAATCTCAGCCGTCAGATCATCTTCCCGCAATGAAAATCGCATGTTGTTTTTTTTTTGTAATAATTTCGCATGTGATAATTTTGATGAAATAGCAGGTGTTTTTTTGTAACAATTTCGCATGTGGTAATTCAATTTCGCATGTGATAATTTTGATGAAATAGAAGGTTGTTTTTTTGTAACAATTTCGCATGTGATAATTCAATTTCGCATGTGATAATTTTGATGAAATAGCAGGTTGTTTTTTTTGTAACAATTTCGCATGTGGTAATTCAATTTCGCATGTGATAATGTTGGTAACAATTTCGCATGTGGTAATTCAATTTCACATGCGATTTTCAATGCGGGAAGATGATCTGACGGCTGAGATTGTAGCGTACGTAATGTACGATAAGCGCATATGTACGTTAACCGGCCTCTATATATATATACTAGGTTATCACCCGGGATTGCTTCCCGGGTTGGAAAATTTAAATTACATTAATCATAAGTGTATAGATAAAATTAATGCAATAAAGTGGCATATTACATAATTTACTAACAAAGTGGATTGTATTTATGTTTTCTCTGTAAGCCGTGTACAAAAAAATCAAGAAATATGATATAACTGGAGATTAAACTTCTTGTTTAACAGATACAAGACGTCATTCTAGAGGACCAACCAAAGCTTCTTGTGAAGTAAAAACCATCGTATCATACTGACTCAATCATGTCAAATACACTTTTCCCTTTTTCTTGAACTTTACATATAACTAATATACTATACATGACCCATATTGCGAATCGCATCCCTTTTGACCCATTTGATTTGTTCCATCTTTATACAATATTTAAAAGTTTACCCACTTGATCCACTAAAGATAAACATAAACCGGATCACCCATGTTTTTGGTAAAAACGGTTGAAACTGTTACCTATAAAAAATACCAACATGCTTTTTATTTTATATATACTAACGTGTTTTTTGAACGCATATATATATGTATATATTAAAGCATTGTGATTGAATATAGCTTCATAATGAAATATTTTACACATATATATAAAGAAAAAAACCCGTGAGTTTTAATTATGATGTCATGTCCGTGGAAGACATGTCAATAATAAGTTGGTTTTGTATGAAATGGCAATAATGTAAAAGAAATGGATCTTGAGAAAGACCAGCTTGAAGAGTAACATATTGACATATTGACTACTTCCCAGTTAAGCATTTGAAAAAAAAAAGTCAAATGCATAACCATCGGTGGGCATAAAATAGAGAAGAAAAGTCATATTTCACAGATTATGAATAAAAGGAAAGCACAAATAGTACACAACTTGGGGTAGAGATAAACCTCAAGATAGAAAAAAATAGGTGAAGAAAAGGCGAATCCTATTAGAGACAACCTAAAACCAGTCAAATGTTCCATTACAAGAAAACTTAATACCGAAAAATTAACCTATCTAAGCATTTTTCCCAACATGACCAACTAAAATGCTAATGTGAATAAAGTGATTCATGTGAAGGATGCCCCCTTTGAACCAGCGTCAAAATGTTTACCCATCTTGACCCATTTCAAAAATTATACCCATTAGCCTATTATCCAACTGAGCCGACCCACAAATTTTTCCACCATTAGTTAAGGTTACCACACATGTAATACTGAATCCTACCAGCCATAATACGCCTACGCAAACTATATTGGTGATGGAAGAGTAATTTTTTTATCTTATAAATCTTGCGATGCAACAAATGAGGAATAGAGAGAATAACTAAAGTCTTAGTGTCTTACTTTTGAAAGTAACTCTTACGGTATAATTGCTCTAAAATATTCCTAAACCAATTATATACTAACCAGGTTGTAATATGGTTGTGCATTATGTTGTGCATACGTAATCCTCTTTGGATCATTCCAATATGTCATCCAATCTCCAAATTCATCATTGCTTCCATTATGAATTGGTTCAAAATTATCACGTGTTAGAGAATGCAATTCAACATTTATGTTATTGCAGATCTGCTCAACTTCAGACATTTGATTAGCAACCAAAAGGATCTTCTATCACTCGTCTAAACATCCATTGTTGTAATTCTCCTCATTGATCATACACCTGCATTAGTCAAACACAAAAGGAACGGTAAAAAAATACTCAAAGAAAATAATAGCAAACAGGGGGACATAAAAAAATAGTTAGGATGTGAATAGTAAACAACTAATCTACCATGTGCTTCTCTGTATCTTGTTTGGTGTAATTACTACCAGCATGTTGTTGATCAGTTGTTTTCAATACTGGAACAATGAAGTCTAAGTTAGAAACTTAGATATTGATTTTAAAACATGTCTTAACAGTCCACAATACATAAAACAACAAAAACGTAGATATTAATTTTAATGTAACATACACTTTTTACCAGCAGATGATAGATACATATCACCAAGATGATTGACAATCAACAAAAACCCTACTTTCAAACGATTGCGACCGGGTGCCAGCCCTTCACCATTTATGCTTCAAAGGAATAGTGCACCAATCAGTCTAATAAAAAATGATAGATAATAAAAGGAAAGGCTGAAAAGACGTATTCGTAGCAAGTAGTATCCCTCCAAGATTAGCAGTTCCAGCCAACTAAAAAAACAATTAAAACACCATCCATGTATGTAATAACCAAATCCATTACTCGATACATCTCATATGCAAGTTTCGACTTACCGCTTGATCATGACAACATGTTCATTCACCTTTAAAAGCTACATGTAATCCAAGAAAGTTCCAAAACAATGAAAAATTAATATCAGTGGCAAATTGTAACGAAGCCGAACTTCTATGACAGCCAATACATTTAAGCTTGATGTAACCCCTTTTGGGTGTAATTTGTTTTTGGAGCCAAAACCGACTAATGCTGTAACATTCCCAAAATTTTAAGTTATATATATATATATATATATATATATATATATAGGACAAAGATCCGTTAGGAACCACCCCTTATTGCGAGAACCGCGAGAACCAGTGTGAACACAAACAATAATTCCTAAAAAAATCTAAAAAACACCCAATTTTTTTTTTTTTTTTTTTTTACTATTTTTTTTGAAAAAATCGCAATATTTTGTTAATAAAAAAAATAAAAAAAAAATTTCAAAAAAAAAAAAAAAAAATTTCGAGTAACAGTTATCCATGCACATGTGCATATGTATCGTTTCTTTGTCAAATTCCGTAATTCATTACAAATAATAGTCAATTGCACTTTCATTTACACTACCACGTGTAATACACTACTTTTTACGTTAACAATGTTAGAAATGCACATGTGCATTTATATGTATTAACAGGAAATAAGGTGTTTTGGTACACTACTTTCTCTTTCATCTATCATTCCATCCATAATACACAAGCATGCACATGTGCATTTTTTGTCATTTCTTTGACAAATTCCGTAATTCATTACACATATTAGACAATTGCACTTTATTTACACTACCATATGTAATACACTACTTTTTACATTACCAATATTAGAAATGCACATGTGCATTTATATGTATCAACATTAAATAAGGTGTTTTGGTACACCACTTTGAATACACTTTCCTTTTTCATCTATCATACCATCCATAATACACTACCATTACCTCCTACCATCCATAATACAATACCATTACCTCCTACCATCCATAATACAATACCATTAACAATATTTTCACTTTATTACATGTATGTAAACACCATTTATACCATCCAATCAACATATTACATAAAAAATTGACAACTATAACCAAACCATCAACCACTAGATATAACTAACCAAAAAACATGTATATGGGTCTACTTCTCCATTCAAAATCACAAACTTTTTGTACCAAAATACGTTATATCATGGTTATACCTAATTATGCACATGTGCATTTTGAATATTGGTAATGTAAAAAGTAGTGTATTACTAATGGTATTGTAAATTAAAGTGCAATTGTCTATTCCTGATAACGTATTACCGAATTTGTTGAAGTAATGATACATATGCACATGTGCATGGATAACTGTTACTCGAAAAAAAAAGGTTTTTTTTTTTATTTTTTTTTTATTTTTTTTTTTAAATGGTAACGAAATATAGCGATTTTTATTAAAAAATATAAAAAAAATAAAAAAAAATTTTTTGAGTGCTTTTTTGATTTTTTTTAGATTTTATTTTGTGTTCACATTGGTTCTCGCGGTTCTCGCAATAAGGGTGGTTCTCGCATGAACCTTACCCTATATATATATATATATAAACTTATGTTATTAAAATGATGCATTATGGGTAAGTTGACCAAGAAAAATATAAGGTGTTTTGGCAAGTATAGGAACCATTTAATAATTATAAAAATACATTATATTTGAACCTACTTTGTTTTAAATAGAACTTGGTTCAAAATGTAGATAAAAATATTCTCGTTCTAATGGCATATTCGTTATTTTATAAAACGTCATATTTTAGAAGTTAGAAGCGCCAAATGAATGAAGTAGTTAAACTAATTATAATATATAAAATAATAATAATAATAATAATAATAATCATAATCTTTATTCACGTATGGAATAATTAAACCTATATAAAGAAGTAACTTCTTGGTGCATAGGTGAGTTGTAACTTATGCTTTGGATGTTTTCCAAAAAAAAAGTTGATTTTCTACTTTTCACCCAAAGGTTTATATCTTTTACAATTTTAACCCTACATAGTTTGGTTTTATAACTTTAACCCAAAACTTTTCATTATTTGCAATTTAACTTCACAACTTTTTTCACTTATAATTTTCATCTTTCGCAAATTTTCGTTTTACGTATAGTTCTAAATTTTTCGAGTTAATACGACGCAACGTGCATGTGTGGTTCAACGTTTTTACCTCTATTTTTCCACGTTTGAAAGGTTCGTCGCAACACACATATCCTAGGTCGAGTCAGTGTTGGTGATCGATGACGGTTGTGTGGCATTAGTACTATTTGACACCGTTTTACGCCCCGCCGCAACACGGGGTGTGCTTTGAGGGTTTTCGAAAGAAAAAATGGTTATGCATATGGTTGTCGTAACGTTGGCTTTGGGGGTTTTCCAAAAAAACTGATTTTTTACTTTTCACCAAAAAGCATGTCATAAATTACTTTTAACCCAAAACTATTTATTTTTTTACTTTTAACCCAAAAATTTTTATGTTTTACAATCTATCCTCAAACCTTTTTATTTTCAACTTTGGCCTTTTATAGTTTTCATTTTCCGCAAATTTTTCGCTTTATGCTTGGTTCTAAATTTTGTGACTTAACACATTGCAACGTGCGTCTTTGGTTTAACGTTTTTACGTTTCGTTCTAAATTTTGCGAGTTAACACGACGCAACGTGCGTGTGTTGGTGAACGTTTTTACATCGTCTATTTTTCCCCGTTTGACAAGTTTAACATAACGTGCGGGTCATACATCCACTTTGTTATAACTAAAGAATCCCCGCCGCATTGCGGCGGGTCGCAATCCTAGTATATATAAAATGTTATCAAACCTAAACAAATAAGAATTTGAAAATGTGAGTCTACGTATGCATGGACAGTTGAATTCAAATTATGGTATACGTGTGATTTGCATTAATTATTATAACTTGAGCAAGAAGTTGAAATGTAGTATAAATATGAGCACACTACAAACCTTTCATATTTGCTCAGCCTTCGTTCCCTCTCTCTTTCTATGTATATATATTAAATTTTTATTAGTAAAGTTTATCTATAATAATAAAACCCTACCCCATTTTAAGTATTGTAGCCCCTGATCACTGATACCCTATCCAAGTGACGTAGGGCCCCGTAACGTATGTCAAGGCTCTGCCTAAATTCGTTGGGGTTCTGTCTCGTGACGTAGGGATAAAGTGGAATTAGGTTACTTTACTGTGAGTACACTATATATATTTTATTAATAATCCAGGAGTGGTGCCCAAAATATAACAACCCTCCCGAATATTTTTCTGACACCCTAATATATTTTAAAATATCCCAAACTGTTCCAAACTACACCCTATACGCAAATACTGGCCTCAAATATATTAGATAGTATTAAAAATAAATAAAAACTTAATATTTAAGTTGAGGCGGGCCGTGTAGGACCCACCCCAACCTTACGCGGGCGGTATGAAGGTGTAGATCTGATTTCGTTTAATTCCTTAAGTTAAGGCGGGCCGCGTAAGCTACCCTTAACACTTACGTGGGCCGCGAGGGACTAAAAAGGTGGCGCAGCCCGGTGCGGCCACGTGTCTCAACACCCGTCAAGCCTACACATTGACTCAGCCAAGCTACACGTTGACCCGGAGTCAACGCGGGCCGCGTAAGCCCTGCTCTCATGTTACGCGGGCCGCGAGAGAGTCCAGTATCAGCACTATATAAAGGAGGCATCGGCTGTCCATTTCAATTCGTTCACATTTCATTCTCATTCTCAAAATTCTGAATTTGAGTTATTATACTCGGGTATTATACCCCTAATTAGCAAGGTTCTGCTCCGTTGTAAGTATTATAACCCCAGTTTCATAATTAATACGCTGCCCGATTGATTTAGGGTTCCATAATAACTGTCGTGGTTCTGCCCGACGTAGTTATTGGAATACCGTCTCGGGGAGGGTATCATTAAAAATTTCAAAGGGTTATGATACTAACCATTGTACATTTGTATAACATATAGATTATATCCAGGAAACCCTTACGCGAAGTCTAAGATAGCAATGTGAGTTTATCCTCTTTTTGTTAATGTTTTTGGAATAATTTACAAAACCTTAATTGTTTTACAATGTGATTAAGCGGTGATTGAGTCTTTGTAGTCTTCAATTACTGCCGGTATGTTGGGGTTTTGTATACAAAATTTGTACTACCTGCGAGTAGTAAGTCGAGTATGACAGTACGTTACCATTGGACAATGTGTTAGCCAATGTGTAATATGACCCACAAGTCAGGCGATTGATAGTACCAAATGGAGTAATTGTGTAGACATAAACATTGTAATCGTCCTCGATACTGCTTTAATCGATAAAATGTTTCTTGATTAAACTGGGATTCACTCACCAGTATTTCCTGCTGATAAAATGTTTTAAACACGTGTTTCAGGTAACTTAGTGTGAAGCCAATAAAAGCCAGCTGGAGAGCACTGAAGGCTTGGAAAAGTGACAATAAAGTTACCTAAAATAAAATAAATATTTTTATTAAATAAAATAGGATTTATTCCTATGGAAACATGTGTACTACGAATTTGGGTTCTTTCCCATATATAATTGTATTTATAAAATATGGTGGTTTACTCTGATCAAATATTTCCTAACTACGGTCCTGATGAAAATTCCGCTTCCAAATTTGACTAAACAAGCGATACCACCAAAACTGGCTCACGGCCGCTCGTTCCCGGGATTAGGGATCGGGGGTTGTGACAAATGCATACCCTAAAATTCCTAATTTACCATCATAAACTAATCTAGCGAGGAAGTAGGAAACTTGTCTCTTGATCAAACCGTACCTATGACCACCCAATACCACAGTATCAACACCCATCTTTTCCGCAACATCGCAGATCACATCCCTCGGATCACCGATAGCCACTCTCGTCTCCACCTTCACCTACATAAAACAACCCACTTCACCAAACGTCATCTATAAAATTAAATGTTTGCTATTAAAAATCATTATTTTTGGCTAAAACTGTTATTCCATAGCATTAATCATTTAAATCATAGATTGAATGTCCATAGCATTAATCAATTAAATCATAGAGTTAATCGCTGAGAGCATGTCAATTCCATGTTAATCCAGCAAAACTTTGTAGTATTACATAAATGCAGACTATTAATCAAAACTAAGGCATCCACATAACCAACACATCGACTATAAAGCCTTTTTATATCTTCTTTTATAGCAAACAAACCAAAGCAATGTGAATCGCCTAATGTTCATTGTCCATAAATAAGGCAGGGTAGGTGGGTTTCTTAATACAGGTCACTCAAGTTAACAAAGGAAAAGAAGTATCCAAAGTTTAACCAAGATCAGAGTCTTATATCATGTGAGGAAGACATAAAAAGCAAATCCGTTTGAGTAAAGATCAAAGTCTTAAAATCCATCAATATAATGTTAATTCATTTTTAATTACATACACCTTCGCTGCAGCAGCTGCTATAGGTTTCTTTGGTGGGACAACTTTAACCTGCAAATATACAATCGAATAATCATAATCATTGTAAATATCAATGATGCAAATAACTTCAAAAAAATTAAACAAATCAATATGCATCTCATCAGAATCACTTTCTTTAGAGCTACTGTTATTACTTATTAGGACTCTCAACTTTCTTTGCAAGTGGTCCATTTTTTACAACAGCACGTGCTAGTTTTTTTGCAACCTTGGCGTCCTCCTGCACATGATGGCTTAACTGTCAAAAAAACACTAAAAATTATGCTTTATATTTAATCTTGAAACAAATCGATCTTACCTTATCTGAATTGTCGCAGACATCTGAAGATTAACATATTAACCCTAAAATTCAAACAAATATTGCACATCATAATAAAAATATCAGATAGGATTCAGACCCAGATCACAATCATAGACAAATCTATAACCTATTCGTATAAACAGTTGATATAAACACACATATAACTTGCACAGAATCAACAAAAGGAGATTTGGTTACCTTGAATCGTGTAGATTGCAGATGCTTAAACCATAAGGAAGATGAGGGCAATATCTAGGGCTTAGAAAAAAAATCAATCCGATTTCAAGAAAATCAAGAATTAATTTTGATCCAACAATGCTTCATCCCCTTTACGTTCTGGAATACCCCTTCGTCGTTCACAAATCAATAATCAACAGATGTGATGGTGTATAGAAGAAGAAGAAGAATCCACAAATTTGATTGTGTTTGCGATGGTATTTTCCGATTAATGTTGTTGAATAAGGCAATTTAGGAGATTATGGTTATTACATGGTTTATATAGCCGGGTAAAAAAACGGGTTTGGAGCAGCACGCGGGGTCCGTATTTACTCATCCATTTTCCCGCCAAAACCATTCTGAGGTGCAATATCACGCTGACACGTGTCCCATATTTTTTTGTTTATTATATATAATAGATATATATATATATATAGGAATAAGTTAAAATGAGAACCACCTCGAGTTGTAAGAACCCGCGAGAACCACCCCCGCGGGGGGGCGTTGACCACGATTTTTTTTTACAACTAGATGTGTATATTTTAACAACCTACGTAAAGTTTGGGTTTAAACGGCGCGCCCGAGGGGTAGTTTTTTACGCCCAAAGTTTGGTTAAAAAAATAAAAATTAAAAAAATAAAAAAAACCCAAACTTTGGGCGTAAAATATTACCCCCTCGGGCGCGCCGTTTAAACCCAAACTTTACATAGGTTGTTAAAATATACACATCTAGTTGTAAAAAAAAATCGTGGTCAACGCCCCCCCGCGGGGGTGGTTTCTCGCGGGTTCTTACAACTCGAGGTGGTTCTCATTTTAACCTTCCCCTATATATATATATATAGGATAATGCTTAGTAAGAAACCCCATATTCTTAGAAAACTTAGCAAACTATAATTGTGGCCATCATTTAGCCACGTAGCCCTCCCACACTTCTTGTTACTTTTTGCTGGAAGGTTAGAAATGTAATTTGTGTTAGGCAAGATATTATCCCCCATTTGAATTGAGATCAGCATTTAATGCACATCAACTCATTTGTACAATGCACCCACCCCCATATTTCTTTTACAATTTCTCATTTTATATATTCTTCAACAGAACTACATAGTCATCTTCTACCCCCCTCTTCATTTCTCCATTAATATCCATGGAGACAAATCCACCAACCTCACAATCAATGTCGCCGGTCCATAGTTTCCCCAACCGGTTCTTTTGCAGCGACTTCCAAAATGATGAGGAATTTAATGCTCCAGGTTTGTCCATATATATAATTTAACTGTTCACGAAGTCCTGTTTTTTTTTGTCTTTTACAACTTTTTAATCTAATAATCCAAACTATACTGCATGTCCATGTTCACTTGTTCCATTCGAAGCTTCTGTATACACTTATATGCATGTTGATTGTTCTCGGTCATCTGAAGCCCCTGTTAGATCCCCGGATGTTGTGATATCCAACAATTTCATGAACAGCGCGTTTAATGATTAACAGGTTATGGATAATGAAGAAGGTTTGTTTTTTCTATACTTTGGTTTTGTTTTTTTCTTCCCCAGATATGGCATTGTTCAAACATATTCCATAATGTTCACATGTAGCATCCCAAGATTCCCATATGCAGGCCATGACTGTTGCTGTTTCTGGATCATCTCATGGTCCTTCTATGTTTGCTGAATCATCAGGCGGCCAGTTAGACGGTTGATATATTACATGGGAGCCCACTTTATTCTCATATCACAGATTTCTAACCTTTTGTCATGCCATGTATAGCAGATTCCTAACCTTTTTCGTTTTATGATGCAGGGCCATCGAATCCATACTTTGTTTTTGATACCCCTCAGGGAACCCGTTACTGGATTCCTAATATCGCTGATAAGTTCATACCAGTGTGTGGGAAATCTTATCCAACTTTTGCGGATGTTCTTTCGATGTATGAACTTTATGCGTTTGAAGCAGGTTTTTCTGTAAAAAAAGGGCAAACTAAAGTCTGTAATGGAATTCCCACACACAAGTATCTTCGATGCTCAAAATATGGAAAACCACAACCCAAGAGGACCTTTGACACCCTAGATGAATCTTCTGTTAAGCAACGGAGGACCAACTTCACATGGTGTGACTGTAAGGCAAGCATACTAGTCTCAATCTCGAATGATTCATACACAGTTCTGAGTTTCAATGATATTCATAATCATGAACTTGTTGAGAGTTACAACCGTGATCTTAGCAAGATATCACAGAAGCTGTCATTCTCCACGAAACAATTCATTCACAATATGAGTCTAAACCGTATCGGACCAATGAGAGCTTATAGATGTCTTGTAGCTTTAAAAGGAGGGCATCACAATGTCAATGGGACTCCGGTGGATTTTAAAAACTTTAGCCATCAGTTGCGAATTTTTATTGGTGAACGCGACGCACAAGTTTTCCTTGAACGCCTGCGTGAGCATTTTGACAACCTACCCAACTTCTATTTTGATTACACTGTATCAAATGGAAAGTTGTCTTCTGTATTCTGGGCTGATGAGATTTCAAAGCTAAACTACAAAGCTTTTGGCGATGTCCTCGCGTTTGACGCAACTTACAGCACTAACAGGTTAGTCAAACCCCCCCCCCATTAACATGTGTTAGGCCTGATCCCCAAGTATACAACCCTAACCCAAAAAAGTTTTACATATTGTTAACATCAAATCAATTTTTTATTCATAGGTACAAGATGGTTTTTGTCCCATTCACGGGTGTGGATCATCATTTCCAATGTGTTACATTTGGAGCGGGTTTGATATCAACCGAGTCCATTGAATCTTATGTGTGGTTGCTTAAGGCTTTCTTGAAGGCACACGGTACTCAACCAACTCTCGTGCTGAGTGATCAAGACCCATCCATGCTACAAGCTGTTCCTATGGTCTTTACCGAATCACGACACCGTCTATGCATGTGGCATATAATGAAAAAACTACCCTCCAAGGTTAGCTTAATTTGTTAGCCCTTAACATGTGTTATTCAACATAACACAATTTTTATATGTCTTCTCAAACTGTATTTAATCTAACTCGTGTTAGTAACTATTAACTTTTTCAGATCTCTGCCGACGTTCTCGATAACACTGATCTTCGGTCCTGCATTCACCGGTTGGTTTGGAATGTTTATATCAAACCTGAAACGTTTGAGTCCCGCTGGAATGACCTCCTACAAACATTTGGGTTTCAAGACCACAGCTGGTTGAACGACATGTACAACATCAAACATCTCTGGGTACCAGCCTACTTCAGGGAACAGCCCATGTGTTGCTTAATGAAGACCACTTCCCACTGCGAAAGCTCTAACGCTGCCTTCAAGGTCAACTCAACAAGCGCAAACACCCTTGTACAATTTATGATGTGCTTTGAAAATAGGGTAGACAGCCAACGATATCGTCAACGTGTATCGGAGTACAAAACCTCATCCACGATGTTCACTGGCAATACTGATTTAGCGATAGAACAGCACGCGTTCACCATTTACACAAACGCTGTTTTCGCGCAAGTTCAAAAAGAGATAATTAAAGGGAAGTTTTTATGCTACATCACAAACCAAACCGAGTCCAGCAATTCCAGTCTTCTGATAGACGTCACTCATTTGGATAAAAGGAACAACATCACAAACGTCTATCAGGTAACACATGTTAGGAAATTTCATTATTACCCATCCTCTAACACATGTTAAATCTAAAGGGCTTTCTTTTTTGCTGTCTATGTTCAAAACAGGTTACGTATAACACTGTAGACCAATCCGCCAGTTGCTCATGCAGGAATTTCACACGTATCGGATATCTGTGTCGCCATGTCTTTTGCGTCTATCGATTGAAAAATGTTGAAAGGATTCCACCACAATACATAAACGATAGGTGGCGTCGAGATGCCCTCCCCAAACAGGTTTTTTCAATTTCCAGCCGATACGGAGTCAACCCACACGCACCGTCCGTTATGCAGAATGAAATCCTCGACCTCGTTACTGAATGCGTTGATGTGGCCAGAACCGATGAGGATTCGTTGGCAAAATTGGTTAACCAACTTAGGGATTTCAAGATCAATGTGCTTTCCAAGCAACCATTGTCTACAATTCAAAATGAATCAAACGAGTGTCAAATGGAAGAAATAGTTGGACAGCCAATCAACATTCCAGTCGAAGTTGCTAATCCAGAAGTTGCACGCAATAAAGGATGTGGTACTCATACTCGCATTTCTGGGCCCGGTGAGAAGGCAAAGGCAAAACCACCAAAACGCCCAAAGCAGCTTCGTTTATGCAAGCGTTGTGGTCTGTATGTCGACGACCACGACTCACGCAACTGCCTTAAGGTGGCTGCAATGAAAGCAGCAAAGGCAGCTGCTGAACAACAAAGGCAGACCGCCTCTGGCTACTCACCCTCTGATTAAAATCTTTATTGTCGTTTTCTAGTACTATGTCATGGGAGACTCTCTTCATTTTGTCCTTCTTACACACATGTAACAGTCTTTTGACATCATCCTGCTCTTCTCTGTTACGTGTGTAAGAAGGTGGAACTATTTTTGATCCCATTAACCATAATTAGGATTGTAAGAAACTCTACGGCCTTGGCCACTTTTGTGTTTGTAGCCCTACTTCTTTGGGGACCTCTATTTGCTATTAATGGGCTTATCTTAATATTATCTGCATTTGATAATTGTGTTTTTGTGTTTTATTTTTTTACAATGGCATAAAAACAGATGCTTAACACATGTTAGCCCCCATAATGCTTGGTTCTTTTATCTTGAAAGGATCAAAACAATCTGTGTTAACCACACAAAAACAGGTTCTGGGCTGATGAGATTTCAAAGCTAAACTACAAAGCTTTTGGCGATGTCCTCGCGTTTGATGCAACTTACAGCACTAACAGGTTAGTCAAACCCCCCCCCATTAACATGTGTTAGGCCTGATCCCCAAGTATACAACCCTAACCTAAAAAAGTTTTACATATTGTTAACATCAAATCAATTTTTTATTCATAGGTACAAGATGGTTTTTGTGCCATTCACGGGTGTGGATCATCATTTCCAATGTGTTACATTTGATAATTGTGTTTTTGTGTTTTATTTTTTTACAATGGCATAAAAACAGATGCTTAACACATGTTAGCCCCCATAATGCTTGGTTCTTTTAACTTGAAAGGATCAAAACAATCTGTGTTAACCACACAAAAACAGCTTATATATTAAACCACGTCAGGTTATAGAATTAAACTTCACGTCTAGCCAACTTAAACACACATTCTACTAATAGGTTACACCCCCCGCGTCTAAAACACATTGATGGACTAACGAGAAATGACATCAACCGATTGCCAAAAAAAAACATAATAAAATACCAACAAAACGACATTGGTATGTCGTTTTGTTACAACATAGGGTCATCAGGTTAACACATCTTCAACCATTTTCAACATACTACCTACCCATTGTTATCCTCCATCTCTAACAAGATTTTCATCATGGTGTGGGAAATTCCTCATCATGAAAGTACAGAGGAGAAGGGCTGCGCTCACTCTCCCATGGGTCATGGTAACACCAGGACTGGATTGTTTCGGGTGAGTATGGACACAACGGGCAACCACATAATTCATGGTCTGGATCCGTCAGCAACCTAACCAACTCATCTGGTAGCCCCTTCAACTTTTCAGCTTCTGGAACAACGTGTTCCCTACGGCGTGACGTTTCTTGCGACACACCAGCTACATCAGTTACATTTTTGGTTCCGCTTTCTAAAGCATCGTCACCAGATGCTACTCCAGTTTTCCCGTCTTCTCGATTTTTGTGAGATACTTTTCTTTCGTAGCACACCCCGTACTGGCCCTCACATGCTTCCTTCCCCTTTTGCATCCGCTTCTCCATGCCTGGTTGGGTAGCCGTAACCTTACCTTTACACGGGTCCATCACATTACACCACTTTGGAACCGCTAATAGTTTATGGTTAACTGAAGTGGTGAAGTATTACAGAATATGACTTTGGTTCTTCACTACAATACTTATAGAGTTTTTCCCTGGGTACATTTAATATAGGTCTTTGTGACTTGACTTTGATGTGACCATAAGGGGCCAAAAAGCAATGGTTCCTTTCCCAATAAAGTTGTTTTATAGACACCAACCCCTATGTTTGTAGACTTCTGCCACCTACTTTCCTCAATTTCCAATATTCCTACTACATTTTTAGAAAGAGTAGTCCCCTTGGAAGCAACATTTTCTCATTTTCTATAATGTTACACGTACCTTTATATAATTTCAAACAACCTCATTTAAAACATTATCAACAACGTCAATCAACTAGATTAATAATATTCTAACACATCCAACAACACATCAATATTCTTTAGAGTATAGAATTACCTAGAATTACCAAGTTACTAAACATCAGATTGTATATAGATAGTCTATCCCCAAAAAGACATCGTGACCATGCCATACCCAACAAAACACCTACCCCGCAATAAGTTTAAAGCAACATCCCCAAATCCATCAAAGTACATTACATGTTTCCAAAAACAAAGCTGGCGCAATTAATGCACACTGGTGCTACAGTAACTACCATTTCACCCCCCTAACATGTGTTACTCTATTCGGCAATCCTGCTTGATTTTTGGCAGCAGCACATTCACCTCCGAACATAAGATGTGCGCAGCATACCTCTTTCTCAACTTTCGCACCTCCGCCATCTTCCTCGCCCCACTCATGCTGAACCCACAGTTAAAACTTTTGTTTTTCCCCATGTAGCACTCCATGTGCCGCATCAAGAAGACCCCACAATCAGTTGTGTTTGCGGTGGTCGCCCAAGGAACCGGCATACGCTGGATGTTGAAGTACTCTATGTCATCGGCTCGCGGATTCCCAACCTCCCGAAGATATTGCACAAACATATCTTTCTGCATACACATATACAAGCCATGCTCAATAAAAAAGCAGTTCCTCAATATTATCACACTTATTTGTTCAACAATTGTCAGTTTATAAGAAACTTACGATCTTATACGCTGTGTCCTTGTGGAGGTAGTAGACACTATCTTCTATCAACTGACCTTGGCGGGCTTTGTCATTATCAACGACATAAATTCCCTGGTCGCGTAACTCAAACACTAGCAAGTAAAAGTGTTTGTGCTCCAATATCGGGAAGAAAACAATGTCGTGATTTCGAAAGTCATGAACATTTTCACCGCTGTTAACCGCACCTTTTATTCCAAGCCGAAACTTGTGCATCCGCGCCTCGACTCCACCTTCCTCAGTTGTTAGCATCCACGGAAACTTTAACCACAACAGAGAAATTAATAAGCTCAAAAAGTCGCCACACTATAATCTCTATATACATGACACTCACCACAACTTTGGTACCAAAGAATTGCCTACTGTAAGCCTCCCGTGATTTCCGTTTCTCTTGGAAGTTTAGCACCTCCGCCCAACAGTCGATAATACCATCTGAGATCTCATTGCCAACGTTTAAACTCTTGAACATAGCCCGAGACGCTTCTACATGGGTAGGGCTTCTAAACAGCAACTCCCTGGTTTCAGATGTACAAATTATAAATTAAATTGCATACTTTAACACATGTTATTTATTATTTTACTAAATTTTGGTACGGTGACCCCCCTACTTACACAGCCATGTGTATCGGACTATCTACATCAACAACCGACGACGAACCCTGTTCCCTCCTGCGGAAAAAATCAAAATATAACGAATTATCTAGTGTGGAACTTGGTTCATGGTTTACCCTATTATTATAAAACAATAAACCACGTTGCAGTTCTACTTACACGTTTGCCTCCATTGACCGCTTCCTACGAGAATGCCCATTTAAAGAGTGCAATGGGCTTTCATCAATGTATATGTACTCCCACAGATTTGCCTCCTTCTTAGTTATTGCCTGCCCCATGTCAACAGACCTTATATAGTAAGGTGATCTGTTTGGTTCCGCTGCCACTTTTTCTCTGAAAGGGAGCTTCCTTTTTTGGCCCCCTAACTCAGCCAACATACGCACACGGTTTGCAAGCGGAATATTGTCCTCCACCTCATTCATATCACCCCCACAAAATTCCAGACCAGTTAGCCCTTTGTGGATTGCAAGGGCCGGGTCATAGGAGCTAACTGGTTCTACCATTATAACCATACTCAAGTCTGTGGTAGCCTCCATATCGCCTAAAACATATAAAATAAATAACTCACGTTACGCATTAAAGAATACAACACTTTTCACAGTAAATGAATGTATTTCAGCTCACCGGAACGCTCCAGCACTGTTTCTGTCCGAGCAATATCATCCACCTTCCCACTTGTGCACCCTGCACGTTTAATGCAAATAAGTATATTACAGATGACTCCTACTAACCCATCAATACTGAGTTTCTTTAATGCTCTATCGTACCGATTTCCTGTGACACGTCCAATTCACCCCCAATTTGTGTCATTCCAAGACTCCAATTGGGGCCATCTAAATTCCGTTCATCAAAAATCGTATCGCCTTCGCACACTGTGTATATGATTAACACATGTTAACTCACTAAATGATACAGGCAGGGGAGCAGTTAACACATGTTAGAGCATGAAAATCTTTACCGTTCTTTTCCGGCTGACACACCTCCTCAGCCGCTTTCCCTTTACCCTCGACATCTTGGTCCTTATCGAAAGCTGCGCATGTGACAGAGTCTACCACCACGCTACTGCACCCTTGCATATTTACATCAGTTGAATGCATCCCATCATGCTCAATCTTACCTTCTTCAGCTGCATAAAACATTCTTATCACATCTCATGCACAACTTAGTACCAGAAGCTGCCTAAAAAATTACCCTTAAAATCACGGTCACACTCATCAACAGACCCTGTGCCTTTGCCATCCAGAACCACATGTTTGTCCTTATCATTAACAGCACCTTCCACAGATGCAAACACGACGCCACCACTCTCTTCTTTTCTTCCATCAGCTGCAGCCCTAACTTCATTCTCAATCTTACTATCTGTAGTTGCATAAACATTTTTCGAATAAATTAGACATGCCTAAACATGGCTAAACAAATAAAACGGTTTCCGAAGACTGTGTATATGATTAAGACATGTTAACTCACTAAATGATACAGGTAGGGGAGCAGTTAACACATGTTAGAGCATGAAAATCTTTACCGTTCTTTTCCAGCTGACACACCTCCTCAGCCGCTTTCCCTTTACCCTCGACATCTTGGTCCTTATCGAAAGCTGCGCCTGTGACAGAGTCTACCACCGCGCTACTGCACCCTTGCATATTTACATCAGTTGAATGCATCCCATCATGCTCAATCTTACCTTCTTCAGCTGCATAAAACATTCTTATCACATCTCATGCACAACTTAGTACCAGAAGTTGCATAAATATTTACCCTTAAAATCACGGTCACACTCATCAACAGCCCCTTTGCCTTTGCCATCCAGAACCACATGTTCGTCCTTATCATTAACAGCACCATGCACTTCTGCTGCTTTAATACGCAGTATTGCACGCATTAAACCCAGCGACTTATACACTTCTTCAGCATCACTTTTATCCACGCTTCCGGCTCCTTTATTTTCTTCGGCCCCACCAATACTACAGTCACCTCCACTTGAATTACCAGCATCATGAACACTCTTATCACCTTCGACGACTTCATTTGTTTCTTCCACAAATTCACTAAACCCAGTTCTCTCTCTTCCAGTTGCTTCTCAGTCTTGTTGAAGCCTATAACATCACAGAAATATTAAATGGGTTTCAGAAACGTACGCATATTAGAGGGTAATAAATTTTAACGAGCAACAAACTACGCGTCACCGTCAACGTGTACTTCTAAATCTAAATGTATGATGAAACTGGTAACACATGTTACAGTTTACCTGATTCGAGTCCATCATCCGTTTTTTCCCGATCAATCTTTATATTTTTCATTTCAGGAGCATCCTTTAAGTTATTCAGACGGGGAGATCTCCTTACCCGCAACGATATACCACCTTCTTCCAGCGATCCGGTACACTCAGTTCCATCAGCAACTACGCTTGATTCCCCCACACCATCTGCTGCAACCACAATAGAATGTTAAACTATACGATCATTATCACATTAACATGTGTTAGACTAAACATTTCATTCCATAACATATAGTACAGGTACATAAACTCTTTTCGCGCTATAAACGTACTCTTAAAATGGTAATACATGTAACAATTTACCTTTTTCTTTGCCACCATCCGTGTATTGTCCACCAAACTTCATATTTGTCTTTCTTCTTTTTGGGGTCACAACCCCTTCTTCTGTCTCACTAACATGCTTTAACTTCCCGATTCTTGCAGATCTCTTCACCTGACCCGACTTTCCACCATCTTCCATCTTTTCAGCATAGTCTTCTCCACCATCATCTACGATTGATTGGCCCGCAACATCAGCTGCAACCCCAAAAAAATTAGTCAATCAATACAGGTTGCCACACCCGTCAAATGTGTTACAGTGATCACTTTAAGAATGATAACCAACACAACAGGTATCACATTAACACGTGGTTCAGTGTTCATTTCATAAACATTGTCAGCACACCTTCTTGGGCATCAAAGTCTATTGCTGAAGATCCTACTGCTTTCAATCTACTTTTACTGATTTTTTTGTTTCGCCGGATAAGCGACTTCCTGTACAAGCTCGCTATTGGTGACCCATCCGAAAAATCGTAGTCCACGCCATCCCCTACAAAATCGTTTGCACAACGATAAATGGAATCCAAATTATTAAACTAAATAACACAAAGAATAACAGTTACTAACCAGCGTTCTCTCCTTCGTTGATGTGAAACCTTTCATCATTTCTCAAATCTCCCAAGACCGAATTGATCTTGTGTGACGCTAAATCTACCGCGTCATCGTGATCCTCACTTTCACTAACTTTCTTCTCAAACATACTTTCAAACGTTGCCTTCAACGTTTGTACTTCTTCGTCTTCATGGCTCTCCACCAATAGCGATTCTAACATCCCCTCAATTTTGACTTTGTTCTTCTTTGTCATGTTTATTAACTGTCGTACTATCGTCAACCTCTCCTGTTGAAAATAGTTTTTCAACATTTTGATACTAACACTATATACTAATTGTAAAAAACACATGTTAGAGCATATAACCTTACCTCTTTACTTGCCCAGTGTTTCACGTTATAGTTTCTGGGACGTGTTAATCCTTTAAACCGTCCTAGTCCAAACCCACCAGCAAGTATTTCAAGCCTTTCTCTCTCTCGCAATCTTTTCAAGTTCCAAAAAGCTAAAGGACACACCGCACTGTCTACCTCCATCCCCGTGCACTAAATGCTATCAACGTACAACAACTACAAGAAACAACGATCCGTTCAGCCCGGAAATAATCAAGTATTCTAACACATGTTAATTATCTAAAATAATTAAAAGTACACTTACCATCAGAATCGTTAGAGGACCGACGAAGAAACTTTGTGGGTCAAGCTGATTCCAGGTATCTTTGCAAGTTCTCAGCTTTTCTACAACAAGGTCACACCAGTCTATTGTTGCAAAGTCCATTTCGTCATCCAAATACTCTAAGATTTTTTCCCGTAAACAACTTTGTTTATGACAATCAACCAGCACTGCCACAAAACACATTACAAAATCCATCCTGAAATCAAAATTGTCTTCGCCATCGGACTCATCTATCATTTTCACCATCTTTGTTGGAGGCACCATTACACCCGGGTATCTGGCCCTCCAATCCACAATGGCATCAATCAGCATCGGCAGCTTACCAATCGAACTAACTTTTGTCCACCAGTCGGAATCCCTAATAACTTATGTATCACTTTCCTGTTCACCTTGATATCACTGGCAGGCGTACATATTACCATCTTATCGGGATTAAAATTGTCCATAACAAAATAAGCTAACTTAGCCGGCAAACCATCAACGCTGAAAGTTAGCAAACGACCAAAGCCCATTTGCCTGACTGCGTCACGTTGTTGTTCTGTCAATGCCCGTACACATTTATAAAACTGCAGTGGTGCAGATCTTGTCCTTATGCCTGGAAATTCATCCTTTTTTGCTCGCTTACGGCCTTTCTGAACCTTTTCCGGTTTGTTACCAACTACCTTTGGTTTCCCTGCTTTACCTTTCCCATTGTCCTCCGAACCCTTCTTCTTTTTGGTCCTTAACGTCCCACCCTTCGATGTAGCCGTCACTTCTGGCCTACTTACTGAAATAACATTTTATACGAAACCACAACAACCCAAACAATTAGTCTACTTTACAACCACCTATGACAACATGTAACAATTTTTCATTCGTAACATCCAAAAATTTGAAGGGCTTAAAAAATAACTAACCACGGTTTTTTCGCATTACATTGCCAGAATTATCATCGGCGCTGTTTCTTTCCCCTGCTGATTATCACATGTTAATGAATTTTCAAGGTCATGCCCAATTAACACATGTTAATCAAAGCCAACAATATTTAACTAACCACGTTTTCTTTTATTTCCACACCCAGAACTATCCCCGACAATGCTTTTCTTCCCTACAGTTTCAAACATGTTACTCAGATTTAACTGGATAAGCAATTAGCCACTATTGTAACAAAAGGAACTTTCCACACAACCTTCATTTAGCACCGATAGATTCGTAACGAAAACGATTAGCCCAACAAGACATTATACAAATTATAAACAATATTACTGGTTACCCGTTACCTGCTTTCCGTCTTTTCCCATGGCTTGGTGACACACTATCGGTATCATCATACACTGCAAGGCAGCCAACAAAATTCTGTTATGCACAATTTCTTATCCAACACACTATCCATATATAGATCACCTTGAACAATGTTAAGAGACATAAAAATTCTAACCTAACTCCCGTTGGGTCGCACCAAAGTCAGATTGTTGTTTGGAAGGTCCTGTCTTGGTTTCGTCGGATATAATCACAACTCTACGGCTCTCAGACCTTTTTTGCCCTAATCTGTGTTTCGAAGTCCTACATATATAAAAGAAAACAAACTCAGGTGCCATTTTCCGATAAATCGGTAGAACAAAACCACCTTTTACATGACCGATTACAACAAAACTAACCTTTTAATTGAACTCTGAATCTTCCTTAATCGTTTCATCTTCACGGACGACGACAATATTATGAACGACTTCCTCATTGTCCAAGTTGGACACTATCGGCTTCTGTACTAGCGTTCCGGAACAGAGGAGCAATGAGTATAATGTTAAAGAAGAAAAAATTTTGAATTTTGTTTGCTGTTCTTGATTAGACGGCTACTGCATGGCAGTGATTTCTGTTTTCCAATGTCTTTGTTGACTTCCGAAAATGCCCTTCAATGGTACTAAATGGCAGTACTTTTTATTTCTTTTTAATTTTATTCATACCAAAATAATCATAGCCATTGATCAAGTTTGATGTAAGCTATTCAATGGTTCACAATGGGTTTCCATAGTTTCCTTAAAAAGATAGAGTTTCTTATATAACCAAGCCCTATATATATATATATATATATATATATATATATATATATGAATAGGGGAAGATTCATTTGAGAAGAAATTTAGTATGAGAAGAAAAAGAATAAAGAGCATATTAGTAAAATACTATTTCATTTATAACTCATATCATTAATTTTTCTCTCTTTAATTAATTAGTCAACTAATCATTAATTATTCTACATACAATCTATAAAACCTACACATATCAAAATTTTCCTACATATACCCTACACATTATAGAATTTTATCCTACACAGCCGAAATTTATCCTACACACCTCGAAATTTATCCTACACAACTCGTAATTTATCTTACGCAACTAGTAATTTATTCTACACTTTAAATTAAATTGTTTTTTTTTTAATTTGGAAAAAGTATATATTTTGAAAAGGAGTTACAAATTTAATTTAGTTAGTTATTAAAGGTGAAGAATACAAATTACTGATTTATGTAAGTTTACCAATATACCCTTATATTAAAATTAAATGCAAATATTAAATGAAGTAAAATGAAGCATTCTTATTGGTTGAAACTTCTTCTTTTTTCTTCTTACAAAAAAATTCTTCTCATTTGAACCCTCCACTATATGAATATATATATATATATATATATTTATATTATATACACGCATATATTATTTAAATGTATTATAGTGTATATACATTTCAAATAAAATAGAATTGTATTATTTAACTATTATACATTAGCCAGCTGACTTGAATATTTTTTTTTCTTTATAATTTAGGATACACAATCCTATAACTAATATGACTGGTTAATCTTATAATCTTATATTAGCTATCTCCATGCATAAGACCTATTCTGTACATACCTTAATATTAAAGATCTGTAGAAACGCTTTCAACGTTTAGTTAGGCCTTTCTACGTAGTCCAACCAACCCAAATCTCTAAAAATTTCAAATGATTTTATTTAATAATGAATACCCATCACATTCATTTAACCATCTATTTTATCGCTAAGTATTTCAATAGAAACTTTTACAAGTAATCCCAACATCAATTAATTCATAAAACTATGAAAGTATGAAGTCTTATAGCCAACTAGTTATAAACCAGAAAGGATAAAATAGAGTGAGAAATTGGTACCTGGGTTTCAAAACTTGCTTTGGCTAGATCCATTAAAGCAATCTTTAAAAATTTTATTACTTCTTGAAATCCTTTCGGTTAATTTAATAGCTTCGGTTTTATTTATTTAAATATAAATTATTTTGAAACAATATTATTAAAACCACAAAGTTTTAAAGCTTTATACCATATATTTCAATATGTATTTTAAACCAAAGTAAATGATTGGTTTCAAAAGAGAATAATAAACATGACTGCTTTGTTAATAACTAACTTAGTTTGATGTATATTAACAATTGAATGTATTTAAATCCATTTTTATAGGTATACAAATGATTACATTGGTACATTTTATATGTCAGATCTAATGATATATATGACAATATTAAAACATGTATTAAATAATAAATCGTGTAATTATTTTAACTGATCAACTCCTATTTTTAAATAAAATATTTCATGATTCTTTTAACTATTTTAACATATACATATTATGATATTATTTGAGTAGGTGGTATTAATTATTATAGACAAATTTCTAGCAGAAACAGTTGGGCACAATCATAAAATAGATTGATTAAAAATGGTGAACATTGCGACTCATATATATATGTATTTATTACAAACTACAACTGGAATTCAAAATATACTAGTGATTATGCATCCGTAACTTATTTTAGTCTATCTAGGTTATAGGAGTATTATGCTTAACATGCTTTTATGTAAGGGTTATTCTATCTCCTGTCTCTACTAAGTTGTTATTTAATGGGCGAAGTTCCTTTAAAGTTTCTAGCTCATAGGTGGCATGGGTACTGGTACTGGTTTGGCCGTTCTACTATTTAATTTAAGTTAGCATTTACTGCTGTAGTGGCTAACATATGGAGATTTACCCATTGTCCATCTAATTCATCTTCCCATAGTAAGTTATTGCCTGTTTCCTGAGTTTGTGTATTTATTTCCTTATTGATTATCGCACCCTTTTGTTGTGATTTCTTTATTCTCTTTATTTTCTCTTGACTCTTTCTAATAATCCAACTTCTCTTCTTAGTGGTAAATGGTTTCTTAGACTTTGCCTTACAAATAAATATTCCTTCCTCAGTATCTGCTGAGTATCCTGAGGGATTTGGTCGAAATGAGGTTCTCTTATCTGTTGGTGAACTATCTAGTTGACGATAGATGTTCGAAATTCTTTGCTTACCCATATTGTAGACTAACAAATACTCAAATAATATAAAACACATAATCACATAAGTTATTTCCTAACACAGAATTTAAATTTAAGTGTCAGCAGAACACTTCTTTGGCTTGAACCAGTGGCTAGGCACTGATACCACCTTCTGTCACAACCCCCGCCCCCTTATCTGTCCCAAGAACGGGCGGCCGCGAACATTCATTTGTGGTGGTATCAGTTTATTAATTTGGCAGCGGAAATTTCATCAGGACCGTAGTTAGGAAATATTTTATCAGAGTAAAACCAACTTATTTGATATTAATAATCACATGGGTAAAACCCAAGTTTCTTATTACAATATAGGGTTAAACCCTCTTTTATTGAGTTTAAAACATCGTATTTTAGATAACTTTTATAGCCATAGTTTTACAAGCCGTCCGTGCTCTCGAGCTGGCTTTTTACTACTTGGCTTTCACATTGTGTTACCTGAAACACGTGTTTAAAAACATTTGTTAGTGGGAAATACTGGTGAGTGAATCCCAGTTTAAACAAGAAACATTTTATCAATTAAAACAGTATTGAGAGCGATCACATTGTTTATTTCTACACAATTACTCATTCAGTACTGTCAATCCTGACTTGTGGGTCATATTACACATTGGCTAACTCGTTGTCCAATGGTAACGTACTATCATCCCCGACTTACTACACACAAGGTAGTAAATTTTGTATACCAAACCCCAACATACCAGCAGTAATTGAAGAACTACAAAGACTCAATCACCGCTTAATCATATTGTAAAACAATTAAGGTTTTGTAAAACATTCCAAAAAGGTTAACTAAAAGAGGATAAACTCACATTGTTATCTTAGACTTCGCGTAATGGTTTCCTGGGATTAATCTATAATTTACACAAATGTACATAGGTTAGTATCATAACCCTTTGAAAATATTAATGATACCCTCCCCGAGACGGTATTCCAACAACTACGTCGGGCAGAACCACGACAGTTGTTACGGAACCCTAAATCAATCGGGCAGCGTATCTATTACGAAACTGGGGTTATAATACTTACAAAGGAGCAAAACCTCGCTAATTAGGGGGTATAATACCCGCGTATTATCTCTACTATTAGAAATTGTGATTTGATAATGAATTGTGAATGAGTTTCGACTGAGACCCGACGCTTCTATTTATAGTTGCTGATTCTAGGTTTGTCGCGACCCGCGTAACATAAGGGTTGGGCTTACGCGGCCCGCGTTGACTCCAAGTCAACGTATAGCTTATCCCGGTCACTGTGTAGCCCTGCCACGATGATGACACGCGTCATCACCGGGCTGCGCCACCATTTGGGACACTCTTGCGGTCCGCGTAAGTGTTAAGGGTAGCTTACGCGGCCCGCCTTAACTTAAAAATCAACGAAATCTGATTTAAACCTCTATACCGCCCGCGTAAGGTTAGGGTGAGGTCTATGCGGCCCGCCTCAACTTAATATTTCTTGTTTTTAATTATTTTCAATGCTGTATTGTATTTCGGGCTCGGTTTTCACATACGGGGTGTATTTAAAAACATATAGGGGTATTCTAAATATATTTGGGGTGTCAGAATTATTTTGGAGGGTTGATATATCTTGGTACAACTCCTGGATTATTTAATAGAATATACAGTGCACTCATACTTAAATATAGTAACCCAATTCCACTTTATCCCTACGTCACGAGACAGAACCCCAACGAATTTAGGCAGAGCCTTGACATACGTTACGGGGCCCTACGTCAGTCGGACAGGGTACCAGTGATCAAGGGTTAAAACACTTTAAAATAGGGTAGAGCTTTGTAGCTTTATTATAGTGTAAATAATAAAAGAAAATACATATATATGTGAGAGAGACGACAAGAGATATGGAGAGAGAGAAAATGGTTTTAGCAAATTTTCTTCTGAAGATTCAGTTGCTATATATATTGCCATTATGCTTAGAATTCACGCAACTGTAGCCACCTATCCATGTATCTTACGTATTCATGAAATCATGTTCATAGAAATTTTTCATTTGTTTTCTTTTAATATTATTTCAGCTGCTTTACTTATTTGGCGTTTATTTCTAAAATATGATGTTTTATAATAAATATGCCATTAGAACGAGAATAATTTTATCTTCATTTTGAACCAAGTTTCATTAAAAATAGAGTAGGTTCAAATATAAAATATTTTTATAATTTAATTATTAAACGGTTCCTACGTTTGCCCAAAATACCTTATATTTTTATTGGTCAACTTACCCATGATCTATTATATATTTTAAATTTATAAATAAAATTTTGGGAATGTTACACATATGCCCAATTCGGCTCCTATGAGCGCTCCGTATAGTCAAGGAAACCACCACCATGTCCCCGACTCGGGCCCCCTTGGCCCACATCCATATGATCTCCATGAGATTCATCCGCATAATCTTCATCCACACTTGGGGGGTTCATCTTCCCTCTCTGGTTCGTCCGCTTCACCCGGTAAAAGTGCCCTTGCATCAACTTTCAAAGCCCTCCATCTTTGACCTTCCGACTTGAGCTTGTTGTAACATCCCGAAAATATGGATTCTTAAATTTGCAAATTTGATTTCAAATAAATTAGTAAAATAAACTAACTAGGAAAGACACTAACCTAGTTAGATGATGACTTGTGTGTAGTAAAGATCTAAAAATAGACTAAGAGAAACTAGAGGGACCATAAGTGTTTAACTTGAAAATAGTTTTAATAAAAATAATTTATTAAAACACAAACACTCCATTTGGAGTCTGCTGGAGATCGACCAGAGCAAGGAGGGGGCGACCCAGGCTTCTCAAACCCTAAGTTCACGCTATTTGATCAATTGAAAGCCAATTTCAGTCCCAAATCAAAATCCGAATATATATTAGTGATCCTCATTACTAGGGGGTTATAAGGTATGTAAAATTTGTAGTTAATTCTTTTTTTGAAATTCTCATGAGTTTGGGAATTCTGAAATTTGGTGTTGCATGTTTGCTACTTGGATAGAATAGAGATGATATAGTGTTTAGGAGTAAAAACCTAGACAATAACATGTGAAATCATGCCTAATTTCTGGAAATTTCATGACTGCCTTGAAGCTTATTCAAGGGTTTTGTGAGAAAATGATTAACACTAGGGTGTAGAGTGCTAATCTAGTGTGAATTGATGCATAGAAACTGATTTATGAAAATATGATGTGTAATTCTATATGTAATAGTTCAATTGATGTTAATCAAGGCTAAGTAGCAAGCCATGAATTAGAAAATAAGAGATGTAAATTTCTGCCCTTAAAGTGTTTGCATAAATGCCTCAAAGAAGGCTTAAATCTGAAAATTTGAGTTAAAACGCATAATTATGATGTTTTGGCAAATTGTGCGATATATGAATTAGAAAGAGTTCTAAACGTGATGTGATTGAACTCTATAGGAAAGGACACCGGAACATCGAGTGGACAAGCCGGTGGCGACTTGCGTTTGAAGGGCGTACTTTGAAGGTATGTAACTTGACTCATTACATTGGGTAAACTTTGATAATTTGCATAAGTATAGTGAATTGTAGAATAAAGGTTGTTTTAATTTGAAGCGATAATGTTCAATATATTGATTAATAAGACCAAGATTGGTTATAACTTGTTGGTAGTCATCATAATGGAGGATTCCGTAGATGAGCCAAACGGGTCGAATAATCGATTAATGCGAGGCGAATGCTTCGTGATATAGTAAATCGGTCCTTTGTTATTGTTGATAAACGACATATTAGAAGATGAGAATTTAACATGTTGGTTTGAAAGAATGAGAAATCCAAGAATTGATTTAGCATTATAATCAATTCAGTCAAAAACATAGACTTGCAGAGACTACCGTAAGTTACGGTGTTCACCGTAACTTACGGTAGAGATCAGAAGCTTACGGTGAACCTCTACTGATTTACGATAGACCAGAAACATCAAGTGACTACCGTAACTTACGGTAGACACCGTAAGTTACGGTAGAGTCCTGAAATTTTTGTAAATTTTTGCATCTTATAGCTAATCGAATCCGTTTTGATCGTAGTTTCGATTATTCAATATTTCTAAGAACTCTAATACTAGTTTTAATGTAAACATCTCTGTTTCTAGGTCTTGCAAGAAGACGGATGGCGGTCAAGCAAGTTTTTGAAGAACCGAACACAACTTTTGAAGCTTCCGCGTTATCTAACTCTAATAGACAATGTTTTGGAAATGTAAACTATTTGCTAAACAACTTATGAATGTTTGAATTAGTCGTTAGTTGACTAATGTTTTGCTACTTATGAACTTTATCTATGGAACTTATGATATAAGTTGGACATCTTTTATATAAAATTGTATGAATTATTATTAAATTCAAGTAGTATTTAGAAGGGTGTTACTAGTTGGTAATCAAAGCTTAATGTTGTCAACAAAGTGTTCGGTTCAAGCTTGATCGATCGTCCGGTAAGAATTAACTTATTATTTTAATAGATTATATCTTATGTAAGAAATGAGAAATGAATTGATATGCATGGGAAGAGCGTGTTAACACACTAAAACCCGGAAAATGCATTAAATGTGAACGGTTAAAGAAAGTTGGGAACTTGGCTAAACCGAAACAAATGAAGCAATGTTATAAATGAAATGTTTAACGTTTAATGTAAACATTTCAGTTTCAAGATGTCTGACGGAAACAATGATGAACCGGTGCAGCCAAGCACCGAACAAATGAAAGAGATAATTGCCGAAGAAGTAGGGAAGGAAATTGAAGGTAGTCTATCCGGGTTTATACCCAAAATTCAAACCACGGTGTTGTCACTTATCGAAGAGCGAGTTAAAAGGTTGGAGGATAGTGTCATCCTTATGAAGGAGAAATCGGGAGAACGTAAAGGGTGCTCATACAAAGAGTTTATGGCGTGCAAACCGCCAATCTATAACGGGGAAGTTGACCCGATAATTTGCCAAAGATGGTTGGGCAACATTGAAGGGGTGTTTGAAAGGACCCATTGTGATGAAAGTGACTTTGTTGCTTATGGAACGGGCCAGTTGAGAGGTCAAACCAAAGACTGGTGGGACAACAAAAAGAATGAAATAGGAGCCGAAGCGGCGAGAACCATGACATGGGAAGAGTTTAAGACACCGTTTCTTAAACATCATAGTCCCAAGGCGGTCATCAATAAAATCAAGGAAGAGTTCATGCAACTTAGGCACAAGGGCGAGACCATAGACAAGATTACGGCGATGTTTATGGATAAGATGAAGTTTAGTAGTGAATTGGTGACGAACGAAGAACAGAAGATATACTACTACTATAACATGTTGAGCGCTGAATATAGGGAGGTTATGACTCCTTCAAAATACGAGACCCTTACCGAAATCATAAACGTTGCTCGGGAACGAGAAATCGAGTTGAAGAAACAAGTTGAAAGGGGTGAGCGAAGGGCGCAAGATGTGAATCCAAGCCCTACAAAGAAAGCTCGAAGTGGAGAGTCGGCAAAGAAAGTGGATGCTAAAGGTGGGTCGCCAAGTTGTAAAGTGTGCGGGAAAGGACACAAGGGAGAATGTCGGTTCAGAGACAAACCTTGCCCTATATGTAGTAAGACGGGGCACACGACGTCGCTATGCCCGGGTAAAGTCTCAGTTTCCTACAAATGTTATCAACCCGGCCACAAAAAGTCCGAATGCCAGGACTTAGTTGGAAAGAGAGACGTTAGAGAATCTCCAGTAGAAGCTCCTAAGGCGAAGGCTAGATCCTTCCAACTTACCGTGGCTGAAGCAAAAACAGAACCCGACGTGGTCTCAGGTATATTCACAATTAACTCAATTCCCGCACGTGTATTGTTTGATACGGGTGCGAATAAATCCTTCATTTCGCATGGATTTATTCGACATCCTTCATTTGTGTTGACGAAATTATATGTGCCCTTAGAAGTTGAAATAGGGGACAACAAAAGTTTTATAGTTTGTGATGTTTGTCGAGGCTGCAAATTAAGCATCGACGATGAAGAATACTTGATAGACCTAATCCCGATGTCAATGGGGGAATTTCAAGTAGTCGTTGGGATGGATTGGCTATCTCAACACCACGCAAAGGTCGTGTGTTTTCGTAAGGAGATAAAGCTAACATCTCCGAGCGGGAAACACGTCACTATCTATGGCGAATAAGGAGGTAACCCTATAATATGCCCGATGTTGAAAGCTCATAAGCTTATGAAGCAAGGATGCAAGGCGTTTATGATATACGCGAATGAGCCCGAGAAGAAATCACTGAGATTGAAAATGTACTAGTAGTACGGAACTACGAAGATGTGTTTCCGGAAGATTTACCGGGGATACCGCCTGAACGGGAAGTAGAGTTCGGGATCGAATTGATTCCGGGCGCAAAACCCGTAGCTAGAGCACCGTACCGACTTGCGCCTTCGGAGTTACAAGAGTTGATGTCCCAGATTCAAGACCTCCTTGACAAAGGATTCATAAGGCCGAGTGTGTCTCCTTGGGGCGCACCGGTACTGTTCGTGAAAAAGAAAGACGGAAGCATGCGCATGTGTATCGATTACCGGGAGTTAAACAAACTCACGGTAAAGAACCGATACCCGCTTCCGAGGATAGATGATCTATTCGACCAACTACAAGGTCCGAACTGGTTTTCAAAGATTGACCTTAGATCGGGGTATCACCAACTAAAGGTCAAGGAAGAAGATGTGCCGAAGACGGCTTTCCGCACGCGATACGGACATTACGAGTTCTTCGTGATGTCATTTGGACTAACAAATGCACCCGCGGCTTTCATGGATCTCATGAACCGGGTTTGCAAGCCAATGTTGGATAAATCAGTCATCGTGTTTATCGATGATATTTTGGTGTATTCAAAAAGTGAAGCTGAACATGCATTCCACTTACAAGAGGTGTTAGAGACACTTAGACGAGAGAGGTTGTATGCGGAATTCTCTAAGTGTACCTTTTGGTTATGAGAGGTGCAATTTCTCAGCCACATCATAAGTGCCGATGGAGTATTGGTAGATCCGTCAAAGATCGAGGTCGTGTCGAAATGGAATCCCCCGAAGAACCCTTCGGAAATTAGAAGCTTCTTAGGGCTTGCGGGGTACTATAGGAGGTTTATTCAAGACTTCTCCAAGATTGTGTCGCCACTAACAAAGTTAAACCGGAAGGAGGAGAAATTCATTGTTGAACAAGAAAGGGCGTTTCAAACACTAAAATAAAAGCTAACTCAAGCTCCGGTATTAACATTGCCGGACGGAGTCGAGGACTTGGTGGTTTACTCAGATGCCTCATTATCGGGTCTCGGATGTGTTCTGATGCAACGGGGCAAAGTTATAGCTTATGCCTCGAGGCAACTGAAGATACATGAGTAGAAATATCCCACACACGATCTTGAATTGGCTGTGGTGGTATTTGCGTTAAAAATATGGAGGCACTATTTATATGGGGTAAAGTGCACCATATTCATCGATCACAAAAGCTTAAAATACTTATTCGATCAGAAGGAGTTAAATATGCGTCAGAGACGATGGTTGGAAACGGTGAAGGATTTCGATTGCGAAATACACTACCACCCCGGAAAGGCAAATGTGGTGGCAGATGCTCTGAGCAGAAAAGCGGACTATGTCCCAATACGAGTAAGGTCGATGCTGCTTGTGGTGACCTCGGGTATACTTGAACGTATCCGAGAGGCGCAAGTAGAAGCAGCGAAAGAGGAGAACTGGAAGAAAGAAAGAATAATCGGCCAGTTGAAAGATTTGTCGGATGGAAATAACGGGTTGAAGACTCGATACGGAAGGATATGGGTTCCAAATACTTGTGGAGTGAAGATGCTTCTACTTGATGAAGCTCATAAATCCCGATACTCAATTCATCCGGGTGCGACCAAGATGTACAATGATCTGAAACAAAACTATTGGTGGCCCGGAATGAAGAGAGATGTGGTAAAATACGTAGAGAAGTGATTGACTTGCTTACAAGTCAAGGTGGAGCATCAAAAACCTTATGGAAAACTGCAACCTTTGGAGATCCCGGTTTGGAAATGGGAACATATCACTATGGACCTATTGACCAAACTACCTAAAACGATTCGGGGATTTGATGCTATATGGGTGATTGTAGATAGACTAACGAAGAGTGCTCATTTTATTCCCATACGCGAGACATATACTTCGGAAAAGATGTCCGAGGTATATACAAACGAAATAGTGGCACGTCACGGAGTGCCGGTATCTATTGTGTCAGATAGAGATACCCGGTTTACTTCAAACTTTTGGCAAGATTTTCAAGAACAAATGGGAACGAAACTTTTCATTTGCACCGCCTACCATCCCCAGACGGATGGGCAGAGTGAAAGAACAATACATACGCTAGAAGATATGTTACGGGCATGTATCATCGACTTCGGTGGAAGTTGGGATGTTTATCTACCTTTGGTCGAATTTTCGTATAACAATAGTTACCATTCGAGTATCGTCATGGCACCTTATGAGATGCTATATGGTAGAAAATGCAGAACCCCGGTGTGTTGGGTGAAGTGGGACCACGCGAATTGGCGCATACGGACATAATTCAAGCTACTAAATTAAAGTGGTGCGAGCCCATTTGAAAGCGGCCCAAGATAGACAGAAGTCTTGTGCCGACAAAAGACGAAGACCGATTGAATTTCAGATAGGTGATATGGTTATGCTAAAAGTTTCCCCATGGAAAGGCATTATCAGATTCAGAAAAAGGGGGAAACTAAGCCCGAGGTTTATCGGGCCATTTAAAATCATCGAACGGGTTGGCAAGGTGGCTTATCGCCTCGAATTACCGGAAGAGTTGAAGGGAATACATGGCACGTTTCACGTGTCGCAATTGCGGAAGTGTCTAGCGGACGAAACAGCTTATATCCATTACGATGATATCGAGGTGGATAATAGCTTGAATTATGCGGTAAGACCATTGGAAATTTTAGATCGAAAGGTCAAGCATTTGCGAAACAAACAAATCGATCAAGTCAAGATCAAGTGGAAGCATAGGAAAGGTTCGGACACTACGTGGGAGTCCGAAGAGGAGATGCGACGTCTATACCCTGCATTATTCAGTACGTACTTTGGTTTCGGGGACGAAACCCTTTTTAAGGGGGGTGGACTTGTAACATCCCAAAAATATGGATTCTTAAATTTGCAAATTTGATTTCAAATAAATTAGTAAAATAAACTAACTAGGAAAGACACTAACCTAGTTAGATGATGACTTGTGTGTAGTAAAGATCTAAAAATAGACTAAGAGAAACTAGAGGGATCAAAAGTGTTTAACTTGAACATAGTTTTAATAAAAACAATTTATTAAAATACAAACACTCCATTTGGAGTCTGCTGGAGATCGACCAGAGCAAGGAGGGGGCGACGCAGGCTTCTCAAACCCTAAGTTCATGCTATTTGATCAATTGAAGGCCAATTTCAGTCCCAAATCAAAATCCGAATACAGATTAGTGATCCTCATTACAAGGGGGTTATAAGGTATGTAAAATTTGGTGTTAATTCTTTGTTTGAAATTCTCATGAGTTTGGGAATTCTGAAATTTGGTGTTGCATGTTTGCTACTTGGATAGAATAGAGATGATATAGTGTTTAGGAGTAAAAACCTAGACAATAACATGTGAAATCATGCCTAATTTCTGGAAATTTCATGAGTGCCTTGAAGCTCATTCATGGGTTTTGTGAGAAAATGATGAACACTGGGGTGTAGAGTGCTAATCTAGTGTGAATTGATGCATAGAAACTGATTTATGAAAATATGATGTGTAATTCTATATGTAATAGTTCAATTGATGTTAATCAAGGCTAAGTATCAAGCCATGAATTAGAAAATAAGAGATGTAAATTTATTCCCTTAAAGTGTTTGCATAATTACCTCAAAGAAGGTTTAAATCTGAAAATTTGAGTTAAAACGCATAATTATGATGTTTTGGAAAATTGTGCGATATATGAATTAGAAAGAGTTCTAAACGTGGTGTTATTGAACTCTATAGGAAAGGACACCGGAACATCGAGTGGACAAGCCGGTGGCGACTTGCGTTTGAAGGGCGTACTTTGAAGGTATGTAACTTGACTCGTTACATTGGGTAAACTTTGATAATTTGCATAAGTATAGTGAATTGTAGAATAAAGGTTGTCTTAATTTGAAGCGATAATGTTCGCTATAGTGATTAATAAGAACAGGATTGGTTATAACTTGTTGGTAGTCATCATAATGGAGGATTCCGTAGATGAGCCAAACGGGTCGAATAATCGATTAATGCGAGGCGAATGCTTCGTGATATAGTAAATCGGTCCTTTGTTATTGTTGATAAACGACATATTAGAAGATGAGAATTTAACATGTTGGTTTGAAAGAATGAGAAATCCGAGAATTGATTTAGCCTTATAATCAATTCAGTCAAAAACATAGACTTGCAGAGACTACCGTAAGTTACGGTGTTCACCGTAACTTACGGTAGAGATCAGAAGCTTACGGTGAACCTCTACTGATTTACGGTAGACCAGAAACATCAAGTGACTACCGTAACTTACGGTAGACACCGTAAGTTACGGTAGAGTCCTGAAATTTTTGTAAAATTTTGCATCTTATAGCTAATCGAATCCGTTTTGATCGTAGTTTCGATTATTCAATATTTCTAAGAACTCTAATACTAGTTTTAATGTAAACATCTCAGTTTCTAGGTATTGCAAGAGGACGGATGGCGGTCAAGCAAGTTTTTGAAGAACCGAACACAACTTTTGAAGCTTCTGCGTTATCTAACTCTAATAGACAATGTTTTGGAAATGTAAACTATTTGCTAAACAACTTATGAATGTTTGAATTAGTCGTTAGTTGACTAATGTTTTGCTACTTATGAACTTTATCTATGGAACTTATGATATAAGTTGGACATCTTTTATATAAAATTGTATGAATTATTATTAAATTCAAGTAGTATTTAGAAGGGTGTTACACTTGTGGTATCTTTCTGATTGATCGTAGGTCCATCCAATACTCATCCTTTGTATGTCAAAGGGCTTGTGTCTTTTTGCTGCCCCTTTGTCCTCCGATGTGATTGCCTTGAATTGTTTCAACAACCACGTAATAATCCGGCAATACGGGATTATGCTCCTCCCCACTTTGTTTCAGCATATCCAAAGATGGTTCATGATCAAATACCGAATCGGAAATCGGGTAGACCCATGGAGCAACGAATAAAGAACGGGTATCTCCGGGTACCTCACCTCCTGTTTATCGCCTCTTCTTGGTATCACATTCAAAACACAAATAGTGAGCAGTAGCTTTGCTTCAATCTTCAAGTTTCTTCGGTACAATATGCCACTATAAGTACCCTGCAAGAACATGGCCACTAACATGTCATTCCACCTCGGATGTTTCTCCGGTTTAATCAACAAATCATCAAGACTC
The DNA here is from genome assembly GCA_030545235.1 of Helianthus tuberosus. Lineage (NCBI taxonomy): Eukaryota > Viridiplantae > Streptophyta > Magnoliopsida > Asterales > Asteraceae > Helianthus > Helianthus tuberosus. The sequence continues at coordinate 81,061,904 of CM060395.1, forward strand.
GGGAATGTGTAATCACGAGCAGGCAATCTGTCATATCTCGCCAACTTCCGCAATGTATCGAACGACATTTCCACCTTTATCCCATTAACCGTTCCCGTCAACTTCATCTGCGATGGCTTGTCGTACCTATTGCATGTCAATGTAGCCATCCATTCTTTGAATCTCATCCATAAACAGATTCTTGTTGTCCTTGTCATAACAACTGAGTGCCGCTTCCCATCCTAAAGCACGAAACTGAGCAAAAACATTGAATGGCCCGAACTCTACCTCTCTTACTTCCCTTTCACAGATAAACGCAGCAGCCTTATTCTTTAAACGGTTCATTCGATCATGAAATAATGTCGGTTGCCACTCATCCGACTGATCATCTAAAGGACCCGATTCCCACCTTGGCTTGTCAGCCGGGTCCAACTCTACCATTTCTTCCTCATCACTCTCACTATCATCATCCCTACCCAAATAACTCCTCTTCTTTGGTTGTTGTTCTGGCTGTTTGCCTTTGCCTTTTGAAGAAGAACTAACTCTGGCGTTTTCCTTAGTTCTCACCATTTTCCTACACATATCACAAAACAAACAACACAACCAAACACAAAAATCAGCACTTTTTCTCCAAAACATCCCCACACTTGCTTGTTACTATGGTTGTAGATGCTAGTGAACACAAAATTTTATAAGTCATTTTCACAAAAATTGGGCATGGTGCCTCTACAATGTAGAGGTTCCCAGAAAGTTTACAACTTTAACATCAATCCTACATCTACAACCATACCAATGATCAAGTAACAATTTTTTTTCATTGTAACACCCCGAAAATATAAGACTTTATATTAAAATTATAGAGTATAAATAAACGGGAATTTACTAACCAGAAATTTTTAACCTAGTTAGTTAATAGACTAGAAATAGCTTATGAAGGGGTTAAAGGCTACTAAACAATAAGTAGAACAAAGTTGAGGGGCCTAAGTTGACAAAATTGAAACTTAAATTGTTAAAACAAATTAAAATAAACCAAACACCCCCAAAAGAGGTGTTGGTCGATCAGGGGAAAGACCAGGTCGACACCCCCTTAGCTCCAAACCCTAAAATCACTAAAACTCTCAAATTGGAGTTGCAAATCTGGTTCAAAACGAAATCTGAGCCTAGAATCGTGATCCTCATCTCAAGAGGATTAAAAGGTATGTAAAATCTGATGAAAAATCTCATGATTTTGGAAAAATCTGAAGTTAGATGATGCATGTGGGTTATGTGGTTAGATTAGAGTTGATATGGTGTCTAGAAGTGAAGTCTAGCCTACTACATGTGAAATCATGACTAAATTCAGGAAATTCCATGAACACCTTGAAGGTGGGTTGTGGGTTTTACATGATGATGATGAACACTAGGGTTTAGAGTGATTATTCTAGTGTAATTCGATTTTAGAAGGTGATTTCAGAAAAATATGATGTTTAAATGTTATATGATGGCTTTATTGAAGTTAAGCTAACTAATTAGTAAGCTATAAATATGAATATGAATGATGTAGAAATTCTGCCCTCATAGTGTTTGTTGAAATGCCTCAAAGAAGGCTTAAAAATAGGAATTTAAAGCTTTAACGCATAATTATGATGTTTCGTGTAACACCTGTGTCACTTCAACAATCAAACAAATGCCAAACCAATGAAATATTGTATTTCATACTTGGGATTTGTAAAAATATGTGTATCATTTGCACATATCAACTCTTGTTCGATTTTAAGCTTTAAATCGCTTTCTGGAAGGTTATACGCGCTCTGATGCGTAAATATAACCAGTTTAATCCAACGAACACTCCAGAATAGTGAAATAGGCTTAACATACCTTAAATAACCTTTACATAACTTAGAAATAAGTTTTGAAGGCTTTGGTATGGCAAAAACAAGTTAATTCGCTTACAGGGACTAAATTTGACAAACTGCGAAAGTATGCCAATTTGAACTGTAACAGACATTCCGGAACATGACCATAAGTTAAACATACCATAAATATCCTTCACATAGCTTAGAAATAGGCTTTGAGGGGTTCGGTATGCTAAAATAAACTTTTGGGTCATTCAGGGACTAAAAGTGTCAAAAAGTGCACAAGTTTGCATTTTCGCGCATAACTTATGTTCTGAATACATCCGGACATCCAAAAATTTATGTAAGCATGACTATATTATGCTTTAGTGTTTGGCTTGCCAAAAATCCATTCGTTTCGTCATTTGGATCGTTTTTCGCGCTTGTGCGCATTCAGTCGTAATTAAGCGAACATCGCGTTCGTACGGCCAAACGAACCAACACCCGGCATATTTTTGAGCATGTTTCATGTCCACAATGTTTAGGCAACATTTTAGGGCCTTAAAGTTGGCTTTACGGGCCTTAGAATTGTCGGAAATGGCCTTAAACACGTGCAGGGACCAAAACTGTCAATTCTGCAAGAAGTTTGCTGATCAGACAGCTCGGCGGCCCGCCTCAGTTTCTTAACATTCTTAGGCGGCCCGCGTCAGACTCCCAGAACAGATCAGAACGAACAGTCAGCGTGTACCAGCTGTTTTAACCACAACCACACACTTGCAACTTGCATATTCAGCTGATAAACATCATTTTTAGGCACCACAACTTTCCGACACTTGTACGGTTTCGATTAAGGCACGATATTCGACAAACGATCTTAACGGTGGACCGAATACTATAAATACCCCACCCCCATTGCTTAAAAATCACTAGAATTCTGATTTGAGGAGCTCTAAGTTGAAACCATTGTTTCATACCTGAGATTCTTGAATCGGGATTAGCATTCGGGGACCCTGGGTAAGTATTCTTTCGTTCTTTTCCTTATTTTACTGCTTTTCGAGTCCGAAAGTCAAACTTTGTTTGACTTTCAGCGTTGACCAGCTTATGGTCAATGCGAAGTTCGTTTGAACTTCGCAACGTGATTGTAATCACGATGGTTATAGTCCCTTGGGACTATGCCTACTGATTACCACGTTATCTAGGGTCGTAGGGTAAGCGATCTAATAAATCGCTTATACCTTCGAACCCGACCCAGTTTGGTCGATCATTAGGATCCGACCAAATACATTAGGTGACCATAGTGTAGGGGATAACCTTCCGAGGTTATACCTTATGGTCACATCGTTTAAGTAGTTGTATGATAGGTAGTTTATATGCCTTAGGTAAATTACCAGAATACCCTTTTCATGTATAATTGGTAATTAAGCATATGTAACCTAAACCTTTGTCACATAACTGATTATGTAACATGTTTAGGCATATAACACTTGTCATAGGACTAGTTAGACGGTCCGAACGCGTTTCACGCGCACGACGCATTAAAGTAGCATAAGCTACCTAAACGGGTCGTAATGGGTCGAAAACAATTAGGATAGGTTTCATTTAGTATGTAGGCTTTGTTAAACCATATGACACGAGTCTCTATACTCGATTAGTTTACGAACCCTCATTCTATCTAAATCCTCCGATATAGGTCCGGTTTATTAATGTAGTTACCTATATTAGGTGCCGTTTGATATTCCGAGATCTCTAGCATTACTTGGTGGTTATCTTTAGACATCTGAGCAATCTCAAGTGAGTACACAGTTCCCCTATTTTACTGTTTTCCAAACTGTTTTGGGGTGAAGCATGTGTACCTATCTGTTACTTTCATGTTTTCCAAAAGTATAATTGATTATACATGTTATTACTTATCTATTGACAAATTGAATGACTATCTATGATTTAAGCATTGATTTCTCAAAGAACATAAAATAAAAATGTTGAATTGTACTTATTTTATGTTCACCAGACCGATTGTTAGTATGATATAGCGCTATAGGATTTGACACCCCATTCCTATTGTCATGGAATGTCTGAAACCAATTTGTTGCTCCATCCAAATAGAAATTGCCTTTGTGGTATTTCTATAGTCTCAAAGGTGTATCTTGATGCACCAGGTCTGATTGAATTCTCAAATCACACTATTAAAGTATACTTTGATATACTCTCATGTGTGGTATTGTACAAAACCAACATATATTTTATTAATCATCTAAAGCATATTTTGATATGTTATTTACAAAACCAAAACATAGTTTAATATGTTATTTATCACATCTAAAGCATATTTTGATATGTTATTTATGAAACCAAAACATAGTTTAATATGTTACTACCGAATCCAAAGTATACTTTTAATATGCTACTATAAGGTTATTTGTTAAATCTTACATTTATTTATACAAATCACATTGGTTACACATTACATGATTTATATTGGACACATAAACATTTTGACATATTATTCAATACATTTGACAATATGTTTAAACATAGACATCTTACATTGTTTGGTTTGGTTTGAGTAAGTGATTAAGTAACGAGGCGTGTGTAATATGATACAAGCATGGTGGATACACCGCTGGTACTTCCTATATATAAGTGTTTGTATGGTATTACATGTCGTAGCGTTATTTAAATCATTTCAATTTGAGACATATAACATTTTATACAAATAACATACTTTTCACAAGACATTGATTTACAAACAACGTATCTTATACAAATTCATTTTACATGGTTATTCCTTTAACCATACATTATTCTCTTATTTATACATATCATCTGATCTTATTGCTTTTCAAATGATTTACAAAACAAAGCAAACTACAAGGTTCATGACTAAACATTTTCTTAAACATAAGTCATGAATCTTATTTCACAAAACCTATGTATCTCACAGGCATTTTTATGCTGACGTACCTATTTTTACACATGTTTCAGGTACTGCTTTTCAATGATTGTTGATACATGCTACATATAGGATGGACTCGTGCCTTAGCAACTTTAAAACTTGGAAGATCATAGTTGTACTTTTGATTGTATTAAAACAATGAGTTCATTTATTCAATAAAACAGAATTTATTTATGCCATGGTTATGAAACAATAATTCTGTTACAACACTCCCCGACGTTTCCGCCACGTTTGGTTGCTTTACGTGGTCGGGGTGTGACAGAAAAGTTGGTATCAGAGCCAATGGTTATAGGGAATTAGGTTATTAGTAATGCTTTGACCTAGTCTATAACCTTCTTAGGACCCTAACGCGAGTTTACTTGCGTTTAGTCAAAAAACAATACCGTCACCTATTCTTAGGCGACGACCACAACAAGAACATAAATTTCAAAACCGCTTTGAAAACTAATCATCTGTTCTAGGATGATTGATTACTAGGTTTTGAACCCTCTGTTATATGGTTTTGAACCCCCTTTGAGTTTTCAAAATCTCGTCAAGGTTTTGGGTTTTAAATAATGTGAACATGTGCAAACTGGAAGGGTGAATGCCTGTATTCTGAGTTTTCTGTCTAGGCAAGCGCTTCGTATATATCTCATCAGACGCGAGACCAGTTGTGCTTACCTGGGAATTCTTGGGATGAGTGTTCACTTATAGGCGAGCATGTCTTCGTGATACATTATTTTTGACCCATTTACTTTGATTAGTCACTGTGTGTAGTTTGTTTGCTTTGTAATGCGAACAAATGACCACTATCCTTGCTTTCATCAGATTTGTTTCATCTCATTCTTTTCGTCAAATTCTCTCACTCGTTTTCTTTCATGTTCCTCTTTTAGAATGCCTCCTCGACGCGACAATCAGATGGCGAATGCCGAACTGGCGGAAATCATCGCGCAGCAAATGGCTGTTGCCTTCCCAAATCTTTATGCTCAAATGATGCAAGCCATCAACAACAACAATGCTCCATGCAACTTCAAGAGTTTCAACTCGGCTAAACCGCTCAAGTTTAGTGGTTCTGAGGGAGCAACTGGGCTTCTTCAATGGTTCGAGAGCATTGAGAATACCTTCCGTCATGTTCAGTGTCCTGAAAATCGCAAGGTCGAGTTTTCTTCAAGTGTGTTTCAGAAGAGGGCTCTCACATGGTGGAACGGGGTGATGAGAGACCGCGGTGCTGAGGTTGCATTAGCACAGACTTGGGCTGAGCTCAGGGCTCTTATGATGAAGGAGTTTTGCCCTCGTCATGAACTGCGAGCTTTGGAGAGGGAGTTTGATGATTTGAAGCAAGACAGTGGTGAACATCGAGCCTATACTGACCGTTTTGAAGAATTGAGCCTGTTGTGTCCTGCTATGGTTACTCCTGTGGATAAGGCGATCGAGAAATATACTGATGGTCTTCCTGACCTAGTTCAGGATATTGTTACTGGCAGCAACCCTACTACTGTTAGACAAGCCATTGAACTGTTTGCCACCCTAACTGAATCCCACATCAGAAAGAAAAAGCTGTTTCGGAAAGGCGACCTAAGACCATCTGACAAGACTGCTCATGTGGAACCAAAGGAAGAAAATGCTGAGGTGTCCAAGAAGAAGAAGCGCAAAGTCTCTCAGAACTGCGCTGTAACTGCTCAAGACAAACAGGTTGCAGCAAACCAACCAGCACAACCTCGCAAAAGGCAAAACTATGTTGGTACCGCACCTTTGTGCAACAAGTGCAACCGTCATCATCTAGCGCAAGAGCAGTGTCACAAATGTACCCACTGTGGGCGGTTGGGACATTTGATCAATGTTTGTCGTTATGCAAATCAAGCTGCTGCAAACCCTGCTGTTGTTCAAGCACGGTTCCCTCCGGGGTCATGTTATAACTGTGGCGACCTTACCCACTACAGGAACAATTGCCCAAGACTTGTTAACATACCTCCAGCGCGTGGACGAGTGTTTAACATCAATGAGGCAAACATGAACAATGATGCGGTAGTGAACAACTAGTGTTTTGTTATTTTCCCTTGGTTGTTATCTTTGACGTTTAAAGACAAGTCAGTTGTTATATAAATAAAAATTCGTCGTTTTTATTTTTGCAAAACTGATACGATTGTGTGAATGTTTGATACAACCTTATGATGTCAACCCAAAGACAAAATACTCGTATGGTTCTGTCATTTTATGATCACTTGTGATCTCCCCAAGAACCTTAAACACTCGTTTCTTTTAAGAAACAAAGCCAAACTCTTATTGAGAATCCTTCTATCTTTATAGATAGATCCTTGAAAATAATTAAAGTGCCAAATGAAATCCATGAATTGGATTCCTAGTGTGCTTTAATTATCCATGCTCAAAGACAACAAATTAAAAGAATCAAGTTAACTAATTTTGTGCTTATGTGTTTTCTTACATGTTTTGTGGTTGTATGTGATCCATCCAAATCCTCGTAGAATCTTCCATATCTCATATGAGGGATTCATAGTAGGATATCCAACGTTACTATCTTAAATCCTTAATAGACTTCTAAGTTGTAGTCAAGTCCCTTGGGTTTTAAAGTACTATTCTATAATTGGACCTCTTGAATGGTCTGGTTAAACAGATTGATTTTGAAAATCTGATTAGAAATATCATGTGATGATATAATTAAAAAAAAAAAAGATCCCTTAAGTGGTCTATTTAACGAGATTGTACTACGGTCTAGTTAAGAAGATCATGTGTTGATCTAGTTAAAAAGATCGTTAGTTGATCTAATTGAAAAGATCCTTTGGTGGTCTAGTCAGGTCGCTTCATGCTTATTCAATTGATTTTCCACTACACATTATGAAATGAACTGTGCGGACTGTGCAAGGGATTACGTAATTATGGAGGCCTACATAATTATGGAAGTCAGTGCACAGAAACCACAAGAAGTTTTGTCATGTGTTAAGACCTAAAGTGACAAGAATAATGATACGGGAGAAGTCTCGGACTTTGACCGATGTCATTTATTCTCACACTCCCCAATACTGATCTCAATCACACACCAAGTTTCCTATGATAAGTCTTCATAAGAAACGTTCTTTTGTCAGTGGTTCAAAATTCCATGTTCTATTACTACAAGGAATTCACTTTGAGGGTTAACAAATTCGCTAAGAGTCCATACATGGCCCAGAGTTTTACTTAAGGGTTCAATGGATCTATTAGAAGGCGAAATCGTCACAGCTGTCTTCACAAGTTTCCTCGAGAATTAAATTTCGGGACGAAATTTCCTAAAGTAGGGGAGACTGTAACACCTGTGTCACTTCAACAATCAAACAAATGCCAAACCAATGAAATATTGTATTTCATACTTGGGATTTGTAAAAATATGTGTATCATTTGCACATATCAACTCTTGTTCGATTTTAAGCTTTAAATCGCTTTCTGGAAGGTTATACGCGCTCTGATGCGTAAATATAACCAGTTTAATCCAACAAACACTCCAGAATAGTGAAATAGGCTTAACATACCTTAAATAACCTTTACATAACTTAGAAATAAGTTTTGAAGGCTTTGGTATGGCAAAAACAAGTTAATTCGCTTACAGGGACTAAATTTGACAAACTGCGAAAGTATGCCAATTTGAACTGTAACAGACATTCCGGAACATGACCATAAGTTAAACATACCATAAATATCCTTCACATAGCTTAGAAATAGGCTTTGAGGGGTTCGGTATGCTAAAATAAACTTTTGGGTCATTCAGGGACTAAAAGTGTCAAAAAGTGCACAAGTTTGCATTTTCGCGCATAACTTATGTTCTGAATACATCCGGACATCCAAAAATTTATGTAAGCATGACTATATTATGCTTTAGTGTTTGGCTTGCCAAAAATCCATTCGTTTCGTCATTTGGATCGTTTTTCGCGCTTGTGCGCATTCAGTCGTAATTAAGCGAACATCGCGTTCGTACGGCCAAACGAACCAACACCCGGCATATTTTTGAGCATGTTTCATGTCCACAATGTTTAGGCAACATTTTAGGGCCTTAAAGTTGGCTTTACGGGCCTTAGAATTGTCGGAAATGGCCTTAAACACGTGCAGGGACCAAAACTGTCAATTCTGCAAGAAGTTTGCTGATCAGACAGCTAGGCGGCCCGCCTCAGTTTCTTAACATTCTTAGGCGGCCCGCGTCAGACTCCCAGAACAGATCAGAATGAACAGTCAGCGTGTACCAGCTGTTTTAACCACAACCACACACTTGCAACTTGCATATTCAGCTGATAAACATCATTTTTAGGCACCACAACTTTCCGACACTTGTACGGTTTCGATTAAGGCACGATATTCGACAAACGATCTTAACGGTGGACCGAATACTATAAATACCCCACCCCCATTGCTTAAAAATCACTAGAATTCTGATTTGAGGAGCTCTAAGTTGAAACCATTGTTTCATACCTGAGATTCTTGAATCGGGATTAGCATTCGGGGACCCTGGGTAAGTATTCTTTCGTTCTTTTCCTTATTTTACTGCTTTTCGAGTCCGAAAGTCAAACTTTGTTTGACTTTCAGCGTTGACCAGCTTATGGTCAATGCGAAGTTCGTTTGAACTTCGCAACGTGATTGTAATCACGATGGTTATAGTCCCTTGGGACTATGCCTACTGATTACCACGTTATCTAGGGTCGTAGGGTAAGCGATCTAATAAATCGCTTATACCTTCGAACCCGACCCAGTTTGGTCGATCATTAGGATCCGACCAAATACATTAGGTGACCATAGTGTAGGGGATAACCTTCCGAGGTTATACCTTATGGTCACATCGTTTAAGTAGTTGTATGATAGGTAGTTTATATGCCTTAGGTAAATTACCAGAATACCCTTTTCATGTATAATTGGTAATTAAGCATATGTAACCTAAACCTTTGTCACATAACTGATTATGTAACATGTTTAGGCATATAACACTTGTCATAGGACTAGTTAGACGGTCCGAACGCGTTTCACGCGCACGACGCGTTAAAGTAGCATAAGCTACCTAAACGGGTCGTAATGGGTCGAAAACAATTAGGATAGGTTTCATTTAGTATGTAGGCTTTGTTAAACCATATGACACGAGTCTCTATACTCGATTGGTTTACGAACCCTCATTCTATCTAAATCCTCCGATATAGGTCCGGTTTATTAATGTAGTTACCTATATTAGGTGCCGTTTGATATTCCGAGATCTCTAGCATTACTTGGTGGTTATCTTTAGACATCTGAGCAATCTCAAGTGAGTACATAGTTCCCCTATTTTACTGTTTTCCAAACTGTTTTGGGGTGAAGCATGTGTACCTATCTGTTACTTTCATGTTTTCCAAAAGTATAATTGATTATACATGTTATTACTTATCTATTGACAAATTGAATGACTATCTATGATTTAAGCATTGATTTCTCAAAGAACATAAAATAAAAATGTTGAATTGTACTTATTTTATGTTCACCAGACCGATTGTTAGTATGATATAGCGCTATAGGATTTGACACCCCATTCCTATTGTCATGGAATGTCTGAAACCAATTTGTTGCTCCATCCAAATAGAAATTGCCTTTGTGGTACTTCTATAGTCTCAAAGGTGTATCTTGATGCACCAGGTCTGATTGAATTCTCAAATCACACTATTAAAGTATACTTTGATATACTCTCATGTGTGGTATTGTACAAAACCAACATATATTTTATTAATCATCTAAAGCATATTTTGATATGTTATTTACAAAACCAAAACATAGTTTAATATGTTATTTATCACATCTAAAGCATATTTTGATATGTTATTTATGAAACCAAAACATAGTTTAATATGTTACTACCGAATCCAAAGTATACTTTTAATATGCTACTATAAGGTTATTTGTTAAATCTTACATTTATTTATACAAATCACATTGGTTACACATTACATGATTTATATTGGACACATAAACATTTTGACATATTATTCAATACATTTGACAATATGTTTAAACATAGACATCTTACATTGTTTGGTTTGGTTTGAGTAAGTGATTAAGTAACGAGGCGTGTGTAATATGATACAAGCATGGTGGATACACCGCTGGTACTTCCTATATATAAGTGTTTGTATGGTATTACATGTCGTAGCGTTATTTAAATCATTTCAATTTGAGACATATAACATTTTATACAAATAACATACTTTTCACAAGACATTGATTTACAAACAACGTATCTTATACAAATTCATTTTACATGGTTATTCCTTTAACCATACATTATTCTCTTATTTATACATATCATCTGATCTTATTGCTTTTCAAATGATTTACAAAACAAAGCAAACTACAAGGTTCATGACTAAACATTTTCTTAAACATAAGTCATGAATCTTATTTCACAAAACCTATGTATCTCACAGGCATTTTTATGCTGACGTACCTATTTTTACACATGTTTCAGGTACTGCTTTGCAATGATTGTTGATACATGCTACATATAGGATGGACTCGTGCCTTAGCAACTTTAAAACTTGGAAGATCATAGTTGTACTTTTGATTGTATTAAAACAATGAGTTCATTTATTCAATAAAACAGAATTTATTTATGCCATGGTTATGAAACAATAATTCTGTTACAACACTCCCCGACGTTTCCGCCACGTTTGGTTGCTTTACGTGGTCGGGGTGTGACATTTCGGTATATTATGTGAAGGGAGGTCTAAAGAGAGTTCAAAACATGTCTTGAATTGAACTCTATAGGACAAGATACCGGAACGTCGAGTGGACAAGCCGGTGGTGATTCGCGGTTGAAGGGCGTACGCTAAGGTATGTAACTTGACCCGTTACATTTAGTAGATTGGATGATTCTAATGTGTAATTGAATTTTTAAATAAGAGTTGTTTTTGAATTAAGCGATGAAGTCGTTATATTAATTGATTGATCAAATTTGTTTGGTACTCGTTGGTAGTCGTCATATAGGAGGATTCCTTAGACGAGCCAAACGGGTCAAATAATCAAGTAAAACATGATTAATGCTCCGGAATATGATGGATTGTTCTTTGATATTGGTTAGCATACAACATGTTAGAAATACTAGAATTTGATGTAGTGGGTTGTTAGAAAAGCGAATTCCGAGAGTTGGGTTTGAGTGCAATGAACAAAACAAACAAGACATGGAATTCCAGGAACTACCGTAAATTACGGTATTACCATAATTTACGGTAGAGGTCAGATATGTTACGGTAGATCTCTCCTGGTTTACGGTGACCAAAAATTACAGGAACTCACCGTAAATTACGGTAACACCGTAATTTACGGTGGAACAGAAAACTTTAATTTTTTTTTTATATTTTGAATTGAAGATTGAATCATATGGTAAGTCTTATGTGCTTAAGTCAAAACTAATGTTTTAATGGTTTTGACCCTAGGTGATTAGATGGACTTTACGGATGGTGATCAAGCAACGTCGAAGAACCGAACACGACTTTTGAAGCTTCCGCTATGTGTTTAATATTACTTAAACTTCTTTCATGGGTTGTAAACAATTATTAATCAACTTTTGAATGTTTTTAACTTAAACATCAGTTGACTAGGGTTTATCTACTTGAAATCTTGACTTATGAAACTTAGATTATTTTAATATCTTTAGTATAAAATGTATAAAATTAGTCTTAAATTCAAGATAAATGTGAGGGTGTTACAAGTTGGTAATCAGAGCTCAAGGTTGTCAATAAGTGTTCGGTTCAAGCTTGATCGATCATCCGGTAAGAACTAACTTATTTTGTTAATAAATTATGTACTACGTAGAGAACGAGAAATGAACAAATAACCATGAAAATGAAAAGAGTGTGTAAGCTCACTAAAAAACAAGGAATGCATGAAACAAGAATTATTAAATCAAGTTACGAACTTGATTGAATTGAAACAAGAATGATTAAATCAAGTTACGAACTTGATTGAATTGAAACAAGAATGATTAAATCAAGTTACGAACTGATTGAATTGAAACAAGAATGATTAAATCGAGTTATGAACTTGATTAAATCAAAACAAGTAACGCATGTGTTATAAATGGAATGTTTAACAATCTATGTAAACATTTCAGAAATAGAGATGGCTGAGGGAGGTAATGATAATGCGGTGCCAAGAGTCACCGAACAAATGAGGGAAGTGATTGCCGAAGAGGTTGGAAAGGCGATCGAAAACAGTTTGTCTGGCTTTATTGATAAAATTCAAAACACAGTTTTATCAATAGTAGAAGAGAGAATCAAGAAATTGGAAGATGATTCCAATTCAGCAAAGGAAAAGCATGGTGGACGAAAGCCTTGTTCATACAAGGAATTCATGGCCTGTAAACCACCAATATATAATGGGGAGGTTGATCCAATTGTGTGCCAACGATGGCTAAGTGATATCGAAGGAGTATTCGAGAGAACTCATTGTGATGAAAATGACTACGTAACTTATGGTACGGGTCAATTAAGAGGTCAAGCAAAAGACTGGTGGGATAACAAAAAGAAGGAGATTGAAAGTGAAGCGGCTAAGGCCATGACATGGGAGGAGTTTAAGACGCCGTTTCTTAAACACCATAGTCCCAAAGCGGTCATAAATAGAATCAAGGAAGAGTTCATGCAACTCAGACACAAGGGTGAATCCATAGACAAGATCACGGGGATGTTTATGGATAAGATAAAGTTCTGTGATGATTTGGTGACAAATGAAGAACAAAAGGTCTATTACTACCATAACATGCTAAGTGCGGAGTATAGAGAGTTCATAACCCCTTCAAAATACGAGACCCTTACCGAGATTGTCAATGCTGCTCGGGAAAGGGAGATCGAACTGAAGAAGAGCATAGAACGGGGTGAACGAAGGGCACAAGATGTAAATCCAAGCCCTACTAAGAAGGCATGAACAAACGAAAGCGCAAAGAAATCTGATACAAAAGGCGGGTCGCCAAGTTGTAGAATCTGCGGGAAGGGTCATAAAGGCGAATGCCGTTACAAGGATAAGCCTTGTCCCATATGCAAGAAAACGGGACATATGGCTATATCGTGCCAGGAGAAAGTGACGGTTTGTTACAATTGTTATCGAACGGGTCACAAAAAGTCGGAATGCCCGGAACTGGTCGGAAAGAACGATGGGCCGGACCCAAAAGGTGAAGCCCCAAAAGCAAAGGCAAGATCTTTTCAACTAACCGCCACAGAAGTAAAGGTTGAACCTGACGTGGTCTCAGGTATATTTGCTGTAAATTCGATTCCTGCACGTGTGTTATTTGATACGGGTGCTAATAAATCCTTTGTTTCATATGGATTTATTCGACATCCTTCATTTGTTCTAACAAAATTACCTGTTCCCTTAGAAGTAGAGATAGGTAACAACAAGAGTTTTATTGTTTGTGATGTATGTAAAAACTTCTAAACTGAGCATTGACGACGAAGAATATTTGATAAATCTAATCCCGATGTCAATGGGAGAATTTCAAGTAGTTGTTGGGATGGATTGGCTATCTCAACACCATGCAAAGGTCGTGTGTTTTCGTAAGGAGATAAAACTAACATCTCCGAGCGGGAAACACGTTACCATTTATGGCGAAAAGGGAGGCAACCCTATAGTGTGCACAATGTTGAAAGCTCACAAGCTTATGAAGCGAGGATGCAAGGCATTCATGATATACGCTAATGAGCCCGAAAAAGAATCACGAAAGATTGAAGACGTACCGGTAGTACGAGATTATGATGATGTGTTTCCGGAGGATTTACCGGGGATACCGCCTGAACGGGAAATAGAGTTTGGGATCGAATTGATTCCGGGCGCGAAACCCGAAGCAAAAGCCCTGTACCGACTTGCACCGTCGGAATTACAAGAGTTGATGTCTCAAATCCAAGATCTGCTCGACATGGGATTTATAAGGCCGAGTGTGTCTCCTTGGGGCGCACCGGTGTTTGTTCGTAAGAAAGAAAGACTGGAGCATGCGCATGTGTATCGATTACCGGGAGTTAAACAAACTCACGGTAAAGAACCGATACCCACTCCCGAGGATAGATGATTTATTCGACCAACTACAAGGTGCGAACTGGTTTTCCAAAATTGACCTTAGATCGGGGTATCACCAACTATAGGTCAAAGAACAAGATGTGCCGAAGACGGCTTTCCGCACGAGATACGGACATTACGAATTCCTCGTGATGTCATTTGGGCTAACAAACGCACCTGCGGCTTTCATGGACCTCATGAACCAGGTTTGCAAGCCAATGCTGGATAAGTCGGTCATCGTGTTTATCGATGTTATCTTGGTGTATTCGAAAAGTGAAGCTGAACACGCACATCACTTACAAGAAGTGTTAGAGACCCTTAGACGAAAGAAGTTATATGCAAAATTCTCTAAATGTGCCTTTTGGTTACGAGAGGTACAATTTCTTGGCCATGTCATAAGTGCTGACGGAGTATTGGTGGATCCGTCAAAGATAGAGGCTGTGTCAAAATGGAATTCCCCAAAGAACCCTTCTGAAATTAGAAGCTTTTTGGGACTTGCGAGATACTATAGGAGATTCATTCAAGATTTCTCCAAGATTGCGTCACCACTAACAAAGCTAACACGAAAGAAAGAAAGGTTTATTTGGGGTGTTGATCAAGAGAAAGCGTTTCAAACGCTAAAAGAAAGGTTAACTCAAGCTCCAGTATTGACATTGCCGGACGGAGTCGAAGACATGGAGGTTTATTCAGATGCTTCACTATTGGGACTCGGTTGCGTGTTGATGCAGCGGGGCAAGGTAATAGCCTATGCCTCGAGGCAATTGAAGATACACGAGAAGAAATATCCCACACACGATCTCGAGTTGGCGGCGTTAGTGTTTGCATTAAAAATATGGAGACACTACTTGTATGGGGTAAAGTGCACCATATTCACCGACCACAAGAGTTTGAAATACTTCTTCGATCAGAAGGAGTTAAATATGCGACAAAGGCGATGGCTGGAAACGGTGAAAGACTACGATTGCGAAATACGTTATCACCCAGGAAAGGCTAATGCGGTGGCGGATGCTTTGAGCAGAAAAGCGGACTATGTCCCAATACGAGTAAGATCGATGCAACTCGTGGTGACCTCGGGTATACTTGAACGTATTCGAGAGGCGCAATTAGAAGCAATGAAAGAAGAGAATTGGAAGAAAGAAAGAATAATCGGGCAAGTGAAAGATTTGTCGGATGGAAATAACGGATTGAAGACTCGATCCGGAAGAATATGGGTCCCACATACTTGTGGAGTGAAGGCGCTTCTACTTAATGAAGCTCATAAATCCTGTTATTCAATTCATCCGGGTGCAACCAAGATGTACAATGATTTGAAACAAAATTATTGGTGGCCCGGAATGAAGAGGGATGTGGCGAAATATGTGGAAAAATGCTTGACATGTTTACAAGTCAAGGCGGAGCATCAGAAACCATATGGCAAACTCCAACCGTTAGAAATTCCGGTTTGGAAATGGGAACATATTACAATGGACCTATTAACCAAGTTGCCTAAGACGAATCGTGGTTTCGATGCCATATGGGTAGTGGTGGATAGATTGACGAAAAGTGCTCACTTCATTCCGATTCGTGAGACTTATACGTCAGAAAAGATGTCAGAAGTTTACACCAATGAAATAATAGCACGTCATGGCCTGGGTGCCGGTGTCCATCGTGTCTGATAGGGATACCCGGTTCACTTCAAATTTCTGGCGAGATTTCCAAGAGCAAATGGGAACAAAATTGTTCATTAGCACTACGTACCATCCTCAAACGGATGGACAAAGTGAAAGAACGATACAAACATTGGGGGACATGCTACGGGCGTGTATAATTGACTTTGGAGTCAGTTGGGATGTTCACCTACCGTTAGTCGAGTTTTCGTATAACAACAGTTACCAATCTAGTATTAAGATGGCACCGTACGAAATCTTTTACGGTAGGAAGTGTCGAACCCCGGTATGTTGGGGTGAAGTGGGTCCACGTGAACTCGCCCACCAAGATATAGTACGAGCCACGAATGAAAAGATCGATAAAGTTCGGGCACACTTGAAAGCGGCTCAAGACAGGCAAAAGGCGTATGCTGATAAGAGGAAAAGGCCAATCGAATTCCAAGTTGGTGACATGGTTATGCTAAAAGTTTCCCCATGGAAGGGCGTTATTAGATTCAGAAAAAGGGGGAAGCTAAGCCCGAGGTTTATTGGGCCATTTAAAATCGTTGAAAAGATCGGCAAGGTAGCTTACCGCCTTGAGCTACCGGAAGAACTAAGTGGAATTCATAGCACGTTTCACGTGTCACAATTAAGAAAGTGCCTAGCGGATGAAACAACTTATATTCATTTCGATGATATTGAAGTAGATAATAGCCTGAATTATGCGGTGAGACCGGTGGAGATTTTAGATCGAAAGGTCAAATACTTACGAAATAGACAAATCGATCAAGTCAAAATCAGATGGTAGCATAGAAAAGGCTCGGACACTACGTGGGAGTCCGAGGAAGAAATGCGACGACTCTACCCTACATTATTTGGTACGTATTTCGGTTTCGGGGACGAAACCCTTTTAAGGGGGGTGGGCTTGTAACACCCCGAAAATATAAGACTTTATATTAAAATTATAGAGTATAAATAAACGGGAATTTACTAACTAGAAATTTTTAACCTAGTTAGTTAGTAGACTAGAAATAGCTTATGAAGGGGTTAAAGGCTACTAAACAATAAGTAGAACAAAGTTGAGGGGCCTAAGTTGACAAAATTGAAACTTAAATTGTTAAAACAAATTAAAATAAACCAAACACCCCCAAAAGAGGTGTTGGTCGATCAGGGGAAAGACCAGGTCGACACCCCCTTAGCTCCAAACCCTAAAATCACTAAAACTCTCAAATTAGAGGTGCAAATCTGGTTCAAAACGAAATCTGAGCCTAGAATCGTGATCCTCATCTCAAGAGGATTAAAAGGTATGTAAAATCTGATGAAATCTCTAAACTTGAAAATCTCATGATTTTGGAAAAATCTGAAGTTAGATGATGCATGTGGGTTATGTGGTTAGATTAGAGTTGATATGGTGTCTAGAAGTGAAGTCTAGCCAACTACATGTGAAATCATGACTAAATTCAGGAAATTCCATGAACACCTTGAAGGTGGGTTGTGGGTTTTACATGATGATGATGAACACTAGGGTTTAGAGTGATTATTCTAGTGTAATTCGATTTTAGAAGGTGATTTCAGAAAAATATGATGTTTAAATGCTATATGATGGCTTTATTGAAGTTAAGCTAACTAATTAGTAAGCTATAAATATGAATATGAATGATGTAGAAATTCTGCCCTCATAGTGTTTGTTGAAATGCCTCAAAGAAGGCTTAAAAATAGGTATTTAAAGCTTTAACGCATAATTATGATGTTTCGGTATATTATGTGAAGGGAGGTCTAAAGAGAGTTCTAAACATGTCTTGAATTGAACTCTATAGGACAAGATACCGGAACGTCGAGTGGACAAGCCGGTGGTGATTCGCGGTTGAAGGGCGTACGCTAAGGTATGTAACTTGACCCGTTACATTTCGTAGATTGGATGATTCTAATGTGTAATTGAATTTTTAAATAAGAGTTGTTTTTGAATTAAGCGATGAAGTCGTTGTATTAATTGATTGATCAAATTTGTTTGGTACTCGTTGGTAGTCGTCATATAGGAGGATTCCTTAGACGAGCCAAACGGGTCAAATAATCAAGTAAAACATGATTAATGCTCCGGAATATGATGGATTGTTCTTTGATATTGGTTAGCATACAACATGTTAGAAATACTAGAATTTGATGTAGTGGGTTGTTAGAAAAGCGAATTCCGAGAGTTGGGTTTGAGTGCAATGAACAAAACAAACAAGACATGGAATTCCAGGAACTACCGTAAATTATGGTATTACCGTAATTTACGGTAGAGGTCAAATATGTTACGGTAGATCTCTCCTGGTTTACGGTGACCAAAAATTACAGGAACTCACCGTAAATTACGGTAACACCGGTAACACCGTAATTTACGGTGGAACTGAAAACTTTAATTTTTTTTTTATATTTTGAATTGAAGATTGGATCATATGTTAAGTCTTATGTGCTTAAGTCAAAACTAATGTTTTAATGGTTTTGACCCTAGGTGATTAGATGGACTTTACGGATGGTGATCAAGCAACGTCGAAGAACCGAACACGACTTTTGAAGCTTCCGCTATGTGTTTAATATTACTTAAACTTCGTTCATGGGTTGTAAACAATTATTAATCAACTTTTGAATGTTTTTAACTTAAACATCAGTTGACTAGGGTTTATCTACTTGAAATCTTGACTTATGAAACTTAGATTATTTTAATATCTTTAGTATAAAATGTATAAAATTAGTCTTAAATTCAAGATAAATGTGAGGGTGTTACATTCATGACAAAAACTATGAACAAGCGTGTGTATAAACAAGTAACAACAACAACCTTCATCTTCACAATGCATCCTCAAAAGTAACAAATAAACATCACATACCTTGGATTGAAAATGCTAGAACACAAGAAACTCAAAAACTTCAAAAACCCCCAAAAATTTTCGGCCCTAGGGTTTGCAAATCGGACAAGAAAACGAGTTTTTCTTGAAAATCTCTTCTCAAAATCAGCAAGTACGTGAAATTTGAGTCAAGATAGACCAAAAATTCACTGGATTTGACCAAGAATTGAAAGAGTTATGAAGAATTGAAGATTGAATGCTTGTGGGGTTTGTATGAGATCTTGTGGGTCTAATGAAAGAGATAGGTGAGGGTATGTGGGAGATATAAGGTAAAGGAAACAAGTGGTCAGGGTTGTAGTCAGGTGAGTTAATTTTTTTTATAACTGCCGAAATCGCTGCACCCTTTCATTCGCCAGGGCTACCGTAAATTACGGTAGCCACCGTAATTTACGGTGGCATCTGGCAATCAAAACCCACTGTAAACCGGTAGGTTTCTACTTTAAGTCCAAAAAAAATTTAAAGCCACCGTAAATTACGGTATACCCATGAAATATTTTTTTTGTTTCTTCTTTCCTTCCATGCTTGACCCGTTCCACTCCAGTCCATCCAAAGTAGCATTTTCTCCATTTTAAGCTCAAAAACGCACCTGAAACATAAGCAACTGTAGTCAACTAATTCAAGATAATTACACGATCAAGTGAGGGATAACTCGTCTTTTAACACCATTAAGGGTTGTCCTATGAACCACCCGTTCGAAACTCTGCTGGCAGAATCGAACCAATTTTAAAATCATGCCATCTGACCAAATTTCTTTACCATATTAATCCATTTAAATATTACAAATTAGTTTTAGTTTTTGGGACAAAGCAATTAGTTTAGTTATTAGTTTGTTAATACTTTAGATAGATTGCAGTGATGACCTCAGAAAAATTCAAGCTCAACATACCGGAATGAATGATTCTTTATTGAGTTTTACGTGTCGATAACCCTCTGGCTGAGTAGTCTTTTAAATAAAATGGAAGGGTAAAATAACTGGAATACCCTTATGTGCTTTGCACATGACTAGACTTAAGTGATAATTTTAACAAGGTTAGTGATAAAGGACCTATGGTGTAATGCTTTTAACAAAAAAAAGTACTGTGCCTGTAATTATTAAAGTTAAAGGTTATCTGTTGCAATCTGGTACAAACATAAAGGACGAAAAGTGTAATTTACCATATTTTTTTTTGGTAACGAAAAATAGCGATTTTTATGTAAAAAATTTAAAAAGAAAAATTTGTGTGTTTTGTCTAATACTGGAAATGTATTACGACATTTGTCAAAGAACTGATACATATGCACATGTGCATCCATAATTTTTACTCGAAATATTTTTTTTTGGTAACGAAAAATAGCGATTTTTATGTAAAAATTTAAAAAAAAATTGTGAGTTTTTTAGGTATTTTTTGGTTGTGTTCATATTGATTCTCGTGGTTCTTGCAATAAAGAGTGATTCCTAACCAATCATTTTCCAATATATGACTATGTTATCACCCGGGATTGCTTCCCGGGTTGGAAAATTTAAATTACATTAATCATAAGTGTATAGATAAAATTAATGCAATAAAGTGACATATTACATGATTTACTAACAAAGTGGATTATATTTATTTTTTCTCTATAAGCCGTGTACAAAAAAATCAAGAAATATGATATAACGGGAGACTAAACTTCTTGTTTAACAGATACAAGACGTTGTTCTGGAGGACCAACCAAAGCAAATAAAGATATTATCAATAATAACTCATAAATAAAGTGATGTTAACACTAAATTTACAATTGAATCGTCTGTACCTTGTAGAAGTGGCTAGAAAGTCTCATAAAGAGCTGACCTGCAAAAATTACAAATCCAAATAAAAAATCTAAACTGAATCTAAATTTCATATCAACTTAAACCCTTTTGAACCGATTACCTGACCGATCATCCACTCAACAGCCATAATGCACATAAAACTCCTTCAACATAATCAAATTCACAAGAATTCAACTTTTATAAGACTCGCATAGCTTCAACACATTCAAATGTGTCAAATTCCATAAGAATTAAAATATGTTCATTAACTATTAGAAGCAGAGAGCTATGTGGACCAAGACTTAAAATGGTCAAAGTCAAACAAAAGTAAATGTCCACTTTTTAATATAATATATTCTAGGGCTTTTGATAGTTAAAAAGAAACCTAGTTAAACGAAAGTACTGCACATAGGAGCATGCTAGGTTATCAAAGAACACATACAAATGGGTTGACTGCTCAAATTCAAACTGCATTACTCTTATCTTTGGAACAAAGGGGCATGGAAAAAGAACACATACAACAATTATGATACTCTGGGAGTTGTTTAAAGGTAGTTACTTGAAGGCTTTCGGAAAGTAGACAACTGCGTAGAGCACCTGAAATAAAACAACCAAAAAAAAAACATCTATTAAGAGCAAATGAAGGATTTAACTTCTCAAATCAAAGCACTTGAGAATTTTATGCAAAAAAACTTGTAAAATGGAAAAATAGCATACACGTGTTTGTGTATCACAAGTGTAAAATCTAAGATGTGTTTTTTCTGTACAATTCGAAATAGACTGAGCCAGACTCACCCAAATTTTTTGTCCAGATTTTTACATTTTTTCTAATAAAAAAATTTGTAGTGTCATACATGATTTAGGAGGTTGGATGTAATATAAGGATTCAATATACCCGTTTCATACACGTCCCGGTGGAGTTTAACAAATTTTGGTTGACTTAACCAAAGAACATACACTCGTACCTACAAAAATGCAAACATTTAGATATAACTAGACATAGGTATAAATAAATTAGATTGTAGTATTGGACAAAAATGAGTAAATAGATCAACCCAATCTCTCCCACAAATGTAATTCATGTTGTAACCGAGACCTTAACATACAAACCATAATTTTTCTTAATAGAGACAATGTTTGACTCGTCCAGTACATATGGCAAATCCAATCCTTTTGCTTATCTGGATTACGTTTATTTCTAACGTTTTCAATATGGGTTGTACCGTGCGAAACTCGAAAGTTACCAAAAGTGCAATTTTATTGCTTACAACATATCGTTTGGTAATAAAATTTAATCATACTATTTCTAAAAAGGATTTAAATATTTCTAAAAATAATTTAAAATTGGATAAAAAGTGAACAGGAGTTAAAAGAAATGGTAAAATATGATGTTCTCAAAGCCGATTCTTGATAACAATTTTAAAACTTGAAAGACATACACTTGAATATTGAGAAGAGTTAAGTGCAATTTGTATTTCTTAATCAACTTGCTTCGGGATTCAAACCTGATCAAAACCAAAACATAGATCCACTCTTCTAGCAGCCATTTGACAGCTGGCTTGATAAAGACATGTAGTTTCAAGTAATGCCACAACCTTCATAGGTTCAAAAAATGAAATGTACAATTGATTATCTTCGATAGCTACAAAACAAAAAGTGAAACTGAAACAAATGGTTCAGATAAATGGAATATACAATATTAATTATTAAAAATATAGACCACAAAAATTAACTAAACCTGCTGGTTTGTTCTTCCACATCTAGTCTTGTGCTCCCTTCATCTCATTTAGTAAATGAAAATCAGTCTTCAAACTTGTCACAAAAATAGCAACCACAATTACTTTAGCCTTCAAACCAGTGGCAAATTAAAGACTTCACACAAATCTCACTGTTGAAGTATTTTAAAAAATGTTCCTTCTATTATTCCATAAATTTAAAACTACAAATAAATAAAAAATAGTCTGGTTTAGGAACAATCAACCATTAACTGAAGAAGTTTCTAACAATTTTTTCAATTACACTGTGGTAATCGATTAAAAATTAAGCTTCATTAACATAAATTTCAGATATTAAACACACAACTCATTCAAGAAATTAAAGAAAATTAAAAAAAGAGTTAATTGCCATTTTAGTCCCTGTGGTTTGGGCCATTTTGCCAGTTTAGTCCAAATATTTCATTTTTAACATCTGGATCCAAAAAGGTTTCATCGTTGCCATTTTGGTCCAACTGACTTAACTCCATCCATATCTGTTAAGTCTTCCAAGGGCATTTTTGTCATTTCATTTTTCTTTTTATTAACCCTTTTGTAATTTCAGTGGTATGACATGACAAAAATGCCCTTGGAAGACTTAACATATATGGATGGTGTTAAGTCAGTTGGACCAAAATGGCAACGATGAAACTTTTTTGGATCCAGATGTTAAAAATGAAACCTTTGGACTAAACTGACAAATTGACCAAAACCACAGGGACTAAAATGGCAATTAACTCTTAAAAAAAAAAAACCAATATAGTTCAAGAATAATCGGTCATCAGCTGACACAATAGTGTTTTTTTACCAATTTCTTCAATCACATTCAGTTAATTGATTAAAAATTCAACTCTATCACCATAAAAACTTGTGTACCTACTTGTAGAAGTCATGTGGAAGACCGGCGAGTATTAGAAACCGTCACTGGCATTAATCTCACATCCACAGGCAACCAACATCTCAATATCCTCAGGTTTTGTACCCAGATCTATACCAAAAAACATACGTGGATTAGATTATAGATCGAAAGGAAACTTACCTGAATGTTTTCAATCGTTGCGTCGGACCAAAAGACTTCGCATGTGTTAGACTGAGAATCATCACTTTAAGCTCCATTTTGAGATTAAAATACATACCGATTAAGGTTAGGAAGAGGAGAGGCCGAGAGATGGAGCATGTAGTAAAGGAGGCTGTCAAAAAAGAAAAAGCTTTTATATAGATCCGAATTAATAGGTAATGCTTGACCTGAAACAAAACGGATCCCGCATAAAAAAATTAAGTGAAGGAGATTGCTTCCCTCTCAAAATAAGGTTGAGGATCCAACATAACACGTCAGGTGGCCAAAACCCATCTCATTTGTTATACTACATAGATAATTGTATGCAAGGATAAAAGCAAAATATAAATCAAATGATGGATAATTACTGAAACATGGTTATCACCCGGGATTGCTTCCCGGGCTCGAGAAATTATTAATGATTAATATATTTATTTATTATGACTTAAAAAGAAAAGAAAAAAAAACATATCAGTATGCAAAGCTTCGAGAACCTGCGAACATAATATGATCTATAAACTTTTTTTAAACAACCAACCAATGAATATATAAGTAAACAAAAAAGATACAACGAGCTCCAAGCTTGTCCATAACCAAAATAGAAGAGATTAGTGTATCATGGTCTATGGACTATGAAGCAGAGGAAGGACATTTTAGAGGGGATACACAAGTATAATATACTCCAATCTTATTCACGTTAATTCTTTATTACTGATAGAGCCATAGAGGACAATAATAATGTTTAAAAGTAGATATATAACTAACATGAATACATTTGATTTTTTGTTACACCATGCCATTAGCTCTAATTTAACCTGGTCTTTTCACTGTAGGTTTTAAATATTATTTCCCAACCAAAAAGAAAGAATTGTTACAAGTGTTAGAAAGTGAACGTATGGAACTGCAGATCTCAGTTGACAACTTCATCTTCTCACATAGATTATGGAACTATAGATCTCAGTTGACAACTTCATCTTCTCACACAGATTTTTGGGAAGATATTTATAAAAAAAGAAATAAAATCTGATGTAAATTTCGTGCATTATTCAATTTGTAAAAAAGAAAACATATTTGGAAGTGTACGGGGCTATCGGATCTGAGTCACCTTTTAACTGGTTTCTCTATGTTTTATAGCTTTTCTCAAATACGCATCTCCGTTAACTGCCGCCACCTTTACATGTTAATCCTTCTATCATGTTTTTCCTGTGATATCTCATCGGTGGCCATCCTACCACTCATACTCGTAAAATCGAATTACATTCGTTCAATTTCATTATCTAATTAATCAGATATAGCAATCAATAACTTCCGATTACTGAAATAATAACAAATTGTGCTCTAATAACTTACTTTTGCGAAGTAGATCTCGTTAGCACGGAGCCTTCGGTATCAGACTGATCACGTTGAGATCTAATGTCAGATTTCATGAGATTTCAAAAATACGTCAGATTTCACATTCACACCATAAGATTTCACATTCACACCATAAGATAATACATCTTTGTGTTAAAAAAATCAACCAAAACCTTTATATCCACAAGACCACAACGTTATGTTGGATTCAATTAGATTCTCATCATAAGGCAGTAAGGGGATTGAGAGATCAACGAAAAATATACCTTGTTATGCGCGTTTGCCAAAGCGATGAAAATGCAATGGACGCCGAATAAGATGAAATATTGCAACCGAAAACAAATCAAAACTTGGTAACGAAAAAACAACAAACAAAGCCAAAGTAATCAATAAATGGAAGAAAATGCATGAATAAAGAGAATCAATACCTGATCAGAGGCTTTATTAGTGAAGGAGGAGGTGTTTTTGTCTTTTTTAACACAAAACACTTTCTTCATCTTTAATTCAAATTTCAAGCTATTGTTAGGGTTTTGTTTCTAATTCCAAACAAAGAGAATACAGAACACCTGAAAAAATGATACAAGAAAGAAAATGGTGCCCTAGAGAACAAAACACGACATGATGATTCGTCAAGTATTAGATCAAAGTATCAGCATGATCTATTGTATATCAACATATTACAAAATTTACATTCAAAGACAATCAGAGTTTGCTACCCCTGTTAAATTGATTGGATGGAAGGTAAGCGTTGCTGTAACACGCCGTGTTTCGAAAGTCAAAGTCAAGATTGACTGTTTCGACTTCTTTGAATTGTAGATAATCTATTTATTTTATTGCATTAGCTGTATTATGTGGAATACTTATTAATAATCGAGGTTTAATCGCTATTTATCGCATGTTTAACGCTTAATCAAATCGCAATCGCAACTCGAACTTACGCGCTTTAGTTATTATTTTATGTGTGTGTGCCACTTATGTGTTACTTGTGCATGTTTATCTAGGATATGTATGTTATGGTGATCAATCGAAACGCAATCGCAACGCTATCGTGATCAAATCGCAAACGCTAAACGCAAGATATGCAGGATGATTATATGTTAGATATAGTAGTTGGGATTAAAAGTAATTTAGTAGGTAACTCTATCGCATCGCTCACCCGAATCGCATCGCAACGCTCAACCCGCGAATCGAAACGAAAAAACTCGCCTCCCCAAACTCTAAGATCGAGTGGCCAACCGATCAGATAGCCATCCGATCGAGTTGCCACCCGATTGGGCAGCCACCCGATTGGGCCGCCACCCGATCGGACCAGCCACCCGATCGGCCAGCCCTTTCCATTTCGGGAAACCCTATAAATACCTCAGTTGTTACCTAATTTGATGGTGACTTCTCTCCTACTCGATCCAGCCACTCTCAAGCACTTTTCTCTCGATTTCTCTCAAATCTTGTAAGTTTTCAACCTAAATCTTGTACTTTCTTAATGTACACGCACTCCTACACCTTTCTATCTTCTGAATCTTAACTTTTAACCGTGAAATCACTAGATTTGAGGTGTTCTAGGATGATGTCATCATGGTGTTCTTAGGAACTTCATGTTTTGGCTTCAATCCACTAAGAACAACTCGGATCTAAACGATTTCCACATAAGTAAACAAAGATCTTGCATAGATATGAACATATTCACGGTGAAAAGGATTGAAAGATGGTTTTTCTAACTTTCGTTCAACTCTTTTACACTCAATGCACTCAAACCCGATGGAATCGAAGCTTGTTCTGATCTTCTACTCGTTCTTAGTGATGTATCAGTTCTAGATCTGAGTTCTGTCCGAGAGATAGTTCATTTCGGGTTTGAACATGAACAACCGTCTTGGAAACGTGAACTGGTCGGACTAGGGTGATTCTTGTCCGGTCGGGTCACTTGGGCCAAGATGGAGCTTCTATTGTTTAGATAAGCTATCACAACGTCTCATTCAAACTTCAAACGAAATCAAGTAACAGAACGATCAGGTCGTCGGGACGGGTTGCCGTCCGATTGCCATCCGATCGACCGGCTATTCAATCGGACTGTACTTTGGTTCAACTGTAGGTCCCTCGGAGGTTGAGGTCAAACCTAATCCTTGTTATGATTAACACACTAGTAAGTGCGGAATCCAAGCTAGAATGCAAACCGAGATCGAAGACGACAATACACGACACGCAAGATTCACCGATTAACACCTCTGTATTAATACGTATGAAAAGATCAGTTACAAGCTCAATGTTTACAGATGTATTCCATAAACTCTCAAAGTTCTCTTGTGTGTGTGTGTGTGCTCTCACTTGTCTTCCCCTGTTTGAAGTGAACACATAGCATGAGTATTTATACTCAACACAGCTCGTCTGGTCGAAGGATCAGTTAGACTGATCGAAGGATCATCTATCGACCAGAAACCTACCAAAGGATCACATATACCTCGAAGGATGATATCCTTCGAGGTCCATCAGCATCCATCGAAGGTTTATCTTTCGAGCTCATCGAAGGATCCAGACAATCCTTCGAAGACTCACCCTTCGACACAAACATATTACAACCAATGTGCTAACTGTTTGGTCAAGTCAAACCAGGAGGATGGTTGACTTGGTCAAACTTACATCGAACGCACATATTAACAAACCTAAGACGTAACTCAGACTAACACAAGACATCGTTTTGAATCATGACAAAATACAGACAAAGTACAGACACAAGTGCACCAACAAACTCCCCCTTGGCTGTAGCTTTGTCTCGATTTTCGTGTCTTCAAGTCTTTAATGTCTGAGGATCTTTAAAGTCTTCACACGTCGTAAGCAGAAAGTGTATCAACAAACTCCCCATTTAATTTAGGAAGTGTGTTAACAAACTCCCCCTTAGAATGAACTCTCCATTGAGTCATGCTTGTGAATCTTTTGAGCTTCAATTCTTTAGATCCTTGTGGTGTGGATGAGAGGTCAGCGGCAATCTTCATTCCAAAGCTTGTCATCGAACATGTTCTCCTCACCTTTAGCATCTGCACATGCAAGAAAGCTAAACGCATAATGAGAACAACCGCTTGGAATATAGTTAACACTTAAACAAAAGACACATATGAGATCAAATCTCAATCAAACACCAACCGTCAACAGTTTGAAAGTTTAGAAAATGTACAATTTTAATCCTTTAACTTTCAAAATATGTTAACTTCGACCATTTATGAAGGTGCAATTGTTTTCCGGCTTATAATCAGGATTTTGGGTAGGACAGACTCGAGTTCCAACATCAGTCAATCAAAAATAAACTAGAAGCAAAATCCTTTTGGATTTTATAAAGTTTATATTAAAACACACCTAAAATCTTTTTGGAATTTTCATTTTTCAAGAGTAAAGACGGAAAACAATAAATAAATATATACAAAGATACAGAAACGAAAGCAGTAAACAAATATTTACAGACATTCTTTTTGTGAGTTTCGAGGGTAAGAGAATCATATCAGTGTACGGTCATGTCAAAACACTCTTGTTGTTCTTTTAGTTAACATTAAGATAAGCATCCTATAACGATTATCGGTATTGTTGTCCACTTAAGCTCAACTTATCAGATGTAATCATGGCGAGGGGATACGTTAATGTATGATTTATACTTACCGACCGGTGTTCATCCACATCACGACACATTCCCGAATCAAGGTATGCACGAGGGTTCATCTTACCGGTGAGTATACCGATTATCATCTGTTTGACCGTATATGATGTGAGAAACTCACTTATTTGATTTGAAAACAAGCCCTATGTGATAGAATCACTTATTGATGAGGAACTTGATTTTCAGATGCATGAAGGCACAAGAGCAAGTCCGTGAACAGGTCAGTACTTTCGTACAGCAGAGAGACGAACTTGACTCCCGGATGAATGTGATATATTATCACTTATTTTGGGACATGTGATTGTTAATCACTTATTGAGGTCGTATGCAATATGTACACGTATGAATAGTATCATGGAAGATCTAGACTTGCGTCCCCGTTATTTTTCGGTTAAAGATACAACCTTGATACCCAGATGATAAGCAGCATAAAGACCGAATATCTCAGAACCTCGGCAATCTCTCAAACGAAATTTCGGTACTAAGACCATATGCCAATGAATGGTTCCCACCTGGTCTTCAGTCGATTTAAGTTTATATCACCCTGCATACTTTAAAATGATTGTGAGCCTACCGATACATCTTATATAGAGCTGCTTATCGTTTTTCATTTAAGGTTTAAAGAGGTTTAGACAGACCACTGATGTACTATCATATTCTCTTTTTCTCGCCAGGAAACTCATTTTTGTTTTTCTCTGTTTTTGTGTTTTGGAAATTTTTCAATGTTTTTGGATTTTTCAAAGTTGGATTTACACCCCCTAAAATCAACAAACTAAGGTAAAATTAAAAAAAACACTAAGATATTTACAAAAATGATTTTCCGATGTTGGTTAACTCATGTTTTACCTCAATGCCGTTTACCAAAATTAAGTGTTAATCAGAAATGATGTATCGAATTTTAGAAAAATCAGTTGGCATGTCGGTAAGCGGTGCGGACCATGACAACATTGTCTGGCCAAAGAGTGTTGTACGAGATAATAATTCAAAAAGCGGCTAAAATATCGACAAGTAAAAGAGAGATTAGAATTTTAAAACCGTATCCTTCAACTGCTTCGTGCATTGCAGGAATCTGAGTGCTCTCCCAAACTGGATATCCACCCGGTGTGGATTTCAAAGTCGATTTTGTAGTTACTTAGAAATCTCTTCACAGCAACAAGATCATAAACCTCCGGGTCTGGCTGGTCTTCCACATTGCACCAGCGAAGGTCTTTGTCTTTCTCTTTGAGAAGTAGTGTGCGGTTGTTCAATCCATGCCAAGGCATCCGCACACCCGGTTGGTTTGTTCAACAAACACATTTTCTTCAATCACACCACGAAGAAATGTACACTGCACGTTCATTTTGTCGATTGTGAACTTCAGACGTGCTGCAGGTGCGTACATTTTACGTGAATCTATCCCGGGGACCCGATTAAAGCCTTTAACAATCACACTTTTGAAATGATTTTCATTTTGTCGAAGTTATCAATTTCTTTCGACGAACAACTCAGTTTCCCTTTTCTTTTTCTTTTCATCAAAAGCAACAATTTCTTCTGTCGCCTATCTTGTGTAAGAACGCTCCACTATCAACAATCTTACGACTATCGAAAGTTCCTCCTGGAATATCCTACACACTCACTTAACTTATCAGATTGAGAGGGGGACCCAAGCCTTTGTGGACTTGGGTCGTCCTTGATCATCAAGGAAAGTGATCTCAATCACTTGATGATTAGGAAAAAGAACCTGTGGTGCTCCCCCTGATTGAATTACCTGCTTTTGCTTCCAAGCTGTTTGTCCTTTACCAGTATTTGAATTTATTGTTTTAACATTTACTGGTTTTACAGTTTCAGATTTTGCTTGTACAGGTTTTTCTTCTTTGACCTTTGATTTTAAGGCCTTTTCAATTACCTTTTGATTCTTTTGCTTTAACTTCTTTTCCCTTTCTTTCAAGACACGTGGGTCTTGTTTCGGGGAAACTGATCGTTTTCGGTAATCGATTTCTTGGGGAGCACTCGTTTTTTACTTCAGCTTCTGAACGTGTGGGCAATATCTTACAATATGCCCAACTGTTCCACATTCAAAACATGTTCACCGCTCTACAAACTTCGGAGAAACATGTTGATGACCAGACGGAGAACCAGACAATGAACTCTGTGATCTAGACATGCTTGGACCTAAATCACATCCGTTGGTGTGTTGGGTGTAATTATTCTGATCATTTCGTTTTAAAATTCTAACTTGTTTTATAAAATCAATGTTAGATTTTTCCTGAAATGTTTCAAGTTTGTCTGAACCCGTGGATCCAACAAAGTTCATTTTCGGTTCTCGTTTCTTAACAGGAGCTCTTTTGTTCTGCACCTTTTGTTGTTGAACCTTTGGTTGTTCAGTCTTAGGCTGCTGAACTTTAGGTGCTTGAACATTCTTGTTCTGAGCCTTCTTTCCCTGTACCTTACCCTTTCCGGAGTTGACTTGTTGTTTTCGCTCAATTGGTAGTTTTTGGTTTCAGTATTGTTTTCTAACTTGTTCACACGGAATTGGATCACATTGAGTGACGGTAACTTTGCCACTTTTGTTCCCCAAAAACTTATCAGTGCATCCTTCAAAAATTTGCTCAATTAAATCTTGATTTACATTTTTAATTGGAAAATCTTTGTTAGAGTAGATTTTGCTATCTCCTTTGAGCGTGTACAACAAGTTATTCTCTTCACTGCTAGATACAAGGGACTCCATTGATTTTGACATTTCAGTCTTACTCGGTTTCACTGGTGGATCACACAGGATGTGATTCTCGATTGGAATATCTGTTGTAACCGAGTTAGACTGTTGTTTCACAGTTTCTTCAGATTCATCATCCGAAGAATCAGCATCCTCAACAATGGGAGGACTCTGTTCCTTAACACACGATGAATCTGTCACATTCTCGGATTCAGATTCAGATTCTGATTGACCCGAGGATGATGTACCAGTTGTGAACCCGAGGCCTGCTGCAAAATCATCTAGATCGAGTGGCACAGTAGGTTCAAAACGGGGCATATCCTCGTCATCAGGCAATTTGGAGTAATTGTGATTCATTTGGGGAGGACATGATTTGAATCCAATACATTGTGTATCCCCCTTTTTCTTTTGAACGTCAATGATGTGATCCAATACATAGCGGGAATTGGAATAGCTTTCCAGTTTCTGCTTAATTGTCTCACATTCACATCGAGCTGTTGCCAACTCTACCATTTGCTTTTCAATTGTGTCAATAAGATTATTGTTAGCATGTTGTTTTCGCAAAACAGCCTTTTGTAATTCTGAAACATCATGTCTTAATGACGCAATTGTTGCTTTAAATTCCTTTTCATTTCTGGTTAAAAACAAGTTAGCTTCAGTTGCTTTAGAAAGATCTACAATCAATTCTTGATTGTGTTTGTATGTGACTTCAAACTGACTTTCCTTTTCAGCATATTTCAAACACTTTGCACATTCAATAGGAACAGAAACAGAGTCAGAATTAGTATCACATACCTGAGAAGTCTGACCTTCTACGTGAGCCATAAAGGCTGTATGAAAAGAAAAAGATCCATCTTCAGAGAAGAACTGAGCAAGCTTCTCGGAAGTTCCAGCAGATTTCTGGCAACGAATAGATCTCCTCTTGCATAATGCTTCAGCTTCAGCCAAAAGCTCATCAACTTCCAAATCTAAAGCATCACTTGATAAATCACCAGCATCAAGTGATTCCCCATTCATGATCCCACTATAACCCGAACTATCTTCATCTTCTGAGGATTCACCAGCAGACACGGGTTCTACTACCTTCTCAATCACTTTAGCATAACATGCTGTTCCACCATTTCCTCCTTCTCCAAGCTGAAGGTTCCAATTGCAGATTTCATCAGCTTGAACAACCAATCCTCTGTGGGGATTAGTGTTTGTGGATCCAGATGCATTTCCTCCAACGTGAACTATTGATCTGTCAGAATTGTTTCTGAAGGGATTCTGATTTCCTTGCTTAGGTGGCTTCTGACACTCCCATTTGAAGTGACCCTTTTCACCACAATTGAAGCAAGTGACAGCATTCTTATCAAAACCATACTTGGTGTTGTTGTTGCTATTCAAGTCGGTTCTCCCCGTCCTTTCCATAAACTCCTTTGCTCTTCGAATTGCACTAGCAAGAGCCCATTTGATATCCATCATTTCAAACTCTTCTCTATCCACTTGCTGATAATCTTCATTGGTTAGATTGATATTCCCAATCTGACCTGCGACCAATCCACAATAAGCACTAACCAAGGTATTCAACATCTCCATATGCTCCTTGGCTATTTCGACACTGACTTTGGAAAAGTTGGAAGTGTCTAATCTGACTGTGTTCGGATTGGAAGTGGCTTGAAAGTTTGAAGAGCTTCCATAAAACCCTTGCTGTTGCGGTTGTTGCTGCTGAGCTGTCGGCTGCACATTCTGTTGTAGAGAAGAAGAAACTGGTCTTGAATACATCGTGTATGCTGAAGGATCAAACTGATCTGTTGTGGAAGGTCCGGTGTTTGAGATGAAGGCTGTTTGGAGCTTCGCATGTTGAGAGGCTGGTTTTTCTCCACTGATACCTCCTGCAATCCCAAAGTACATCTCTGGATTTTGAGGGGTTAGTGTCCTTTTTGCCTTAAGCTTTTCTTCTACGTCCTTGTTCTCCAATTTTTGAATTAACTCATAAACGGTCATTGTGTCTAGAACACCATTTTCTTTGAGAATTTCAAGATAACCGTTCCACCTTGCTGGTAAGCCATCAGCGAATCTCTTCACCATTTCTTGTGGAGTGGCAGTGACTCTAAAAGCAAACATCTCGCTCAACAAGTGATGGAACCTTGTAGATAACTCTGCCAAAGTTTCATTCTCCATACACGTGAATCCTTCAAACTCTTTCTTCAGTAATTCTTGCTTGATCTTTCTAGATTGAGCATTTCCTTCACATCGTAACGTGAGCATATCCCACAAGCTTTTAGTAGTCGTGCAGTAAACAGACCTCCACGTGGAAGAAGTTCCGAGTCAAGGTTTTACAACCTATCAGATCTTTCCAAAACTCCCAGTGAAATCCTCAGTGCGGAAGGGGCAAACTTCCCTGCTCCACCAAAACTCCGAAACCCGGGCGTTAAGAATTCCAAGAAATATTGTGATTACCATCATGCTCGAGGTCACAACACAGATGATTGCTGGTCCCTGAAGCAAGAAATAGAAAAAGCAGTGCGATCCGGAAAGCTGTCGCATCCAGTGAAAGAAGTGAAGGAAGGGAAAT
Source organism: Helianthus tuberosus (assembly GCA_030545235.1). NCBI lineage: Eukaryota > Viridiplantae > Streptophyta > Magnoliopsida > Asterales > Asteraceae > Helianthus > Helianthus tuberosus. The sequence continues at coordinate 81,095,995 of CM060395.1, forward strand.
CTTTGGGAAATTCGGGAGATAATCCGAATAACCAGCCAGCAATTTGTATGATCAGGCGAGCAGACAACCAAGGCATCAAGCGATCCAGTCACCATATGGCCGCTTGGATGAAGCAACCTATTGCTTTTCCTCCTATTAATCCGGAAGAAATCAAGGACGGACCTATCATAGTGTCTGCAATCATAGCAGGTCACAAGGTCCGGAGGATTTATGTTGACAGCGGAAGTGCCACCGAAATCATGTACAATCAGTGTTTTCAACAGCTAGCCCCGCAGACCAAGGCAAAGTTGATCCAAGTCTCAATGCCGTTGGTAAGTTTCTCCGGAGAGGTGGTACAGCCCATAGGGCAAATTACTTTGCCAATAACGTTGGGAGAAGGAAGTCTGGTCCGAACTGTCAATTTAACGTATCTGGTGGTAGAGGCAAGGTCCGTTCATAATGTTATTTTAGGAAGGCCCGGTATGTGTGCCTACAGTATCATCAGCTCCACCATTCATGGATCGTTAAAATTCCCCACAGAAGCAGGAGTGGCAACTTTGCACTCCGAGTCAACAATTTGCGTAGTTGAAATACGACAAAGCAAGGGTACTGACAAGCCTCCGAACCTCCTCGCAGAAGAATGGGCTATCCATCCGCATTTTCCGGAGCAAAAAATTACAGTCGGAGCTCAACTTCCTGAGCGTACTAAAAAGAAGTTGTGGAAGCTCTTGTCTAATTCCCTTGATGTATTTGCCTGGAAAACCTCCGACATGGTGGGAGTTCCTCGATGTTTGGCTGAACATAAGCTGAAGGTGTCGCATTCAGCAAAGCCAGTAGCTCAAAGAAAAAGAAATATGGCTCCAGCACGTAACAAAGCCATCTCCGAGGATGTACGAAAGTTATTAAGTGCCGGCATCATCAGGGAAGTACGGTACCAAACATGGGTCTCCAATCCGGTAATGGTAACCAAGAAAGATAAAACCTGGAGAATGTGCGTAGACTTTACCGATCTAAACAACGCGTGTCCAAAGGATTGTTATCCCTTGCCAGAGATCGACCTAAAGATTGATTCCCTTTCCAGCTTTCGTCTTAAATGCTTCTTGGACGCATATAAAGGCTATCATCAGATACAAATGGCTTTAGAAGACGAAGATAAAACAGCGTTCGTAACTAATGAAGGGCTCTTTTGTTATACCAAAATGCCATTTGGATTGAAAAACGCCGGAGCAACGTATCAGAGGCTGATGGATAAGGCATTCAAGGACCAGATCGGAAGTAACCTAGAAATTTATGTGGATGACCTGGTCATAAAAAGTCAGGCCGAAGATAACATGATTGACGACATACTCGAAACCTTCACTAGGCTTCAGAGTATCAATCTTAAACTTAATCCCAAAAAATGCTCTTTTGGTCTAGAAGAAGGAAAGTTTCTCGGTGTATGGATAACCCAGTCCGGAATCCAGGCACATCCGGATAAAATCAAAGCGGTAGTCTCCATGCAGCCACCCAAAACTGTCAAAGAAATTCAGTCACTGAACGGTAAGCTCGTCGCTCTCCATCGTTTTGTCTCAAAGGCGGCTGATCGCTCTATCCCTTTCATGAATGTCTTAAAAAAGCGAACTGGAAAAGGTCAAATAGAATGGACACCGGAGGCTGATTCGGCGTTCCAAGAATTAAAAGTTTGTCTTGGGTCCTTGCCCACCCTAACCGCTCTAGTCACCGGAGAAACTGTCACAGTTTATCTCTCCGCCTCTCATTTAGCTATAAGTGCAGTACTTGTGGTGCATCGGAATCAAGCACAAATTCCGGTCTACTACGTAAGCCGCATCCTGAAAGATTATGAAACTCGGTACCCAATGATCGAAAAATTAGCACTCGCTTTGGTACATGCTTCTAGACGCCTCCGAATATACTTTCAAGCTTTCAATATAGAGGTGCAAACTGACCTCCAGATCCAGCAAATTCTCAGAAAGCCAGAGGTCTCCGGACGTCTTACTAAGTGGGCCATTGAACTCAGTGCTTTCGATATCACCTATCGTACCAGAGGACCGGTGAAAGGCCAGGCAGTGGCAGATTTCCTCACGGAGGTCCCAACCGGAGAGAGCACCAAAGAAAAATCCGCCCTACCAAGGGTATGGAACTTATATACGGATGGAGCCTCCAGTAAAGAAGGATCGGGGGCAGGTTTAATCCTAATAGATCCAGAAGGGATAGAGTACACTTATGCTTTACGGTTCGAGTTTAAAACCTCAAACAATGAAGCAGAATACGAGGCTCTCCTTGCAGGTCTCCAAACCGCGGCCAAAGCCGGCGCAACCTCCGTGCTAGCACATGTTGATTCATTGTTAGTAGCCAATCAAGTCAGCGGAGAGTACGAAGCACGAGAGGATAACATGGTTCGGTATCTCCAGCAAGTTAATAGTTTAATCTCCTCTTTTGACTCTTGCAAGATAGTACACATACCGCGAAGCAAAAACAAAAAGGCCGATGCCTTGAGCAAGCTCGCATCCGTAGCATTTTGTCATTTATCCAAGGAAGTTTTAGTCGAAACCCTTCAAACTCCGGCCATCCAGCAAACGGGATCAGTCATGTCAGTCTCCACGCTTGAAAACTCTTGGATGACTCCGATTGTGGATTACTTGAAAGAAGGGACGCTCCCAGAAGACAAAGCTCAGGCCCGAAAGCTAAAGGTAAAAGCGTTGCAGTATCAGATTCACGATGGGCAACTTTACCGTAAGACCTTTTTAGGTCCGCTCCTAAAATGCTTAACACCGGAGGAAGCCAGCTACGTCATAAGAGAAATCCACTGGGGAATATGCGGCATCCACGCCAGACCGAGGATGGTCATAGCTAAAGTCATGAACGCCGGATATTTCTGGCCGGGTATGCATCAAAGCGCGGTCAACGAGCTGCAATCATGTGAAGACTGCCAGCGGCACGCTCCCATTAGTCATCGAGCCAAGAACAACCTCGTTCCTGTAACATCGGCATGGCCGTTCCAGAAATAGGGGATTGACATTGTGGGTCCTTTCCCTGTTTCCACCGGAGGGGTAAGGTTCCTTTTGGTTGCCATTGACTATTTCACAAAATGGGTCGAAGCCAAACCCCTCCGGACCATCACAGGAGACCAAGTACTGAGGTTTGTCTGGGAAAACATAGTGTGCAGATACGGAATGCCGCTATGTATAGTCAGTGATAACGGGAAACAGTTTGCAGAGAAATCGTTCAAGACATGGTGCCAAAGAATGCGTATTGAGCAAAGTTTTGCTTCGGTTTCCCATCCCCAGGCCAATGGCCAAGTAGAAAGAGCCAACCGCAGCATTGTGGAAGGCATTAAAAAGCGCTTGGGGAAGGAAGGCGTCTCATGGGCAGAACGTCCTATGGGCCCACCGAACGATGCCGAAGACGAGCAATAGGGAAACTCCCTTCAGCTTAACATACGGTACCGAAGCAGTCATTCCCGCTGAAGTAGGGATACCTACCCCCCGCATGCAGCTATGTCAAGAAGAAAACGAACAGGAACTCCTTCTGAACCTGGATCTAGCCGAAGAAAGGAGAGAGCTTGCGGCGATCCGAGAAGCGAAATATAAAAAAGAGTTGGAAAAACATTACAACTCAAAAGTGAAGGAGATCCGGTTTAAAGTCGGGGACTACGTCATGCGGAGTAATGAAGCAAGCTTAGTTGAAGGCACGGGAAAAATGGCACCAAAGTGGGAAGGTCCTTACCTGATCAACACCGCAGGAAAGGACGGTGCATATACACTCAAGAAAATGGACGGGACCCTCGTCCCACGCACATGGAACGGAGCTGACCTAAAGAAGTGTTTTCTTTAAAAAGTTTCTTATTTTAAAATAAGATTGTAATACGGAAGCTACGACCTCCGTCACTTTTTCTATTTTCCTGTAATGCGGATGGTTATGCCCGCACCGAACGAATTAAAAATTCCAAAGACCGTGTAGGGTTTTACTCACGGATTACATAAAATGTTTTTACTATGTCAATCGGAGAAGCATAACTCCGGATAAGAAAATAGAATAATAAAAATTTTCTATCTTTAACAACGTTGCAACACAAGTATAATTTTCAGCCGAACTAGGGATGCTAACCCTAAAAGGTGAGGACGAACTGGCCTCGTTCGTGCTTTTCCTTCACTTAAAAATTATCCTAAATAAAATAAATCGAATCCGCGCCTTTAAAATGAACGTTCAAGAAAGAAAATGTAAAACACAAAACATGGACGAATGTAAAACACAAAACATGGACGCATGTATAAACAAGTGATTACATCAAAAATTACCGGACTTGCATAAACCAGAAATTACAAAATCATTTACAAAGGATAATTGTTCGAACATCAGTAAAAGCATCATTACATTCATCCAAAATAAGGTGCATGCCCCAAATTGCCGGATGTTGGAATTGAACCCTACAGAGGAACAGATGATGTAAAGCCAAAACCGGATCACAACAGTGGATTCATCATAAGCAGCGGTCTACATTAAGCTTTCCCCTTGACAGTGGATCCAACATCTGATATGCTCTAAGTACTGCCCTTATCAACAACTGCTGATCCTATAAACCACTGCTAAGCTAAAGCACTGATGAAGTTTAAAGGCTGAAGCTCAATCTACTGCTGGAATCCAAGCACTGCTGAAGAGTTAAAGCACTGTCCATTCAAGGCTTGATCACCCTTTGAGGAAAGCACTGTTGCTCATACAACAGTGGTTGATTACGTCAGTGGAATGAAGAGTCAGTGTTTATATATCAGTGGTTGGAATGTAATCAATGTCTGTATGGTCAGTAGTTGTAGAACAGTAGATAGAGTTTGTTAGTTTGTTAGATGTCACTTTCATGGTGACGTCAGCTGAGATGCCTCAGTGGTTTAAAAATAACCCTGTTCAGAAAAGGGTTTTGACCAGAGTGCAAAGAAATTTGAAGCTGAATTCAAAGTACAAGCTAAGGCACTTTTGATGAGTAATAAAGGTCCTGAATAATGAAAGGTTTTGGCATTATCTGTTCCAGGGGGAGATTGTTGGGATTGAACCCTAACAAAGGAACAGATAATGTAAAGCCAAAACCAGGTCACAACAGAGGATTTTCAATAAACAGTAGTTTATACTCTGCTCTCCCCTTGATAGTGAGTTATAACATCTGATGGTCTATAACTGCTGCTCATAATCAACTGCTGTGTCACTTCAACTACTGATATGATCCTAAAGACTACTGAAGACAAACTCTGTTGCTCTATCTACTGCTGTCTCTCAAGTGCTGCTGAAGACACAAACACTGCTCATTCAAGGACTGATCACCTTTGAAGAAAGCACTGATGTTGTTGTTGAGCATCAGTGCTTAGGCTACAACAGTGGAACGTGAAGCAGTTGTTTTCTCATGTTTTGTATTGTATTTATAATCAGTTGTTAGGACATCAGTAGTTGTGTAAGGTCAGTAGATGCAGGTTGTTAGGCTGTTAGACGTCGCTTTCTTGGTGACGTCAGCTGAGATTCCTCAGTGGCTTGGTTTGCCTATAAATGTAACAGTACTCTGTACTGTTACATTCGATTGACTGAGCGGGTTCTTCTCCTCATGTCTAATCCTTTCATCTTGTGTGCAACCAACCTTGGGGCATCAGGCTGAGGGGGAGTATAGTTTGTAAGCTTATCTGTAATCTTTTGCTTTTGATTTGTAAATCATTCGACTCTATGAGAAGCAATTGTTTATCAAACTACTCTTTCCTTTGATTGTGTTTACAAAGTTTGTTTCCATTTCCGCTGTACTTAAACTGTTCATATCTATTTGATTTGTTCAAAATATACAAACAAACACAATCATGAGAGTCTCCGATCCTAACAATTGGTATCAGAGCCTGGACAGTCAAATTCGATCTAACAATCAATTTGACATAACAGTTCAGCTCAAATTTCATTGATACTAAGGTTGGTCGTATTTGTTGAAAAACAGAGTAACGAGTAATAACGTTAAGTTGTTTATTCAAAAACTCTGTAAAACAACCAAGATGTCATAAGACACAAAATTCACATAACAAGTGATGTCATGCATAAATCACCAATAGTTTCAGATCTGGAAACTTGTCTGGTGACTTTGGTGTGATTATTCTCTTTACAAAATTGATTTCAAATGTTATTATGAAGTTTGTGTTGTTTTCATCATAACTGCAGCTAAGGTGTTTCACCTCATGGTTGACAAAAGCCTATGTGCGGATAAAAGCACTAGTGTCTTTGTTAACATAAAAAGAGGGAAATCAAAACATTAGTGATTTGAATCTTATGTATTGAAAAACAGGTTGAGTGTCCTCTAAAAGGACCAAAATCAATTGTGTTAAGAATGCATTAAGAAAATTAGCAGTCAAAATATCCAGATCATGAGTAATGTGAAATTTGGCATAAGCATGTGCAAAAATGACCAAATCTCTTAAAACATTGCTGAAAATGATTTTGGATTGAGTATTTTTTTTTTCCTTGAAAACGTTCCAGTAAAAGTTTCAATACTTTTCTATGGAAAGGGTAAAAAGGGAAAGAAGAAAAATTACAAAAACTCAAAAGTGTGTTTATCTCAAAACTTTTGAAATCAAAAGAAAAGAGTATAAACATAAAACACTTAAGAGTCCAAAATTGGGTGAATAATGGTCATCAAGCAACTATGTGCATTCATTGATTCAGGGAAATTCAGGTAACAAAAGTATCACTAGTGATTAAACTTACAAAGAGGACTAGACAAAATTTTTCAGTGTCATCACATGGTAACAAAGTCTATAACAGGACTTTCAAAACTTATGTGTACATGTCTCCTCATTTTAGCAATCAATTGACGAAGAAATGGTCTCAAACAGTGGTTGTTCAAATCATTGACCATTTTCATAAGACTTGAGAATGATATGACTATGAGCTTTATGTAAAAATGTACCAGATCCTTTTTTATGTCATTTTCAGAATAACCTTTAATTTTTAAAAAAAAAAAAGGTTTTTCTCATTAAAACAAGATATATTATTCTCCATTTTTTATGAGAATGATATATTTTGAACTTCTACTTGTTTTGTTTTTAGTAAAAGTTTCAATTCCTGTCAGGATGTAGATCCCTTATATTTTTTTTCTTAGGGTGATATTGTCCTTGAAAATAGATCAAAAGGAGATGGTGAAATAAGTTAAAGTCATTTCAAACTCAAGTTTTCATCACAGATCAAAGATTGATTGCTAACAGACCTTAAAATTCTTGACTACTCATGTTTTACTCTAAGGATTAGAACACAAAATGTGTAGTCAAAGTGAAAAGGTTGCCATCATCTGGGATACTCAACTACTGTTAAAATTTATCAAATGTTTAAAACAGGAAATAGATAAGTAGTAAAACCTTGAATACAAATCCCTGTAAAAATCTGCTAATGTGTTAATCTTGATAATATGCATCTAAAATGTGTTTTGTCAAGGATATTACTTTGCAGATGTCTCATTATCACCATCAAAAGATGTTGGACATGATACTGTGTTATCACATGACAAAATCATTTCCTTCATCTGAGCAGCAGATGTATAAAACAGCTGGTAAAGCTCACCCACTGATCCACCAACAGTTGCTGATAGAAGTCTATCAAAAATGGATAGAAATCACATGACTGCTACCTCAACAATTGCTTGACCAAAGTAGCCCTTCACCTCTATTTCCATGTCCACAACCACTGTTGATAAAAATATACTAACAGTGGATAAAAATCGACACTGGTTATCACCAATTCCTTTTATTCCTCCACTTTCACCTTCAAACAGTTGTTGGATCATTAAAGTCACCAACAGTTGTTAGCTCAGATGACTCACATCTGCTGCCTCACCTTTTAAACCTCAATCTTTTTTTAATCACATCCATTTTACCATACACTTGACAACATCAATTGGAAGGGATTCTTATAAAAAGTTTATCCCAAAACCTTTGTCTTCTTCTTGACTTTCTACCAGTCCATCAACAAGTCATGTGCCGTATAGCACTAAAAGACAGAAAGTTGGGAAGTGTCATTTAAGAGGAGCTTCAGCAGTTCAGTGACAACAAGTTTGAAAATCTTGTGCCACAGCCAAAGGATGAGAATCTATTTGGCAAAAAGTGGGTCCTAAAAGAACATTGCATATGTTGAAGCATGGTTGTCAAGTTTTATCAAACTCAAAACAAGTACAAACATCAAGGTGTTATTGACTGTGCACATGCAGCAGATATTTCCAACCACTGATTGAAGAATATTATGATGCTGATGTTGTTGCTGAAAAGTCCAACTGTTTGTAACTTCAAAATATGTTATTGAATTTTGGTATAGTTGCTCAAAAGAATGTTTTTATGCAGGGCTGTCAAGTAGATGAAATATATCATCAAAAAGTTCAATATCTCATTAATTCACCATCATTCATTATCAGACATCACTTTGTAAGGGATTGCTATAAAAAGGTTTGATTTCATCTTTAACATGTCCATCCTAAAGATCAGGTGGTAGATGTACAAACTTAAAAATTGGTTTCATCTACTGTTAAAAACTTGATCCCTATGATTGGAGTGCTAAACATGGATTAAAGCAAGCTTTCTTGTGTTCCATGTGTAAATAGCATAACAATGTTTTTAGAAAAATAAAAAATAACCTTAAAAATAGTTTAAAATTGAATTTTTCAATAAATCCTCAAAGTCTGTTCAAAGCACTGATGGCATTAAAACTCTGTTGAATAGTAAAATCTATCCACTGTCAAAGTGTATCCTCTGCTTGTGCAAAACACTGATTTATAACAGAGGTTACACGTGGACAGATGTTATTCAACAGTTGTGTGCATCAGATGCCATCATCAATTTTTCAAATAAATGGCCTTACACCTGAAAACATTTACAAGGCTATCAAAAATTTCTAAAACAAAAGTAGAGGTACGTGAGCATATTTTAGCAGCTACCACTGCTCCTCAGATATCTGTTGCTGAGCCCACTGCTCAAGGTGATCACAGTAGTAACACAACTATTGTGAAACCCACACCTAAAACCACCAAAACCACCAAAAAGAAATCAACCAAAAAAAACCCACCAAACCTACAATAAAGGCAACTCTGGAAGATGAGATCCCAGAGCAACTGCCAGTGACAACACAAAAGTCACTAGAAACCACTGCTGCTACTTCCTCACATCAGATGGTAGAAAGATCTCAACCCATGCCTAAAACTCCTCCTGCTTCTTCACAAAAAGAACAGGCTGTAAGCACAGGGACGCCATTTTATGAAGCAATGGATTCACTTGAATCTAACTTCCACAGCCCTCCTCCTGGGGTAAATTCTCTTTCATCCCATATCCTCATTTCACAAATACCACCATCAATAATAACCTTGTTGCATGCTTTGGATATAACTCAGACATAAATCAGTTCCTCTCAACCACCTATCACTGAGAGTACACTCCAACAAGTGACTGAGTCTGATGCTTATACCTCTGCTATCCCAGCAACAACTGAGGAGGTTACACCCCTTGAGTTACAAGTAACTCTTGGTGGTAGTTCAAGTGAAGCAGCTACTACAAGTGCTGAACCCACTGGTTTGGACTTGGACAGTAGTTTCATCAATAAGACTTCCTTGAAGGCAATTTCTTCACTAGGAACTCTTGTGTATCCAGTCTTCACTGGTTCACTAAAAAAAGTGTTTCTCATTATGAAGAAAGAAGTCCCCAGTACCAAGACAAAGGGGCAACAGTGGATGATTTTTGGGATACATTTCCTCAATCAACCACTGTTACAACCACTGCTAGTGGGAAATCAGATGACCCCATTAAGTTGGGTGATGATTTAATGTACCAAGAATTGACGGCTAGAATTGATAAACTGAATACATCTGTTGCAGAAATCAAAGACATGCTGCAACAGTTGTTGAAAGCACAAATGGTACCATCCACTGCTGCACCATCTCCAACAGCTACTCCATCATCTGCTCCTACTCCAGATGAGCTGTGGAATTTATTTCAACCCCTGCACTATCTTCGAAAGAGTTGATGATGCCAAAAAGGGGGAGAAAAATGACTCTGAGGAAAATCTCTCAGTAACTTCTGCTGAAACATTTGTCAAAGAAAAGGAAAAGGGAGGTGATGAAACCCTGAAAATTCAAGCAGATGATGAAGATACACAAATGAGGATCGTTCAAAGTCGAGTCAATTCAGCTGGTCTCAAAACCACTGCTGATATTAAAAGGGTAAGGGATGAGAGCAGAGCTTTGGTTGAGAAAAAGTTAGTTCTGCAAAAAGGAAAAAGAAGAGGTTGGTACTTCATTAAAGAAGAGTCCTGTTAGAAAAACAAGGCAAACAACCACCACAGCTTCTAAAACTAAGCCAGTTACTACTTCAACCACAACTTCTGTTCCTACAAAATCACTTACACCTCCACCATTAACAACATCTATCACTCAAACAACTGCCACCAATACCACATTAACACACACCACACCACAACCACTATCATCCCCACTAAATCTACCACCACAACCACCACCAGATGCCATCCTTCATCAAAGAAGGAAACAAAGCAGATGGATGCAGAAATATCAAAAGAAGAACAAGCTTGAGAAGAATATATCATGAAGATGGTTCTTCAGACACTTAGAGCAGAACTAACAAGAAACAGCAAAATCTCAAGACACTGCTCAAAGTTGTCATCACCAGGCCTCAATCTCCAAACTCATCTTTAAATAAATCTCTCCCAAGAAACCCATTGGATTCAAAAATACTAAAGTGGATGTCTGATCAAAAGACCCACGTATTGACTTTGCTCAGATCCGATGGTGAAGTGAAGCATATATCAAGGGAAACAACACTTGGCCTGGGTGTTGAAGATTTGCAAGATCTCCTTGAGCTTACACTGTGCAGGGATGAGGATGATACAAGCCCCATTGGCTTTGAATTACAATTCAAAGGACAAGTTAGGGAACTTGTGATGAGTAAATAAAAATCCAGAATAATGAAGGGTTTTGGCATCATCTGTTCCAGGGGGAGATTGTTGGAATTGAACCCTACAGAGGAACAGATGATGTAAAGCCAAAACCGGATCACAACAGTGGATTCATCATAAGCAGCGGTCTACATTAAGCTTTCCCCTTGACAGTGGATCCAACATCTGATATGCTCTAAGTACTGCCCTTATCAACAACTGCTGATCCTATAAACCACTGCTAAGCTAAAGCACTGATGAAGTTTAAAGGCTGAAGCTCAATCTACTGCTGGAATCCAAGCACTGCTGAAGAGTTAAAGCATTGTCCATTCAAGGCTTGATCACCCTTTGAGGAAAGCACTGTTGCTCATACAACAGTGGTTGATTACGTCAGTGGAATGAAGAGTCAGTGTTTATATATCAGTGGTTGGAATGTAATCAATGTCTGTATGGTCAGTAGTTGTAGAACAGTAGATAGAGTTTGTTAGTTTGTTAGATGTCACTTTCATGGTGACGTCAGCTGAGATGCCTCAGTGGTTTGGCTTTGTCTATAAATGGAGCAGTACTCTGTACTGTTACATTTGATTCGTTTTGAGTGAGTTCTTCTCCTCGATTCAATCCTTTCATCTTGTGCAAACCAACCATGGGGTATCAAGCTGAGGGGGAGCTTAGTTTGTAAGCATGCTTGTAATCTTTTGAATTACTTTGTAATCTTTTGACTGATGAAAAGCATTTGTTTATCTAAACTATTTTCTTCCTTGATTGTGTTTACAAAGTTTGTTGTTTATTTCCGCTGCACTTAAAACTGCTCATATCTATTTGATTTGTTCAAATCTCACAAACAAGCACAATCAATGAGAGCCTCAGATCCTAACACCGGACATGTCCACCAACTAAAGAACTAAATCAATTATAAACTTCCAAGGTGCATACCCCAAAGAGCCGGGCATGTCCACCTTACTTCTCCGATGAGTCATCATTCGCAAAAAGAAGAGCTTTCTTAATTTCAGAAAGAGGCGCGTTGATAAGCTTCTAAAGATCTTCTATCACCGGAAATGTGAGAGTATCAAAGCAAGCAACCGCCGTTCTTAGATCTTCCGTAGCATTTTGATTTAGCATCGGCACATCTTTGTAAGGGGTTTTCTTCTGCAGAGCATGTACGTAACCAGCATGCAGACCGGAGTTGATACCCACGGCACTCATCGCGTTGTTAACTGCGGCTACGGCAGCAGTCATTTCTTTCCCTTTATGAATATTCTTTGCCAGAAGCTTTGCCCCCTCCGAAAGCATCCAAACCTTTGTTGCTTGAAGATCCTCTTCCTTAGCTTTCAGGGAAACATTCTCCGCCTCAATCTCCTCAATCCGGTCCTTCAAATCAGCCTCTCCTGATTTAAGCGTATCCCGCTCTGGAAAAAGTGTCAGAAAAAATAAGGGAAATAAAAAGCAACTAAACCAAACACGTACCGGCCATAATACTCTCATAAGCAAGACGAGCACTTTTAAGAGATTCTTCCATTTTCGCCAAAACCATCTTGTGCTCTTCGTCCTTCTCCCTCATCGACTCGGAAAACGCCTTAAATTCCGAAGATATTTTATCCCTGTCTTCCGCGGCGGCAGCGGCAATCGCTTGGGATGATTGATTTTGAGCAGTCAAAGACTTGATTTTTTCCTGCTGAGCTTGAAGATCTTGAGTCAGTTGAGCGATCTTCTTCCCCATATCCGGACTCTTGAGAATCTTTCGCTTTAAAGAGCGAGCTTCCTTTTCTAAGTTCTCCCGTACATGCTCCGCTTCTACCCACCGTCGATAAAGCTCCGTCACGAAAATGTTTGACTGGGCTTGGTTAGTCAAGACTGCAGCACCTAGATCCGGGTTCTTCATCTTTCGGCTTCTGGCGTAATCTATCGGAGTATTTATGTTCAAAAGGAGAGTTTTTGCAACCAGAGCATCCATCACTGAGTCCTTGTTCCGTACATCCCAATCCGGAATAAACTTATCCTCAGCAGTCGCCGGATTGATATCCATATCATCCGAGAACAAATCTGCATATCGAAAAAAGGACAACAACTCAGGTCCGAACCAAGATGAAGGGAGGGAAGACACTTGGTCTTCCTCATCTTCGATAAAGCGGCCCGGACCTAAAGAAGAGTCCAGTATCGTACCTGAAAAAGTTACCACCTTAGGTTCACCATGAGCTTTCTCCTTCTCCTTGCTCGAAATCTCCGGAATCTCAGTCTCCATATTTTCTACCTCAGTACTTGGAATGAAACCACCGGAAAAGGTAGGGGTCGGTTTATTGCGAGCCAATGCGGCCTCCTCCCTAGAAAACTTACCTCCGGTAAGATACTCGTCCAATTCTTCCAATACATTACCTTCGGAGTGACAATCCTTCCTTGACTTCTTTGACTATGGCAAAGGAAGAGGATCGGCAGAACGTATCAGAATCGGCTTGGTCTTCCTCTTACGAGAGCGAACTTTCAGATCCACGTCCGGTGCAACACCCTTGCTTTTTAAAGAAGAAGGTCGATATTGGAGGGCCTCATCTAAATCACGGACCTCCGGATCACTATCCACGTCATCAAGAATTGATCTCTTGCCAGACTGGGATCCAGACGAACCAACAGCTTCTTTCGTAGATTTCGGAGTGGAAGAAGCAGTCTCTGCAGCAACTTGTTCAGGCACGTTCTGAGGAATAGAAGAAGTTGCCTCGGCAGCAGATGGCCCAGTAACATTCGGATTCACCAGTGGATGGATCGGATGAGCCGAAGATGCCACCTGTTTCATCAACGGAACATCCTCTTCACCTTGTTCCTCAAAATCAAAGTCAAAAACGTTTGCACTCGGAACCTTTAGAGCATCAAGAAGAGACATTGCGGCACCTGCATTCTCAAAAACAAAAAGAAGGTTAGCAAAACAAACAAGTAGTGGTGACCGAAGGGGATGTAAAGGGCCGGAACTTACGATCACGCTTTCGGCGAATAATCGGCCAATCCCTATCCCCTCGGGCCCAGGAAAAACTGACTCGACCTAACCAAAGTAAATGCTCGGAAAGGGGACGGATGGGAGATTTATGCTCAATCAGGGCACGGACAAGACTTTCATCAAAGACAAAGTCTTCATCAAGGTCGAAGGACATCGTCTGATCTTTGAAACGCCACCTCATATCCTCCGGTAGATAACGGTCGTCCAGCCAGAAAAAATTGTCCTTCCAATTTTTAAGGCTAGACCGTTCGCCGGAGGATGGGGAAGGGACATTCTTTCGGTGCGCGAATGTATACCAATCTCCGGCCGTGATAAACTCGTAAAAATATCGAAAAACATTCAGGTCCGGTTTCTGGTCCGGTTTCTGGTCTAAGGCTCAGCAAGAAATTTCAAAATGATTAATACGGCTAAGACCGAATGGATTAACCTGACAGATATGAACCCTAAAAAATTGTAAAACCCTAATAAAAAAACGAGAGAAAGGAACCCTATAATTCGCGAAATTACAGACGCGAGTATAAAAGGGAAACTTCCCTTGACGGAATGGATATATGGCTTCCCTTTCGGAAGGGAGGACCGGGTGAATATCCAGAGGAATCCTATAATCTCTAATGAACTTATCGAACTGACGTTGGGTAAGCACGCTCACACTCTCCGCAAGATTCTCCTTACCAGGAGCCATACCTTTAAAAAGTAAAAAGGAAAAGGACGCACCTTTCTTTGAAGAAGAAGAGGAGATTAGAGAGGATAACAGCAGAGAAGATGAAAAAGGAGAGGAAGAAAGGGTAAAAATGAAGTGGTAAAAACCAAATTTATAGAAAAAAGTAAGTCGGTTGGGGGGCCATTATAACAACCGTCACTTCCCACGATTTCCAACACGGGCTTTGCTACCGTCACCAGGTGACTGACGGTCAAAATGATGAAAGTCACCCACACCATTCAAAATACGCCACGTCATCGATTCAGACCACTCCAGCAGTGACACGTCATCAAAAAGCTTGAAATAGCAGTTTGCTGAAGTCTTTACCAAGACTTACCAAACTGGGGGACTTGAAGATACATATCCGAGACCGGACATGATCCTTTGGACGAACCGGACTCCACTTGAACGGACATCTAAAAAATGTCCGCTCCTTATCAAGTACCTCCGAAGACGAACCTCCATTCAAGTGCGTCTGGACGGATGACGTCATCTCAGTTGACTACTATAAATACCCCATCAAGTACAAAGCCTAGTACGATTTTCTGAACCTTCGTCCTTACTTTCTCTCTCTACTTTCTCTCTCTACCAATACTTATCCTCACCCCGGAGGGTGGTCGCAGAGGGGCCCTCCCATCTCTGCGGCGAGCCTAACGGTCTTCTGTTTTGCAGGACTGTTCCTCAAGCTCTTTTACAAGATCCAAACCCTCGTTTACAGGCTCCGGCCTAAACTCGATTCTTTGGTTCTTCATATAGGAAAACATTGTCGCTGACAACATTTCATTTTTTTCTTTCTCCATTGCACCCTAGTGAGAAGAACTGTTAAACAAAACAAGTTAAATGCAATCTTTATTGGTGATCGAACACTTCACTAAAAGATTCATTCAGATTAGATTAGAAGAAGTGAAAAATGATATAAACTGAGACATGAGAATGTGCTAATTACCACTTTGCCCTTTTGAAGTAGGATTCCTTCGGTTAGAGTAGATCTGAGGCGTTTCTGACATCTGGATTATTTGTTTTCGTCTCCAGGCGTTTTTTAACGTGACTGAACAAGATACACAGGTACAATTTATTTGTTTATCTTGTTCATTTTGAATCACTAATCTTGCCTTTATCAATTTCTAGTTTCAGTAGTCTTTACACATCGAATGTTAGGACAGTGAGGTTCTTGAATTGTGGTGGTGGTATGGTGGTAAAAGGTGGCGGTGAAATGTGAAGATGGTGGTGGTGAGGAAGATGAAGTGGGTCGGGTAGGGTAGGGTAGGGTAGGGTAGGGTAGGGTAGGGTAGATGGTGGGACTCATGTAAATATTTAAATATTAATTATATTTCTTTTAACATTTTAGTTATTAATTTAGCAGTAATGGTACTTAGGTCATTTTATACCCACTTAACACCAAAAACTAACTCTTATCCATACTATGGACTATCCGAGAACGAATATGCAAAAGTTGAGTACTATAGCTATAATTTTAGAAATGTAAAGACTATATGTTAAAATGTAAGAAACCACAGGGACTATCCGAGCATTTTTCTCAAAATTTAATTAAAATAATTTTTTTCCAAGCTCGACCTCAGCCAAGGGTTGCCGCCCCCCGGACCCCCGCAAAGGGGGTGTTGCCCCCTTTGAACCCCCATTAAAGGCTCTGCCCGAATACTTGGAAATATAACAACTCGAACAAGCGTGCACTCCCACACATCCTCACTTGTTCAATGTATATTATAATTCTCTTTGATCACCAAGAATCACGATTACACTAAAATATCTAATAACTTGGATATACCGAAAAATGTTGATTATAAGATACAACTATATATTATATGAGGAGGAATGGGTGCCTCAATTGGGTACCCCAACTTCCTCAAATCTTTGTGTCACGTCACTTAAATAATTCACTACTCTACACTATTCTCTTTAGTGGCCATCTTCTTACTCTCTCTCTATTTTTTTTTTTTTTTTTACAAAAATGAATAATTAACACATTGTTAAAAACTTAAGTAAATACATTCCTTAAAATAACATTCCTAATAAGTAAAATGAAACATTCTAATACACAATTTTAAAATAATACATTCATAATAAAATAATTAATCCCAATTGACGTGTGTCGGTGTGAGTGTATTTTTAATGTATATTTTAGCTAATTTTTTTACTCGCCGATTCAAGTTTTAAATTTATAAAATACGATATTCTACTATCACTCTACACACACGCTAGGGCAAAATGCACTTATTGCGGGCGTAGTATAGTGATGGCAAGATACTGAGGTCGTCCAAGAACACAGGAGCTTTTAATACCGGCTTATCGTTAACGTCTAATCGAACCAAACTTTGATCAAAAGATTTTTAAAACTATAAAAAGATAAACTAAGAAGCAAAAAATAAAATATAAGGAAAACAAATAGACAAGAAGGAATCACTTGGTTCCAACTCATGTTTTATGTATCCTTTTGATGATTTCTAAACTTTGGATATTTTAAGAGATTATTTTAGTTATAGTGGTAGGCCCCTCTTGGTTCTGAGAGTCAGTTAGTAAGCAAATCTAACAGTATCTTTCACTACCGCGACCGTTTTTGGATACCCAATCGCAACAACCTTAGGGATATTTTGATGACTCACAAGTCCCGAAACACTATTCATCCAGGTGCCAACAAGATGTACCAGGACCTTCGATCCAGGTATTGGTGGCCTGGAATGAAGAAGGATATCGCTTTGTATGTTTCAAAGTGCCTAACTTGCTCGAAAGTTAAGGCCGAACATCAACGACCCTCTAGTTTACTTGAACACCCAGAAATCCCTATGTGGAAATGGGAAAATATCGCTATGGATTTTATTACCAAACTCCCTCGCACACCTTCTGGTCATGATAACATTTGGGTTATCATTGATCGTCTTACAAAATCCGCCCATTTCTTACCGATACGAGAAGACTTCAAGGTAGAACGATTAGCACGAATCTATACCGACGAAGTCATTTGTCGACCGGGACGCCTCGTGACATCATCTCTGACCGTGATGGTCGATTTACCTCACGTCTCTGGGAGACTTTCCAAGCTGCTCTCGGTACGACTCTTAACCTCAGTACTGCATTCCATCCCCAGACCGACGGTCAGACTACACGATCCGCACCCTTGAAGGCATGCTTCGTTCATGCGTTATAGATTTTGGTGGTAATTGGGATTCGCATTTACCTTTGGTAGAATTCTCGTACAATAACAGTTATCATGCTACTATTCAGATGGCACCCTTTGAGGCATTATATGGTAGAAAATGTCGATCGCCTATTGTATGGCACGAGATCGAAGAAGCTCAGATCATCGGTCCTGAGCTGTAACAAGAAACGACTGACAAGATCCTCCAGATACGAGACAATCTCTTGAAAGCTCGGAGTCGACAAAAAAGTTACGCCGATAAACGCCGCAAGCCTCTTGAGTTCGAAGTTGGTGATCACGTACTCCTAAAGGTTTCACCTTGGAAGAGGGTGATCCGATTCGGCTAGAAAGGAAAGCTAGCGCCACGATACGTGAGTCCCTTTAAAATTCTGGAAAGAATTGGTAAGGTGGCCTATCGACTCGAATTACCGGAGAAACTCAGCAAGGTACATCTGACTTTCCACGTCTCGAACCTCAAGAAGTGCCTAGCTGAAGAAAATATTCAAGTGCCTCTTGAAGATTTGCAAGTGAACGAAACCCTACACTTTGTGAAAAAGCCAGTAGAAATCATAGATCGAGAGACCAAGAAGCTTCGACGCTCTCGCATTCCTATAGTGAAGGTTCGCTGGGAAGGCAAACGCGGCGCCAAGTTCACTTGGGAACTTGAAAGTGATATGAAAGCTAAATACCCACAACTCTTTGTTACGCCTGCTCCTTAATTTCGGGACAAAATTTCTTAAAGTAGGGGAGGCTGTAACAACCCGACTTTTCGGATCGTTAGCTATCGTTGTTTTTTTCGTAAACGCTTGTACTCTTGCGATTCGATTACCACAAATGGGTTTAAACTATATTTTCAACGTACTTTATACACATATTACCACGCTTTCTAAATTGCAGTTAACGCTTTTAAATGCTACTTTATAACGCTTACTTAAACGCATGATATCGCTCATTATCACAACGCTCATCACAACGCAACTCAACGCAAACTCGAAACGCGGATTCGTCATTTATTTACTTTTGTGAAATATGTGTTTACCTGTTTACTTGATTACTTATGTGTGCTTATTATGTGGATTGTTACTCGTAAACGCTATCGCAAACGCAAACGCCATGCTTATACGCTTAAACGCTCATTCGCAACTCGATAAAACGCAACGCAACGCTTAACACACGAAACGAAAGTTGGAAAACTAACAAAACACTCGGTGGATTGAATGGACAACCGATCGAATGGACTTCCATCCGGATGCCATCCGACCGGACGGCCATCCGACCGAACACCACTTCGCGCACCGACTTAACTCTCCCTCCCACCTCTATAAATACCGTTGTACACCTTCCTTACTCTGATTTGACACCTCCATCTAACCACACGCACTCAAGTCACTCTCAGACACTTTTGGTCACGATTCAAGGCTATTTCATAAGTATTTCTCCTCAAATCTTGTACAATCTTCATCACTAATCACTTCTTCATCATCTTCTCCATCAAAATCACACACAAACACTTACTTTTCTCTGGAATCCCTGATTTGGACCTCTTAAAGGTGGTTTTCACCTGTTTTGCTCCGGTAAACGGCTAAGGAACACCATTTGATCGAGATTGGTTCTAGATCTAAAGGATTTCCACACTTTCAACTTAATCTCAACAAGATTTCAATACTTTTCATCCATTTTCAAATTTTTCTTCATTTTACTACTCAAAACTGATGGAATCTGGACTTAATCTGACTTTAGACTCGTTCCTTAGTCTAGAGCCGATTTGAAAATGGATTTCCACCAGAGAGATGGACCGATTAACAGGCCAAACATGAGATTTCACCAAGAACATTCGTCTGACCAAAGGGGTGATTCCCATCTGATCGAATGAACTAAATTGGGTATGTTACCGTTGTTTGACACGTCATCGCGCCGTCTCCATTAACTCAAAACCGTTACTTAGAAAATTTTACCAAATTTCAAACAAAAGACCATCTGATCGAATGGCCATCCGTTCGGATGACCATCCGACCGGATGGCCTGTCCCTTATAACTTCCAATATTTCAATGTTTTGATTAAACTTCGAAATTTAACGATTTACAAACAAACACACTCATTCGAATAGACATCCGTTCGGATGGGTTATACCCATTCGTTCAGATCACCATCCGAACACTTAAATCTCCGACACTGTGTTTACACACTGTTCAACGACTTACGATTACTGTTCACAGGCTAACTCAACGCACTCCCTTCAATCCAATCAAGGCTATTTTTACTTGTTAAACACATACAGTGAGTATACTCGAACCCATTTTCATTTAACGCACTTTTGGGTGTTACATACGTTCAATATCAAAACACAATACACAACGCAAACACTTTACGACGCTAACCGCTCCCGCATGCCATACGTGTACTTTGAATGCTTGTACTATGCTATACTATACAATGTTACACTATACCACCTCTAGCAACGATAGTACTATAGTTTGGACTCAGCACCTGTTGTGGACAGGGGTTGCTAGGGATCACATCACTTTACTTCACATGTTCGCTGAACATGTGTCGCGCATACTCTTCTACGCAGTCTCGTGGTTAAGTTGTGAACATTGTTTGATAGTTACATGCTTCGCCTGTTATGTGTTGCATGCCGGTTATGCGTAAACGTCTTTACTACTATATGCTACGCAAACTTGTGTACTAACCTTTACATTTTATGTATTGACTTTATTTTAACGTATGTGACAGGTTGATAGGATGATATGCTATGTTGTGATGAATCAAGTTAGGAAGTCTAGAAACCCACAATAAAATTTGAGTTGTCGGAACAGTATTTGTTTTTGAGAACAGATATCTGTAATAACTGTTTTTGCTTTATCTGTTAGTAGTATGGGATATTAACAATAAAGATATTTTTTAATAGATGTTGTGGATTCTCTTGAACAATCTGCTTCGCTCAGTGCCATGGACCGATGTTTCCACCATCAGTTGGGGTGTGACATTCAAAACGCGTTTAAATCATCAAATCAATTTTCGAAAAATCACCACAATTACTGAATATCACAAAAATCATCTTTACATCACTAATCATACTTATTCCTTCAAAGCTTCTCATGAGCATTACTTTGCTTAAACTTTCAAGTCTTCTAAGTTATCCATTTACTAAGTTAATTACTTACATAAGCTTGATTATACTTGTTTTTCAATCTTAACAATTCCCACATCTTTATGTAAAAATTTCTAACACTTTTGCATAACACTTTTGATAAAGGATATCACATAAACTTGTTTTATGTTAAAAATCAAGTTCATTAGTGTCTTAAAAACCTTAATTCATGATCATTCTAAGTTTAATCTTTCAAGAATCACTAATCAAAGTTTACATACATGATGCTCATAATCTTTGAAGTTGATGATCTTATGTGATTTAAACATACATATGTTTAAATCATATTTTTAAGTGTAACATGGCAAGATTAGCACTAATCTAAAGTACTAAACGAAGCTAATCACAAGATCATCATAAATCTAAACTTTAAACCACTAATCCTAACAAAATCAACATAATAATCAAGATTACACTAACTAGATACACTAATCTACACAAATAATCACATAATAAGTCATCGTAGATTATTAAGTTTGAGATTAGGGTTTTTGATTATATTTTTCTTAATCTTCAAGATAATCAACTTGCATTTCTTAAATCTACACATAATAAGAAGCTTAAAAATGGTGAAATATTATCTTACAACTTTGCACAAGCTTAGAAGAAGATTAAGAGAAGATTAAGCCTCCAAGAACTCCCTTAATGAAGCTCCATGCCTAATCCATGTTAAGATGTTCTTGAAATAGCTAGAAGAGGTGTGAGTTAAGGTGTTTATTAGTGATTTATGGTAGGGTTTTGGGTTTCTCCTTGCAGCCGTGACCATGGGGAAGAACAAGAAGGGTTTTCTTGTTTAGAAAGTGTTGAAATTATTGATAAGATTGAAGTCTTGCAATGTGATTAAAATGATGGAGCATGTACATGTTTTCAACAATAACTTCAATAGACCATACTAAAAATCTTGCCTTTTTCATCAAAGATCAAGTGGGATGGGACCCACTTGTTGACAAAAATTGACTAGGGGGTAAAGTGTAAATTTTTTATAAAAAGTGTTATAAATACTGATATTTTGGTAGTTATGTAAAGTATGGTGATTAGGGTTCAATTACACCATTAAGGGGTAATTAGGGATTCAGAATGTAAATCAACATTAACTAGCTCACTAAACTAGTATAAATTGTATTTTGATACTTTAGATGCTTTCCGTTTGGTCGTCGACTAGTTTACGGTACTTTTGCGTCGTACCAACGAAGGTTTGTCGCAAGTTGTTATTTCGCCATCAAGCGATGTATGAAGTGACCTCGAGTCCCAAAATAAGCTTAACTAGTTCGCCATGTCTTCCATTTGGTTGTTTTGGCGTCGGAAATGTCATTTACTAGCTTGTCGGTTCAAAAACGGACAAGTTGTGGGGGTTGCAATGTAGCAGTGAAAGCTTATGTTTCGAACACCCAATTAATATCCTCATATTGTTTTCATGTATTTGTTATCATATGTTGTAATTCTGGAGTCTCGGAAATGCTAAATTAATAGTCCAGACAAGTTAGAATTATTATATTTTTAACCGAACGGACAATTTAGTGATTAGGGCGTTGTACAGGAAAGTTATGTATTTTTTGCAAGATGTGTTTTCACATTAGTGTTTTCATATATATATGGACTCAGTTATGTTATTCGTGTGTCGTTTTTCATCATTTCGTTTTGTTTCAGCAACTTTTGCTGGCATGAATAGTGTAACCATGAATAGTGCACGCAGGACTTTCTACCAACACTTTTATGACATAGTTTGATTGGTTTTACGACATGATGAAAACCAACATATGTTATAGTATTGTTCTCTTGTCCTAACACCATTATCTATTGTACGGTCCAGTTACGTAATTAAATTACGCTAATTGCATGAGATTATATATTAAAAATAGTGATTAGACTATACGGAATTTCCAGTTATCTGCCATTTGTCACATTCTCCCCCTATTAAAAAGAATTTCGTCCCAAAATTCACGTTGAGTTGTCCTTTAAAGGAGTTTTCTCGATCAGGTGGGGGTATCATGTTCCCAGGTATACTCGGGTCCGTGACGCGAGTTCCAGCGGACCTTTACTAGTTTAATACGACTTTTCGTTGTCTTGTGGACTTTCCGGTCCATAACCTCATCAGGTTCTTTGGTAAACTGGAGTTTGTCATCTACGTGAATTTCATCCGCTGGATGATAATTGTTTTCGTTGGTTGGACTTTTCTTGAGATTCGACACATGAAATGTGTCGTGTACGTTATTGAGTTCTTCTGGCAAATTTTAACTTGTAAGCGACTGTACCAACCTTTGCCAGAATTTCAAAAAGGCCCAATGTATCTCGGGTTTAGTTTTCTGCGCTTCCCGAATCTAGCTACGCCCTTCCAAGGCAAGACTTTTAGTGAAAACTTTGTCTCCGACCTCGAAGGGTAATATTTTGAGTCTTCTGTCCGCTTAGATCTTTTGTCTATCACGAGCCGCTTTGATAAGGTCTCGTATTTTTTATTTCTTGTCATTAGTCTCTTAGATTAGCTCGGGGCCAATAAGTTGTTTGTCACCGATTTCCGCCCAACACACTGGTGATCGGCACTTTCGTCTATATATTGCTTTAAATAGGGTGACTTTAATGCTCGTATGATAATCGTTATCATATGAAAATTCTCCCAAAGGTAAATGAGTATCTGAGTTTCCACCTAAATCCATCACACGGGCATGAAGCATGTCCTCCAAAGTTTGGATGGTTCGCTCGCTTTGGCCATCGATCCTTGAAATGTTGTGCTCAGATCTAAATGAGAGCCAAATGATCCTTGAGATGATTGCCAAATCCTTGACACAAAGCGACCATCCCGATCCGAGGTTATTAAAACAGACACTCCATGACGTGCCACAATCTCGTTAAGATAAAGTTCAACTAACTTCTCTATACTGTCTTTCTCACGAATCAGTAAGAAGTGAGCTGACTTGGTTAATCGATCAACGATAACCCATATCATGTCATGACCTCGAGAGGTCCGTGGTAGTTTTTTTAATGAAATCCATTGATGTCTGTTCCCATTTCCAAATGGGAATCTCAGGTTGCTGTAATATGCCAGACGGCTTTTGATATTCGGCCTTGACCTTTGCACAAGTTAGGCGTTTCCCAACATAGGTCTCAATATCTCTCTTGAGATTAGGCCACCAATAGTATTCTCTTAATTCTTGATACATTTTATCAAATCCTAGATGTATTGAATATCTTGGCTTGTGTGCTTCGTCCAGCACCAAGTCTCCTAGACCGCCAAAATATCGGATCCAGATCCTTCCTGTGAAATATAAAGTGTCATCTTTGTTCGTTTCCATTTGTTTCTCTAATCCGCGTAAGGATTCCACTTGAATGTTCTCCGGCTTTAGAGCTTCTTGTTGTGCATCGTGTACTCGAGTAGTAAAGTTCGTTTGAATTGTTAACTCTAAAGCTCGTAATGTTTTAACTCGTTATTTCCGGCTCAAAGCATCCACCATGACGTTTGCTTTGCCCGAATGGTACTTGATTTCATAGTCATAGTCATTCAACAATTCCACCCATCGCCGTTGGCGCATGTTTAGTTCGTTTTGATTGAATATGTGTTGAAGACTCTTGTGTTCGGTGAATATGGTAAACTTAGTACCATAAGATAATGACGCCAAATCTTTAAAGCGAATACTACCGCGCCTATGTAATGCCTTGCTTTTCGTAGCTTTCTGTTTTTTGAAAGTTCATCTTGTAATTATATTTTCGGAAACTCGTTTCCTTTGTAATCGTATTTCGTTTCAAGCTATTGTAAATCCGAGACTACATCGTCTATACATTATTTATACATTGATACATACGTTTGTTTGACACATGATTCGTAATTCGCATAAACATAAGCTTAACTCGTAAACAATGATCGTGTGTTCGTAATCCTTAAATCTTCATACATTCAAACACTTGGTTATTCGATTATAAGATTAAGTTGTATGTTTTTTTCACTTGATCATACCAAACTATAAACCATACATACTTGTTACATTTCATGTGTTATACACACCTATGTTATCACACTTTTTGCTAAATTAAAACATGTAATTTATGCATTTTGGACCTTGTTACAAGTTACATACATAATAACACCATGTAACACTTTATTAAACATCAAATATATACCTTCTAATGTCAAAAAAATAAAATAAAATAAAAATTATAAGGCTGTTAACAGCCTTGCATCAGCCCACTTAATTTCTTTGTTTTGTTATTCAGCCCACTAAACACTTTCAAAGCCCAACCCAATGGAACCCTAATCCATTCCCTATATAACCCAAGCCTCCTCCAAGCATTTTTCACTTTCTAAACACTCTCCATTCACTCTCAAACACTCCAAACCGTAGCTGACTTCTGAAGTTTGAGCAGATTGATACTACTTCACTAAAGTGAGCATAACTCACTCAATCCTTATCCGATTCACTCGATTCTTTTTCCTACTTATTTGGATTGACCTTAGCTACGTTTCCATGGGTTTTCCCTAGAAAATCAGAGCCTGGAACGTCGCCAAAAGGGCTCTAAAGTTGACTGATTTTTCTGTTCTTGATTCAAACATTGATAAACTTGAGGAAACTTATCTCAAACCTTTGTCCTTATGCTTATAACCACATCTATGGTTAGTTAGGCTTAAAAACAAGGTTGAGACATGTAAAATCAGAGGTGTAAACCTCACAAACTTTCTGTTTTGTTCAAGGGTTTAACCCACAAGTGATGTTCAAGCTCAAAGCTTGATGGTTGTGTGATTTAGGATTAACTTAGGTTATCCTACTTGAAAATCCACACATTACTTGATGATTTCTCATAAATTAGTTGTTCTATTCTACTGTTACTTATAAGTTCATGACCGTCCTTGAATGTTCATAACATCAAGTGTAGTGGTGAACACTTAGAGGTACCTAAATGGAAGACTTATTCTTCCTACCTCCTACATGATTTCTATGATACTTAAGAGGTTCCTAAATGGAGGATTTGTCCTCCTACCTCATTCTTGACATATTTGACATATTAACATATTACATAGCCTGTAAATATTACCTAAATAATCAACCTTTCATGATGATATAATGGTCACTTGTCAAAGTGTTTGGTTACATCATCTAAACACCATGTGTTAAAAGATGATTACTTTCATATGAATATGTTCATACGTTTTAATCTCTGAATCTTTAATCTACCGTTATCCTCCAATACTCATACGCCTTTGTTTCTTCGTGTAGAAGGACTTGGTGTTCCAACCTCCCACAACAACTCACTCGCAGATTCACAAGTGGAAAGCTTGCAAAACCGTGAGTATACTCGAAACCCCCTTTTTATGTTTACCACTTTTGGGGTGTAACATGTTAAATTATAAAACTACCCTTAAACTTACTCCTTATGCTAATGCATGAAAACAATCCTTATACATGAATGCTATGTTGTTATATTTGATGAATATACTTGGGTGATTCTTATGTGATACTATGGTCATTAGCTTTATACGAGCCTCCATTTAACATGTATAGCGCTATAGGAGTTACGCACCACCCGTGAATGAGAGGTCATGTTGAATTATATCATTATTGCGTAAACAGAGGGTTGACTAGAAATATTGCATGCCTTGTATGATGATCTTGTATAATTTGTTTTCAAACTTTTAAACTTATACTTATACTTATTATTAAACTTGTATACTCGCCTTTGCTTTTGCATTGAACTTTATTTTAAACATGTTACAGGTTGAAAATGTGAGTCTACGTATGCATGGACAGTTGAATTCAAATTATGGGATACGTGTGATTTGCATTAATTATTATAACTTGAGCAAGAAGTTGAAATGTAGTATAAATATGAGCACACTACAAACCTTTCATATTTGCTCAGCCTTCGTTCCCTCTCTCTTTCTATGTATATATATTAAATTTTTATTAGTAAAGTTTATCTATAATAATAAAACCCTACCCCATTTTAATTATTGTAGCCCCTGATCACTGATACCCTATCCAAGTGACGTAGGGCCCCGTAACGTATGTCAAGGCTCTGCCTAAATTCGTTGGGGTTCTGTCTCGTGACGTAGGGATAAAGTGGAATTGGGTTACTATACTGTGAGTACACTATATATATTTTATTAATAATCCAGGAGTGGTGCCCAAAATATAACAACCCTCCCGAATATTTTTCTGACACCCTAATATATTTTAAAATATCCCAAACTGTTCCAAACTACACCCTATACGCAAATACTGGCCTCAAATATATTAGATAGTATTAAAAATAAATAAAAACTTAATATTTAAGTTGAGGCGGGCCGTGTAGGACCCACCCCAACCTTACGCGGGCGGTATGAAGGTGTAGATCTGATTTCGTTTAATTCCTTAAGTTAAGGCGGGCCGCGTAAGCTACCCTTAACACTTACGCGGGCCGCGAGGGACTAAAAAGGTGGCGCAGCCCGGTGCGGCCACGTGTCTCAACACCCGTCAAGCCTACACATTGACTCAGCCAAGCTACACGTTGACCCGGAGTCAACGCGGGCCGCGTAAGCCCTGCTCTCATGTTACGCGGGCCGCGAGAGAGTCCAGTATCAGCACTATATAAAGGAGGCATCGGCTGTCCATTTCAATTCGTTCACATTTCATTCTCATTCTCAAAATTCTGAATTTGAGTTATTATACTCGGGTATTATACCCCTAATTAGCAAGGTTCTGCTCCGTTGTAAGTATTATAACCCCAGTTTCGTAATTAATACGCTGCCCGATTGATTTAGGGTTCCATAATAACTGTCGTGGTTCTGCCCGACGTAGTTATTGGAATACCGTCTCGGGGAGGGTATCATTAAAAATTTCAAAGGGTTATGATACTAACCATTGTACATTTGTATAACTTATAGATTATATCCAGGAAACCCTTACGCGAAGTCTAAGATAGCAATGTGAGTTTATCCTCTTTTTGTTAATGTTTTTGGAATAATTTACAAAACCTTAATTGTTTTACAATGTGATTAAGCGGTGATTGAGTCTTTGTAGTCTTCAATTACTGCCGGTATGTTGGGGTTTTGTATACAAAATTTGTACTACCTGCGAGTAGTAAGTCGAGTATGACAGTACGTTACCATTGGACAATGTGTTAGCCAATGTGTAATATGACCCACAAGTCAGGCGATTGATAGTACCAAATGGAGTAATTGTGTAGACATAAACATTGTAATCGTCCTCGATACTGCTTTAATCGATAAAATGTTTCTTGATTAAACTGGGATTCACTCACCAGTATTTCCTGCTGATAAAATGTTTTAAACACGTGTTTCAGGTAACTTAGTGTGAAGCCAATAAAAGCCAGCTGGAGAGCACTGAAGGCTTGGAAAAGTGACAATAAAGTTACCTAAAATAAAATAAATGTTTTTATTAAATAAAATAGGATTTATTCCTATGGAAACATGTGTACTACGAATTTGGGTTCTTTCCCATATATAATTGTATTTATAAAATATGGTGGTTTACTCTGATCAAATATTTCCTAACTACGGTCCTGATGAAAATTCCGCTGCCAAATTTGACTAAACAAGCGATACCACCAAAACTGGCTCACGGCCGCTCGTTCCCGGGAATTAGGGATCGGGGGTTGTGACAAATGCATACCCTAAAATTCCTAATTTACCATCATAAACTAATCTAGCGGGGAAGTAGGAAACTTGTCTCTTGATCAAACCGTACCTATGACCACCCAATACCACAGTATCAACACCCATCTTTTCCGCAACATCGCAGATCACATCCCTCGGATCACCGATAGCCACTCTCGTCTCCACCTTCACCTACATAAAACAACCCACTTCACCAAACGTCATCTATAAAATTAAATGTTTGCAATTAAAAATCATTATTTTTGGCTAAAACTGTTATTCCATAGCATTAATCATTTAAATCATAGATTGAATGTCCATAGCATTAATCAATTAAATCATAGAGTTAATCGCTGAGAGCATGTCAATTCCATGTTAATCCAGCAAAACTTTGTAGTATTACATAAATGCAGACTATTAATCAAAACTAAGGCATCCACATAACCAACACATCGACTATAAAGCCTTTTTATATCTTCTTTTATAGCAAACAAACCAAAGCAATGTGAATCGCCTAATGTTCATTGTCCATAAATAAGGCAGGGTAGGTGGGTTTCTTAATACAGGTCACTCAAGTTAACAAAGGAAAAGAAGTATCCAAAGTTTAACCAAGATCAGAGTCTTATATCATGTGAGGAAGACATAAAAAGCAAATCCGTTTGAGTAAAGATCAAAGTCTTAAAATCCATCAATATAATGTTAATTCATTTTTAATTACATACACCTTCGCTGCAGCAGCTGCTATAGGTTTCTTTGGTGGGACAACTTTAACCTGCAAATATACAATCGAATAATCATAATCATTGTAAATATCAATGATGCAAATAACTTCAAAAAAATTAAACAAATCAATATGCATCTCATCAGAATCACTTTCTTTAGAGCTACTGTCATTACTTATTAGGACTCTCAACTTTCTTTGCAAGTGGTCCATTTTTTACAACAGCACGTGCTAGTTTTTTTGCAACCTTGGCGTCCTCCTGCACATGATGGCTTAACTGTCAAAAAAACACTAAAAATTATGCTTTATATTTAATCATGAAACAAATCGATCTTACCTTATCTGAATTGTCGCGGACATCTGAAGATTAACATATTAACCCTAAAATTCAAACAAATATTGCACATCATAATAAAAATATAAGATAGGATTCAGACCCAGATCACAATCATAGACAAATCTATAACCTATTCGTATAAACAGTTGATATAAACACACATATAACTTGCACAGAATCAACAAAAGGAGATTTGGTTACCTTGAATCGTGTAGATTGCAGATGCTTAAACCATAAGGAAGATGAGGGCAATATCTAGGGCTTAGAAAAAAAAATCAATCCGATTTCAAGAAAATCAAGAATTAATTTTGATCTAACAATGCTTCATCCCCTTTACGTTCTGGAATACCCCTTCGTCGTTCACAAATCAATAATCAACAGATGTGATGGTGTATAGAAGAAGAAGAAGAATCCACAAATTTGATTGTGTTTGCGATGGTATTTTCCGATTAATGTTGTTGAATAAGGCAATTTAGGAGATTATGGTTATTACATGGTTTATATAGCCGGGTAAAAAAACGGGTTTGGAGCAGCACGCGGGGTCCGTATTTACTCATCCATTTTCCCGCCAAAACCATTCTGAGGTGCAATATCACGCTGACACGTGTCCCATATTTTTTTGTTTATTATATATAATAGATATATATATATATATATATATATATATATATATATAGGAATAAGTTAAAATGAGAACCACCTCGAGTTGTAAGAACCCGCGAGAACCACCCCCGCGGGGGGCGTTGACCACGATTTTTTTTTACAACTAGATGTGTATATTTTAACAACCTACGTAAAGTTTGGGTTTAAACGGCGCGCCCGAGGGGTAGTTTTTTACGCCCAAAGTTTGGTTAAAAAAAATAAAAATAAAAAAACCCAAACTTTGGGCGTAAAATATTACCCCCTCGGGCGCGCCATTTAAACCCAAACTTTACATAGGTTGTTAAAATATACACATCTAGTTGTAAAAAAAAATTGTGGTCAACGCCCCCCCGCGGGGGTGGTTTCTCGCGGGTTCTTACAACTCGAGGTGGTTCTCATTTTAACTTTCCCCTATATATATATATAGGATAATGCTTAGTAAGAAACCCCATATTCTTAGAAAACTTAGCAAACTATAATAGTGGCCATCATTTAGCCACGTAGCCCTCCCACACTTCTTGTTACTTTTTGCTGGAAGGTTAGAAATGTAATTTGTGTTAGGCAAGATATTATCCCCCATTTGAATTGACATCAGCATTTAATGCACATCAACTCATTTGTACAATGCACCCACCCCCATATTTCTTTTACAATTTCTCATTTTATATATTCTTCAACAGAACTACATAGTCATCTTCTACTCCCCTCTTCATTTCTCCATTAATATCCATGGAGACAAATCCACCAACCTCACAATCAATGTCGCCGGTCCATAGTTTCCCCAACCGGTTCTTTTGCAGCGACTTCCAAAATGATGAGGAATTTAATGCTCCAGGTTTGTCCATATATATAATTTAACTGTTCACGAAGTCCTGTTTTTTTTTTGTCTTTTACAACTTTTTAATCTAATAATCCAAACTATACTGCATGTCCATGTTCACTTGTTCCATTCGAAGCTTCTGTATACACTTATATGCATGTTGATTGTTCTCGGTCATCTGAAGCCCCTGTTAGATCCCCGGATGTTGTGATATCCAACAATTTCATGAACAGCGCGTTTAATGATTACCAGGTTATGGATAATGAAGAAGGTTTGTTTTTTCTATACTTTGGTTTTGTTTTTTTCTTCCCCAGATATGGGATTGTTCAAACATATTCCATAATGTTCACATGTAGCATCCCAAGATTCCCATATGCAGGCCATGACTGTTGCTGTTTCTGGATCATCTCATGGTCCTTCTATGTTTGCTGAATCATCAGGCGGCCAGTTAGACGGTTGTATATATTACATGGGAGCCCACTTTATTCTCATATCACAGATTTCTAACCTTTTGTCATGCCATGTATAGCAGATTCCTAACCTTTTTCGTTTTATGATGCAGGGCCATCGAATCCATACTTTGTTTTTGATACCCCTCAGGGAACCCGTTACTGGATTCCTAATATCGCTGATAAGTTCATACCAGTGTGTGGGAAATCTTATCCAACTTTTGCGGATGTTCTTTCGATGTATGAACTTTATGCGTTTAAAGCAAGTTTTTCTGTAAAAAAAAGGGCAAACTAAAGTCTGTAATGGAATTCCCACACACAAGTATCTTCGATGCTCAAAATATGGAAAACCACAACCCAAGAGGACCTTTGACACCCTAGATGAATCTTCTGTGAAGCAACGGAGGACCAACTTCACATGGTGTGACTGTAAGGCAAGCATACTAGTCTCAATCTCGAATGATTCATACACAGTTCTGACTTTCAATGATATTCATAATCATGAACTTGTTGAGAGTTACAACCGTGATCTTAGCAAGATATCACAGAAGCTGTCATTCTCCACGAAACAATTCATTCACAATATGAGTCTAAACCGTATCGGACCAATGAGAGCTTATAGATGTCTTGTAGCTTTAAAAGGAGGGCATCACAATGTCAATGGGACTCCGGTGGATTTTAAAAACTTTAGCCACCAGTTGCGAATTTTTATTGGTGAACGCGACGCACAAGTTTTCCTTGAACGCCTGCGTGAGCGTTTTGACAACCTACCCAACTTCTATTTTGATTACACTGTATCAAATGGAAAGTTGTCTTCTGTATTCTGGGCTGATGAGATTTCAAAGCTAAACTACAAAGCTTTTGGCGATGTCCTCGCGTTTGACGCAACTTACAGCACTAACAGGTTAGTCAAACCCCCCCCCCCCCATTAACATGTGTTAGGCCTGATCCCCAAGTATACAACCCTAACCCAAAAAAGTTTTACATATTGTTAACATCAAATCAATTTTTTATTCATAGGTACAAGATGGTTTTTGTCCCATTCACGGGTGTGGATCATCATTTCCAATGTGTTACATTTGGAGCGGGTTTGATATCAACCGAGTCCATTGAATCTTATGTGTGGTTGCTTAAGGCTTTCTTGAAGGCACACGGTACTCAACCAACTCTCGTGCTGAGTGATCAAGACCCATCCATGCTACAAGTTGTTCCTATGGTCTTTACCGAATCACGACACCGTCTATGCATGTGGCATATAATGAAAAAACTACCCTCCAAGGTTAGCTTAATTTGTTAGCCCTTAACATGTGTTATTCAACATAACACAATTTTTATATGTCTTCTCAAACTGTATTTAATCTAACTCGTGTTAGTAACTATTAACTTTTTCAGATCTCTGCCGACGTTCTCGATAACACTGATCTTCGGTCCTGCATTCACCGGTTGGTTTGGAATGTTTATATCAAACCTGAAACGTTTGAGTCCCGCTGGAATGACCTCCTACAAACATTTGGGCTTCAAGACCACAGCTGGTTGAACGGCATGTACAACATCAAACATCTCTGGGTACCAGCCTACTTCAGGGAACAGCCCATGTGTTGCTTAATGAAGACCACTTCCCGCTGCGAAAGCTCTAACGCTGCCTTCAAGGTCAACTCAACAAGCGCAAACACCCTTGAACAATTTATGATGTGCTTTGAAAATAGGGTAGACAGCCAACGATATCGTCAACGTGTATCGGAGTACAAAACCTCATCCACGATGTTCACTGGCAATACTGATTTAGCGATAGAACAGCACGCGTTCACCATTTACACAAACGCTATTTTCGCGCAAGTTCAAAAAGAGATAATTAAAGGGAAGTTTTTATGCTACATCACAAACCAAACCGAGTCCAGCAATTCCAGTCTTCTGATAGACGTCACTCATTTGGATAAAAGGAACAACATCACAAACGTCTATCAGGTAACACATGTTAGGAAATTTCATTATTACCCATCCTCTAACACATGTTAAATCTAAAGGGCTTTCTTTTTTGCTGTCTATGTTCAAAACAGGTTACGTATAACACTGTAGACCAATCCGCCAGTTGCTCATGCAGGAATTTCACACGTATCGGATATCTGTGTCGCCATGTCTTTTGCGTCTATCGATTGAAAAATGTTGAAAGGATTCCACCACAATACATAAACGATAGGTGGCGTCGAGATGCCCTCCCCAAACAGGTTTTTTCAATTTCCAGCCGATACGGAGTCAACCCACACGCACCGTCCGTTATGCGGAATGAAATCCTCGACCTCGTTACTGAATGCGTTGATGTGGCCAGAACCAATGAGGATTCGTTGGCAAAATTGGTTAACCAACTTAGGGATTTCAAGATCAATGTGCTTTCCAAGCAACCATTGTCTACAATTCAAAATGAATCAAACGAGTGTCAAATGGAAGAAATAGTTGGACAGCCAATCAACATTCCAGTCGAAGTTGCTAATCCAGAAGTTGCACGCAATAAAGGATGTGGTACTCATACTCGCATTTCTGGGCCCGGTGAGAAGGCAAAGGCAAAACCACCAAAACACCCAAAGCAGCTTCGTTTATGCAAGCGTTGTGGTCTGTATGTCGACGACCACGACTCACGCAACTGCCTTAAGGTGGCTGCAATGAAAGCAGCAAAGGCAGCTGCTGAACAACAAAGGCAGACCGCCTCTGGCGACTCACCCTCTTATTAAAATCTTTATTGTCGTTTTCTAGTACTATGTCATGGGAGACTCTCTTCATTTTGTCCTTCTTACACACATGTAACAGTCTTTTGACATCATCCTGCTCTTCTCTGTTACGTGTGTAAGAAGGTGGAACTATTTTTGATCCCATTAACCAAAATTAGGATTGTAAGAAACTCTACGGCCTTGGCCACTTTTGTGTTTGTAGCCCTACTTCTTTGGGGACCTCTATTTGCTATTAATGGGCTTATCTTAATATTATCTGCATTTGATAATTGTGTTTTTGTGTTTTATTTTTTTACAATGGCATAAAAACAGATGCTTAACACATGTTAGCCCCCATAATGCTTGGTTCTTTTATCTTGAAAGGATCAAAACAATCTGTGTTAACCACACAAAAACAGGTTCTGGGCTGATGAGATTTTAAAGCTAAACTACAAAGCTTTTGGCGATGTCCTCGCATTTGATGCAGCTTACAGCACTAACAGGTTAGTCAAACCCCCCCCCCCCCCATTAACATGTGTTAGGCCTGATCCCCAAGTATACAACCCTAACCCAAAAAAGTTTTACATATTGTTAACATCAAATCAATTTTTTATTCATAGGTACAAGATGGTTTTTGTGCCATTCACGGGTGTGGATCATCATTTCCAATGTGTTACATTTGATAATTGTGTTTTTGTGTTTTATTTTTTTACAATGGCATAAAAACAGATGCTTAACACATGTTAGCCCCCATAATGCTTGGTTCTTTTAACTTGAAAGGATCAAAACAATCTGTGTTAACCACACAAAAACAGCTTATATATTAAACCACGTCAGGTTATAGAATTAAACTTCACGTCTAGCCAACTTAAACACACATTCTACTAATAGGTTACACCCCCCGCGTCTAAAACACATTGATGGACTAACGAGAAATGACATCAACCGATTGCCAAAAAAAAACATAATAAAATACCAACAAAACGACATTGGTATGTCGTTTTGTTACAACATAGGGTCATCAGGTTAACACATCTTCAACCATTTTCAACATACTACCTACCCATTGTTATCCTCCATCTCTAACAAGCTTTTCATCATGGTGTGGGAAATTCCTCATCATGAAAGTACAGAGGAGAGGGGCTGCGCTCACTCTCCCATGGGTCATGGTAACACCAGGACTGGATTGTTTCGGGTGAGTATGGACACAACGGGCAACCACATAATTCATGGTCTGGATCCGTCAGCAACCTAACCAACTCATCTGGTAGCCCCTTCAACTTTTCAGCTTCTGGAACAACGTGTTCCCTACGGCGTGACGTTTCTTGCGACACACCAGCTACATCAGTTACATTTTTGGTTCCGCTTTCTAAAGCATCGTCACCAGATGCTACTCCAGTTTTCCCGTCTTCTCGATTTTTGTGAGACACTTTTCTTTCGTAGCACACCCCGTACTGGCCCTCACATGCTTCCTTCCCCTTTTGCATCCGCTTCTCCATGCCTGGTTGGGTAGCCGTAACCTTACCTTTACACGGGTCCATCACATTACACCACTTTGGAACCGCTAACAGTTTATGGTTAACTGAAGTGGTGAAGTATTACAGAATATGACTTTGGTTCTTCACTACAATACTTATAGAGTTTTTCCCTGGGTACATTTAATATAGGTCTTTGTGACTTGACTTTGATGTGACGATAAGGGGCCAAAAAGCAATGGTTCATTTCCCAATAAAGTTGTTTTATAGACACCAACCCCTATGTTTGTAGACTTCTGCCACCTACTTTCAACAATTTCCAATATTCCTACTACATTTTTAGAAAGAGTAGTCCCCTTGGAAGCAGCATTTTCTCATTTTCTATAATGTTACACGTACCTTTATATAATTTCAAACAACCTCATTTAAAACATTATCAACTACGTCAATCAACTAGATTAATAATATTCTAACACATCCAACAACACATCAATATTCTTTAGAGTATAGAATTACCTAGAATTACCAAGTTACTAAACATCAGATTGTATATAGATAGTCTATCCCCAAAAAGACATCGTGACCATGCCATACCCAACAAAACACCTACCCCGCAATAAGTTTAAAGCAACATCCCCAAATCCATCAAAGTACATTACATGTTTCCAAAAACAAAGCTGGCGCAATTAATGCACACTGGTGCTACAGTAACTACCATTTCACCCCCCTAACACGTGTTACTCTATTCGGCAATCCTGCTTGATTTTTGGCAGCAGCACATTCACCTCCGAACATAAGATGTGCGCAGCATACCTCTTTCTCAACTTTCGCACCTCCGCCATCTTCCTCGCCCCACTCATGCTGAACCCACAGTTAAAACTTTTGTTTTTCCCCATGTAGCACTCCATGTGCCGCATCAAGAAGACCCCACAATCAGTTGTGTTTGCGGTGGTCGCCCAAGGAACCGGCATACGCTGGATGTTGAAGTACTCTATGTCATCGGCTCGCGGATTCCCAACCTCCCGAAGATATTGCACAAACATATCTTTCTGCATACACATATACAAGCCATGCTCAATAAAAAAGCAGTTCCTCAATATTATCACACTTATTTGTTAAACAATTGTCAGTTTATAAGAAACTTACGATCTTATACGCTGTGTCCTTGTGGAGGTAGTAGACACTATCTTCTATCAACTGACCTTGGCGGGCTTTGTCATTATCAACGACATAAATTCCCTGGTCGCGTAACTCAAACACTAGCAAGTAAAAGTGTTTGTGCTCCAATATCGGGAAGAAAACAATGTCGTGATTTCGAAAGTCAGGAACATTTTCACCGCTGTTAACCGCACCTTTTATTCCAAGCCGAAACTTGTGCATCCGCGCCTCGACTCCACCTTCCTCAGTTGTTAGCATCCACGGAAACTTTAACCACAACAGAGAAATTAATAAGCTCAAAAAGTCGCCACACTATAATCTCTATATACATGACACTCACCACAACTTTGGTACCAAAGAATTGCCTACTGTAAGCCTCCCGTGATTTCCGTTTCTCTTGGAAGTTTAGCACCTCCGCCCAACAGTCGATAATACCATCTGAGATCTCATTGCCAACGTTTAAACTCTTGAACATAGCCCGAGACGCTTCTACATGGGTAGGGCTTCTAAACAGCAACTCCCTGGTTTCAGATGTACAAATTATAAATTAAATTGCATACTTTAACACATGTTATTTATTATTTTACTAAATTTTGGTACGGTGACCCCCCTACTTACACAGCCATGTGTATCGGACTATCTACATCAACAACCGACGACGAACCCTGTTCCCTCCTGCGGAAAAAATCAAAATATAACGAATTATCTAGTGTGGAACTTGGTTCATGGTTTACCCTATTATTATAAAACAATAAACCACGTTGCAGTTCTACTTACACGTTTGCCTCCATTGACCGCTTCCTACGAGAATGCCCATTTAAAGAGTGCAATGGGCTTTCATCAACGTATATGTACTCCCACAGATTTGCCTCCTTCTTAGTTATTGCCTGCCCCATGTCAACAGACCTTATATAGTAAGGTGATCTGTTTGGTTCCGCTGCCACTTTTTCTCTGAAAGGGAGCTTCCTTTTTTGGCCCCCTAACTCAGCCAACATACGCACACGGTTTGCAAGCGGAATATTGTCCTCCACCTCATTCATATCACCCCCACAAAATTCCAAACCAGTTAGCCCTTTGTGGATTGCAAGGGCCGGGTCATAGGAGCTAACTGGTTCTACCATTATAACCATACTCAAGTCTGTGGTAGCCTCCATATCGCCTAAAACATATAAAATAAATAACTCACGTTACGCATTAAAGAATACAACACTTTTCACAGTAAATGAATGTATTTCAGCTCACCGGAACGCTCCAGCACTGTTTCTGTCCGAGCAATATCATCCACCTTCCCACTTGTGCACCCTGCACGTTTAATGCAAATAAGTATATTACAGATGACTCCTACTAACCCATCAATACTGAGTTTCTTTAATGCTCTATCGTACCGATTTCCTGTGACACGTCCAATTCACCCCCAATTTGTGTCATTCCAAGACTCCAATTGGGGCCATCTAAATTCCGTTCATCAAAAATCGTATCGCCTTCGCACACTGTGTATATGATTAACACATGTTAACTCACTAAATGATACAGGCAGGGGAGCAGTTAACACATGTTAGAGCATGAAAATCTTTACCGTTCTTTTCCGGCTGACACACCTCCTCAGCCGCTTTCCCTTTACCCTCGACATCCTGGTCCTTATCGAAAGCTGCGCATGTCACAGAGTCTACCACCACGCTACTGCACCCTTGCATATTTACATCAGTTGAATGCATCCCATCATGCTCAATCTTACCTTCTTCAGCTGCATAAAACATTCTTATCACATCTCATGCACAACTTAGTACCAGAAGCTGCATAAAAAATTACCCTTAAAATCACGGTCACACTCATCAACAGACCCCGTGCCTTTGCCATCCAGAACCACATGTTCGTCCTTATCATTATCAGCACCTTCCACAGATGCAAACACGACGCCACCACTCTCTTCTTTTCTTCCATCAGCTGCAGCCCTAACTTCATTCTCAATCTTACTATCTGTAGTTGCATAAACATTTTTCGAATAAATTAGACATGCCTAAACATGGCTAAACAAATAAAACGGTTTCCGAAGACTGTGTATATGATTAAGACATGTTAACTCACTAAATGATACAGGTAGGGGAGCAGTTAACACATGTTAGAGCATGAAAATCTTTACCGTTCTTTTCCAGCTGACACACCTCCTCAGCCGCTTTCCCTTTACCATCGACATCCTGGTCCTTATCGAAAGCTGTGCCTGTGACAGAGTCTACCACCGCGCTACTGCACCCTTGCATATTTACATCAGTTGAATGCATCCCATCATGCTCAATCTTACCTTCTTCAGCTGCATAAAACATTCTTATCACATCTCAAGCACAACTTAGTACCAGAAGTTGCATAAATAATTACCCTTAAAATCACGGTCACACTCATCAACAGCCCCTTTGCCTTTGCCATCCAGAACCACATGTTCGTCCTTATCATTAACAGCACCATGCACTTCTGCTGCTTTAATACGCAGTATTGCACGCATTAAACCCAGCGGCTTATACACTTCTTCAGCATCACTTTTATCCACGCTTCCGGCTCCTTTATTTTCTTCGGCCCCACCAATACTACAGTCACCTCCACTTGAATTACCAGCATCATGAACACTCTTATCACCTTCGACGACTTCATTTGTTTCTTCCACAAATTCACTAAACCCAGTTCTCTCTCTTCCAGCTGCTTCTCAGTCTTGTTGAAGCCTATAACATCACAGAAATATTAAATGGGTTTCAGACACGTACGCATATTAGAGGGTAATAAATTTTAACGAGCAACAAACTACGCGTCACCGTCAACGTGTACTTCTAAATCTAAATGTATGATGAAACTGGTAACACATGTTACAGTTTACCTGATTCGAGTCCATCATCCGTTTTTTCCCGATCAATCTTTATATTTTTCATTTCAGGAGCATCCTTTAAGTTATTCAGACGGGGAGATCTCCTTACCCGCAACGACATACCACCTTCTTCCAGCGATCCGGTACACTCAGTTCCATCAGCAACTACGTTTGATTCCCCCACACCATCTGCTGCAACCACAATAGAATGTTAAACTATACGATCATTATCACATTAACATGTGTTAGACTAAACATTTCATTCCATAACATATAGTACAGGTACATAAACTCTTTTCGCGCTATAAACGTACTCTTAAAATGGTAATACATGTAACAATTTACCTTTTTCTTTGCCACCATCCGTGTATTGTCCACCAAACTTCATATTTGTCTTTCTTCTTTTTGGGGTCACAACCCCTTCTTCTGTCTCACTAACATGCTTTAACTTCCCGATTCTTGCAGATCTCTTCACCTGACCCGACTTTCCACCATCTTCCATCTTTTCAGCATAGTCTTCTCCACCATCATCTACGATTGATTGGCCCGCAACATCAGCTGCAACCCCAAAAAAATTAGTCAATCAATACAGGTTGCCACACCCGTCAAATGTGTTACAGTGATCACTTTAAGAATGATAACCAACACAACAGGTATCACATTAACACGTGGTTCAGTGTTCATTTCATAAACATTGTCAGCACACCTTCTTGGGCATCAAAGTCTATTGCTGAAGATCCTACTGCTTTCAATCTACTTTTACTGATTTTTTTGTTTCGCCGGATAAGCGACTTCCTGTACAAGCTCGCTATTGGTGACCCATCCGAAAAATCGTCGTCCACGCCATCCCCTACAAAATCGTTTGCACAACGATAAATGGAATCCAAATTATTAAACTAAATAACACAAAGAATAACAGTTACTAACCAGCGTTCTCTCCTTCGTTGATGTGAAACCTTTCATCATTTCTCAAATCTCCCAAGACCGAATTGATCTTGTGTGACGCTAAATCTACCGCGTCATCGTGATCCTCACTTTCACTAACTTTCTTCTCAAACATACTTTCAAACGTTGCCTTCAACGTTTGTACTTCTTCGTCTTCATGGCTCTCCACCAATAGCGATTCTAACATCCCCTCAATTTTGACTTTGTTCTTCTTTGTCATGTTTATTAACTGTCGTACTATCGTCAACCTCTCCTGTTGAAAATAGTTTTTCAACATTTTGATACTAACACTATATACTAATTGTAAAAAACACATGTTAGAGCATATAACCTTACCTCTTTACTTGCCCAGTGTTTCACGTTATAGTTTCTGGGACGTGTTAATCCTTTAAACCGTCCTAGTCCAAACCCACCAGCAAGTATTTCAAGCCTTTCTCTCTCTCGCAATCTTTTCAAGTTCCAAAAAGCTAAAGGACACACCGCACTGTCTACCTCCATCCCCGTGCACTCAATGCTATCAACGTACAACAACTACAAGAAACAACAACCTGTTCAGCCCGGAAATAATCAAGTATTCTAACACATGTTAATTATCTAAAATAATTAAAAGTACACTTACCATCAGAATCGTTAGAGGACCGACGAAGAAACTTTGTGGGTCAAGCTGATTCCAGGTATCTTTGCAAGTTCTCAGCTTTTCTACAACAAGGTCACACCAGTCTATTGTTGCAAAGTCCATTTCGTCATCCAAATACTCTAAGATTTCTTCCCGTAAACAACTTTGTTTATGACAATCAACCAGCACTGCCACAAAACACATTACAAAATCCATCCTGAAATCAAAACTGTCTTCGCCATCGGACTCATCTATCATTTTCACCATCTTTGTTGGAGGCACCATTACACCCGGGTATCTGGCCCTCCAATCCACAATGGCATCAATCAGCATCGGCAGCTTACCAATCGAACTAACTTTTGTCCACCAGTCGGAATCCCTAATAACTTATGTATCACTTTCCTGTTCACCTTGATATCACTGGCAGGCGTACATATTACCATCTTATCGGGATTAAAATTGTCCACAACAAAATAAGCTAATTTAGCCGGCAAACCATCAACGCTGAAAGTTAGCAAACGACCAAAGCCCATTTGCCTGGTTGCGTCACGTTGTTGTTCTGTCAATGCCCGTACACATTTATAAAACTGCAGTGGTGCAGATCTTGTCCTTATGCCTGGAAATTCATCCTTTTTTGCTCGCTTACGGCCTTTCTGAACCTTTTCCGGTTTGTTACCAACTACCTTTGGTTTCCCTGCTTTACCTTTCCCATTGTCCTCCGAACCCTTCTTCTTTTTGGTCCTTAACGTCCCACCCTTCGATGTAGCCGTCACTTCTGCCCTACTTACTGAAATAACATTTTATACGAAACCACAACAACCCAAACAATTAGTCTACTTTACAACCACCTATGACAACATATAACAATTTTTCATTCGTAACATCCAAAAATTTGAAGGGCTTAAAAAATAACTAACCACGGTTTTTTCGCATTACATTGCCAGAATTATCATCGACGCTGTTTCTTTCCCCTGCTGATTATCACATGTTAATGAATTTTCAAGGTCATGCCCAATTAACACATGTTAATCAAAGCCAACAATATTTAACTAACCACGTTTTCTTTTATTTCCACACCCAGAACTATCCCCGACAATGCTTTTCTTCCCTACAGTTTCAAACATGTTACTCAGATTTAACTGGATAAGCAATTAGCCACTATTGTAACAAAAGGAACTTTCCACACAACCTTCATTTAGCACCGATAGATTCGTAACGAAAACAATTAGCCCAACAAGACATTATACAAATTATAAACAATATTACTGGTTACCCGTTACCTGCTTTCCGTCTTTTCCCATGGCTTGGTGACACACTATCGGTATCATCATA
Organism: Helianthus tuberosus; assembly: GCA_030545235.1. NCBI lineage: Eukaryota > Viridiplantae > Streptophyta > Magnoliopsida > Asterales > Asteraceae > Helianthus > Helianthus tuberosus. The sequence continues at coordinate 81,138,525 of CM060395.1, forward strand.
CACTGCAAGGCAGCCAACAAAATTCTGTTATGCACAATTTCTTATCCAACACACTATCCATATATAGATCACCTTGAACATTGTTAAGAGACATAAAAATTCTAACCTAACTCCCGTTGGGTCGCACCAAAGTCAGATTGTTGTTTGGAAGGTCCTGTCTTGGTTTCGTCGGATATAATCACAACTCTACGGCTCTCAGACCTTTTTTGCCCTAATCTGTGTTTCGAAGTCCTACATATATAAAAGAAAACAAACTCAGGTGCCATTTTCCGATAAATCGGTAGAACAAAACCACCTTTTACATGACCGATTACAACAAAACTAACCTTTTAATTGAACTCTGAATCTTCCTTAATCGTTTCATCTTCACGGACGACGACAATATTATGAACGACTTCCTCATTCTCCAAGTTGGACACTATCGGCTTCTGTACTAGCGTTCCGGAACAGAGGAGCAATGAGTATAATGTTAAAGAAGAAAAAATTTTGAATTTTGTTTGTTGTTCTTGATTAGACGGCTACTGCATGGCAGTGATTTCTGTTTTCCAATGTCTTTGTTGACTTCCGAAAATGCCCTTCAATGGTACTAAATGGCAGTACTTTTTATTTCTTTTTAATTTTATTCATACCAAAATAATCATAGCCATTGATCAAGTTTGATGTAAGCTAATCAATGGTTCACAATGGGTTTCCATAGTTTCCTTAAAAAGATAGAGTTTCTTATATAACCAAGCCCTATATATATATATATATATATATATATATATATATATATAGGGAGCCGCTAGAATGAGAACCATCACGAGTTATGAGAACCACGAGAACCGCGCCCCGCGGGTGGCCGTCGGCGACGAAATTTTTTTTACACCTAGATCCGTATATTTTAGTGGGGGGTTTAAATTTTCGGTTCAAACGGCGCGCCCGAGGGGGTAGTTTTTTACGCCCAAAGTTTGGTAAAAAAAAAAGAAAAATTAAAAAAATTAAAAAAACCCAAACTTTGGGCGTAAAAAACTACCCCCTCGGGCGCGCCGTTTGAACCGAAAATTTAAACCCCCCCACTAAAATATACGGATCTAGGTGTAAAAAAAATTTCGTCGCCGACGGCCACCCGCGGGGCGCGGTTCTCGTGGTTCTCATAACTCGTGGTGGTTCTCATTCTAGCGATCCCCTATATATATATATATATATATATATATATATAGGGGAAGATTCATTTGAGAAGAAATTTAGTATGAGAAGAAAAAGAATAAAGAGCATATTAGTAAAATACTATTTCATTTATAACTCATATCATTAATTTTTCTCTCTTTAATTAATTAGTCAACTAATCATTAATTATTCTACATACAATCTATAAAACCTACACATATCAAAATTTTCCTACATATACCCTACACATTATAGAATTTTATCCTACACAGCCGAAATTTATCCTACACACCTCGAAATTTATCCTACACAACTCGTAATTTATCTTACGCAACTAGTAATTTATTCTACACTTTAAATTAAATTGTTTTTTTTTTTATTTGGAAAAAGTATATATTTTGAAAAGGAGTTACAAATTTAATTTAGTTAGTTATTAAAGGTGAAGAATACAAATTCCTGATTTATGTAAGTTTACCAATATACCCTTATATTAAAATTAAATGCAAATATTAAATGAAGTAAAATGAAGCATTCTTATTGGTTGAAACTTCTTCTTTTTTCTTCTTACAAAAAAATTATTCTCATTTGAACCCTCCACTATATGAATATATATATATATATTTATATTATATACAGGCATATATTATTTAAATGTATTATAGTGTATATACATTTCAAATAAAATAGAATTGTATTATTTAACTATTATACATTAGCCAGCTGACTTGAATATTTTTTTTTCTTTATAATTTAGGATACACAATCCTATAACTAATATGACTGGTTAATCTTATAATCTTATATTAGCTATCTCCATGCATAAGACCTATTCTGTACATACCTTAATATTAAAGATCTGTAGAAACGCTTTCAACGTTTAGTTAGGCCTTTCTACGTAGTCCAACCAACCCAAATCTCTAAAAATTTCAAATGATTTTATTTAATAATGAATACCCATCACATTCATTTAACCATCTATTTTATCACTAAGTATTTCAATAGAAACTTTTACAAGTAATCCCAACATCAATTAATTCATAAAACTATGAAAGTATGAAGTCTTATAGCCAACTAGTTATAAACCAGAAAGGATAAAATAGAGTGAGAAATTGGTACCTGGGTTTCAAAACTTGCTTTGGCTAGATCCATTAAAGCAATCTTTAAAAATTTTATTACTTCTTGAAATCCTTTCGGTTAATTTAATAGCTTCGGTTTTATTTATTTAAATATAAATTATTTTGAAACAATATTATTAAAACCACAAAGTTTTAAAGCTTTATACCATATATTTCAATATGTATTTTAAACCAAAGTAAATGATTGGTTTCAAAAGAGAATAATAAACATGACTGCTTTGTTAATAACTAACTTAGTTTGATGTATATTAACAATTGAATGTATTTAAATCCATTTTTATAGGTATACAAATGATTACATTGGTACATTTTATATGTCAGATCTAATGATATATATGACAATATTAAAACATGTATTAAATAATAAATCGTGTAATTATTTTAACTGATCAACTCCTATTTTTAAATAAAATATTTCATGATTCTTTTAACTATTTTAACATATACATATTATGATATTATTTGAGTAGGTGGTATTAATTATTATAGACAAATTTCTAGCAGAAACAGTTGGGCACAATCATAAAATAGATTGATTAAAAATGGTGAACATTGCGACTCATATATATATGTATTTATTACAAACTACAACTGGAATTCAAAATATACTAGTGATTATGCATCCGTAACTTATTTTAGTCTATCTAGGTTATAGGAGTATTATGCTTAACATGCTTTTATGTAAGGTTTATTCTATCTCCTGTCTCTACTAAGTTGTTATTTAATGGGCGAAGTTCCTTTAAAGTTTCTAGCTCATAGGTGGCATGGGTACTGGTACTGGTTTGGCCGTTCTACTATTTAATTTAAGTTAGCATTTACTGCTGTAGTGGCTAACATATGGAGATTTACCCATTGTCCATCTAATTCATCTTCCCATAGTAAGTTATTGCCTGTTTCCTGAGTTTGTGTATTTATTTCCTTATTGATTATCGCTCCCTTTTGTTGTGATTTCTTTATTCTCTTTATTTTCTCTTGACTCTTTCTAATAATCCAACTTCTCTTCTTAGTGGTAAATGGTTTCTCAGACTTTGCCTTACAAATAAATATTCCTTCCTCAGTATCTGCTGAGTATCCTGAGGGATTTGGTCGAAATGAGGGTTTCTTATCTGTTGGTGAACTATCTAGTTGACGATAGATGTTCGAAATTCTTTGCTTACCCATATTGTAGACTAACAAATACTCAAAAAATATAAAACACATAATCACATAAGTTATTTCCTAACACAGAATTTAAATTTAAGTGTCAGCAGAACACTTCTTTGGCTTGAACCAGTGGCTAGGCACTGATACCACCTTCTGTCACAACCCCCGCCCCCTTATCTGTCCCAAGAACGGGCGGCCGCGAACATTCATTTGTGGTGGTATCAGTTTATTAATTTGGCAGCGGAAATTTCATCAGGACCGTAGTTAGGAAATATTTTATCAAAGTAAAACCAACTTATTTGATATTAATAATCACATGGGTAAAACCCAAGTTTCTTATTACAATATAGGGTTAAACCCTCTTTTATTGAGTTTAAAACATCGTATTTTAGATAACTTTTATAGCCATAGTTTTACAAGCCGTCCGTGCTCTCGAGCTGGCTTTTTACTACTTGGCTTTCACATTGTGTTACCTGAAACACGTGTTTAAAAACATTTGTTAGTGGGAAATACTGGTGAGTGAATCCCAGTTTAAACAAGAAACATTTTATCAATTAAAACAGTATTGAGAGCGATCACATTGTTTATTTCTACACAATTACTCATTCAGTACTGTCAATCCTGACTTGTGGGTCATATTACACATTGGCTAACTCGTTGTCCAATGGTAACGTACTATCATCCCCGACTTACTACACACAAGGTAGTAAATTTTGTATACCAAACCCCAACATACCAGCAGTAATTGAAGAACTACAAAGACTCAATCACCGCTTAATCATATTGTAAAACAATTAAGGTTTTGTAAAACATTCCAAAAAGGTTAACTAAAAGAGGATAAACTCACATTGTTATCTTAGACTTCGCGTAAGGGTTTCCTGGGATTAATCTATAATTTACACAAATGTACATAGGTTAGTATCATAACCCTTTGAAAATATTAATGATACCCTCCCCGAGACGGTATTCCAACAACTACGTCGGGCAGAACCACGACAGTTGTTACGGAACCCTAAATCAATCGGGCAGCGTATCTATTACGAAACTGGGGTTATAATACTTACAAAGGAGCAAAACCTCGCTAATTAGGGGGTATAATACCCGCGTATTATCTCTACTATTAGAAATTGTGATTTGAGAATGAATTGTGAATGAGTTTCGACTGAGACCTGAGGCTTCTATTTATAGTTGCTGATTCTAGGTTTGTCGCGACCCGCGTAACATAAGGGTTGGGCTTACGCGGCCCGCGTTGACTCCAGGTCAACGTATAGCTTATCCCGGTCACTGTGTAGCCCTGCCACGATGATGACACGCGTCATCACCGGGCTGCGCCACCATTTGGGACACTCTTGCGGTCCGCGTAAGTGTTAAGGGTAGCTTACGCGGCCCGCCTTAACTTAAAAATCAACGAAATCTGATTTAAACCTCTATACCGCCCGCGTAAGGTTAGGGTGAGGTCTATGCGGCCCGCCTCAACTTAATATTTCTTGTTTTTAATTATTTTCAATGCTGTATTGTATTTCGGGCTCGGTTTTCACATACGGGGTGTATTTAAAAACATATAGGGGTATTCTAAATATATTTGGGGTGTCAGAATTATTTTGGAGGGTTGATATATCTTGGTACAACTCCTGGATTATTTAATAGAATATACAGTGCACTCATACTTAAATATAGTAACCCAATTCCACTTTATCCCTACGTCACGAGACAGAACCCCAACGAATTTAGGCAGAGCCTTGACATACGTTACGGGGCCCTACGTCAGTCGGACAGGGTACCAGTGATCAAGGGTTAAAACACTTTAAAATAGGGTAGAGCTTTGTAGCTTTATTATAGTGTAAATAATAAAAGAAAATACATATATATGTGAGAGAGACGACAAGAGATATGGAGAGAGAGAAAATGGTTTTAGCAAATTTTCTTCTGAAGATTCAGTTGCTATATATATTGCCATTATGCTTAGAATTCACGCAACTGTAGCCACCTATCCATGTATCTTACGTATTCATGAAATCATGTTCATAGAAATTTTTCATTTGTTTTCTTTTAATATTATTTCAGCTGCTTTACTTATTTGGCGTTTATTTCTAAAATATGATGTTTTATAATAAATATGCCATTAGAACGAGAATAATTTTATCTTCATTTTGAACCAAGTTTCATTAAAAATAGAGTAGGTTCAAATATAAAATATTTTTATAATTTAATTATTAAACGGTTCCTATGTTTGCCCAAAATACCTTATATTTTTATTGGTCAACTTACCCATGATCTATTATATATTTTAAATTTATAAATAAAATTTTGGGAATGTTACACATATGCCCAATTCGGCTCCTATGAGCGCTCCGTATAGTCAAGGAAACCACCACCATGTCCCCGACTCGGGCCCCCTTGGCCCACATCCATATGATCTCCATGAGATTCATCCGCATAATCTTCATCCACACTTGGGGGGTTCATCTTCCCTCTCTGGTTCGTCCGCTTCACCCGGTAAAAGTGCCCTTGCATCAACTTTCAAAGCCCTCCATCTTTGACCTTCCGACTTGAGCTTGTTGTAACATCCCGAAAATATGGATTCTTAAATTTGCAAATTTGATTTCAAATAAATTAGTAAAATAAACTAACTAGGAAAGACACTAACCTAGTTAGATGATGACTTGTGTGTAGTAAAGATCTAAAAATAGACTAAGAGAAACTAGAGGGACCAAAAGTGTTTAACTTGAAAATAGTTTTAATAAAAATAATTTATTAAAACACAAACACTCCATTTGGAGTCTGCTGGAGATCGACCAGAGCAAGGAGGGGGCGACCCAGGCTTCTCAAACCCTAAGTTCACGCTATTTGATCAATTGAAAGCCAATTTCAGTCCCAAATCAAAATCCGAATATAGATTAGTGATCCTCATTACTAGGGGGTTATAAGGCATGTAAAATTTGTAGTTAATTCTTTGTTTGAAATTCTCATGAGTTTGGGAATTCCGAAATTTGGTGTTGCATGTTTGCTACTTGGATAGAATAGAGATGATATAGTGTTTAGGAGTAAAAACCTAGACAATAACATGTGAAATCATGCCTAATTTCTGGAAATTTCATGACTGCCTTGAAGCTTATTCAAGGGTTTTGTGAGAAAATGATTAACACTAGGGTGTAGAGTGCTAATCTAGTGTGAATTGATGCATAGAAACTGATTTATGAAAATATGATGTGTAATTCTATATGTAATAGTTCAATTGATGTTAATCAAGGCTAAGTAGCAAGCCATGAATTAGAAAATAAGAGATGTAAATTTCTGCCCTTAAAGTGTTTGCATAAATGCCTCAAAGACGGCTTAAATCTGAAAATTTGAGTTAAAACGCATAATTATGATGTTTTGGAAAATTGTGCGATATATGAATTAGAAAGAGTTCTAAACGTGATGTGATTGAACTCTATAGGAAAGGACACCGGAACATCGAGTGGACAAGCCGGTGGCGACTTGCGTTTGAAGGGCGTACTTTGAAGGTATGTAACTTGACTCATTACATTGGGTAAACTTTGATAATTTGCATAAGTATAGTGAATTGTAGAATAAAGGTTGTTTTAATTTGAAGCGATAATGTTCAATATATTGATTAATAAGACCAAGATTGGTTATAACTTGTTGGTAGTCATCATAATGGAGGATTCCGTAGATGAGCCAAACGGGTCGAATAATCGATTAATGCGAGGCGAATGCTTCGTGATATAGTAATTCGGTCCTTTGTTATTGTTGATAAACGACATATTAGAAGATGAGAATTTAACATGTTGGTTTGAAAGAATGAGAAATCCAAGAATTGATTTAGCATTATAATCAATTCAGTCAAAAACATAGACTTGCAGAGACTACCGTAAGTTACGGTGTTCACCGTAACTTACGGTAGAGATCAGAAGCTTACGGTGAACCTCTACTGATTTACGATAGACCAGAAACATCAAGTGACTACCGTAACTTACGGTAGACACCGTAAGTTACGGTAGAGTCCTGAAATTTTTGTAAATTTTTGCATCTTATAGCTAATCGAATCCGTTTTGATCGTAGTTTCGATTATTCAATATTTCTAAGAACTCTAATACTAGTTTTAATGTAAACATCTCTGTTTCTAGGTCTTGCAAGAAGACGGATGGCGGTCAAGCAAGTTTTTGAAGAACCGAACACAACTTTTGAAGCTTCCGCGTTATCTAACTCTAATAGACAATGTTTTGGAAATGTAAACTATTTGCTAAACAACTTATGAATGTTTGAATTAGTCGTTAGTTGACTAATGTTTTGCTACTTATGAACTTTATCTATGGAACTTATGATATAAGTTGGACATCTTTTATATAAAATTGTATGAATTATTATTAAATTCAAGTAGTATTTAGAAGGGTGTTACTAGTTGGTAATCAAAGCTTAATGTTGTCAACAAAGTGTTCGGTTCAAGCTTGATCGATCGTCCGGTAAGAATTAACTTATTATTTTAATAGATTATATCTTATGTAAGAAATGAGAAATGAATTGATATGCATGGGAAGAGCGTGTTAACACACTAAAACCCGGAAAATGCATTAAATGTGAACGGTTAAAGAAAGTTGGGAACTTGGCTAAACCGAAACAAATGAAGCAATGTTATAAATGAAATGTTTAACGTTTAATGTAAACATTTCAGTTTCAAGATGTCTGACGGAAACAATGATGAACCGGTGCAGCCAAGCACCGAACAAATGAAAGAGATAATTGCCGAAGAAGTAGGGAAGGAAATTGAAGGTAGTCTATCCGGGTTTATACCCAAAATTCAAACCACGGTGTTGTCACTTATCGAAGAGCGAGTTAAAAGGTTGGAGGATAGTGTCATCCTTATGAAGGAGAAATCGGGAGAACGTAAAGGGTGCTCATACAAAGAGTTTATGGCGTGCAAACCGCCAATCTATAACGGGGAAGTTGACCCGATAATTTGCCAAAGATGGTTGGGCAACATTGAAGGGGTGTTTGAAAGGACCCATTGTGATGAAAGTGACTTTGTTGCTTATGGAACAGGCCAGTTGAGAGGTCAAGCCAAAGACTGGTGGGACAACAAAAAGAATGAAATAGGAGCCGAAGCGGCGAGAACCATGACATGGGAAGAGTTTAAGACACCGTTTCTTAAACATCATAGTCCCAAGGCGGTCATCAATAAAATCAAGGAAGAGTTCATGCAACTTAGGCACAAGGGCGAGACCATAGACAAGATTACGACGATGTTTATGGATAAGATGAAGTTTAGTAGTGAATTGGTGACGAACGAAGAACAGAAGATATACTACTACTATAACATGTTGAGCGCTGAATATAGGGAGTTTATGACTCCTTCAAAATACGAGACCCTTACCGAAATCATAAACGTTGCTCGGGAACGAGAAATCGAGTTGAAGAAACAAGTTGAAAGGGGTGAGCGAAGGGCGCAAGATGTGAATCCAAGCCCTACAAAGAAAGCTCGAAGTGGAGAGTCGGGAAAGAAAGTGGATGCTAAAGGTGGGTCGCCAAGTTGTAAAGTGTGCGGGAAAGGACACAAGGGAGAATGTCGGTTCAAAGACAAACCTTGCCCTATATGTAGTAAGACGGGGCACACGACGTCGCTATGCCCGGGTAAAGTCTCAGTTTCCTACAAATGTTATCAACCCGGCCACAAAAAGTCCGAATGCCAGGACTTAGTTGGAAAGAGAGACGTTAGAGAATCTCCAGTAGAAGCTCCTAAGGCGAAGGCTAGATCCTTCCAACTTACCGTGGCTGAAGCAAAAACAGAACCCGATGTGGTCTCAGGTATATTCACAATTAACTCAATTCCCGCACGTGTATTGTTTGATACGGGTACGAATAAATCCTTCATTTCGCATGGATTTATTCGACATCCTTCATTTGTGTTGACGAAATTATATGTGCCCTTAGAAGTTGAAATAGGGGACAACAAAAGTTTTATAGTTTGTGATGTTTGTCGAGGCTGCAAATTAAGCATCGACGATGAAGAATACTTGATAGACCTAATCCCGATGTCAATGGGGGAATTTCAAGTAGTCGTTGGGATGGATTGGCTATCTCAACACCACGCAAAGGTCGTGTGTTTTCGTAAGGAGATAAAGCTAACATCTCCGAGCGGGAAACACGTCACTATCTATGGCGAATAAGGAGGTAACCCTATAATATGCTCGATGTTGAAAGCTCATAAGCTTATGAAGCAAGGATGCAAGGCGTTTATGATATACGCGAATGAGCCCGAGAAGAAATCACTGAGATTGAAAATGTACTAGTAGTACGGAACTACGAAGATGTGTTTCCGGAAGATTTACCGGGGATACCGCCTGAACGGGAAGTAGAGTTCGGGATCGAATTGATTCCGGGCGCAAAACCCGTAGCTAGAGCACCGTACCGACTTGCGCCTTCGGAGTTACAAGAGTTGATGTCCCAGATTCAAGACCTCCTTGACAAAGGATTCATAAGGCCGAGTGTGTCTCCTTGGGGCGCACCGGTACTGTTCGTGAAAAAGAAAGACGGAAGCATGCGCATGTGTATCGATTACCGGGAGTTAAACAAACTCACGGTAAAGAACCGATACCCACTTCCGAGGATAGATGATCTATTCGACCAACTACAAGGTCCGAACTGGTTTTCAAAGATTGACCTTAGATCGGGGTATCACCAACTAAAGGTCAAGGAAGAAGATGTGCCGAAGACGGCTTTCCGCACGCGATACGGACATTACGAGTTCTTCGTGATGTCATTTGGACTAACAAATGCACCCGCGGCTTTCATGGATCTCATGAACCGGGTTTGCAAGCCAATGTTGGATAAATCAGTCATCGTGTTTATCGATGATATTTTGGTGTATTCAAAAAGTGAAGCTGAACATGCATTCCACTTACAAGAGGTGTTAGAGACACTTAGACGAGAGAGGTTGTATGCGGAATTCTCTAAGTATACCTTTTGGTTATGAGAGGTGCAATTTCTCAGCCACATCATAAGTGCCGATGGAGTATTGGTAGATCCGTCAAAGATCGAGGTCGTGTCGAAATGGAATCCCCCGAAGAACCCTTCGGAAATTAGAAGCTTCTTAGGGCTTGCGGGGTACTATAGGAGGTTTATTCAAGACTTCTCCAAGATTGTGTCGCCACTAACAAAGTTAAACCGGAAGGAGGAGAAATTCATTGTTGAATAAGAAAGGGCGTTTCAAACACTAAAATAAAAGCTAACTCAAGCTCCGGTATTAACATTGCCGGACGGAGTCGAGGACTTGGTGGTTTACTCAGATGCCTCATTATCGGGTCTCGGATGTGTTCTGATGCAACGGGGCAAAGTTATAGCTTATGCCTCGAGGCAATTGAAGATACATGAGTAGAAATATCCCACACACGATCTTGAATTGGCTGTGGTGGTATTTGCGTTAAAAATATGGAGGCACTATTTATATGGGGTAAAGTGCACCATATTCATTGATCACAAAAGCTTAAAATACTTATTCGATCAGAAGGAGTTAAATATGCGTCAGAGACGATGGTTGGAAACGGTGAAGGATTTCGATTGCGAAATACACTACCACCCCGGAAAGGCAAATGTGGTGGCAGATGCTCTGAGCAGAAAAGCGGACTATGTCCCAATACGAGTAAGGTCGATGCTGCTTGTGGTGACCTCGGGTATACTTGAACGTATCCGAGAGGCGCAAGTAGAAGCAGCGAAAGAGGAGAACTGGAAGAAAGAAAGAATAATCGGCCAGTTGAAAGATTTGTCGGATGGAAATAACGGGTTGAAGACTCGATACGGAAGGATATGGGTTCCAAATACTTGTGGAGTGAAGATGCTTCTACTTGATGAAGCTCATAAATCCCGATACTCAATTCATCCGGGTGCGACCAAGATGTACAATGATCTGAAACAAAACTATTGGTGGCCCGGAATGAAGAGAGATGTGGTAAAATACGTAGAGAAGTGATTGACTTGCTTACAAGTCAAGGTGGAGCATCAGAAACCTTATGGAAAACTGCAACCTTTGGAGATCTCGGTTTGGAAATGGGAACATATCACTATGGACCTATTGACCAAACTACCTAAAACGATTCGGGGATTTGATGCTATATGGGTGATTGTAGATAGACTAACGAAGAGTGCTCATTTTATTCCCATACGCGAGACATATACTTCGGAAAAGATGTCCGAGGTATATACAAACGAAATAGTGGCACGTCACGGAGTGCCGGTATCTATTGTGTCAGATAGAGATACCTGGTTTACTTCAAACTTTTGGCAAGATTTTCAAGAACAAATGGGAACGAAACTTTTCATTTGCACCGCCTACCATCCCCAGACGGATGGGCAGAGTGAAAGAACAATACATACGCTAGAAGATATGTTACGGGCATGTATCATCGACTTCGGTGGAAGTTGCGATGTTTATCTACCTTTGGTCGAATTTTTGTATAACAATAGTTACCATTCGAGTATCGGCATGGCACCTTATGAGATGCTATATGGTAGAAAATGCAGAACCCCGGTGTGTTGGGTGAAGTGGGACCACGCGAATTGGCGCATACGGACATAATTCAAGCTACTAAATTAAAGTGGTACGAGCCCATTTGAAAGCGGCCCAAGATAGACAGAAGTCTTATGCCGACAAAAGACGAAGACCGATTGAATTTCAGATAGGTGATATGGTTATGCTAAAAGTTTCCCCATGGAAAGGCATTATCAGATTCAGAAAAAGGGGGAAACTAAGCCCGAGGTTTATCGGGCCATTTAAAATCATCGAACGGGTTGGCAAGGTGGCTTATCGCCTCGAATTACCGGAAGAGTTGAAGGGAATACATGGCACGTTTCACGTGTCGCAATTGCGGAAGTGTCTAGCGGACGAAACAGCTTATATCCATTACGATGATATCGAGGTGGATAATAGCTTGAATTATGCGGTAAGACCATTGGAAATTTTAGATCGAAAGGTCAAGCATTTGCGAAACAAACAAATCGATCAAGTCAAGATCAAGTGGAAGCATAGGAAAGGTTCGGACACTACGTGGGAGTCCGAAGAGGAGATGCGACGTCTATACCCTGCATTATTCGGTACGTACTTTGGTTTCGGGGACGAAACCCTTTTTAAGGGGGGTGGACTTGTAACATCCAAAAAATATGGATTCTTAAATTTGCAAATTTGATTTCAAATAAATTAGTAAAATAAACTAACTAGGAAAGACACTAACCTAGTTAGATGATGACTTGTGTGTAGTAAAGATCTAAAAATAGACTAAGAGAAACTAGAGGGATCAAAAGTGTTTAACTTGAACATAGTTTTAATAGAAACAATTTATTAAAATACAAACACTCCATTTGGAGTCTGCTGGAGATCGACCAGAGCAAGGAGGGGGCGACGCAGGCTTCTCAAACCCTAAGTTCATGCTATTTGATCAATTGAAGGCCAATTTCAGTCCCAAATCAAAATCCGAATACAGATTAGTGATCCTCATTACAAGGGGGTTATAAGGTATGTAAAATTTGGTGTTAATTCTTTGTTTGAAATTCTCATGAGTTTGGGAATTCTGAAATTTGGTGTTGCATGTTTGCTACTTGGATAGAATAGAGATGATATAGTGTTTAGGAGTAAAACCCTAGACAATAACATGTGAAATCATGCCTAATTTCTGGAAATTTCATGAGTGCCTTGAAGCTCATTCATGGGTTTTGTGAGAAAATGATGAACACTGGGGTGTAGAGTGCTAATCTAGTGTGAATTGATGCATAGAAACTGATTTATGAAAATATGATGTGTAATTCTATATGTAATAGTTCAATTGATGTTAATCAAGGCTAAGTATCAAGCCATGAATTAGAAAATAAGAGATGTAAATTTATTCCCTTAAAGTGTTTGCATAATTGCCTCAAAGAAGGCTTAAATCTGAAAATTTGAGTTAAAACGCATAATTATGATGTTTTGGAAAATTGTGCGATATATGAATTAGAAACAGTTCTAAACGTGGTGTTATTGAACTCTATAGGAAAGGACACCGGAACATCGAGTGGACAAGCCGGTGGCGACTTGCGTTTGAAGGGCGTACTTTGAAGGTATGTAACTTGACTCGTTACATTGGGTAAACTTTGATAATTTGCATAAGTATAGTGAATTGTAGAATAAAGGTTGTCTTAATTTGAAGCGATAATGTTCGCTATAGTGATTAATAAGAACAGGATTGGTTATAACTTGTTGGTAGTCATCATAATGGAGGATTCCGTAGATGAGCCAAACGGGTCGAATAATCGATTAATGCGAGGCGAATGCTTCGTGATATAGTAAATCGGTCCTTTGTTATTGTTGACAAACGACATATTAGAAGATGAGAATTTAACATGTTGGTTTGAAAGAATGAGAAATCCGAGAATTGATTTAGCCTTATAATCAATTCAGTCAAAAACATAGACTTGCAGAGACTACCGTAAGTTACGGTGTTCACCGTAACTTACGGTAGAGATCAGAAGCTTACGGTGAACCTCTACTGATTTACGGTAGACCAGAAACATCAAGTGACTACCGTAACTTACGGTAGACACCGTAAGTTACGGTAGAGTCCTGAAATTTTTGTAAAATTTTGCATCTTATAGCTAATCGAATCCGTTTTGATCGTAGTTTCGATTATTCAATATTTCTAAGAACTCTAATACTAGTTTTAATGTAAACATCTCAGTTTCTAGGTATTGCAAGAAGACGGATGGCGGTCAAGCAAGTTTTTGAAGAACCGAACACAACTTTTGAAGCTTCCGCGTTATCTAACTCTAATAGACAATGTTTTGGAAATGTAAACTATTTGCTAAACAACTTATGAATGTTTGAATTAGTCGTTAGTTGACTAATGTTTTGCTACTTATGAACTTTATCTATGGAACTTATGATATAAGTTGGACATCTTTTATATAAAATTGTATGAATTATTATTAAATTCAAGTAGTATTTAGAAGGGTGTTACACTTGTGGTATCTTTCTGATTGATCGTAGGTCCATCCAATACTCATCCTTTGTATGTCAAAGGGCTTGTGTCTTTTTGCTGCCCCTTTGTCCTCCGATGTTATTGCCTTGAATTGTTTCAACAACCACGTAATAATCCGGCAATACGGGATTATGCTCCTCCACACTTTGTTTCAGCATATCCAAAGATGGTTCATGATCAAATACCGAATCGGAAATCGGGTAGACCCATGGAGCAACGAATAAAGAACGGGTATCTCCGGGTACCTCACCTCCTGTTTATCGCCTCTTCTTGGTATCACATTCAAAATACAAATAGTGAGCAGTAGCTTTGCTTCAATCTTCAAGTTTCTTCGGTACAATATGCCACTATAAGTACCCTGCAAGAACTTGGCCACTAACATGTCATTCCACCTCGGATGTTTCTCCGGTTTAATCAACAAATCATCAAGACTCGGGAATGTGTAATCACGAGCAGGCAATCTGTCATATCTCGCCAACTTCCGCAATGTATCGAACGACATTTCCACCTTTATCCCATTAACCGTTCCCGTCAACTTCATCTGCGACGGCTTGTCGTACCTATTGCATGTCAATGTAGCCATCCATTCTTTGAATCTCATCCATAAACAGATTCTTGTTGTCCTTGTCATAACAACTGAGTGCCGCTTCCCATCCTAAAGCACGAAACTGAGCAAAAACATTGAATGGCCCGAACTCTACCTCTCTTACTTCCCTTTCACAGATAAACGCAGCAGCCTTATTCTTTAAACGGTTCATTCGATCATGAAATAATGTCGGTTGCCACTCATCCGACTGATCATCTAAAGGACCCGATTCCCACCTTGGCTTGTCAGCCGGGTCCAACTCTAACATTTCTTCCTCATCACTCTCACTATCATCATCCCTACCTAAATAACTCCTCTTCTTTGGTTGTTGTTCCGGCTGTTTGCCTTTGCCTTTTGAAGAAGAACTAACTCTGGCTTTTTCCTTAGTTCTCACCATTTTCCTACACATATCACAAAACAAACAACACAACCAAACACAAAAATCAGCACTTTTTCTCCAAAACATCCCCACACTTGCTTGTTACTATGGTTGTAGATGCTAGTGAACACAAAATTTTATAAGTCATTTTCACAAAAATTGGGCATGGTGCCTCTACAATGTAGAGGTTCCCAGAAAGTTTACAACTTTAACATCAATCCTACATCTACAACCATACCAATGATCAAGTAACAATTTTTTTTCATTGTAACACCCCGAAAATATAAGACTTTATATTAAAATTATAGAGTATAAATAAACGGGAATTTACTAACCAGAAATTTTTAACCTAGTTAGTTAATAGACTAGAAATAGCTTATGAAGGGGTTAAAGGCTACTAAACAATAAGTAGAACAAAGTTGAGGGGCCTAAGTTGACAAAATTGAAACTTAAATTGTTAAAACAAATTAAAATAAACCAAACACCCCCAAAAGAGGTGTTGGTCGATCAGGGGAAAGACCAGGTCGACACCCCCTTAGCTCCAAACCCTAAAATCACTAAAACTCTCAAATTGGAGGTGTAAATCTGGTTCAAAACGAAATCTGAGCCTAGAATCGTGATCCTCATCTCAAGAGGATTAAAAGGTATATAAAATCTGATGAAAAATCTCATGATTTTGGAAAAATCTGAAGTTAGATGATGCATGTGGGTTATGTGGTTAGATTAGAGTTGATATGGTGTCTAGAAGTGAAGTCTAGCCTACTACATGTGAAATCATGACTAAATTCAGGAAATTCCATGAACACCTTGAAGGTGGGTTGTGGGTTTTACATGATGATGATGAACACTAGGGTTTAGAGTGATTATTCTAGTGTAATTCGATTTTAGAAGGTGATTTCAGAAAAATATGATGTTTAAGTGTTATATGATGGCTTTATTGAAGTTAAGCTAACTAATTAGTAAGCTATAAATATGAATATGAATGATGTAGAAATTCTGCCCTCATAGTGTTTGTTGAAATGCCTCAAAGAAGGCTTAAAAATAG
Source organism: Helianthus tuberosus (assembly GCA_030545235.1). Lineage (NCBI taxonomy): Eukaryota > Viridiplantae > Streptophyta > Magnoliopsida > Asterales > Asteraceae > Helianthus > Helianthus tuberosus. Next base: position 81,154,963 of record CM060395.1, read on the forward strand.
GAATTTAAAGCTTTAACGCATAATTATGATGTTTCGGTATATTATGTAAAGGGAGGTCTAAAGAGAGTTCAAAACATGTCTTGAATTGAACTCTATAGGACAAGATACCGGAACGTCGAGTGGACAAGCCGGTGGTGATTTGCGGTAGAAGGGCGTACGCTAAGGTATGTAACTTGACCCGTTACATTTAGTAGATTGGATGATTCTAATGTGTAATTGAATTTTTAAATAAGAGTTGTTTTTGAATTAAGCGATGAAGTCGTTATATTAATTGATTGATCAAATTTGTTTGGTACTCGTTGGTAGTCGTCATATAGGAGGATTCCTTAGACGAGCCAAACGGGTCAAATAATCAAGTAAAACATGATTAATGCTCCGGAATATGATGGATTGTTCTTTGATATTGGTTAGCATACAACATGTTAGAAATACTAGAATTTGATGTAGTGGGTTGTTAGAAAAGCGAATTCCGAGAGTTGGGTTTGAGTGCAATGAACAAAACAAACAAGACATGGAATTCCAGGAACTACCGTAAATTACGGTATTACCATAATTTACGGTAGAGGTCAGATATGTTACGGTAGATCTCTCCTGGTTTACGGTGACCAAAAATTACAGGAACTCACCGTAAATTACGGTAACACCGTAATTTACGGTGGAACAGAAAACTTTAATTTTTTTTTTTTATATTTTGAATTGAAGATTGGATCATATGTTAAGTCTTATGTGCTTAAGTCAAAACTAATGTTTTAATGGTTTTGACCCTAGGTGATTAGATGGACTTTACGGATGGTGATCAAGCAACGTCGAAGAACCGAACACGACTTTTGAAGCTTCCGCTATGTGTTTAATATTACTTAAACTTCGTTCATGGGTTGTAAACAATTATTAATCAACTTTTGAATGTTTTTAACTTAAACATCAGTTGACTAGGGTTTATCTACTTGAAATCTTGACTTATGAAACTTAGATTATTTTAATATCTTTAGTATAAAATGTATAAAATTAGTCTTAAATTCAAGATAAATGTGAGGGTGTTACAAGTTGGTAATCAGAGCTCAAGGTTGTCAATAAGTGTTCGGTTCAAGCTTGATCGATCATCCGGTAAGAACTAACTTATTTTGTTAATAAATTATGTACTACGTAGAGAACGAGAAATGAACAAATAACCATGAAAATGAAAAGAGTGTGTAAGCTCACTAAAAAACAAGGAATGCATGAAACAAGAATTATTAAATCAAGTTACGAACTTGATTGAATTGAAACAAGAATGATTAAATCAAGTTACGAACTTGATTGAATTGAAACAAGAATGATTAAATCAAGTTACGAACTGATTGAATTGAAACAAGAATGATTAAATCGAGTTATGAACTTGATTAAATCAAAACAAGTAACGCATGTGTTATAAATGGAATGTTTAACAATCTATGTAAACATTTCAGAAATAGAGATGGCTGAGGGAGGTAATGATAATGCGGTGCCAAGAGTCACCGAACAAATGAGGGAAGTGATTGCCGAAGAGGTTGGAAAGGCGATCGAAAACAGTTTGTCGGGCTTTATTGATAAAATTCAAAACACAGTTTTATCAATAGTAGAAGAGAGAATCAAGAAATTGGAAGATGATTCCAATTCAGCAAAGGAAAAGCATGGTGGACGAAAGCCTTGTTCATACAAGGAATTCATGGCCTGTAAACCACCAATTTATAATGGGGAGGTTGATCCAATTGTGTGCCAACGATGGCTAAGTGATATCGAAGGAGTATTCGAGAGAACTCATTGTGATGAAAATGACTACGTAGCTTATGGTACGGGTCAATTAAGAGGTCAAGCAAAAGACTGGTGGGATAACAAAAAGAAGGAGATTGAAAGTGAAGCGGCTAAGGCCATGACATGGGAGGAGTTTAAGACGCCGTTTCTTAAACACCATAGTCCCAAAGCGGTCATAAATAGAATCAAGGAAGAGTTCATGCAACTCAGACACAAGGGTGAATCCATAGACAAGATCACAGGGATGTTTATGGATAAGATAAAGTTCTGTGATGATTTGGTGACAAATGAAGAACAAAAGGTCTATTACTACCATAACATGCTAAGTGCGGAGTATAGAGAGTTCATAACCCCTTCAAAATACGAGACCCTTACCGAGATTGTCAATGCTGCTCGGGAAAGGGAGATCGAACTGAATAAGAGCATAGAGCGGGGTGAACGAAGGGCACAAGATGTAAATCCAAGCCCTACTAAGAAGGCATGAACAAACGAAAGCGCAAAGAAATCTGATACGAAAGGCGGGTCGCCAAGTTGTAGAATCTGCGGGAAGGGTCATAAAGGCGAATGCCGTTACAAGGATAAGCCTTGTCCCATATGCAAGAAAACGGGACATATGGCTATATCGTGCCAGGAGAAAGTGACGGTTTGTTACACTTGTTATCGAACGGGTCACAAAAAGTCGGAATGCCCGGAACTGGTCGGAAAGAACGATGGGCCGGACCCAAAAGGTGAAGCCCCAAAAGCAAAGGCAAGATCTTTTCAACTAACCGCCACAGAAGTAAAGGTTGAACCTGACGTGGTCTCAGGTATATTTGCTGTAAATTCGATTCCTGCACGTGTGTTATTTGATACGGGTGCTAATAAATCCTTTGTTTCATATGGATTTATTCGACATCCTTCATTTGTTCTAACAAAATTACCTGTTCCCTTAGAAGTAGAGATAGGTAATAACAAGAGTTTTATTGTTTGTGATGTATGTAAAAACTTCTAAACTAAGCATTGACGACGAAGAATATTTGATAAATCTAATCCCGATGTCAATGGGAGAATTTCAAGTAGTTGTTGGGATGGATTGGCTATCTCAACACCATGCAAAGGTCGTGTGTTTTCGTAAGGAGATAAAACTAACATCTCCGAGCGGGAAACACGTTACCATTTATGGCGAAAAGGGAGGCAACCCTATAGTGTGCACAATGTTGAAAGCTCACAAGCTTATGAAGCGAGGATGCAAGGCATTCATGATATACGCTAATGAGCCCGAAAAAGAATCACGAAAGATTGAAGACGTACCGGTAGTACGAGATTATGATGATGTGTTTCCGGAGGATTTACCGGGGATACCGCCTGAACGGGAAATAGATTTTGGGATCGAATTGATTCCGGGCGCGAAACCCGAAGCAAAAGCCCTGTACCGACTTGCACCGTCGGAATTACAAGAGTTGATGTCTCAAATCCAAGATCTGCTCGACATGGGATTTATAAGGCCGAGTGTGTCTCCTTGGGGCGCACCGGTGTTGTTCGTAAGAAAGAAAGACGGGAGCATGCGCATGTGTATCGATTACCGGGAGTTAAACAAACTCACGGTAAAGAACCGATACCCGCTCCCGAGGATAGATGATTTATTCGACCAACTACAAGGTGCGAACTGGTTTTCCAAAATTGACCTTAGATCGGGGTATCACCAACTAAAGGTCAAAGAACAAGATGTGCCGAAGACGGCTTTCCGCACGAGATACGGACATTACGAATTCCTCGTGATGTCATTTGGGCTAACAAACGCACCTGCGGCTTTCATGGACCTCATGAACCAGGTTTGCAAGCCAATGCTGGATAAGTCGGTCATCGTGTTTATCGATGTTATCTTGGTGTATTCGAAAAGTGAAGCTGAACACGCACATCACTTACAAGAAGTGTTAGAGACCCTTAGACGAAAGAAGTTATATGCAAAATTCTCTAAATGTGCCTTTTGGTTACGAGAGGTACAATTTCTTGGCCATGTCATAAGTGCTGACGGAGTATTGGTGGATCCGTCAAAGATAGAGGCTGTGTCAAAATGGAATTCCCCAAAGAACCCTTCTAAAATTAGAAGCTTTTTGGGACTTGCGGGATACTATAGGAGATTCATTCAAGATTTCTCCAAGATTGCGTCACCACTAACAAAGCTAACACGAAAGAAAGAAAGGTTTATTTGGGGTGTTGATCAAGAGAAAGCGTTTCAAACGCTAAAAGAAAGGTTAACTCAAGCTCCAGTATTGACATTGCCGGACGGAGTCGAAGACATGGAGGTTTATTCGGATGCTTCACTATTGGGACTCGGTTGCGTGTTGATGCAGCGGGGCAAGGTAATAGCCTATGCCTCGAGGCAATTGAAGATACACGAGAAGAAATATCCCACACACGATCTCGAGTTGGCGGCGTTAGTGTTTGCATTAAAAATATGAAGACACTACTTGTATGGGGTAAAGTGCACCATATTCACCGACCACAAGAGTTTGAAATACTTCTTCGATCAGAAGGAGTTAAATATGCGACAAAGGCGATGGCTGGAAACAGTGAAAGACTACGATTGCGAAATACGTTATCACCCAAGAAAGGCTAATGCGGTGGCGGATGCTTTGAGCAGAAAAGCGGACTATGTCCCAATACGAGTAAGATCGATGCAACTCGTGGTGACCTTGGGTATACTTGAACGTATTCGAGAGGCGCAATTAGAAGCAATGAAAGAAGAGAATTGGAAGAAAGAAAGAATAATCGGGCAAGTGAAAGATTTGTCGGATGGAAATAACGGATTGAAGACTCGATCCGGAAGAATATGGGTCCCACATACTTGTGGAGTGAAGGCGCTTCTACTTAATGAAGCTCATAAATCCCGTTAATCAATTCATCCGGGTGCAACCAAGATGTACAATGATTTGAAACAAAATTATTGGTGGCCCGGAATGAAGAGGGATGTGGCGAAATATGTGGAAAAATGCTTGACATGTTTACAAGTCAAGGCGGAGCATCAGAAACCATATGGCAAACTCCAACCGTTAGAAATTCCGGTTTGGAAATGGGAACATATTACAATGGACCTATTAACCAAGTTGCCTAAGACGAATCGTGGTTTCGATGCCATATGGGTAGTGGTGGATAGATTGACGAAAAGTGCTCACTTCATTCCGATTCGTGAGACTTATACGTCAGAAAAGATGTCAGAAGTTTACACCAATGAAATAATAGCACGTCATGGCCTGGGTGCCGGTGTCCATCGTGTCTGATAGGGATACCCGGTTCACTTCAAATTTCTGGCGAGATTTCCAAGAGCAAATGGGAACCAAATTGTTCATTAGCACTGCGTACCATCCTCAAACGGATGGACAAAGTGAAAGAACGATACAAACATTGGGGGACATGCTACGGGCGTGTATAATTGACTTTGGAGTCAGTTGGGATGTTCACCTACCGTTAGTCGAGTTTTCGTATAACAACAGTTACCAATCTAGTATTAAGATGGCACCGTACGAAATGTTTTACGGTAGGAAGTGTCGAACCCCGGTATGTTGGGGTGAAGTGGGTCCACGTGAACTCGCCCACCAAGATATAGTACGAGCCACGAATGAAAAGATCGATAAAGTTCGGGCACACTTGAAAGCGGCTCAAGACAGGCAAAAGGCGTATGCTGATAAGAGGAAAAGGCCAATCGAATTCCAAGTTGGTGACATGGTTATGCTAAAATTTTCCCCATGGAAGGGCGTTATTAGATTCAGAAAAAGGGGGAAGCTAAGCCCGAGGTTTATTGGGCCATTTAAAATCGTTGAAAAGATCGGCAAGGTAGCTTACCGCCTTGAGCTACCGGAAGAACTAAGTGGAATTCATAGCACGTTTCACGTGTCACAATTAAGAAAGTGCCTAGCGGATGAAACAACTTATATTCATTTCGATGATATTGAAGTAGATAATAGCCTGAATTATGCGGTGAGACCGGTGGAGATTTTAGATTGAAAGGTCAAATACTTACGAAATAGACAAATCGATCAAGTCAAAATCAGATGGTAGCATAGAAAAGGCTCGGACACTACGTGGGAGTCCGAGGAAGAAATGCGACAACTCTACCCTACATTATTTGGTACGTATTTCGGTTTCGGGGACGAAACCCTTTTAAGGGGGGTGGACTTGTAACACCCCGAAAATATAAGACTTTATATTAAAATTATAGAGTATAAATAAACGGGAATTTACTAACTAGAAATTTTTAACCTAGTTAGTTAGTAGACTAGAAATAGCTTATGAAGGGGTTAAAGGCTACTAAACAATAAGTAGAACAAAGTTGAGGGGCCTAAGTTGACAAAATTGAAACTTAAATTGTTAAAACAAATTAAAATAAACCAAACACCCCCAAAAGAGGTGTTGGTCGATCAGGGGAAAGACCAGGTCGACACCCCCTTAGCTCCAAACCCTAAAATCACTAAAACTCTCAAATTAGAGGTGCAAATCTGGTTCAAAACGAAATCTGAGCCTAGAATCGTGATCCTCATCTCAAGAGGATTAAAAGGTATGTAAAATCTGATGAAATCTCTAAACTTGAAAATCTCATGATTTTGGAAAAATCTGAAGTTAGATGATGCATGTGGGTTATGTGGTTAGATTAGAGTTGATATGGTGTCTAGAAGTGAAGTCTAGCCAACTACATGTGAAATCATGACTAAATTCAGGAAATTCCATGAACACCTTGAAGGTGGGTTGTGGGTTTTACATGATGATGATGAACACTAGGGTTTAGAGTGATTATTCTAGTGTAATTCGATTTTAGAAGGTGATTTCAGAAAAATATGATGTTTAAATGCTATATGATGGCTTTATTGAAGTTAAGCTAACTAATTAGTAAGCTATAAATATGAATATGAATGATGTAGAAATTCTGCCCTCATAGTGTTTGTTGAAATGCCTCAAAGAAGGCTTAAAAATAGGTATTTAAAGCTTTAACGCATAATTATGATGTTTCGGTATATTATGTGAAGGGAGGTCTAAAGAGAGTTCTAAACATGTCTTGAATTGAACTCTATAGGACAAGATACCGGAACGTCGAGTGGACAAGCCGGTGGTGATTCGCGGTTGAAGGGCGTACGCTAAGGTATGTAACTTGACCCGTTACATTTAGTAGATTGGATGATTCTAATGTGTAATTGAATTTTTAAATAAGAGTTGTTTTTGAATTAAGCGATGAAGTCGTTGTATTAATTGATTGATCAAATTTGTTTGGTACTCGTTGGTAGTCGTCATATAGGAGGATTCCTTAGACGAGCCAAACGGGTCAAATAATCAAGTAAAACATGATTAATGCTCCGGAATATGATGGATTGTTCTTTGATATTGGTTAGCATACAACATGTTAGAAATACTAGAATTTGATGTAGTGGGTTGTTAGAAAAGCGAATTCCGAGAGTTGGGTTTGAGTGCAATGAACAAAACAAACAAGACATGGAATTCCAGGAACTACCGTAAATTACGGTATTACCGTAATTTACGGTAGAGGTCAAATATGTTACGGTAGATCTCTCCTGGTTTACGGTGACCAAAAATTACAGGAACTCACCGTAAATTACGGTAACACCGGTAACACCGTAATTTACGGTGGAACAGAAAACTTTAATTTTTTTTTTATATTTTGAATTGAAGATTGGATCATATGTTAAGTCTTATTTGCTTAAGTCAAAACTAATGTTTTAATGGTTTTGACCCTAGGTGCTTAGCTGGACTTTACGGATGGTGATCAAGCAACGTCGAAGAACCGAACACGACTTTTGAAGCTTCCGCTATGTGTTTAATATTACTTAAACTTCGTTCATCGGTTGTAAACAATTATTAATCCACTTTTGAATGTTTTTAACTTAAACATCAGTTGACTAGGGTTTATCTACTTGAAATCTTGACTTATGAAACTTAGATTATTTTAATATCTTTAGTATAAAATGTATAAAATTAGTCTTAAATTCAAGATAAATGTGAGGGTGTTACATTCATGACAAAAACTATGAACAAGCGTGTGTATAAACAAGTAACAACAACAACCTTCATCTTCACAATGCATCCTCAAAAGTAACAAATAAACATCACATACCTTGGATTGAAAATGCTAGAACACAAGAAACTCAAAAACTTCAAAAACCCCCAAAAATTTTCGGCCCTAGGGTTTGCAAATCGGACAAGAAAACGAGTTTTTCTTGAAAATCTCTTCTCAAAATCAGCAAGTACGTGAAATTTGAGTCAAGATAGACCAAAAATTCACTGGATTTGACCAAGAATTGAAAGAGTTATGAAGAATTGAAGATTGAATGCTTGTGGGGTTTGTATGAGATCTTGTGGGTCTAATGAAAGAGATAGGTGAGGGTATGTGGGAGATATAAGGTAAAGGAAACAAGTGGTCAGGGTTGTAGTCAGGTGAGTTAATTTTTTTTATAACTGCCGAAATCGCTGCACCCTTTCATTCGCCAGGGCTACCGTAAATTACGGTAGCCACCGTAATTTACGGTGGCATCTGGCAATCAAAACCCACTGTAAACCGGTAGGTTTCTACTTTAAGTCCAAAAAAAAATTAAAGCCACCGTAAATTACGGTATACCCATGAAATATTTTTTTTGTTTCTTCTTTCCTTCCATGCTTGACCCGTTCCACTCCAGTCCATCCAAAGTAGCATTTTCTCCATTTTAAGCTCAAAAACGCACCTGAAACATAAGCAACTGTAGTCAACTAATTCAAGATAATTACACGATCAAGTGAGGGATAACTCGTCTTTTAACACCATTAAGGGTTGTCCTATGAACCACCCGTTCGAAACTCTGCTGGCAGAATCGAACCAATTTTAAAATCATGCCATCTGACCAAATTTCTTTACCATATTAATCCATTTAAATATTACAAATTAGTTTTAGTTTTTGGGACAAAGCAATTAGTTTAGTTATTAGTTTGTTAATACTTTAGATAGATTGCAGTGATGACCTCAGAAAAATTCAAGCTCAACATACCGGAATGAATGATTCTTTATTGAGTTTTACGTGTCGATAACCCTCTGGCTGAGTAGTCTTTTAAATAAAATGGAAGGGTAAAATAACTGGAATACCCTTATGTGCTTTGCACATGACTAGACTTAAGTGATAATTTTAACAAGGTTAGTGATAAAGGACCTATGGTGTAATGCTTTTAACAAAAAAAAGTACTGTGCCTGTAATTATTAAAGTTAAAGGTTATCTGTTGCAATCTGGTACAAACATAAATGACGAAAAGTGTAATTTACCATTTTTTTTTTTGTAACGAAAAATAGCGATTTTTATGTAAAAAATTTAAAAAGAAAAATTTGTGTGTTTTGTCTAATACTGGAAATGTATTACGACATTTGTCAAAGAACTGATACATATGCACATGTGCATCCATAATTTTTACTCGAAATATTTTTTTTTGGTAACGAAAAATAGCGATTTTTATGTAAAAATTTAAAAAAAAATTGTGAGTTTTTTAGGTATTTTTTGGTTGTGTTCATATTGATTCTCGTGGTTCTTGCAATAAAGAGTGATTCCTAACCAATCATTTTCCAATATATGACTATGTTATCACCCGGGATTGCTTCCCGGGTTGGAAAATTTAAATTACATTAATCATAAGTGTATAGATAAAATTAATGCAATAAAGTGACATATTACATGATTTACTAACAAAGTGGATTATATTTATTTTTTCTCTATAAGCCGTGTACAAAAAAATCAAGAAATATGATATAACGGGAGACTAAACTTCTTGTTTAACAGATACAAGACGTTGTTCTGGAGGACCAACCAAAGCAAATAAAGGTATTATCAATAATAACTCATAAATAAAGTGATGTTAACACTAAATTTACAATTGAATCGTCTGTACCTTGTAGAAGTGGCTAGAAAGTCTCATAAAGAGCTGACCTGCAAAAATTACAAATCCAAATAAAAAATCTAAACTGAATCTAAATTTCATATCAACTTAAACCCTTTTGAACCGATTACCTGACCGATCATCCACTCAACAGCCATAATGCACATAAAACTCCTTCAACATAATCAAATTCACAAGAATTCAACTTTTATAAGACTCGCATAGCTTCAACACATTCAAATGTGTCAAATTCCATAAGAATTAAAATATGTTCATTAACTATTAGAAGCAGAGAGCTATGTGGACCAAGACTTAAAATGGTCAAAGTCAAACAAAAGTAAATGTCCACTTTTTAATATAATATATTCTAGGGCTTTTGATAGTTAAAAAGAAACCTAGTTAAACGAAAGTACTGCACATAGGAGCATGTTAGGTTATCAAAAAATCATCTTTGACAGCTTGAAATTGGTATATAAATGGGTTGACTGCTCAAATTCAAACTGCATTACTCTTATCTTTGGAACAAAGGGGCATGGAAAAAGAACACATACCACAATTATGATACTCTGGGAGTTGTTTAAAGGTAGTTACTTGAAGGCTTTCGGAAAGTAGACAACTGCGTAGAGCACCTGAAATAAAACAACCAAAAAAAAACATCTATTAAGAGCAAATGAAGGATTTAACTTCTCAAATCAAAGCACTTGAGAATTTAATGCAAAAAAACTTGTAAAATGGAAAAATAGCATACACGTGTTTGTGTATCACAAGTGTAAAATCTAAGATGTGTTTTTTCTGTACAATTCGAAATAGACTGAGCCAGACTCACCCAAATTTTTTGTCCAGATTTTTACCTTTTTTCTAATAAAAAAATTTGTAGTGTCATACATGATTTAGGAGGTTGGATGTAATATAAGGATTCAATATACCCGTTGTTTAAAGGTAGTTACTTGAAGTCTTTCGGAAAGTAGACAACTGCGTAGAGCACCTGAAATAAAACAACCAAAAAAAAAAACATCTATTAAGAGCAAATGAAGGATTTAACTTCTCAAATCAAAGCACTTGAGAATTTAATGCAAAAAAACTTGTAAAATGGAAAAATAGCATACACGTGTTTGTGTATCACAAGTGTAAAATCTAAGATGTGTTTTTTCTGTACAATTCGAAATAGACTGAGCCAGACTCACCCAAATTTTTTGTCCAGATTTTTACCTTTTTTCTAATAAAAAAATTTGTAGTGTCATACATGATTTAGGAGGTTGGATGTAATATAAGGATTCAATATACCCGTTTCATACACGTCCCGGTGGAGTTTAACAAATTTTGGTTGACTTAACCAAAGAACATACACTCGTACCTACAAAAATGCAAACATTTAGATATAACTAGACATAGGTATAAATAAATTAGATTGTAGTATTGGACAAAAATGAGTAAATAGATCAACCCAATCTCTCCCACAAATGTAATTCATGTTGTAACCGAGACCTTAACATACAAACCATAATTTTTCTTAATAGAGACAATGTTTGACTCGTCCAGTACATATGGCAAATCCAATCCTTTTGCTTATCTGGATTACGTTTATTTCTAACGTTTTCAATATGGGTTGTACCGTGCGAAACTCGAAAGTTACCAAAAGTGCAATTTTATTGCTTACAACATATCGTTTGGTAATAAAATTTAATCATACTATTTCTAAAAAGGATTTAAATATTTCTAAAAATAATTTAAAATTGGATAAAAAGTGAACAGGAGTTGAAAGAAATGGTAAAATATGATGTTCTCAAAGCCGATTCTTGATAACAATTTTAAAACTTGAAAGACATACACTTGAATATTGAGAAGAGTTAAGTGCAATTTGTATTTCTTAATCAACTTGCTTCGGGATTCAAACCTGATCAAAACCAAAACATAGATCCACTCTTCTAGCAGCCATTTGACAGCTGGCTTGATAAAGACATGTAGTTTCAAGTAATGCCACAACCTTCATAGGTTCAAAAAATGAAATGTACAATTGATTATCTTCGATAGCTACAAAACAAAAAGTGAAACCGAAACAAATGGTTCTGATAAATGGAATATACAATATTAATTATTAAAAATATAGACCACAAAAATTAACTAAATCTGCTGGTTTGTTCTTCCACATCTAGTCTTGTGCTCCCTTCATCTCATTTAGTAAATGAAAATCAGTCTTCAAACTTATCACAAAAATAGCAACCACAATTACTTTAGCCTTCAAACCAGTGGCAAATTAAAGACTTCACACAAATCTCACTGTTGAAGTATTTTAAAAAATGTTCCTTCTATTATTCCATAAATTTAAAACTACAAATAAATAAAAAATAGTCTGGTTCAGGAACAATCAACCATTAACTGAAGAAGTTTCTAACAATTTTTTCAATTACACTGTGGTAATCGATTAAAAATTAAGCTTCATTAACATAAATTTCAGATATTAAACACACAACTCATTCAAGAAATTAAAGAAAATTAAAAAAAAGAGTTAATTGCCATTTTAGTCCCTGTGGTTTGGGCCATTTTGCCAGTTTAGTCCAAAGGTTTCATTTTTAACATCTGGATCCAAAAAGGTTTCATCGTTGCCATTTTGGTCCAACTGACTTAACTCCATCCATATCTGTTAAGTCTTCCAAGGGCATTTTTGTCATTTCATTTTTCTTTTTATTAACCCTTTTGTAATTTCAGTGGTATGACATGACAAAAATGCCCTTGGAAGACTTAACATATATGGATGGTGTTAAGTCAGTTGGACCAAAATGGCAACCATGAAACTTTTTTGGATCCAGATGTTAAAAATGAAACCTTTGGACTAAACTGGCAAATTTACCAAAACCACAAGGACTAAAATGGCAATTAACTCTTAAAAAAAAAACCAATATAGTTCAAGAATAATCAGTCATCAGCTGACACAATAGTGTTTTTTACCAATTTCTTCAATCACATTCAGTTAATTGATTAAAAATTCAACTCTATCACCATAAAAACTTGTGTACCTACTTGTAGAAGTCATGTGGAAGACCGGCGAGTATTAGAAACCGTCACTGCCATTAATCTCACATCCACAGGCAACCAACATCTCAATATCCTCAGGTTTTGTACCCAGATCTATACCAAAAAACATACGTGGATTAGATTATAGATCGAAAGGAAACTTACCTGAATGTTTTCAATTGTTGCGTCGGACCAAAAGACTTCGCATGTGTTAGACTGAGAATCATCACTTTAAGCTCCATTTTGAGATTAAAATACATACCGATTAAGGTTAGGAAGAGGAGAGGCCGAGAGATGGAGCATGTAGTAAAGGAGGCTGTCAAAAAAGAAAAAGCTTTTATATAGATCCGAATTAATAGGTAATGCTTGACCTGAAACAAAACGGATCCCGCATAAAAAAATTAAGTGAAGGAGATTGCTTCCCTCTCAAAATAAGGTTGAGGATCCAACATAACACGTCAGGTGGCCAAAACCCATCTCATTTGTTATACTACATAGATAATTGTATGCAAGGATAAAAGCAAAATATAAATCAAATGATGGATAATTACTGAAACATGGTTATCACCCGGGATTGCTTCCCGGGCTCGAGAAATTATTAATGATTAATATATTTATTTATTATGACTTAAAAAGAAAAGAAAAAAAAACATATCAGTATGCAAAGCTTCGAGAACCTGCGAACATAATATGATCTATAAACTTTTTTTAAACAACCAACCAATGAATATATAAGTAAACAAAAAAGATACAACGAGCTCCAAGCTTGTCCATAACCAAAATAGAAGAGATTAGTGTATCATGGTCTATGGACTATGAAGCAGAGGAAGGACATTTTAGAGGGGATACACAAGTATAATATACTCCAATCTTATTCACGTTAATTCTTTATTACTGATAGAGCCATAGAGGACAATAATAATGTTTAAAAGTAGATATATAACTAACATGAATACATTTGATTTTTTGTTACACCATGCCATTAGCTCTAATTTAACCTGGTCTTTTCACTGTAGGTTTTAAATATTATTTCCCAACCAAAAAGAAAGAATTGTTACAAGTGTTAGAAAGTGAACGTATGGAACTGCAGATCTCAGTTGACAACTTCATCTTCTCACATAGATTATGGAACTATAGATCTCAGTTGACAACTTCATCTTCTCACACAGATTTTTGGGAAGATATTTATAAAAAAAGAAATAAAATCTGATGTAAATTTCGTGCATTATTCAATTTGTAAAAAAGAAAACATATTTGGAAGTGTACGGGGCTATCGGATCTGAGTCACCTTTTAACTGGTTTCTCTATGTTTTATAGCTTTTCTCAAATACGCATCTCCGTTAACTGCCGCCACCTTTACATGTTAATCCTTCTATCATGTTTTTCCTGTGATATCTCATCGGTGGCCATCCTACCACTCATACTCGTAAAATCGAATTACATTCGTTCAATTTCATTATCTAATTAATCAGATATAGCAATCAATAACTTCCGATTACTGAAATAATAACAAATTGTGCTCTAATAACTTACTTTTGCGAAGTAGATCTCGTTAGCACGGAGCCTTCGGTATCAGACTGATCACGTTGAGATCTAATGTCAGATTTCATGAGATTTCAAAAATACGTCAGATTTCACATTCACACCATAAGATTTCACATTCACACCATAAGATAATACACATCTTTGTGTTAAAAAAATCAACCAAAACCTTTATATCCACAAGACCACAACGTTATGTTGGATTCAATTAGATTCTCATCATAAGGCAGTAAGGGGATTGAGAGATCAACGAAAAATATACCTTGTTATGCGCGTTTGCCAAAGCGATGAAAATGCAATGGACGCCGAATAAGATGAAATATTGCAACCGAAAACAAATCAAAACTTGGTAACGAAAAAACAACAAACAAAGCCAAAGTAATCAATAAATGGAAGAAAATGCATGAATAAAGAGAATCAATACCTGATCAGAGGCTTTATTAGTGAAGGAGGAGGTGTTTTTGTCTTTTTTAACACAAAACACTTTCTTCATCTTTAATTCAAATTTCAAGCTATTGTTAGGGTTTTGTTTCTAATTCCAAACAAAGAGAATACAGAACACCTGAAAAAATGATACAAGAAAGAAAATGGTGCCCTAGAGAACAAAACACGACATGATGATTCGTCAAGTATTAGATCAAAGTATCAGCATGATCTATTGTATATCAACATATTACAAAATTTACATTCAAAGACAATCAGAGTTTGCTACCCCTGTTAAATTGATTGGATGGAAGGTAAGCGTTGCTGTAACACGCCGTGTTTCGAAAGTCAAAGTCAAGATTGACTGTTTCGACTTCTTTGAATTGTAGATAATCTATTTATTTTATTGCATTAGCTGTATTATGTGGAATACTTATTAATAATCGAGGTTTAATCGCTATTTATCGCATGTTTAACGCTTAATCAAATCGCAATCGCAACTCGAACTTACGCGCTTTAGTTATTATTTTATGTGTGTGTGCCACTTATGTGTTACTTGTGCATGTTTATCTAGGATATGTATGTTATGGTGATCAATCGAAACGCAATCGCAACGCTATCGTGATCAAATCGCAAACGCTAAACGCAAGATATGCAGGATGATTATATGTTAGATATAGTAGTTGGGATTAAAAGTAATTTAGTAGGTAACTCTATCGCATCGCTCACCCGAATCGCATCGCAACGCTCAACCCGCGAATCGAAACGAAAAAACTCGCCGCCCCAAACTCTAAGATCGAGTGGCCAACCGATCAGATAGCCATCCGATCGAGTTGCCACCCGATTGGGCAGCCACCCGATTGGGCCGCCACCCGATCGGACCAGCCACCCGATCGGCCAGCCCTTTCCATTTCGGGAAACCCTATAAATACCTCAGTTGTTACCTAATTTGATGGTGACTTCTCTCCTACTCGATCCAGCCACTCTCAAGCACTTTTCTCTCGATTTCTCTCAAATCTTGTAAGTTTTCAACCTAAATCTTGTACTTTCTTAATGTACACGCACTCCTACACCTTTCTATCTTCTGAATCTTAACTTTTAACCGTGAAATCACTAGATTTGAGGTGTTCTAGCATGATGTCATCATGGTGTTCTTAGGAACTTCATGTTTTGGCTTCAATCCACTAAGAACAACTCGGATCTAAACGATTTCCACATAAGTAAACAAAGATCTTGCATAGATATGAACATATTCACGGTGAAAAGGATTGAAAGATGGTTTTTCTAACTTTCGTTCAACTCTTTTACACTCAATGCACTCAAACCCGATGGAATCGAAGCTTGTTCTGATCTTCTACTCGTTCTTAGTGATGTATCAGTTCTAGATCTGAGTTCTGTCCGAGAGATAGTTCATTTCGGGTTTGAACATGAACAACCGTCTTGGAAACGTGAACTGGTCGGACTAGGGTGATTCTTGTTCGGTCGGGTCACTTGGGCCAAGATGGAGCTTCTATTGTTTAGATAAGCTATCACAACGTCTCATTCAAACTTCAAACGAAATCAAGTAACAGAACGATCAGGTCGTCGGGACGGGTTGCCGTCCGATTGCCATCCGATCGACCGGCTATTCGATCGGACTGTACTTTGGTTCAACTGTAGGTCCCTCGGAGGTTGAGGTCAAACCTAATCATTGTTATGATTAACACACTAGCAAGTGCGGAATCCAAGCTAGAATGCAAACCGAGATCGAAGACGACAATACACGACACGCAAGATTCACCGATTAACACCTCTGTATTAATACGTATGAAAAGATCAGTTACAAGCTCAATGTTTACAGATGTATTCCATAAACTCTCAAAGTTCTCTTGTGTGTGTGTGTGCTCTCACTTGTCTTCCCCTGTTTGAAGTGAACACATAGCATGAGTATTTATACTGAACACAGCTCGTCTGGTCGAAGGATCAGTTAGACTGATCGAAGGATCATCTATCGACCAGAAACCTACCGAAGGATCACATATACCTCGAAGGATGATATCCTTCGAGGTCCATCAGCATCCATCGAAGGTTTATCTTTCGAGCTCATCGAAGGATCCAGACAATCCTTCGAAGACTCATCCTTCGACACAAACATATTACAACCAATGTGCTAACTGTTTGGTCAAGTCAAACCAGGAGGATGGTTGACTTGGTCAAACTTACATCGAACGCACATATTAACAAACCTAAGACGTAACTCAGACTAACACAAGACATCGTTTTGAATCATGACAAAATACAGACAAAGTACAGACACAAGTGCACCAACAAACTCCCCCTTGGCTGTAGCTTTGTCTCGATTTTCGTGTCTTCAAGTCTTTAATGTCTGAGGATCTTTAAAGTCTTCACACGTCGTAAGCAGAAAGTGTATCAACAAACTCCCCATTTAATTTAGGAAGTGTGTTAACAAACTCCCCCTTAGAATGAACTCTCCATTGAGTCATGCTTGTGAATCTTTTGAGCTTCAATTCTTTAGATCCTTGTGGTGTGGATGAGAGGTCAGCGGCAATCTTCATTCCAAAGCTTGTCATCGAACATGTTCTCCTCACCTTTAGCATCTGCACATGCAAGAAAGCTAAACGCATAATGAGAACAACCGCTTGGAATATAGTTAACACTTAAACAAAAGACACATATGAGATCAAATCTCAATCAAACACCAACCGTCAACAGTTTGAAAGTTTAGAAAATGTACAATTTTAATCCTTTAACTTTCAAAATATGTTAACTTCGACCATTTATGAAGGTGCAATTGTTTTCCGGCTTATAATCAGGATTTTGGGTAGGACAGACTCGAGTTCCAACATCAGTCAATCAAAAATAAACTAGAAGCAAAATCCTTTTGGATTTTATAAAGTTTATATTAAAACACACCTAAAATCTTTTTGGAATTTTCATTTTTCAAGAGTAAAGACGGAAAACAATAAATAAATATATACAAAGATACAGAAACGAAAGCAGTAAACAAATATTTACAGACATTCTTTTTGTGAGTTTCGAGGGTAAGAGAATCATATCAGTGTACGGTCATGTCAAAACACTCTTGTTGTTCTTTTAGTTAACATTAAGATAAGCATCCTATAACGATTATCGGTATTGTTGTCCACTTAAGCTCAACTTATCAGATGTAATCATGGCGAGGGGATACGTTAATGTATGATTTATACTTACCGACCGGTGTTCATCCACATCACGACACATTCCCGTATCAAGGTATGCACGAGGGTTCATCTTACCGGTGAGTATACCGATTATCATCTGTTTGACCGTATATGATGTGAGAAACTCACTTATTTGATTTGAAAACAAGCCCTATGTGATAGAATCACTTATTGATGAGGAACTTGATTTTCAGATGCATGAAGGCACAAGAGCAAGTCCGTGAACAGGTCAGTACTTTCGTACAGCAGAGAGACGAACTTGACTCCCGGATGAATGTGATATATTATCACTTATTTTGGGACATGTGATTGTTAATCACTTATTGAGGTCGTATGCAATATGTACATGTTTGAATAGTATCATGGAAGATCTAGACTTGCGTCCCCGTTATTTTTCGGTTAAAGATACAACCTTGATACCCAGATGATAAGCAGCATAAAGACCGAATATCTCAGAACCTCGGCAATCTCTCAAACGAAATTTCGGTACTAAGACCATATGCCAATGAATGGTTCCCACCTGGTCTTCAGTCGATTTAAGTTTATATCACCCTGCACACTTTAAAATGATTGTGAGCCTACCGATACATCTTATATAGAGCTGCTTATCGTTTTTCATTTAAGGTTTAAAGAGGTTTGGACAGACCACTGATGTACTATCATATTCTCTTTTTCTCTCCAGGAAACTCATTTTTGTTTTTCTCTGTTTTTGTGTTTTGGAAATTTTTCAATGTTTTTGGATTTTTCAAAGTTGGATTTACACCCCCTAAAATCAACAAACTAAGGTAAAATTAAAAAAAAACACTAAGATATTTACAAAAATGATTTTCCGATGTTGGTTAACTCATGTTTTACCTCAATGCCGTTTACCAAAATTAAGTGTTAATCAGAAATGATGTATCGAATTTTGGAAAAATCAGTTGGCATGTCGGTAAGCGGTGCGGACCATGACAACATTGTCTGGCCAAAGAGTGATGTACGAGATAATAATTCAAAAAGCGGCTAAAATATCGACAAGTAAAAGAGAGATTAGAATTTTAAAACCGTATCCTTCAACTGCTTCGTGCATTGCAGGAATCTGAGTGCTCTCCCAAACTGGATATCCACCCGGTGTGGATTTCAAAGTCGATTTTGTAGTTACTTAGAAATCTCTTCACAGCAACAAGATCATAAACCTCCGGGTCTGGCTGGTCTTCCACATTGCACCAGCGAAGGTCTTTGTCTTTCTCTTTGAGAAGTAGTGTGCGGTTGTTCAATCCATGCCAAGGCATCCGCACACCCGGTTGGTTTGTTCAACAAACACATTTTCTTCAATCACACCACGAAGAAATGTACACTGCACGTTCATTTTGTCGATGGTGAACTTCAGACGTGCTGCAGGTGCGTACATTTTACGTGAATCTATCCCGGGGACCCGATTAAAGCCTTTAACAATCACACTTTAGAAATGATTTTCATTTTGTCGAAGTTATCAATTTCTTTCGACGAACAACTCAGTTTCCCTTTTCTTTTTCTTTTCATCAAAAGCAACAATTTCTTCTGTCGCCTATCTTGTGTAAGAACGCTCCACTATCAACAATCTTACGACTATCGAAAGTTCCTCCTGGAATATCCTACACACTCACTTAACTTATCAGATTGAGAGGGGGACCCAAGCCTTTGTGGACTTGGGTCGTCCTTGATCAACAAGGAAAGTGATCTCAATCACTTGATGATTAGGAAAAAGAACCTGTGGTGCTCCCCCTGATTGAATTACCTGCTTTTGCTTCCAAGCTGTTTGTCCTTTACCAGTATTTGAATTTATTGTTTTAACATTTACTGGTTTTACAGTTTCAGATTTTGCTTGTACAGGTTTTTCTTCTTTGACCTTTGATTTTAAGGCCTTTTCAATTACCTTTTGATTCTTTTGCTTTAACTTCTTTTCCCTTTCTTTCAAGACACGTGGGTCTTGTTTCGGGGAAACTAATCGTTTTCGGTAATCGATTTCTTGGGGAGCACTCGTTTTTTACTTCAGCTTCTGAACGTGTGGGCAATATCTTACAATATGCCCAACTGTTCCACATTCAAAACATGTTCTCCGCTCTACAAACTTCGGAGAAACATGTTGATGACCAGACGGAGAACCAGACAATGAACTCTGTGATCTAGACGTGCTTGGACCTAAATCACATCCGTTGGTGTGTTGGGTGTAATTATTCTGATCATTTCGTTTTAAAATTCTAACTTGTTTTATAAAATCAATGTTAGATTTATCCTGAAATGTTTCAAGTTTGTCTGAACCCGTGGATCCAACAAAGTTCATTTTCGGTTCTCGTTTCTTAACAGGAGCTCTTTTGTTCTGCACCTTTTGTTGTTGAACCTTTGGTTGTTCAGTCTTAGGCTGCTGAACTTTAGGTGCTTGAACATTCTTGTTCTGAGCCTTCTTTCCCTGTACCTTACCCTTTACGGAGTTGACTTGTTGTTTTCGCTCAATTGGTAGTTTTTGGTTTCAGTATTGTTTTCTAACTTGTTCACACGGAATTGGATCACATTGAGTGACGGTAACTTTGCCACTTTTGTTCCCCAAAAACTTATCAGTGCATCCTTCAAAAATTTGCTCAATTAAATCTTGATTTACATTTTTAATTGGAAAATCTTTGTTAGAGTAGATTTTGCTATCTCCTTTGAGCGTGTACAACAAGTTATTCTCTTCACTGCTAGATACAAGGGACTCCATTGATTTTGACATTTCAGTCTTACTCGGTTTCACTGGTGGATCACACAGGATGTGATTCTCGATTGGAATATCTGTTGTAACCGAGTTAGACTGTTGTTTCACAGTTTCTTCAGATTCATCATCCGAAGAATCAGCATCCTCAACAATGGGAGGACTCTGTTCCTTAACACACGATGAATCTGTCACATTCTCGGATTCAGATTCAGATTCTGATTGACCCGAGGATGATGTACCAGTTGTGAACCCGAGGCCTGCTGCAAAATCATCTAGATCGAGTGGCACAGTAGGTTCAAAACGGGGCATATCCTCGTCATCAGGCAATTTGGAGTAATTGTGATTCATTTGGGGAGGACATGATTTGAATCCAATACATTGTGTATCCCCCTTTTTCTTTTGAACGTCAATGATGTGATCCAATACATAGCGGGAATTGGAATAGCTTTCCAGTTTCTGCTTAATTGTCTCACATTCACATCGAGCTGTTGCCAACTCTACCATTTGCTTTTCAATTGTGTCAATAAGATTATTGTTAGCATGTTGTTTTCGCAAAACAGCCTTTTGTAATTCTGAAACATCATGTCTTAATGACGCAATTGTTGCTTTAAATTCCTTTTCATTTCTGGTTAAAAACAAGTTAGCTTCAGTTGCTTTAGAAAGATCTACAATCAATTCTTGATTGTGTTTGTATGTGACTTCAAACTGACTTTCCTTTTCAGCATATTTCAAACACTTTGCACATTCAATAGGAACAGAAACAGAGTCAGAATTAGTATCACATACCTGAGAAGTCTGACCTTCTACGTGAGCCATAAAGGCTGTATGAAAAGAAAAAGATCCATCTTCAGAGAAGAACTGAGCAAGCTTCTCGGAAGTTCCAGCAGATTTCTGGCAACGAATAGATCTCCTCTTGCATAATGCTTCAGCTTCAGCCAAAAGCTCATCAACTTCCAAATCTAAAGCATCACTTGATAAATCACCAGCATCAAGTGATTCCCCATTCATGCTCCCACTATAACCCGAACTATCTTCATCTTCTGAGGATTCACCAGCAGACACGGGTTCTACTACCTTCTCAATCACTTTAGCATAACATGCTGTTCCACCATTTCCTCCTTCTCCAAGCTGAAGGTTCCAATTGCAGATTTCATCAGCTTGAACAACCAATCCTCTGTGGGGATTAGTGTTTGTGGATCCAGATGCATTTCCTCCAACGTGAACTATTGATCTGTCAGAATTGTTTCTGAAGGGATTCTGATTTCCTTGCTTAGGTGGCTTCTGACACTCCCGTTTGAAGTGACCCTTTTCACCACAATTGAAGCAAGTGACAGCATTCTTATCAAAACCATACTTGGTGTTGTTGTTGCTATTCAAGTCGGTTCTCCCCGTCCTTTCCATAAACTCCTTTGCTCTTCGAATTGCACTAGCAAGAGCCCATTTGATATCCATCATTTCAAACTCTTCTCTATCCACTTGCTGATAATCTTCATTGGTTAGATTGATATTCCCAATCTGACCTGCGACCAATCCACAATAAGCACTAACCAAGGTGTTCAACATCTCCGTATGCTCCTTGGCTATTTCGACACTGACTTTGGAAAAGTTGGAAGTGTCTAATCTGACTGTGTTCGGATTGGAAGTGGCTTGAAAGTTTGAAGAGCTTCCATAAAACCCTTGCTGTTGCGGTTGTTGCTGCTGAGCTATCGGTTGCACATTCTGTTGTAGAGAAGAAGAAACTGGTCTTGAATACATCGTGTATGCTGAAGGATCAAACTGATCTGTTGTGGAAGGTCCGGTGTTTGAGATGAAGGCTGTTTGGAGCTTCGCATGTTGAGAGGCTGGTTTTTCTCCACTGATACCTCCTGCAATCCCAAAGTACATCTCTGGATTTTGAGGGGTTAGTGTCCTTTTTGCCTTAAGCTTATCTTCTACGTCCTTGTTCTCCAATTTTTGAATTAACTCATAAACGGTGATTGTGTCTAGAACACCATTTTCTTTGAGAATTTCAAGATAACCGCTCCACCTTGCTGGTAAGCCATCAGCGAATCTCTTCACCATTTCTTGTGGAGTGGCAGTGACTCTAAAAGCAAACATCTCGCTCAACAAGTGATGGAACCTTGTAGATAACTCTGCCAAAGTTTCATTCTCCATACACGTGAATCCTTCAAACTCTTTCTTCAGTAATTCTTGCTTGATCTTTCTAGATTGAGCATTTCCTTCACATCGTAACGTGAGCATATCCCACAAGCTTTTAGTAGTCGTGCAGTAAACAAACTGGTGGTAAATCACCGAAGTTCACAACATCCGGAGGAAGGATGGAGAATCTTTGGATAGTTTCATTGACCGGTTTAACCGGGAAAGTATGCAGATCAGTGGGGTAGTTGATCAGCTAAGGATCTCCGGATTCTGTCACGGAGTCCGGAACAATCAGTTGGTCGAAAAATTACACGAAAATCTCCCAAAGACGATGGAGGTACTCATGGAACGAGCCAGAGCTTTTGCTCGAGGCAAAAACGCATGTAACCCAGCTCCGGAGTCAGATCACAAGATGTCTTCCTGGAAGAAAAACGGTGGATCGGTGTTTGACAAAACTCCATCCGGGAACAGGGGACGATCGCACCCCTACAGCAGGAATGACAGACCTCCACGTGGAAGAAGTTCCGAGTCAAGGTTTTACAACCTATCAGATCTTTCCAAAACTCCCAGTGAAATCCTCAGTGCGGAAGGGGCAAACTTCCCTGCTCCACCAAAACTCCGAAACCCGGGCGTTAAGAATTCCAAGAAATATTGTGATTACCATCATGCTCGAGGTCACAACACAGATGATTGCTGGTCCCTGAAGCAAGAAATAGAAAAAGCAGTGCGATCCGGAAAGCTGTCGCATCCAGTGAAAGAAGTGAAGGAAGGGAAGTCTTTGGGAAATTCGGGAGATAATCCGAATAACCAGCCAGCAATTTGTATGATCAGGCGAGCAGACAACCAAGGCATCAAGCGATCCAGTCACCATATGGCCGCTTGGATGAAGCAACCTATTGCTTTTCCTCCTATTAATCCGGAAGAAATCAAGGACGGACCTATCATAGTGTCTGCAATCATAGCAGGTCACAAGGTCCGGAGGATTTATGTTGACAGCGGAAGTGCCACCGAAATCATGTACAAGCAGTGTTTTCAACAGCTAGCCCCGCAGACCAAGGCAAAGTTGATCCAAGTCTCAATGCCGTTGGTAAGTTTCTCCGGAGAGGTGGTACAGCCCATAGGGCAAATTACTTTGCCAATAATGTTGGGAGAAGGAAGTCTGTTCCGAACTGTCAATTTAACGTATCTGGTGGTAGAGGCAAGGTCCGTTCATAATGTTATTTTAGGAAGGCCCGGTATGTGTGCCTACAGTATCATCAGCTCCACCATTCATGGATCGTTAAAATTCCCCACAGAAGCAGGAGTGGCAACTTTGCACTCCGAGTCAACAATTTGCGTAGTTGAAATACGACAAAGCAAGGGTACTGACAAGCCTCCGAACCTCCTCGCAGAAGAATGGGCTATCCATCCGCATTTTCCGGAGCAAAAAATTACAGTCGGAGCTCAACTTCCTGAGCGTACTAAAAAGAAGTTGTGGAAGCTCTTGTCTAATTCCCTTGATGTATTTGCCTGGAAAACCTCCGACATGGTGGGAGTTCCTCGATGTTTGGCTGAACATAAGCTGAAGGTGTCGCATTCAGCAAAGCCAGTAGCTCAAAGAAAAAGAAATATGGCTCCAGCACGTAACAAAGCCATCTCCGAGGATGTACGAAAGTTATTAAGTGCCGGCATCATCAGGGAAGTACGGTACCAAACATGGGTCTCCAATCCGGTAATGGTAACCAAGAAAGATAAAACCTGGAGAATGTGCGTAGACTTTTCCGATCTAAACAACGCGTGTCCAAAGGATTGTTATCCCTTGCCAGAGATCGACCTAAAGATTGATTCCTTTTCCAGCTTTCGTCTTAAATGCTTCTTGGACGCATATAAAGGCTATCATCAGATACAGATGGCTTTAGAAGACGAAGATAAAACAGCGTTCGTAACTAATGAGGGGCTCTTTTGTTATACCAAAATGCCATTTGGATTGAAAAACGCCGGAGCAACGTATCAGAGGCTGATGGATAAGGCATTCAAGGACCAGATCGGAAGTAACCTAGAAATTTATGTGGATGACCTGGTCATAAAAAGTCAGGCCGAAGATAACATGATTGACGACATACTCGAAACCTTCACTAGGCTTCGGAGTATCAATCTTAAACTTAATCCCAAAAAATGCTCTTTTGGTCTAGAAGAAGGAAAGTTTCTCGGTGTATGGATAACCCAGTCCGGAATCCAGGCACATCCGGATAAAATCAAAGCGGTAGTCTCCATGCAGCCACCCAAAACTGTCAAAGAAATTCAGTCACTGAACGGTAAGCTCGTCGCTCTCCATCGTTTTGTCTCAAAGGCGGCTGATCGCTCTATCCCTTTCATGAATGTCTTAAAAAAGCGAACTGGAAAAGGTCAAATAGAATGGACACCGGAGGCTAATTCGGCGTTCCAAGAATTAAAAGTTTGTCTTGGGTCCTTGCCCACCCTAACCGCTCTAGTCACCGGAGAAACTGTCACAGTTTATCTCTCCGCCTCTCATTTAGCTATAAGTGCAGTACTTGTGGTGCATCGGAATCAAGCACAAATTCCCGTCTACTACGTAAGCCGCATCCTGAAAGATTATGAAACTCGGTACCCAATGATCGAAAAATTAGCACTCGCTTTGGTACATGCTTCTAGACGCCTCCGAATATACTTTCAAGCTTTCAATATAGAGGTGCAAACTGACCTCCAGATCCAGCAAATTCTCAGAAAGCCAGAGGTCTCCGGACGTCTTACTAAGTGGGCCATTAAACTCAGCGCTTTCGATATCACCTATCATACCAGAGGACCGGTGAAAGGCCAGGCAGTGGCAGATTTCCTCACGGAGGTCCCAACCGGAGAGAGCACCAAAGAAAAATCCGCCCTACCAAGGGTATGGAACTTATATACGGATGGAGCCTCCAGTAAAGAAGGATCGGGGGCAGGTTTAATCCTAATAGATCCAGAAGGGATAGAGTACACTTATGCTTTACGGTTCGAGTTTAAAACCTCAAACAATGAAGCAGAATACGAGGCTCTCCTTGCAGGTCTCCAAACCGCGGCCAAAGCCGGCGCAACCTCCGTGCTAGCACATGTTGATTCATTGTTAGTAGCCAATCAAGTCAGCGGAGAGTACGAAGCACGAGAGGATAACATGGTTCGGTATCTCCAGCAAGTTAATAGTTTAATCTCCTCTTTTGACTCTTGCAAGATAGTACACATACCGCGAAGCAAAAACAAAAAGGCCGATGCCTTGAGCAAGCTCGCATCCGTAGCATTTTGTCATTTATCCAAGGAAGTTTTAGTCGAAACCCTGCAAACTCCGGCCATCCAGCAAACGGGATCAGTCATGTCAGTCTCCACGCTTGAAAACTCTTGGATGACTCCGATTGTGGATTACTTGAAAGAAGGGACGCTCCCAGAAGACAAAGCTCAGGCCCGGAAGCTAAAGGTAAAAGCGTTGCAGTATCAGATTCACGATGGGCAACTTTACCGTAAGACCTTTTTAGGTCCGCTCCTAAAATGCTTAACACCGGAGGAAGCCAGCTACGTCATAAGAGAAATCCACTGGGGAATATGCGGCATCCACACCAGACCGAGGATGGTCATAGGTAAAGTCATGAACGCCGGATATTTCTGGCCGGGTATGCATCAAAGTGTCACACCCCGACCACGTGGAACATACTAAACGTGGCGGAAACATCGGGGAGTGTTGTAACAGAATTAATTGTTTCAAATCCATGGCAATTGAAGTTTCGTTTTATTAATTAAAAGTGATACAATGTCTTACAAACAAAGAAATACAACATAATTAACTAGTCTTGCATCTTTTATTGTTACTAAAGCCCAAGTCTGCCTATGTGTATCTTGATCATCTTATGCAACAGTTCCTGAAAAACACATGTGAAAATAGGTACGTCAGCATAAAAATGCCTGTGAGATACATAGGTTTTGTGAAAATAGGTTCCATGACTTATGTTTGAGAAAATGTTTAGTCATGAACCTTGTAATTTGCTTTGTTTTGTAAATCATTTGAAAAACAATGAGTTCAGATGATATGTATACAATAAATGAATAATGTATGGTTAAATGAATAACCATAGTAAAATGGATTTGTATAAGATAGGTTGTTTGTAAAACAATGTCTTGTGAAAAGTATGTTATTTGTATAAAATGTCATATGTATCAAACTGAAATGATTCAAATAACGCTACAATATGTAATACCATACAAACACTTATATATAGGAAGTACCAGCGGCGTATCCACCATGCTTGTATCATATTACACACGCATCGTTACTTAATCACTTAATCAAACCAAACCAAACCAATGTCAAAATGTCTATGTCAAATATCCATGTCAAATGTCTATGTCAAATATCCATGTCAAATGTCTATGTCAGAATGTTATGTATGGCAAGTGAAATGTCTCAACTAAACCATATGCACAAAAACAAAGTATTGAAGTAAAACTTGGTTTAAATCAAAGTTATGTTTTGTGGGAAATGCATGATCAAATGTCAATCATGTTAAAATGTCTATGCCGAAATGTCTATGTCAAATACGGTTCACACGGTTCGCAGATACAAACGGTTCACAGATATCAACGGATCACAGTCAAATGATTACAACGGTTCAATATGTAGTATAATGTGTTCATATGCTGGATAAGCATATGCAACAGAAAAGCAACGTAAAACAATGTACTAAGTACGCACACAATGGGCATACATAGCATGAAATGTAATGTAGAACGATGTACTAAGTACGCACACAATGGGCATACATAGCATAAAATGTAATGTAAAACAATGTACTAAGTACGCACACAATGGGCATACATAGCATGAAATGTAATGAAATCATGTACTATAATGTACTAATGAACATAGCAAGTATATGATGTCAAAACAGGAAAGCATGAAAGTAACAAGTAGGCACATGTGTTCCACCCCAAAACAGTTTGGAAAACAGTAAAAGAGGGGTCTATGTACTCACCTGGGATTGCTCAGTAGTTCTGGAGTGACAACTAAACAATGCTAGAGATCGCGGATATCAAACGGCACCTAGTATAGGTAGCTACATTAATAAACCGGACCTAAATCGGAGGATCGGGTAGCATTAGGGTTTGTAAACCAAACGAGTGTAGAGACTCGTGTCTTTTGGTTTAACAAAGCCTACATACTAAATGAAACTTAACCTAAGTGTCTACGACCCATTACGACCCGTTTAGGTAGCTTATGCTACTTTAACGCGTCGTTCGCGTGAAACGCGTTCGGACCGCCTAACTAGCCCTATAACAAGTGTTATATGCCTAAACATATTACATAATCAGTTATGTGACAAATGTTTAGGTTACATATGCTTAATTACCAATTATACATGAAAAGGGTATTCTGGTAATTTACCTAAGGCATATAAACTACCTATCATACAACTACTTAAACGATGTGACCATAGGGTATAACCTCGGAAGGTTATTCCCTACCTACTATGGTCACCTAATGTATTTGGTCGGATCCTAATGATCGACCAAACTGGGTCGGGTTCGAGGTATAAGCGATTTATTAGATCGCTTACCCTACGACCCTAGACAACGTGGTAATCAGTAGGCATAGTCCCAAGGGACTATAACCAACGTGATTACACTCACGTTGCGAAGTTCAAACGAACTTCGCATTGACCATTACCGGTCAACGCTGAAAGTCAAACAAAGTTTGACTTTCTGACTCGAAAAGCAGTAAAATAAGGAAAAGAACGAAAGAATACTTACGAAGGGTCCCCGAATGCTAACCCAGATCAAAATAGCTCAGGTATGAAACGAAGGTTCCAACTTAGAGTCTTTTCAATCAGATTTGTGGGTTTTAAGCCAAAAGGGGGGTGGGTATTTATAGTTTTCGGGTAACCGTTAAGATCGTTTGTTGTAAAACGTGCCATGATCCAAGGCGTACACTTGTCGGAACCTTATGGTGGCTGAAATTAGGTTCTTATCCGCTGACTAGACGATTGAGAATGTGTGGTTGAGAATCAAACAGCTGGGACCCGCTGTTAAAAACATGGAATCTGGTCCAGAAGGGGGCTCGCGTGACGCTAAGGCCCGTCGCGTCACGCTAGGCCCCTGTTTTGGCAGATTTTACAGAAATGGTCCCTGCACCTTGTTTAAGCGATTTTCGATGCGTTTGAACTCCGTTAACCTCATTTCAAGGATCTAAAATGAAGTTAAAGTATAGGGAACTCAAAATATGCTCAAAAATATGTCGGATGTCGGTTCGTTTGGTCGTACGATCGCGATGTTCGCTTAATTACGACGGAATGCGCATAAGCGCGAAAAACGATCCAAATGACGCGACGAATGGATTTTTCTTAAGGCTAACACTTAAATATAATGTAGTCATGCTTACATAAATTTTTGGATGTCCAGATGTATTCAGAATGTAAGTTATGCGCGAAAATGCAAACTTGTGCACTTTTTGACACTTTTAGTCCCTGAATGTTCCAAAAGTTTATTTTAGCATACCGAACCCCTCAAAGCCTATTTCTAAGCTATGTAAAGGATATATATGGTATGTTTAACTTATGGTCAAGTTCCGGAATGTCTGTTACAGTTCAAATTGGCATACTTTCGCAGTTTGTCAGCTTTAGTCCCTGTAAGCGAATTAACTTTGATTTCACCACACCAAACCTTCCAAAACTTATATCTAAGTTATGTATAGTTTATTTAAGGTATGTTAAGCCTATTTCGCTATTCCGGAGTGTTTGCTGCATTAAACTGGTTATATTTACGCATTAGTGCGCGTATAACCTTCCAGAAAGCGATATAGTGATTGAAATCGAACAAGAATTGATATGTGTAAACGATACACATATTTTTACAAATCCCAAGTATGAAATACAATATTTCACTGGTTGGGCATTTGTTTGATGGTTGAAATGACACAGGTGTTACAGTCTCCCCTACTTTAGGAAATTTCGTCCCGAAATTAATTTGTAGGAGTCTGTCTATGACTTTGTTTCAAATAGTCATCAAAGATATGTAGCATAATCTGATTATTTTCCTCAACGGATATTTTTCAGAAGCGAAAATGAATGGATGATTCATTCTTTCTCAACGGATTCTTTGTCAGAAATGGGAATGAAGGAATAATCCACGGATATTCATTTCTCTCAACGGATATTCTTCAGAACGAAAATGAACAAACGGGGTCATTTTCCTCAACGGTTTGTTCTTCAGAATTTGAAATGAAAGAAAAATCAACGGATATTCATTTCTCTCAACGGATATTCTTCAGAACGAAAATGAACAAACGGGGTCATTTTCCTCAACGGATATTCTTCAGAAGTTGAAATGAAAGAAAAATCAACGGATATTCATCTCCTCAACGGATAAATCTTCAGAAACGAAAATGAACTAACGGAGTCATTTTCAACGGTTATTTCCTCAGAGTTGGAAATGAAGAATTACACAACGGATATTCATTTCCTCAACGGATAAATCTTCAGAAACGAAAATGAACTAACGGAGTCATTTTCAACGGTTGCTTCCTCAGAGTTGGAAATGAAGGATTACACAACGGATATTCATTTCCTCAACGGATAAATCTTCAGAAACGAAAATGAACTAACGGAGTCATTTTCAACGGTTGTTCCTCAGAGTTGGAAATGAAGGATTACACAACGGATATTCTTTTCCTCAACGGATAAATCTTCAGAAACGAAAATGAACTAACGGAGTCATTTTCAACGGTTGCTTCCTCAGAGTTGGAAATGAAGGATTACACAACGGATATTCATTTCCTCAACGGATAAATCTTCAGAAACGAAAATGAACTAACGGAGTTATTTTCAACGGTTGCTTCCTCAGAGTTGGAAATGAAGGATTACACAACGGATATTCATTTCCTCAACGGATAAATCTTCAGAAACGAAAATGAACTAACGGAGTCATTTTCAACGGTTGCTTCCTCAGAGTTGGAAATGAAGGATTACACAACGGATATTCATTTCCTCAACGGATAAATCTTCAGAAACGAAAATGAACTGACGGAGTCATTTTCAACGGTTGCTTCCTCAGAGTTGGAAATGAAGGATTACACAACGGATATTCATTTCCTCAACGGATATTCTTTAGAACGAAAATGAATGGATAATTCATTTTCCTCAACGGTTATTCTTCAGAATGGAAATGAAAAGATAACTAACGGATATTCATTTCCTCAACGGATATTCTTCAGAAGTGAAAAATGAATAGCTAGTTCATTTTTCCTCAACGGATGCTTCATCAGAATTGGAAATGAATAGGGTTAACTCTTGATACATGATAGAACTTGCTTTGATTTCTGTGCACTAAATTCCATAATTATGTATGCATCCATAATTACGTAATTCCTTGCACAGTCCGCACAGTTTGTTTTGAAATGTTGTGGGGAAAGATATCAAACCTGAGATGAAAGTGACTAGACTACCATAGGGTCCTTTTAATTAGATCAACAGAGGGTCTTCTTAATTAGGCCACTAAGGAGTCCTTTCAGCTATATCATCACATGATATCCCTAACCAGATTTTTGGATCAATCTGTTTAACTAGACCACAAAAGGGGTCTAATTATGAAGTAGTACATTATAATCCAAGGGACTTTAACTACAACGTAGAAGTCCATTAAGGATTTAAGTAGTACCTTTGGGTATCCTACTATGAATCTCTTGCATAAAGATATGTAAGATTTTACGAGGATTTGAATAACATAAATTGGATCACATGACACATAAAGGATAACACATAAGCACATAACCACATAATTGTTTAATTGTTATTTTTTTCTTGTTATTGATTGCTATTAACTTGGCGCCTCGTACATCGTTTCTCTTGGAAGAAACGGGTACTTAGGATTTTCGTGGAAACGCAAGAGATTATACAAGGGAAGAAATTTGGAAGTAGTCTGTTCTTCAAGGAATGCGGTTCCTTGATTGTCGGTATTGTATGGGATATGTTTATACATGCAACCACATAAACATATTGAAATGTAAATGAAAGATTTATTTATAAACAACAATAACAACAACTGTTTCATAGATTGTGATAAAAGAAAATAATACACAAGGCTCGATTATTTTCTAAACAGCGTTATCTTCTGTCGGTCAGATACTCATCCCTGCGCTGGATTTGCATCAGCAAGTCTTGGGCAATTTCTACTAAAATGGCCCATCTCGCCACAGTTGTAGCAAGATCCCAGTGGGAAACGAGCTTGAGCAGGATTGTTGTTAATCTGATTTGGTGCTGCTGCTGTTGGGCAAACCCTCACTGTATGACCTATAAGTCCGCAAACTTGGCATGTGCGGCACTTCACACCAGCATGATGATGTAGGCCACATTGGTTGCACATGGGTGCAGTTCCTTTGTAGGGTTTCCTGGCAGGGGGTTGAGCTGGTTGGTTGGGGACGGCTTGATCATTGTGAGCGACCACGGCGAAGTTCTGAGAAGCCTTTCGCTTCTTTGACTTCTTAGAGGATCCAGTCTGTTCATCCATGGTCTTTGATTCCTCGATTGGTTTCGATTCCTCGACCAGTTTCTTGTCACCCTTTCGGAAAAGCTTACGTTTCCTGATCTGCGATTCAGTCAAGGTTGCAGATAACTCAATGGCCTGCCTAACAGTAGTAGGGTTGCTACCAGTCAAAATGTCTTGTATTGAGTCGGGAAGGCCATCAATGTACTTTTCGATCGCCTTATCCAAAGGCGTGACCATGTTTGGGCATAACAGACTTAACTCCTCATAACGGTCCGTGTAGGCTCGATGCTCACCGCTGTCTTGCTTAAGATCATCAAATTCCCTTTCCAAAGCCCTGATCTCGTGACGAGGACAAAACTCCTTCATCATGAGAGCCCTAAGTTCGGCCCATGTCTGTGCTAGAGAAACTTCTGCACCACGATCTCTCATAACCCCATTCCACCACGTAAGGGCTCTCTTCTGGAACACACTCGAAGCAAACTCGACCTTGCGATTGTCAGGACACTGCACATGGCGGAAAGTATTCTCAATGCTCTCGAACCATTGAAGAAGCCCAGTCGCTCCCTCAGAACCACTAAACTTGAGTGGTTTCGCCGAGTAAAAACTCTTGAAGTTGCACGGACCATTGTTGTTGTTGTTGGCTTGATTCCATTGAGCAAAGAGGTTTGGGAATTGAGCAGCCATTTGCTGCGCAATGATTTCTGCCAACTCGGCAGTCTCTATCTGGTTCTCGCGTCGAGGAGGCATTCTAAAAGAGGAAACATGAAAGGAAACGAGTGAGAGTATTAGACGAAAAGAATGAGATGAAACAAATCTGATGAAAGCAAGGATAGTGGTCATTTGTTTGTTACTACAAAGCAACAAACGACCCTGGTGAAAAGTAAATAGGTCAAAAATAATGTATCGCGAAGACATGCTCGCCTATAAGTGAACACTCATCCCAAGAATTCCCAGGTAAGCACAACTGGTCTCGCGTCTGATGAGATGTATACGAAGTGCTTGCCTAGACAGAAAACCCAGAATACAGGCATTCACCCTTCCAGTTTGCACGTGTTCACATTATTTAAAACCCAAAACCTTGACGAGATTTTTGAAAACTCAAAGGGGTTCAAAATCTTATAACAGAGGGTTCAAAACCTTGTAATAAATCATCCTAGAACAGATGATTAGTTTTCAAAGCGGTTTTGAGATTTATGTTCTTGTTGTGGTCGTCGCCTAAGGATAGGTGACAGTATTGTTTTATGACTAAACGCAAGTAAACTCGCGTTAGGGTCCTAAGGAAGTTATAGACTAGGTCAAAGCATTACTAATAACCTAATTCCCTATAACCATTGGCTCTGATACCATCTTTTCTGTCACACCCCGACCACGTGGAACATACTAAACGTGGCGGAAACATCGGGGAGTGTTGTAACAGAATTAATTGTTTCAAATCCATGGCAATTGAAGTTTCGTTTTATTAATTAAAAGTGATACAATGTCTTACAAACAAAGAAATACAACATAATTAACTAGTCTTGCATCTTTTATTGTTACTAAAGCCCAAGTCTGCCTATGTGTATCTTGATCATCTTATGCAACAGTTCCTGAAAAACACATGTGAAAATAGGTACGTCAGCATAAAAATGCCTGTGAGATACATAGGTTTTGTGAAAATAGGTTCCATGACTTATGTTTGAGAAAATGTTTAGTCATGAACCTTGTAATTTGCTTTGTTTTGTAAATCATTTGAAAAACAATGAGTTCAGATGATATGTATACAATAAATGAATAATGTATGGTTAAATGAATAACCATAGTAAAATGGATTTGTATAAGATAGGTTGTTTGTAAAACAATGTCTTGTGAAAAGTATGTTATTTGTATAAAATGTCATATGTATCAAACTGAAATGATTCAAATAACGCTACAATATGTAATACCATACAAACACTTATATATAGGAAGTACCAGCGGCGTATCCACCATGCTTGTATCATATTACACACGCATCGTTACTTAATCACTTAATCAAACCAAACCAAACCAATGTCAAAATGTCTATGTCAAATATCCATGTCAAATGTCTATGTCAAATATCCATGTCAAATGTCTATGTCAGAATGTTATGTATGGCAAGTGAAATGTCTCAACTAAACCATATGCACAAAAACAAAGAATTGAAGTAAAACTTGGTTTAAATCAAAGTTATGTTTTGTGGGAAATGCATGATCAAATGTCAATCATGTTAAAATGTCTATGCCGAAATGTCTATGTCAAATACGGTTCACACGGTTCACAGATACAAACGGTTCACAGATATCAACGGATCACAGTCAAATGATTACAACGGTTCAATATGTAGTATAATGTGTTCATATGCTGGATAAGCATATGCAACAGAAAAGCAACGTAAAACAATGTACTAAGTACGCACACAATGGGCATACATAGCATGAAATGTAATGTAGAACGATGTACTAAGTACGCACACAATGGGCATACATAGCATAAAATGTAATGTAAAACAATGTACTAAGTACGCACACAATGGGCATACATAGCATGAAATGTAATGAAATCATGTACTATAATGTACTAATGAACATAGCAACTATATGATGTCAAAACAGGAAAGCATGAAAGTAACAAGTAGGCACATGTGTTCCACCCCAAAACAGTTTGGAAAACAGTAAAAGAGGGGTCTATGTACTCACCTGGGATTGCTCAGTAGTTCTGGAGTGACAACTAAACAATGCTAGAGATCGCGGATATCAAACGGCACCTAGTATAGGTAGCTACATTAATAAACCGGACCTAAATCGGAGGATCGGGTAGCATTAGGGTTTGTAAACCAAACGAGTGTAGAGACTCGTGTCTTTTGGTTTAACAAAGCCTACATACTAAATGAAACTTAACCTAAGTGTCTACGACCCATTACGACCCGTTTAGGTAGCTTATGCTACTTTAACGCGTCGTTCGCGTGAAACGCGTTCGGACCGCCTAACTAGCCCTATAACAAGTGTTATATGCCTAAACATATTACATAATCAGTTATGTGACAAAGATTTAGGTTACATATGCTTAATTACCAATTATACATGAAAAGGGTATTCTGGTAATTTACCTAAGGCATATAAACTACCTATCATACAACTACTTAAACGATGTGACCATAGGGTATAACCTCGGAAGGTTATTCCCTACCTACTATGGTCACCTAATGTATTTGGTCGGATCCTAATGATCGACCAAACTGGGTCGGGTTCGAGGTATAAGCGATTTATTAGATCGCTTACCCTACGACCCTAGACAACGTGGTAATCAGTAGGCATAGTCCCAAGGGACTATAACCAACGTGATTACACTCACGTTGCGAAGTTCAAACGAACTTCGCATTGACCATTACCGGTCAACGCTGAAAGTCAAACAAAGTTTGACTTTCTGACTCGAAAAGCAGTAAAATAAGGAAAAGAACGAAAGAATACTTACGAAGGGTCCCCGAATGCTAACCCAGATCAAAATAGCTCAGGTATGAAACGAAGGTTCCAACTTAGAGTCTTTTCAATCAGATTTGTGGGTTTTAAGCCAAAAGGGGGGTGGGTATTTATAGTTTTCGGGTAACCGTTAAGATCGTTTGTTGTAAAACGTGCCATGATCCAAGGCGTACACTTGTCGGAACCTTATGGTGGCTGAAATTAGGTTCTTATCCGCTGACTAGACGATTGAGAATGTGTGGTTGAGAATCAAACAGCTGGGACCCGCTGTTAAAAACATGGAATCTGGTCCAGAAGGGGGCTCGCGTGACGCTAAGGCCCGTCGCGTCACGCTAGGCCCCTGTTTTGGCAGATTTTACAGAAATGGTCCCTGCACCTTGTTTAAGCGATTTTCGATGCGTTTGAACTCCGTTAACCTCATTTCAAGGATCTAAAATGAAGTTAAAGTATAGGGAACTCAAAATATGCTCAAAAATATGTCGGATGTCGGTTCGTTTGGTCGTACGATCGCGATGTTCGCTTAATTACGACGGAATGCGCATAAGCGCGAAAAACGATCCAAATGACGCGACGAATGGATTTTTCTTAAGGCGAACACTTAAATATAATGTAGTCATGCTTACATAAATTTTTGGATGTCCAGATGTATTCAGAATGTAAGTTATGCGCGAAAATGCAAACTTGTGCACTTTTTAACACTTTTAGTCCCTGAATGTTCCAAAAGTTTATTTTAGCATACCGAACCCCTCAAAGCCTATTTCTAAGCTATGTAAAGGATATATATGGTATGTTTAACTTATGGTCAAGTTCCGGAATGTCTGTTACAGTTCAAATTGGCATACTTTCGCAGTTTGTCAGCTTTAGTCCCTGTAAGCGAATTAACTTTGATTTCACCACACCAAACCTTCCAAAACTTATATCTAAGTTATGTATAGGTTATTTAAGGTATGTTAAGCCTATTTCGCTATTCCGGAGTGTTTGCTGCATTAAAATGGTTATATTTACGCATTAGTGCGCGTATAACCTTCCAGAAAGCGATATAGTGATTGAAATCGAACAAGAATTGATATGTGTAAACGATACACATATTTTTACAAATCCCAAGTATGAAATACAATATTTCACTGGTTGGGAATTTGTTTGATGGTTGAAATGACACAGGTGTTACACAAAGCGCGGTCAACGAGCTGCAATCATGTGAAGACTGCCAGCGGCACGCTCCCATTAGTCATCGAGCCAAGAACGACCTCGTTCCTGTAACATCGGCATGGCCGTTCCAGAAATAGGGGATTGACATTGTGGGTCCTTTCCCTGTTTCCACCGGAGGGGTAAGGTTCCTTTTGGTTGCCATTGACTATTTCACAAAATGGGTCGAAGCCAAACCCCTCCGGACCATCACAGGAGACCAAGTACTGAGGTTTGTCTGGGAAAACATAGTGTGCAGATACGGAATGCCGCTATGTATAGTCAGTGATAACGGGAAACAGTTTGCAGAGAAATCGTTCAAGACATGGTGCGAAAGAATGCGTATTGAGCAAAGTTTTGCTTCGGTTTCCCATCCCCAGGCCAATGGCCAAGTAGAAAGAGCCAACCGCAGCATTGTGGAAGGCATTAAAAAGCGCTTGGGGAAGGAAGGCGTCTCATGGGCAGAACGTCCTATGGGCCCACCGAACGATGCCGAAGACGAGCAATAGGGAAACTCCCTTCAGCTTAACATACGGTACCGAAGCAGTCATTCCCGCTGAAGTAGGGATACCTACCCCCCGCATGCAGCTATGTCAAGAAGAAAACGAACAGGAACTCCTTCTGAACCTGGATCTAGCCGAAGAAAGGAGAGAGCTTGCGGCGATCCGAGAAGCGAAATATAAAAAAGAGTTGGAAAAACATTACAACTCAAAAGTGAAGGAGATCCGGTTTAAAGTCGGGGACTACGTCATGCGGAGTACTGAAGCAAGCTTAGTTGAAGGCACGGGAAAAATGGCACCAAAGTGGGAAGGTCCTTACCTGATCAACACCGCAGGAAAGGACGGTGCATATACACTCAAGAAAATGGACGGGACCCTCGTCCCACGCACATGGAACGGAGCTGACCTAAAGAAGTGTTTTCTTTAAAAAGTTTCTTATTTTAAAATAAGATTGTAATACGGAAGCTACGACCTCCGTCACTTTTTCTATTTTCCTGTAATGCGGATGGTTATGCCCGCACCGAACGAATTATAAATTCCAAAGACCGTGGAGGGTTTTACCCACGGATTACATAAAATGTTTTTACTATGTCAATCGGAGAAGCATAACTCCGGATAAGAAAATAGAATAATAAAAATTTTCTATCTTTAACAACGTTGCAACACAAGTATAATTTTCAGCCGAACTAGGGATGCTAACCCTAAAAGGTGAGGACGAACTGGCCTCGTTCGTGCTTTTCCTTCACTTAAAAATTATCCTAAATAAAATAAATCGAATCCGCGCCTTTAAAATGAACGTTCAAGAAAGAAAATGTAAAACACAAAACATGGACGCATGTAGAAACAAGTGATTACATCAAAAATTACCGGACTTGCATAAACCGGAAATTACAAAATCATTTACAAAGGATAATTGTTCGAACATCAGTAAAAGCATCATTACATTCATCCAAAATAAGGTGCATGCCCCAAATTGCCGGACATGTCCACCAACTAAAGAACTAAATCAATTATAAACTTCCAAGGTGCATACCCCAAAGAGCCGGGCATGTCCACCTTACTTCTCCGATGAGTCATCATTCGCAAAAAGAAGAGCTTTCTTAATTTCAGAAAGAGGCGCGTTGATAAGCTTCTAAATATCTTCTATCACCGGAAATGTGAGAGTATCAAAGCAAGCAACTGCCGTTCTTAGATCTTCCGTAGCATTTTGATTTAGCATCGGCACATCTTTGTAAGGGGTTTTCTTCTGCAGAGCATGTACGTAACCAGCATGCAGACCGGAGTTGATACCCACGGCACTCATCGCGTTGTTAACTGCGGCTACGGCAGCAGTCATTTCTTTCCCTTTATGAATATTCTTTGCCAGAAGCTTTGCCCCCTCCGAAAGCATCCAAACCTTTGTTGCTTGAAGATCCTCTTCCTTAGCTTTCAGGGAAACATTCTCCGCCTCAATCTCCTCAATCCGGTCCTTCAAATCAGCCTCTCCTGATTTAAGCGTATCCCGCTCTGGAAAAAGTGTCAGAAAAAATAAGGGAAATAAAAAGAAACTAAACCAAACACGTACCGGCCATCATACTCTCATAAGCAAGACGAGCACTTTTAAGAGATTCTTCCATTTTCGCCAAAACCATCTTGTGCTCTTCGTCCTTCTCCCTCATCGACTCGGAAAACGCCTTAAATTCCGAAGATATTTTATCCCTGTCTTCCGCGGCGGCAGCGGCAATCGCTTGGGATGATTGATTTTGAGCAGTCAAAGACTTGATTTTTTCCTGCTGAGCTTGAAGATCTTGAGTCAGTTGAGCGATCTTCTTCCCCATATCCGGACTCTTGAGAATCTTTCGCTTTAAAGAGCGAGCTTCCTTTTCTAAGTTCTCCCGTACAGGCTCCGCTTCTACCCAGCGTCGATAAAGCTCCGTCACGAAAATGTTTGACTGGGCTTGGTTAGTCAAGACTGCAGCACCTAGATCCGGGTTCTTCATCTTTCGGCTTCTGGCGTAATCTATCGGAGTATTTATGTTCAAAAGGAGAGTTTTTGCAACCAGAGCATCCATCACTGAGTCCTTGTTCCGTACATCCCAATCCGGAATAAACTTATCCTCAGCAGTCGCCGGATCGATATCCATATCATCCGAGAACAAATCTGCATATCGAAAAATGGACAACAACTCAGGTCCGAACCAAGATGAAGGGAGGGAAGACACTTGGTCTTCCTCATCTTCGATAAAGCGGCCCGGACCTAAAGAAGAGTCCAGTATCGTACCTGAAAAAGTTACCACCTTAGGTTCACCATGAGCTTTCTCCTTCTCCTTGCTCGAAATCTCCGGAATCTCAGTCTCCATATTTTCTACCTCAGTACTTGGAATGAAACCACCGGAAAAGGTAGGGGTCGGTTTATTGCGAGCCAATGCGGCCTCCTCCCTAGAAAACTTACCTCCGGTAAGATGCTCGTCCAATTCTTCCATTACATTACCTTCGGAGTGAGAATCCTTCCTTGACTTCTTTGACTTTGGCAAAGGAAGAGGATCGGCAGAACGTATCAGAATCGGCTCGGTCTTCCTCTTACGAGAGCGAACTTTCAGATCCACGTCCGGTGCAACACCCTTGCTTTTTAAAGAAGAAGGTCGATATTGGAGGGCCTCATCTAAATCACGGACCTCCGGATCACTATCCACGTCATCAAGAATTGATCTCTTGCCAGACTGGGATCCGGACGAACCAACAGCTTCTTTCGTAGATTTCGGAGTGGAAGAAGCAGTCTCTGCAGCAACTTGTTCAGGCACGTTCTGAGGAATAGAAGAAGTTGCCTCGGCAGCAGATGGCCCAGTAACATTCGGATTCACCAGTGGATGGATCGGATGAGCCGAAGATGCCACCTGTTTCATCAACGGAAC
Source organism: Helianthus tuberosus (assembly GCA_030545235.1). Classification (NCBI taxonomy): domain Eukaryota; kingdom Viridiplantae; phylum Streptophyta; class Magnoliopsida; order Asterales; family Asteraceae; genus Helianthus; species Helianthus tuberosus. The sequence goes on from CM060395.1 coordinate 81,195,187, forward strand.
ATCCTCTTCACCTTGTTCCTCAAAATCAAAGTCAAAAACGTCTGCACTCGGAACCTTTAGAGCATCAAGAAGAGACATTGCGGCACCTGCATTCTCAAAAACAAAAAGAAGGTTAGCAAAACAAACAAGTAGTGGTGACCGAAGGGGATGTAAAGGGCCGGAACTTACGATCACGCTTTCGGCGAATAATCGGCCAATCCCTATCCCCTCGGGCCCAGGAAAAACTGACTCGACCTAACCAAAGTAAATGCTCGGAAAGGGGACGGATGGGAGATTTATGCTCAATCAGGGCACGGACAAGACTTTCATCAAAGACAAAGTCTTCATCAAGGTCGAAGGACATCGTCTGATCTTTGAAACGCCACCTCATATCCTCCGGTAGATAACGGTCGTCCAGCCAGAAAAAATTGTCCTTCCAATTTTTAAGGCTAGACCGTTCGCCGGAGGATGGGGAAGGGACATTCTTTCGGTGCACGAATGTATACCAATCTCCGGCCGTGATAAACTCGTAAAAATATCGAAAAACATTCAGGTCCGGTTTCTGGTCTAAGGCTCAGCAAGAAATTTCAAAATGATTAATACGGCTAAGACCGAATGGATTAACCTGACAGATATGAACCCTAAAAAATTGTAAAACCCTAATAAAAAAACGAGAGAAAGGAACCCTATAATTCGCGAAATTACAGACGCGAGTATAAAAGGGAAACTTCCCTTGACGGAATGGATATATGGCTTCCCTTTCGGAAGGGAGGACCGGGTGAATATCCAGAGGAATCCTATAATCTCTAATGAACTTATCCAACTGACGTTGGGTAAGCACGCTCACACTCTCCGCAAGATTCTCCTTACCAGGAGCCATACCTTTAAAAAGTAAAAAGGAAAAGGACGCACCTTTCTTTGAAGAAGAAGAGGAGATTAGAGAGGATAACAACAGAGAAGATGAAAAAGGAGAGGAAGAAAGGGTAAAAATGAAGTGGTAAAAACCAAATTTATAGAAAAAAGTAAGTCGGTTGGGGGGCCATTATAACAACCGTCACTTCCCACGATTTCCAACACGGGCTTTGCTACCGTCACCAGGTGACTGACGGTCAAAATGATGAAAGTCACCCACACCATTCAAAATACGCCACGTCATCGATTCAGACCACTCCAGCAGTGACACGTCATCAAAAAGCTTGAAATAGCAGTTTGCTGAAGTCTTTACCAAGACTTACCAAACTGGGGGACTTGAAGATACATATCCGAGACCGGACATGATCCTTTGGACGAACCGGACTCCACTTGAACGGACATCTAAAAAATGTCCGCTCCTTATCAAGTACCTCCGAAGACGAACCTCCATTCAAGTGCGTCTGGACGGATGACGTCATCTCAGTTGACTACTATAAATACCCCATCAAGTACAAAGCCTAGTACGATTTTCTGAACCTTCGTCCTTACTTTCTCTCTCTACTTTCTCTCTCTACCAATACTTATCCTCACGCCGGAGGGTGGTCGCAGAGGGGCCCTCCCATCTCTACGGCGAGCCTAACGGTCTTCTGTTTTGCAGGACTGTTCCTCAAGCTCTTTTACAAGATCCAAACCCTCGTTTACAGGCTCCGGCCTAAACTCGATTCTTTGGTTCTTCATATAGGAAAACATTGTCGCTGACAACATTTCATTTTTTTCTTTCTCCATTGCACCCTAGTGAGAAGAACTGTTAAACAAAACAAGTTAAATGCAATCTTTATTGGTGATCGAACACTTCACTAAAAGATTCATTCAGATTAGATTAGAAGAAGTGAAAAATGATATAAACTGAGACATGAGAATGTGCTAATTACCACTTTGCCCTTTTGAAGTAGGATTCCTTCGGTTAGAGTAGATCTGAGGCGTTTCTGACATCTGGATTATTTGTTTTCGTCTCCAGGCGTTTTTGAACGTGACTGAACAAGATACACAGGTACAATTTATTTGTTTATCTTGTTCATTTTGAATCACTAATCTTGCCTTTATCAATTTCTAGTTTCAGTAGTCTTTACACATCGAATGTTAGGACAGTGAGGTTCTTGAATTGTGGTGGTGGTATGGTGGTAAAAGGTGGCGGTGAAATGTGAAGATGGTGGTGGTGAGGAAGATGAAGTGGGTAGGGTAGGGTAGGGTAGGTGGTGGGACTCATGTAAATATTTAAATATTAATTATATTTCTTTTAACATTTTAGTTATTAATTTAGCAGTAATGGTACTTAGGTCATTTTATACCCACTTAACACCAAAAACTAACTCTTATCCATACTATGGACTATCCGAGAACGAATATGCAAAAGTTGAGTACTATAGCTATAATTTTAGAAATGTAAAGACTATATGTTAAAATGTAAGAAACCACAGGGACTATCCGAGCATTTTTCTCAAAATTTAATTAAAATAATTTTTTTCCAAGCTCGACCTCAGCCAAGGGTTGCCGCCCCCCGGACCCCCGCAAAGGGGGTGTTGCCCCCTTGGAACCCCCATTAAAGGCTCCGCCCGAATACTTGGAATTATAACAACTCGAACAAGCGTGCACTCCCACACATCCTCACTTGTTCAATGTATATTATAATTCTCTTTGATCACCAAGAATCACGATTACACTAAAATATCTAATAACTTGGATATACCGAAAAATGTTGATTATAAGATACAACTATATATTATATGAGGAGGAATGGGTGCCTCAATTGGGTACCCCAACTTCCTCAAATCTTTGTGTCACGTCACTTAAATAATTCACTACTCTACACTATTCTCTTTAGTGGCCATCTTCTTACTCTCTCTCTATTTTTTTTTTTTTTTTACAAAAATGAATAATTAACACATTGTTAAAAACTTAAGTAAATACATTCCTTAAAATAACATTCCTAATAAGTAAAATGAAACATTCTAATACACAATTTTAAAATAATACATTCATAATAAAATAATTAATCCCAATTGACGTGTGTCGGTGTGAGTGTATTTTTAATGTATATTTTAGCTAATTTTTTTACTCGCCGATTCAAGTTTTAAATTTATAAAATACGATATTCTACTATCACTCTACACACACGCTAGGGCAAAATGCACTTATTGCGGGCGTAGTATAGTGATGGCAAGATACTGAGGTCGCCCAAGAACACAGGAGCTTTTAATACCGGCTTATCGTTAACGTCTAATCGAACCAAACTTTGATCAAAAGATTTTTAAAACTATAAAAAGATAAACTAAGAAGCAAAAAATAAAATATAAGGAAAACAAATAGACAAGAAGGAATCACTTGGTTCCAACTCATGTTTTATGTATCCTTTTGATGATTTCTAAACTTTGGATATTTTAAGAGATTATTTTAGTTATAGTGGTAGGCCCCTCTTGGTTCTGAGAGTCAGTTAGTAAGCAAATCTAACAGTATCTTTCACTACCGCGATCGTTTTTGGATACCCAATCGCAACAACCTTAGGGATATTTTGATGACTCACAAGTCCCGAAACACTATTCATCCAGGTGCCAACAAGATGTACCAGGACCTTCGATCCAGGTATTGGTGGCCTGGAATGAAGAAGGATATCGCTTTGTATGTTTCAAAGTGCCTAACTTGCTCGAAAGTTAAGGCCGAACATCAACGACCCTCTAGTTTACTTGAACACCCAGAAATCCCTATGTGGAAATGGGAAAATATCGCTATGGATTTTATTACCAAACTCCCTCGCACACCTTCTGGTCATGATAACATTTGGGTTATCATTGATCGTCTTACAAAATCCGCCCATTTCTTACCGATACGAGAAGACTTCAAGGTAGAACGATTAGCACGAATCTATACCGACGAAGTCATTTGTCGACCGGGACGCCTCGTGACATCATCTCTGACCGTGATGGTCGATTTACCTCACGTCTCTGGGAGACTTTCCAAGCTGCTCTCGGTACGACTCTTAACCTCAGTACTGCATTCCATCCCCAGACCGACGGTCAGACTACACGATCCGCACCCTTGAAGGCATGCTTCGTTCATGCGTTATAGATTTTGGTGGTAATTGGGATTCGCATTTACCTTTGGTAGAATTCTCGTACAATAACAGTTATCATGCTACTATTCAGATGGCACCCTTTGAGGCATTATATGGTAGAAAATGTCGATCGCCTATTGTATGGCACGAGATCGAAGAAGCTCAGATCATCGGTCCTGAGCTGTAACAAGAAACGACTGACAAGATCCTCCAGATACGAGACAATCTCTTGAAAGCTCGGAGTCGACAAAAAAGTTACGCCGATAAACGCCGCAAGCCTCTTGAGTTCGAAGTTGGTGATCACGTACTCCTAAAGGTTTCACCTTGGAAGAGGGTGATCCGATTCGGCTAGAAAGGAAAGCTAGCGCCACGATACGTGAGTCCCTTTAAAATTCTGGAAAGAATTGGTAAGGTGGCCTATCGACTCGAATTACCGGAGAAACTCAGCAACATACATCTGACTTTCCACGTCTCGAACCTCAAGAAGTGCCTAGCTGAAGAAAATATTCAAGTGCCTCTTGAAGATTTGCAAGTGAACGAAACCCTACACTTTGTGGAAAAGCCAGTAGAAATCATAGATCGAGAGACCAAGAAGCTTCGACGCTCTCGCATTCCTATAGTGAAGGTTCGCTGGGAAGGCAAACGTGGCGCCAAGTTCACTTGGGAACTTGAAAGTGATATGAAAGCTAAATACCCACAACTCTTTGTTACGCCTGCTCCTTAATTTCGGGACAAAATTTCTTAAAGTAGGGGAGGCTGTAACAACCCGACTTTTCGGATCGTTAGCTATCGTTGTTTTTTTCGTAAACGCTTGTACTCTTGCGATTCAATTACCACAAATGGGTTTAAACTATATTTTCAACGTACTTTATACACATATTACCACGCTTTCTAAATTGCAGTTAACGCTTTTAAATGCTACTTTATAACGCTTACTTAAACGCATGATATCGCTCATTATCACAACGCTCATCACAACGCAACTCAACGCAAACTCGAAACGCGGATTCGTCATTTATTTACTTTTGTGAAATATGTGTTTACCTGTTTACTTGATTACTTATGTGTGCTTATTATGTGGATTGTTACTCGTAAACGCTATCGCAAACGCAAACGCCACGCTTATACGCTTAAACGCTCATTCGCAACTCGATAAAACGCAACGCAACGCAACGCTTAACACACGAAACGAAAGTTGGAAAACTAACAAAACACTCGGTGGATTGAATGGACAACCGATCGAATGGACTTCCATCCGGATGCCATCCGACCGGACGGCCATCCGACCGAACACCACTTCGCGCACCGACTTAACTCTCCCTCTCACCTCTATAAATACCGCTGTACACCTTCCTTACTCTGATTTGACACCTCCATCTGACCACACGCACTCAAGTCACTCTCAGACACTTTTGGTCACGATTCAAGGCTATTTCATAAGTATTTCTCCTCAAATCTTGTACAATCTTCATCACTAATCACTTCTTCATCATCTTCTCCATCAAAATCACACACAAACACTTACTTTTCTCTGGAATCCCTGATTTGGACCTCTTAAAGGTGGTTTTCACCTGTTTTGCTCCGGTAAACGGCTAAGGAACACCATTTGATCGAGATTGGTTCTAGATCTAAAGGATTTCCACACTTTCAACTTAATCTCAACAAGATTTCAATACTTTTCATCCATTTTCAAATTTTTCTTCATTTTACTACTCAAAAACTGATGGAATCTGGACTTAATCTGACTTTAGACTCGTTCCTTAGTCTAGAGCCGATTTGAAAATGGATTTCCACCAGAGAGATGGACCGATTAACAGGCCAAACATGAGATTTCACCAAGAACATTCGTCTGACCAAAGGGGTGATTCCCATCTGATCGAATGAACTAAATTGGGTATGTTACCGTTGTTTGACACGTCATCGCGCCGTCTCCATTAACTCAAAACCGTTACTTAGAAAATTTTACCAAATTTCAAACAAAAGACCATCTGATCGAATGGTCATCCGTTCGGATGACCATCCGACCGGATGGCCTATCCCTTATAACTTCCAATATTTCAACGTTTTGATTAAACTTCGAAATTTAACGATTTACAAACAAACACACTCATTCGAATGGACATCCGTTCGGATGGGTTATACCCATTCGTTCAGATCACCATCCGAACACTTAAATCTCCGACACTGTGTTTACACACTGTTCAACGACTTACGATTACTGTTCACAGGCTAACTCAACGCACTCCCTTCAATCCAATCAAGGCTATTTTTACTTGTTAAACACATACAGTGAGTATACTCGAACCCATTTTCATTTAACGCACTTTTGGGTGTTACATACGTTCAATATCAAAACACAATACACAACGCAAACACTTTACGACGCTAACCGCTCCCGCATGCCATACGTGTACTTTGAATGCTTGTACTATGCTATACTATACAATGTTACACTATACCACCTCTAGCAACGATAGTACTATAGTTTGGACTCAGCACCTGTTGTGGACAGGGGTTGCTAGGGATCACATCACTTTACTTCACATGTTCGCTGAACATGTGTCGCGCATACTCTTCAACGCAGTCTCGTGGTTAAGTTGTGAACATTGTTTGATAGTTACATGCTTCGCCTGTTATGTGTTGCATGCTGGTTATGCGTAAACGTCTTTACTACTATATGCTACGCAAACTTGTGTACTAACCTTTACATTTTATGTATTGACTTTATTTTAACGTATGTGACAGGTTGATAGGATGATATGCTATGTTGTGATGAATCAAGTTAGGAAGTCTAGAAACCCACAATAAAATTTGAGTTGTCGGAACAGTATTTGTTTTTGAGAACAGATATCTGTAATAACTGTTTTTGCTTTATCTGTTAGTAGTATGGGATATTAACAATAAAGATATTTTTTAATAGATGTTGTGGATTCTCTTGAACAAGCTGCTTCGCTCAGTGCCATGGCCCGATGTTTCCACCATCAGTTGGGGTGTGACATTCAAAACGCGTTTAAATCATCAAATCAATTTTCGAAAAATCACCACAATTACTGAATATCACAAAAATCATCTTTACATCACTAATCATACTTATTCCTTCAAAGCTTCTCATGAGCATTACTTTGCTTAAACTTTCAAGTCTTCTAAGTTATCCATTTACTAAGTTAATTACTTACATAAGCTTGATTAAACTTGTTTTTCAATCTTAACAATTCCCACATCTTTATGTAAAAATTTCTAACACTTTTGCATAACACTTTTGATAAAGGATATCACATAAACTTGTTTTATGTTAAAAATCAAGTTCATTAGTGTCTTAAAAACCTTAATTCATGATCATTCTAAGTTTAATCTTTCAAGAATCACTAATCAAAGTTTACATACATGATGCTCATAATCTTTGAAGTTGATGATCTTATGTGATTTAAACATACATATGTTTAAATCATATTTTTAAGTGTAACATGGCAAGATTAGCACTAATCTAAAGTACTAAACGAAGCTAATCACAAGATCATCATAAATCTAAACTTTAAACCACTAATCCTAACAAAATCAACATAATAATCAAGATTACACTAACTAGATACACTAATCTACACAAATAATCACATAATAAGTCATCGTAGATTATTAAGTTTGAGATTAGGGTTTTTGATTATATTTTTCTTAATCTTCAAGATAATCAACTTGCATTTCTTAAATCTACACATAATAAGAAGCTTAAAAATGGTGAAATATTATCTTACAACTTTGCACAAGCTTAGAAGAAGATTAAGCCTCCAAGAACTCCCTTAATGAAGCTCCATGCCTAATCCATGTTAAGATGTTCTTGAAATAGCTAGAAGAGGTGTGAGTTAAGGTGTTTATTAGTGATTTATGGTAGGGTTTTGGGTTTCTCCTTGCAGCATGTACATGTTTTCAACAATAACTTCAATAGACCATACTAAAAATATTGCCTTTTTCATCAAAGATCAAGTGGGGTGGGACCCACTTGTTGACAAAAATTGACTAGGGGGTAAAGTGTAAATTTTTTATAAAAAGTGTTATAAATACTGATATTTTGGTAGTTATGTAAAGTATGGTGATTAGGGTTCAATTACACCATTAAGGGGTAATTAGGGATTCAGAATGTAAATCAACATTAACTAGCTCACTAAACTAGTATAAATTGTATTTTGATACTTTAGATGCTTTCCGTTTGGTCGTCGACTAGTTTACGGTACTTTTGCGTCGTACCGACGAAGGTTTGTCGCAAGTTGTTATTTCGCCATCAAGCGATGTATGAAGTGACCTCGAGTCCCAAAATAAGCTTAACTAGTTCGCCATGTATTTGTTATCTTATGTTGTAATTCTGGAGTCTCGGAAATGCTAAATTAATAGTCCAGACAAGTTAGAATTATTATATTTTTAACCGAACGGACAATTTAGTGATTAGGGCGTTGTACAGGAAAGTTATGTATTTTTTGCAAGATGTGTTTTCACATTAGTGTTTTCATATATATATGGACTCAGTTATGTTATTCGTGTGTCGTTTTTCATCATTTCGTTTTGTTTCAGCAACTTTTGCTGGCATGAATAGTGTAACCATGAATAGTGCACGCAGGACTTTCTACCAACACTTTTATGACATAGTTTGATTGGTTTTACGACATGATGAAAACCAACATATGTTATAGTATTGTTCTCTTGTCCTAACACCATTATCTATTGTACGGTCCAGTTACGTAATTAAATTACGCTAATTGCATGAGATTATATATTAAAAATAGTGATTAGACTATACGGAATTTCCAGTTATCTGCCATTTGTCACATTCTCCCCCTATTAAAAAGAATTTCGTCCCAAAATTCACGTTGAGTTGTCCTTTAAAGGAGTTTTCTCGATCAGGTGGGGGTATCATGTTCCCAGGTATACTCGGGTCCGTGACGCGAGTTCCAGCGGACCTTTACTAGTTTAATACGACTTTTCCTTGTCTTGTGGACTTTCCGGTCCATAACCTCATCAGGTTCTTTGGTAAACTGGAGTTTGTCATCTACGTGAATTTCATCCGCTGGATGATAATTGTTTTCGTTGGTTGGACTTTTCTTGAGATTCGACACATGAAATGTGTCGTGTACGTTATTGAGTTCTTCTGGCAAATTTTAACTTGTAAGCGACTGTACCAACCTTTGCCAGAATTTCAAAAAGGCCCAATGTATCTCGGGTTTAGTTTTCTGCGCTTCCCGAATCTAGCTACGCCCTTCCAAGGCAAGACTTTTAGTGAAAACTTTGTCTCCGACCTCGAAGGGTAATATTTTGAGTCTTCTGTCCGCTTAGATCTTTTGTCTATCACGAGCCGCTTTGATAAGGTCTCGTATTTTTTATTTCTTGTCATTAGTCTCTTAGATTAGCTCGGGGCCAATAAGTTGTTTGTCACCGATTTCCGCCCAACACACTGGTGATCGGCACTTTCGTCTATATATTGCTTCGAATAGGGTGACTTTAATGCTCGTATGATAATCGTTATCATATGAAAATTCTCCCAAAGGTAAATGAGTATCTGAGTTTCCACCTAAATCCATCACACGGGCATGAAGCATGTCCTCCAAAGTTTGGATGGTTCGCTCGCTTTGGCCATCGATCCTTGAAATGTTGTGCTCAGATCTAAATGAGAGCCAAATGATCCTTGAGATGATTGACAAATCCTTGACACAAAGCGACCATCCCGATCCGAGGTTATTAAAACAGACACTCCATGACGTGCCACAATCTCGTTGAGATAAAGTTCAACTAACTTCTCTATACTGTCTTTCTCACGAATCAGTAAGAAGTGAGCTGACTTGGTTAATCGATCAACGATAACCCATATCATGTCATGACCTCGAGAGGTCCGTGGTAGTTTTTTTAATGAAATCCATTGATGTATGTTCCCATTTCCAAATGGGAATCTCAGGTTGCTGTAATATGCCAGACGGCTTTTGATATTCGGCCTTGACCTTTGCACAAGTTAGGCGTTTCCCAACATAGGTCTCAATATCTCTCTTGAGATTAGGCCACCAATAGTATTCTCTTAATTCTTGATACATTTTATCAAATCCTGGATGTATTGAATATCTTGGCTTGTGTGCTTCGTCCAGCACCAAGTCTCCTAGACCGCCAAAATATCGGATCCAGATCCTTCCCGTGAAATATAAAGTGTCATCTTTGTTCGTTTCCATTTGTTTCTCTAATCCGTGTAAGGATTCCACTTGAATGTTCTCCGGCTTTAGAGCTTCTTGTTGTGCATCGTGTACTCGAGTAGTAAAGTTCGTTTGAATTGTTAACTCTAAAGCTCGTAATGTTTTAACTCGTTATTTCCGGCTCAAAGCATCCACCATGACGTTTGCTTTGCCCGAATGGTACTTGATTTCACAGTCATAGTCATTCAACAATTCCACCCATCGCCGTTGGCGCATGTTTAGTTCGTTTTGATTGAATATGTGTTGAAGACTCTTGTGTTCGGTGAATATGGTAAACTTAGTACCATAAGATAATGACGCCAAATCTTTAAAGCGAATACTACCGCGCCTATGTAACGCCTTGCTTTTCGTAGCTTTCTGTTTTTTAAAAGTTCATCTTGTAATTATATTTTCGGAAACTCGTTTCCTTTGTAATCGTATTTCGTTTCAAGCTATTGTAAATCCGAGACTACATCGTCTATACATTATTTATACATTGATACATACGTTTGTTTGACACATGATTCGTAATTCGCATAAACATAAGCTTAACTCGTAAACAATGATCGTGTGTTCGTAATCCTTAAATCTTCATACATTCAAACACTTGGTTATTCGATTATAAGATTAAGTTGTATGTTTTTTTCACTTGATCATACCAAACTATAAACCATACATACTTGTTACATTTCATGTGTTATACACACCTATGTTATCACACTTTTTGCTAAATTAAAACATGTAATTTATGCATTTTGGACCTTGTTACAAGTTACATACATAATAACACCATGTAACACTTTATTAAACATCAAATATATACCTTCTAATGTCAAAAAAATAAAATAAAATAAAAATTATAAGGCTGTTAACAGCCTTGCATCAGCCCACTTAATTTCTTTGTTTTGTTATTCAGCCCACTAAACACTTTCAAAGCCCAACCCAATGGAACCCTAATCCATTCCCTATATAACCCAAGCCTCCTCCAAGCATTTTTCACTTTCTAAACACTCTCCATTCACTCTCAAACACTCCAAACCGTAGCTGACTTCTGAAGTTTGAGCAGATTGATACTACTTCACTAAAGTGAGCATAACTCACTCAATCCTTATCCGATTCACTCGATTCTTTTTCCTACTTATTTGGATTGACCTTAGCTACGTTTCCATGGGTTTTCCCTAGAAAATCAGAGCCTGGAACGTCGCCAAAAGGGCTCTAAAGTTGACTGATTTTTCTGTTCTTGATTCAAACATTGATAAACTTGAGGAAACTTATCTCAAACCTTTGTCCTTATGCTTATAACCACATCTATGGTTAGTTAGGCTTAAAAACAAGGTTGAGACATGTAAAATCAGAGGTGTAAACCTCACAAACTTTATGTTTTGTTCAAGGGTTTAACCCACAAGTGATGTTCAAGCTCAAAGCTTGATGGTTGTGTGATTTAGGATTAACTTAGGTTATCCTACTTGAAAATCCACACATTGCTTGATGATTTCTCATAAATTAGTTGTTCTATTCTACTGTTACTTATAAGTTCATGACCGTCCTTGAATGTTCATAACATCAAGTGTAGTGGTGAACACTTAGAGGTACCTAAATGGAAGACTTATTCTTCCTACCTCCTACATGATTTCTATGATACTTAAGAGGTTCCTAAATGGAGGATTTGTCCTCCTACCTCATGCTTGACATATTTGACATATTAACATATTACATAGCCTATAAATATTACCTAAATAATCAACCTTTCATGATGATATAATGGTCACTTGTCAAAGTGTTTGGTTACATCATCTAAACACCATGTGTTAAAAGATGATTACTTTCATATGAATATGTTCATACGTTTTAATCTCTGAATCTTTAATCTACCGTTATCCTCCAATACTCATACGCCTTTGTTTCTTCGTGTAGAAGGACTTGGTGTTCCAACCTCCCACAACAACTCACTCGCAGATTCACAAGTGGAAAGCTTGCAAAACCGTGAGTATACTCGAAACCCCCTTTTTATGTTTACCACTTTTGGGGTGTAACATGTTAAATTATAAAACTACCCTTAAACTTACTCCTTATGCTAATGCATGAAAACAATCCTTATACATGAATGCTATGTTGTTATATTTGATGAATATACTTGGGTGATTCTTATGTGATACTATGGTCATTAGCTTTATACGAGCCTCCATTTAACATGTATAGCGCTATAGGAGTTACGCACCACCCGTGAATGAGAGGTCATGTTGAATTATATCATTATTGCGTAAACAGAGGGTTGACTAGAAATATTGCATGCCTTGTATGATGATCTTGTATAATTTGTTTTCAAACTTTTAAACTTATACTTATACTTATTATTAAACTTGTATACTCGCCTTTGCTTTTGCATTGAACTTTATTTTAAACATGTTACAGGTTGAGGATCGATGATGCTATGAAACGAAGTAGCGATGATGCTAGATACACATTTAGACGTTTTAGGTTTAAAATGTTGTATCAATTTTGTTATGTTATGTTATGAACATATTGTTATTTGAATTTTCCCTGTAATGTTTGACAATTTGATTATGAAATGAAAACGGTTGATTTAAATATTGTCATAAATAGTGGTATGAAGTCTTTTGCAATTTTGAACTAGTCCCATTCCGATGATTCCGCCATTGGTTGGGGTGTGACAGCCTAATTCTAGGTCATGAGTGGTATAGTTTTTATCATGAACTTTTAACTGTCGTGACACGTATGCGAAGACCTTTTCACGTTCCATTAACACGCATCCCAAGCCTTGATGCGATGCTTCACAATGCACCACAAAGTCATCGGTATCGTCCAGGAGTTATAGGATTGGCGTTTGACATAGTTTATCTTTGAGTAGTTGAAAATCTGTTTCTTGTTTTTCACCCCGATCTAACTTTTTATCCTTTTGAGTGAGTGAGGTTAGCGGTTGAGAAATTTTAGAAAAATTCTAAATGAATCTTCAATAGTATCCTGCTAAGCCTAGAAATTGTCTTACCTCCGTTGGGGTCTTTGGGGCATTCAAGTTCTTTATGGCTTCTATCATTGATGGGTCAACATGTATTCCGTTCTCGTTCACCACGTGGCCAAAAAATTGTAATTCGCGAATCCAAAATTCACATTTTGAGAACTTGGCATACAATTGTTCTTTCTTAAGCAGCTCCAGAATAGTTCTCAAGTGTTTTTCATGTTCTACCTCGGTTCGTGAATATATTAATATGTCATCGATGAATACAATCACGAACTTGTCGAGGTATGGTTTACATACCCGGTTCATCAAATCCATGAATACGACGGGAGCATTTGTTAAGCCAAAAGGCATAACAAGGGACGCGTAATGACTGTAGCGAGTCCTAAATGTCGTCTTAGAAATACTTTCCTCTTGACTTCTCAGCTGTTGATATCCGGATTTTAGATCAATCTTGGAATAAAAACAGGAACCTTGTAATTAATCAAACAAATCGTCAATCCTTGGTAAGGAATACCGATTCTTGATAGTTAGTTTGTTTAATTCTCTATAGTCGATGCACATCCTAAAGGTTCCATCCTTCTTGTTGACAAATAACATCGGAGCTCCCCAAAGTGAGAAACTCGGTCTAATGAATCCTTTGTCAAGCAATTCATGAAGCTGAGTAGATAGTTCCTGCATCTCTGAGGGCGCCAGTCTATACGGAGCTTTCGCCATTGGTGCCACTGCTGGCACTAGATAGATATGGAATTCAACTTGTCGTGGTGGAGCCAGTCCCAGCAAGTCTTCCTGGAAGACTTCGAGATATGCCCTTCACTACAGGTATGTCATCCACCCTGTGCTCCTTGGCCTTCTTGTCAACCACATGAGCAAGAAAAGCGATGCATCCTTTTCTCAGACTCTTCCAAGCCTTCATGCAATTAATAATTCGTAGTGGTGTGTCTTGATTTTCCGCGTTCACTAAAAGATGTTCTCTCGTCAGACAGGGGGATGCAAATGATCTTCTCGTGACATATGACTTCGGCTCGATTATCGGATAACTAGTCTATGTAAAAAAAAATACTTCGTAATAACCCAATTGAACGGGTAAAATGGTCAATGTTAAATTTATGCGCTCCAAGTTCGAGTGTGCATCCTTTAATGTCTTCTCCTGACTCAATTATTTTACCGTTGGTCAATACTATGGAATGAGGGGACGTCTAGCTTACTTGACCCTAGGCCAAGTATATTTTGAATTCTAGGGGGATGAAACTAATACCGACACCGGTATCAAACAAAATGGATGCAACGGGTCGGTTGATAGGAGACGTATCGGTGACCCTTAATGACTTCACATGACTCTGCTAATTCCCCATTAACTAACTTGAGAGAGTAAGACATGTCTAACATACATGACTCTAATTCGTGTATATGCCTAATATCTAAAGATACTAAGTTAAGCCGACGTTGATATACAAAGAACTGATACATGCTGGTTGTAGAGTAAAACGTACCCATGGCAACATTGGGATTTTATGGAGTATTCATAGTTCTACCCATACACCCACTTATTCACTTGCTTGATTATTCCTTAGACGTTCATGTTCGTAGTGGTCTCTTTGCCACAATTAAAAATCTCCTTGTTCATTCTTGAGTATAACTACCCATTAGTTTCCATTTTGTGCCCAGTCTCACCACACTGCTATTCTTGGCACTTTTGCAAGTGCACTAATGATGAAAGTTTCACTTATCTCTTTCAGGATTTTGGCAAGTTATTAGCTTCTTGATGTCAGTTTCATATCTTAGGGCTAAACCCTAAACGTAGCACTCAGTGCGTTTGGATTTGGGTGTTATCCAGTATGCAACAATCCTTGAGAGATCATAGAGGCGTCGGGGGTAACCAGCAAAATTAGCTTTAATCATGATCGAATTCTAGAGTTCGGTTCCCAACCTTGGATTTTTTTCCACTAGCAATCAATACTCTTCTCGCGTAAGATCCTTGAGTTCTTCCCACGACAACCTCTTTGCTGTATTACTCCCTATAGGTTACACTTGGAGATTCCACCAAGTTAACGTCTCCTTCAACAGAAGACTATTCGTTTACCAAATCGTTTACTTAGGAGTAAATTTACTAGCATGGTTAACTGACTTCCTTGTCTTTATTTAGCCGGCAGAACTTACTGCACCTCCCGTATCATTGAGGTCTCACGGCTTATAATCAAGAAAAGCCTTAGAATTAAAATTTGGTGTGATTGATCTTTAAGTGTGGCAATGCCACTCGTTCTCGTCCCATCGGGATTTGAATCACTTGAACTACCGATACCATCAATACCATCACTAGTGTCGACTCAGCAACCTCATGTGGTGCAATTTCCGCAACCTCATGTTGTTCCATAAAAACTCTAGTTCGACGTTAATAGTAGGGTGCTGATTAACTGGCCCATTTGGGGCGTAGATTTTCTTTTCGGCGCCATGTTATTTTTTATACATAGTATCACAGGGTCTAGACTTGTATTTGGACAGATATAGCCCATCATGCCCCTAAGAATTAAGAATGTAGTTGATCATGGAAACCTCAAGATCGCATTGTTCATACATGTTTGAAACAATGATGACATGAATAACCGCAATCCAAAATGCGTTGTACCTGTTGTCTATATTGGCCATATACCTAAGTGGGAAAAGAGGTAATTCATTAAGGAGGACCAACCAAACGGTCATCTCCATCCTTATAGCATGTTTTCCCTACCTCATGGACCTCTATCGTCCAAAGTAGGAAAATCCTTCGCCGCACTAACCCGTGTGACGAATACGCTGATATCCCTTGAGCTCCACGAACCCCAACAAAATTGTTATAATTTCCATAGATGTCGAATAATGCAGTGAAGGGATTGTATCATGGCTCATGCCATATCATCCTTTAGAATAAGACAAATGCCAAACGACAAAGTTTAATGTAATTATTTCCAATAGCTAAGTTAAGGTAAGGTGTCATAGACACCAAAGAACCAGCCCATGTACAAGAATTTCAAGAATGTTGAGGAAAAATCCTTCCTGGGTGGCTAACATGTTTAGTTTGTTTAGGTGACTAGCCATCAACCGACTCATGGTATAGATCGAATGTTAGGTGCGAACAATACGTGTGGTCTTCTTGTATCGTAGGGTGTTATAGTAACCACCCTGGTTAGCGTTCTTACTAGATAGAAACTTGAACAACTTAAGA
Source organism: Helianthus tuberosus (assembly GCA_030545235.1). Taxonomy (NCBI): domain Eukaryota; kingdom Viridiplantae; phylum Streptophyta; class Magnoliopsida; order Asterales; family Asteraceae; genus Helianthus; species Helianthus tuberosus. The sequence goes on from CM060395.1 coordinate 81,211,566, forward strand.
ATTTCTAATGGATTAGTGATCATTAGCTTGACCCGCAGAGCCCACCAGGATTTCCATACACTACAGCTTGTTATTACGTGGGCCCCGTAATAATAAATTGTCTTGCATAGTCACCCTAGCGTTCTCTCATCCAAGCAGACGATTAGTCAAAAAGAGGACACTATTATCTATATACCTTCAACATAGGAGGGACCTTCGTGATGGTCCACGTGCTCACGCCCGTTGTCATTATTCGTGAAGGGCACAGCGTTAGACGAAATAGAAATATACAGAATCCGCAACAATAGAAACTGGAGGGGCACCTTTAAGATGAGTACTTCATCTTCCTTTTCTAGATGAGAGTTTCATCAATCACGATTAGTATGAGCCTCAGGGACCTCGTCCCACTAGTAGGGTTGTTGTCCAAGGCCGCCACCTACGCCTCGTTGTCACTACCGAAGCCAGACATATACTAATCAAGGGAAAACAACCATTGTCACACCCCTATTTTCCACGTATTACCGGTGGGCCCGGTGGGGGAGTATCGTGACGTAGTTGATATCATCATAGTCAAACAACACAATTTAAATGCACAGCGGAAGTATTGAAATATAAAATATTATTACAAACACAAATGTCTGATAATATAAAAGTATTCTGTACAGGCTAGCTTGTAATAATCCACAGGCGGATCAAACAACAAAAGAAGTTATCAGACTAATGGCTTATGTGAAGGAGTTGCAAAGTCCTCAACTAACATGTCCTGAGCAGCTTCCAGCCTATTACGTACTTGTACCTGTCACTTAGACTTTGGAAAATACGTCAGTTTTCACTGGTAAATACACTCAACTGACTCATTTGAAAAGAGTTTAAGAAAATTGGTTTAGGTGCACAAGGCACAAAAATATTTTGACACTTTGATTAAAATGCTCAAGGCAAAATTAATCTTTTATACTTGGGACAAACTATATCTCATGTTATCAGTTTTACATAACTTGCTCTACATACGTGGCCCGGTTCTATGCCGGTTCAAGATTAACCGACACACCACTATTCCCTTATTGGGAATCCCTTATTGGGTATAATTAATTAATAAGCATATTGCATCTGTCAGGTGTATGCCTGCACCCCGTGCTTAGGTCGTGGCCATTGCAATTAATGAGTCAAGGATATCCAGGACACGGTCGCATTAACCCCCAATGTTTCAGTCAAGCAATACGAATTAAAACAGGTTATTTGGATTTCCCGACTCATTGGTCTTCGAATCCCATACCTGACCATGCGGTATTTATATTACCGTATCCCAAGCCCGTAATAGGGAAACTAAGTTAAGAGTATTTACCTGAGCTAGCTCCTGTCTTAAATAGCAAGAATTTTAATAACTCAGCCGTATTCACTTAAGTAAGCGTAGGTACAATTTACCGGAAGGCTCTAGTCTGGAATGATGGTATAAATAACCAATTAGAATGCTAACGGGTCTTTAATTAAGCCTAAGCTTAGACCGGTTAGTCTTAAAGAAAGATACGGTTCAAACGCATGATAAGGCGAAGACCGGTTGAGAACGTGGTTTTGACCCGACAAGCTTGCATGCTTGTTTAATATGGGTAACTTATACACATTCTGGATTTTGATACAAAAGTGATATGGTTTGACCCGTTTTGGCTAATATATGCGAACTAGTCACATAAGCCGATCCAAACGCGACAAGTGCGTAACGAGTAACCAAAAGAGTCATATACCGGTTTCCTAAGTTAATATGCCTTTAATATGTTGTGATATCAGTAGGATATCTTCCATTATGCCCAAAACGAGTTTAATCTCGAAATAAGCCCCGTAGGGGTATTTTGGTCATTTTAAAGATTATAAAAGAGTTTATTTATAAATCTGAGTTACAGGTCTGATTTGTCTAGTAAATATACTTAATTTACTAAGTTATATCAGTAGGGTATGGCCTATATGTGAAATTTACCATTTAAAACCAAATTATGCACCTTAGGGGTATTTTGGTAATTTCACTTAGGCTTAAAAGGTCAAAACTGGAAACCTGAGTTTAAAAACTTTTACTTACTGTTAACATATAAAAATATACTAAAAATATCAGTAGGTATCAACCTTATATGTTTAATATGGTTTTAGTATATACTATGCGTTAAAAATGCTTGAAAAGGCGATTTGGAGCCATTTCCGGGTTTTCAAAGGGAAGCTGATATTTTTATAATTCCAGAAGGCTCAAAATATTTTATTTATCATATTAGATCAGTAGAAAAAGGTTTGGGGTCTAAAGGATTTGTAAAACTCATTTTATAGCCTAAAAGGGCAAAACCGGCATTAACCGAATCAAACTTAGAGACCTATGTTATACTCAGCCAAAAATTAAATAAAAATCTTCAAAAATCCTAAAATATTATATTACATCAGTGGGTAAAAAGTTTGGTATCAAAAAGTGGGTTTAAATGGGCTATATGCTAATTACGCCGATTAATTAACATAAAGCTTTCAATTTACGTTAATGAGCATAACTCTTAATCTAGACCTCAAACTGATGCCAAATTTTAGGTGCAAGTTTATAAATCAGTAACTAAGGTTTCTACTCTTTTACATTTTCAGAAATCACGTTTTATAGTCAAAAGGGCATAACGGTCAACATTTAGGCATTTAACGGAAACATGCATGAACTAGGATTTCTATGGAACCAAGTTGTATAACCTCGGAGGGTTATACTAACTTATAATATGGTCCTAATAGAATCCTAAGGCATATCTAAACTAAGCTAAATCGGGTCAGAACTGAAAGTCAAAGCAAAAGTCAACTTTTGCGACTTTCGGTTCCGAACCGAGCCTATACTTAGAATTGTCGGGTTGAACATGCTTAGACATGTTCAATTAATAATTACCAAGTTATTAATATGAGAAAACTGATTTTATGGCTTCTATATTAATAGTTATGTATTTATTTAAAACTAACCCGTTTGACTTTCATTTGACCTGACAATTTAACTAAGTAATCGTGGTAATTAGGAGGCGCCCTTTTGAGGGTTAATTACCTACCTAATTACGGTCACGTAGCCATGTTTGTTACGAACCATGGCTTAGCCGTTTAAAAGTCAAAGCGTTTATCGAAACGCTTGACTTTTCGGCTTTAACCGCTAAATAATTAAACTAAACACGAAAGGGGACTTACAAAGGTCCAATGGACCGAAGGAGGTTCTCAAAAAGGGTTCAAGATCCTCACAACTTCAGAGAATAGATCAGATTAGAAGGAGAGGTGCAAATGAGCCAAAAATCAAGTGGGTTTATATAGGAAAACAAGGACCGTTAGGATCGTTTCTTGATAAACGTGATCGAATCTGGACCGTACACCTTTACCCATGGTTTTAGCAATCTATGGGCTGCCCAAGGACTGAAGAAAACCATTTTCAATTGATTAAAACAGCAGTAACAGCTGGTAACAGCTGGAAATCAAGTTTCAGAAATGGCAGTTTTGGTCCCTGCATGCTTCTAGCCCCTTTCTGATGCGTTTGAGGCCCGTTAAACCATTTTTAAGCCTCTACAATGATGCCTAAACATGAGGGACATGAAACATGCTCAAAAACATGTCAGATGTCGGTCCGTTTGGCCGTACGGTCACGTTGTTCGTCTAATTACGACGAAACACGAACGGACGCGAAAAACGGTCCAAATTACGCGACGAATGAAATTTTATCAAGGTGATCACTAAAATAAAATATTTTAGTGCTTACATAAATTTTTGGGTGTCCGAAGATATACAGAATGTGAGATATGCGCGAAAATGCAAACATGTGCACTTTTTGACACTTTTAGTCCCTACATGACATAAAAGTTTATTTTTGCGCACCGAACACCTTTAAGCCCATATATAAGCTATAAAAAGGATATTTAGGTCATGTTTAACTTAGGGTCATCTTCCGGAAGGTCCGTTACCCTACGAATCGACATACTTTTGCAGTTTGACGCAAATAGTCCTTAAATTGCGCAAAGTAGCGCGAAATGCCGTTTAATGTTATACAAGCCTTCCATGGCCCATATTTATCCTTCCCAAGCATATACTTAAATATTAATATGCTCTCGTTCGCTTAGATGGTCACCGAAAGGCATAGATTCAAAAGTTGACGCTTTAGGTCCCTCTATTGCGCAAACTTGCGCATTTCATCATTTAATAGTATTGAAGCCTCATCTAATCCATATTAGACATTCTTGAAAGTATTATTAAATATCACGATGCTTCGGATTCGCTAAAAGGTCATTCAGAGGTATAATTAAACATATTGACACTTTTAGCCCCTCTAACTTGCAAAGTTGCGCGTAACTTTACTTATAGGCATAAAAACCTTAGATGGCCATTATTTGGCATTCCCGAGAGTGTAATTAAATATTATTAAGCTCCCAGTTTGTTAGAAGGTCACTCAGAGGTAAGAATTAACATGTTGACGCTTTTAACCCTTTATTGCGCAAACTTTCAATTAATTACGCAAACGACTACACTTATTCGTCAAGTGGCACATTTGTGAATATAAACATCGTGAGAGGTTATTTGGAAACTTATTTTAGGTATGCTAACACTTCCAGTCCTTTTATTATCAAAGTTTTCGATTTTTCGAAAAATTAGTCCCTTAAATTCAACATTGGACTTTATTAGGGTTTATTACACGTGTCAATACATCATTGGACGTGATTTTACGAGGTGTTACAATCATCTTCCATGGGATCAATGCTTTAGGGTCTTACTTAGGAACTACATCCACCATAAGCTTCGTAATAGACGCGAGGTCGTTATTCTCATCGCATGAGTCAAGTGTAATAATAGAATTCGTAGTCGAAGGTATTTTCGTTCATGGCAAAATATTCAGTATAATACATATATAAATACATTATATATTTAATCACTAAATCTCATGATGTTTTTGTTCTCGTGTTCCACATGTAATTCCTAATGTTTCGAGTCTATTCCTTTTAGACTAACCATGTATTGATCCTTGTTCGTTACTTATGATTGAGCTCGCGTGATAGATCCTCGTGTTATCGTGACACAATGAAAACCTTTTGTCATTTTTGTCATATTTTGAAATCATTTTTGTGATGTTATACACTTTGTTTTCAAGTGAGAGCCATAGTGGTTGTAGACCAAACTTTGTAAAAGTTTTTCCCCGGTTCACTACAATCAGAGCTCTGATACCAATCTGTCACATCTTGCTAGTTGTGGAAGCGTGTTGCGTGTGACGTAAGAAAGGTAATCACTACATCCAATCGTGAAAAAAATATAAGTCAACAATCATGCCATACGTATTGATTTGTAACAAAAGTTTACAATGTTATCCAAAATATAGTTATTGAGTTTCATTACACTTTGAACAAAAGAGTGTTATGGTCATAAAAGGCACTCGTTTTCATGTCATTCCCATTTCCCGTGGTCTATCACTGGCGCATGTCTTGTTTCCTAAAATACATGTAATTTTGAAAAGTCAACAAAATTTGAGCGAGTTCATGTATTTATTGTTATCATGTGAAATCTCATGTTTGAAATCCTGTAATGAAATCATATTTGTAATCCATAAATGAAATCATGTATGTAATCCAGTAATGTAATCCGGGTGTGTTATTAGCATTCATGGAGTTTAAGGATCTACCCTGACATATGTGCCATAAGTAAGTAACCAACCCGAGATAGCTTTGGCATTATAGGGAACACAAAAGCACTCCTAAGGGTATACCAACCTGGAGTGGAGCGCGCCTCAAGCTCGATAGATCTATACCTTTTGGACCTTGGTCACTAAGTGATTAATGGTTACTAATGTCATCATCCTACTTACGCACATTGATCATCTTATCATCTAAACCCATAGCTAACATACCTATTGTTATGACATGTATTTCCCCTTGACTTTTTTAAAAACAAAACATTGAAATCATTGAAAGGAGGGACATGACCTCACGAGTTTGCGTTCCGTGTATTGTACTACTGGGATTGAGCGTTAGTACGCGTGAGTAACCTACATATGTACTAACTTTATTAGACACTTAGGTCTTTTTGGACCTCGTACAAGTTGTTCATCTTGAATTTTTATTATGTTTTCACTTGTAATATTTGGAACAACTTTGTATTTTAGAGTGTTGGTAGGTTGTTCGTTCGATTGTTATATGTATTTATTTCATAAGTGTATACATATATTTTGTATGTATTGAATCATGTGTGAACGGGCTTCGCCCTTCACATGTCCTCGTGCTTCGCACGCATGTCATTGGGTCGAACCCATGTCATTGGGCCTAGCACATGTCATTTATGTTATTGGGCTTCTGCCCATGTGTTTATGTCTTTGGGCTTCCGCCCATGTATTTATGTTATTCGGCCCATGCCCATGTATTTATGTCACTGGGCCTCTGCCCATGTATTTATGTCATTGGGCTTCTGCCCATGTATTAATGTTGTTGGGCCTTGCCCATGTCTTAATGTTATTGGGTCTTGCCCATGTTTTAATGTCATTGGGCCCTTGCCCATGTTTTAATGTTATTGGACCTTACCCATGTTTTAATGTTATTGGGCCCCTGTCCATGAATCATTGTTATTGGGTCATTGCCCATGTTTTATTGTTATTGGGCCCTAGCCCATGTATTTTGTTATTGGGCAATGCCCATGTATTCATGTAATTTGGGCCTAGCCCATCTTGATTTTTATGAGTCCATTAAATAATAGTGCATTTTGTCAAAAATTACTAAGTATGGAATCTTTATAATGTTCCTTCTTCTTATAAAGAACACTTAGTAAGTTTTATAGATTTTCAACTTTCCAGATTTTGTTATCGGTAATATATATATGTATTCGTTAAGCGTCTAAAAATAGGTTATTTTTAGACTCGTCGTCGTAGCAGTTTCCTCGCGATGACGATACGCCCATTTTGTTGTTGTCGGATGGTATGTATTCCTTTTTCGACCGATTTGTTTATATGACCTATTTGGTCGATTGAAATATATACTTTATTTCTTAGGAATATTTTCTAGTAATTTTTAGTTCCGTCGTCCGTATTGTCCACTTGTCCGTTTAATCCATTTAATTTAGCATTTATAGGTAGATTCGAGGATATTCAGTATATGTATTTATGTGTATTTATACTTGTTATCTTTCAAGTATTTTCTTGGTATCTTTTGTGTATTATTTAGATTACCCAAATCGTATCTAAATACATACACTTAGCACATTATATATATACACCTTGATAATTTTTCTAAATATATATATTTCCCTAAAAATATATATATTTATAAGTTTCCATTTTTAACTTATAAAAACCACTATAAGTAATTTTAGAAACTTATTTAGATGTTTAATACTTAAACTTTTCCTAAAGAGTTTGCTTAACCATGATTAAAAAATTTACGTGCGATTAACCATTTTAATCACACTTTACCCCCTATTTAATAATGATTATTATTTTAGAAATTTTGCCATAGTTTCCCCTAAACTATGACGTTTCTTACGTTTTCAAAACGCGTTTAAATCATCAAATCAATTTTTCAAAAATCACCACAATTACTAAATATCACAAAAATAATGTTTACATCACTAATCATACTTATTCCTTCAAAGCTTCTCATGAGCATTACTTTGCTTAAACTTTCAAGTCTTCGAAGTTAACCATTTATTAAGTGAATTACTTACATAAGCTTGATTATACTTGTTTTTCACTCTTAAAAATTCCCACATCTTTATGTAAAAATTTCCAAGAATTTTACATAACACTTTTGATAAAGGATATCACATAAACTTGTTTTATGATAAAAATCAAGTTCATTAGTGGTTTAAAAACCTTAATTCATGCTCATTCTAAGTTTAATCTTCAAGAATCACTAATCAAAGTTTACATACATAATGCTCTTAATCTTTGAAGTTGATGATCTTATGTGATTTAAACATACATATGTTTAAATCGTATTTTTAAGTGTAACATGGCAAGATTAGCACTAATCTAAAGTACTACATGAAGCTAATCACAAGATCATCATAAATCTAAACTTTAAACCACTAATCTTAACAAAATCAACATAATAATCAAGATTACACAAACTAGATACACTAATCTACACAAATAATCACATAATAAGTCATGATTAGTAGATTATTAAGTTTGAGATTAGGGTTATTGATTATATTTTTCTTAATATTCAAGATAATCAACTTGTACTTCTTAAATCTACACATAATAAGAAGCTTTAAATTGGTGAAAGATTATCTTACAACTTTGCACAAGCTTAGAAGAAGTTTAAGAGAAGATTAAGTCTCCAAGAACTCCCCTAATGAAGCTCCATGCCAATTCCATGTTAAGATGTTCTTGAAATGGCTAGAAGAGTTGTGATTTAAGTTGTTTATTAGTGATTTATGGTGGGGTTTTGGGTTTCTCCTTGGAGCCGTTACCATGGGGAAGATCAAGAAGGGTTTTCTTGTTTAGAAAGTGTTGAAATTATTGATAAGAATGAAGTCTTGAAATGTGATTAAAATGATGGAGTATTTACATGTTTTCAACAACAACTTCAATAGGCCATACTCAAAATCTTTCCTTTTTCATCAAAGATCAAGTGGGGGTGGGACCCACTTGTTCACCGAAATTGACTGGGGGGGGTAAAGTGTAACATTTTTATAAAAAGTGTTATAAATATTGATATTTTGGTAATTATGTAAAGTATGGTGATTAGGTTTTAATTACACCATTAAGGGGTAATTAGGGATTCGGAATGTAAATCGACATTAACTAGTTCACTAAACTAGTAGAAATTGTATTTTGATACTTTAGATGCTTTCCACTTGGTCGTCGGCTAGTTTACGGTACTTTTGCGTCGTACCGACGAAGGTTTGTTGCAAGTTGTTATTCCACCATCAAGTGATGTATGAAGTGATCTCGAGTCCCAAAATAAGCTTAACTAGTTCGCCATGTCTTCCATTTGGTTGTTTTGGCGTTGGAAATGTCATTTAGTAGCTTGTCGGTTCAAAAACAGACAAGTTTTGGGGGTTGCAATGCAGCACCGGAAGCTTATGTTTCGGACACCCCATTAATATCCTCATATTATTTTCATGTATTTGTTATCATTTGTCATAATTCTGGAATATTGGAAATGCTAAATTAATAGTTCGGACAAGTTAGAATTGTTATATTTTTAACCGAACGGACGATTTAGTGATTAGGGCGTTGTACAGGAAAGTTATGTATTTTTGCAAGATATTTTTCACATTAGTGTTTTCATATATATATATATATATATATATATATATATATATATATATATAGACTCAGTTATGTTATTCGTGTGTCGTTTTTCATCTTTTCGTTTTGTTTCAGCAACTTTGCTGGCATGAATAGAGTAACCGTGAATAGTGCATGCAACACTTTCTACCAACACTTTTATGACATAGTTTGATTGGTTTCGCGATACGAAGAATACCAACATATGTTATAGTATTGTTCTCTTGTCCTAGCACTGTTATCTAATGTACGGTCCAGTTACGTAATTAAATTACGCTAATTGCATGAGATTATATACTAAAAATAGTTATTAGACTGTACGGAATATCCAGTTATTTGCGATTTGTCGCAAGGGGGAGGTTCCGGGATCTCATCTTCCCACCCAGTGGGTTGAATGACCTCATTTGCGAGGTTCCAATCTTCTTGCAGCCATATCGATTCCATCAGAGGCATGACCAAGATGTTCAACCTTTGGTGCAAAAGGTTGATCTACCTGAAGCAATCCTCTAGGCCCATGGAGAGATAGTTCACAAGGTCAATAAGAACCCCTTATACTAAGGTCATTTCATCGAGAGACTCCCTCAAAGCACTTACGTATCTCACAAGAGTTGCCTCAAGGGAGAGTGTCCTCCCTCTTTGGTGATTCCTGGAGCTTGTTGATGAAGTCCCGCTTTGCTGGCTTGACATTCTAGGAAAAATAACCAACCGTTAGCAAGTTATGGGATATCAGAACATTCAGCACGGCCCCATGCCAGTGTGGCACGGCCCCATGCTGCTCCATCTGTTCTGGATTCTTAGCTCAAGAAATTTTATTTGAAGTTAAATTTGTTTGAATTTTAATTTTCTGGACGTAAATAACTTAAAATAATGTTTTATTATAGTAGAATTGCAAAACTTTGAGCTAAGAATCAAGCTTTTGAACCTCCTATTGAAGCTTTATAAGCTTGAAGCTTCAAGCTTTAATGGAGTTCTTGGTTGAAGGAAGAAGGGGAAAGAACCAAAAGAAGTAAGGACAAGAAGGTCAAATGAAACATTTTCAAGAACTTACCTTTTAGAGTATGTGTGAGAAATCTGGAGAATCTTGCCCTTTTGGAATGGTTCCAAACATTCTTCCTAAGGCTGACTTTATAGATAGTGACAGGACGCTGGCACGGCCCCGTGCCGTATGCATGTGTCAGAGAATGTTGTCCGTTAGTAGAACACGAGCCACGCCATCACTTACACAGCCTCGTGCCGAAAAATCATGGGGGGGGGGGACGGCCCCGTGTTAGTCCGGCACGCCCCATGCTTCTAAAGGATGTTGGGCGCGGCTCCGTGTTCAAGGAACACGATCCCGTGTTTAGGGATTTTATGAAGTTAGTCTAGGGTTTTAAGGAATTATCCGTTATCGGGTGGTTCCTTATTGGTTGGAACAACACCGTATTGCCAGATATACCTTAGGCTCCGGTGAGAGGTACAAAAACGCAATAGGTTGTCGAAAAGGTAGAAGCCTACTTTAAAAATGGGAAAATGGAACCATCCCTTATTTACCTTATCCGGGCTATTGTTAAAGAAGGTTTGAGTCGACTCGCTACTGTCCAAACCGTTGGTGTGAAATTCACATGCAGTAAAGGGGACCGTCATCGCGAAATCAAAACAGGGACGACTATCGCTCTCGTTTTCGCAAGCGTCTACGGTAGGTTGGTTGGCCTTGCTATTGTTGTTTGTGCCCGATTTCTCTTCCATCGATTCTCCTCCAGATGGGATTCTTGATGAACATCGCCTCTTCATCGAGGATTCTATTTCTTTGATTTTTAGGAGAATCCCCGTTTCTATTTGACCTATGTCTTCTAAGTCGTCTAGGTGAGAGGGTTGATGGAGTTCAGGTGGATGGACTTCATTATCAATTTTAATCCCGCCCATCTTAAGGTGTTCGTTACAGGAAAACTATGAGGCTAAATAGTGGGGAGTGAAGTTTAGAACGCCACATTCCGATTCTTCATGCTCCTCCCCACAATAATCGCAACATGCACCGCAAGAGTGGCGGGGGTAAAAATAATCAAAGAAATCAATGTTCTTCCAAAAAGTTTTTAACCGTCGGGAACAGGCGGTTACTATTTTCCTACAAATTGTTAGTTTGACACGGCCCCATGTTAAGCTAACACGGCCCGTGCTGCAGTCTGTATCTGGCGGAAAATAGATTTAAGAGTTAATTACTGTTTTCGTCCCTGTGGTTTGTCAAAAATCACTATTTCAGTCCATTAGTTAAACATTGCGATTTCAGTCCCTGTGGTTTCACTATCGTAACCATTTCAATCCCTGTGGTTTCACTTTCGTAACCATTTCAATCCATTATTATGTTAAGTACATGGACTGAAATGGTTACAAGGTGGACTGAAATGGTTACGAAAGTGAAACCACAGGGACGAAAACAGTAATTAGCTCTAGATTTAAGGATACTGGAGAGTGAACACGGCCCCGTGGAGAGATGGCACGACCCCGTGTTCACTTCTGCATAAAGTGAAAAAAGATTAAAAAAAGGAAGAAAAACCTAAAAAGAAAAAGTAAAAAGGATTAGGCCGTCAATTTTAAGCTTTCTTAAAATCCTTGTGTCCCCGGCAACGGAGCCAAAAACTTGATGTGTGTCGGTGTGAGTGTATTTTTAATGTATATTTTAGCTCTTTTTTTATTTGCCGATTCACGTTTTAAATTTATAAAACACGATATTCTACTATTACTCTACACACATGCTAGGGCAAGTGCACCCATCGCGGGCGTAGTATAGTGATGGAAAGATACCGAGATCGTCCAAGGACACAAGAGTTTTTAATATCGGCTTATGGTTCCAACTCCTCTTTTATGTATCACTTTGAAGATTTCCGCACTTTGGACATTTTAAGAGATTATCTTAGTTATAGTGGTAGGCCACTCTTGTGAAGGTGACGTTACCCTCAACCTAGTGGTCTGAGTCAGCAGGGATACAATCCCGAAAGGTAGGATTATTGAAAGATAATTAAGTAAGTTATTAATGCGAAAAGTGGTGGGCCCCCTTCCAGGCAGCGTTCACCCTCAACCATTTGGTCTGAGTCAACAGGGATACAGTTCTCACAAGGTTGGTTTAAAGTTTTAATAGTAGTTTATAGATAAGGGATTTAAGAAGTTTGCACTTCTCCTGCGGGGGGTAGTGCCCGTTCCGCTCGTGAAGTGTTACTAAGCTTGAACCAGGTTCTCACAGGATTTATACCTTGAACGAGACATAGAATTTAACCAACCACCCTTCTAACCCCCTTCCAGGCAGTTAACGCACTTTATATAGACCGTAAAGACACGAATATGTGAATCAACGACATATGAAGAATGATTAGATAAATTCACCTTCAATATAAAAAAACTAGTTATTAAAGTCATTAATATATACCCAATTAAAAAGTTGCCAATGATTGGAAATAAAAAAGTAGTACATAAAAGATTTGTCTTTACCAAGTGATGTAAGAGTTTAGCCAAGCATGACCTTTATTTGACAAAGACTCTTACGATCGATCTTTGATCCCGAGACTACTACACACACTCTAAATGATGGGAGATGGATGATGGTGGTGGATGATGGTGTTGTAGTGGTGGTGGAGTGGTGGCAAGTAAGAGAGAAGTGGTTTGCCAACGGATGGAATGGAATGGAACCAAGCACCCCTATTTATAGCTTAAATCAGAAGTGTTAGTGCATTTATGTCTATCGCCTTCGTCAATCCGAGCCGTAGCGAGAAACTGAAGATAACAAGCTTTATATTGTAATATTAGATAGAAATAGCAAGGTGGCATTTTGGTAATTATTGAGAAGTCTCATTAATTCCAAGGGCTATAAATAGTAGCCTTAGTGTTAGAATTAAAAACTTTAAGCTTATTTGACATTTAGAGAGCTCTAGATCTAGAGAGAGATTCTAGAGAGAGAAAGTGATTCAAGGTGCTTGTACTTGTCATATTTCTAATAGAGTCACGTTTATATTACGTTTTGTGTGTTAGGTCACGTTCATGTACGGTTTCCGCACGTCATACGTTCGTTTCGCAATCGTTTCGGAGTCAAAACCGGTCCTACAAGTGGTATCAGAGCAGGAGCACGATTGCACTGATCTATCACACTGTTTCGCACCAGATTTCATCAAATTCAGATCGAAATTGCTTCAGATTTGATATATACAAGAAAAATGACCATTTGGGACTAAATTATGAGGGACTGATCTATCAGTCTCGGATACATAGTATCTGGGACTAATTTATTAGTTACTAATTGTATTAGAGACTGAATTTTTTGTGACTGATTTCCGTGACTAATAATCAGTCCTTAATACTTGGATCACTTATCTGAGACTGAATTTTAGTCACAAATATGTTTGTCTAAAAATAATTTTTGGATGGAAACTTATTGGTTACTGAAATTCAGTCCTAAATAACTGCCCCCATTAATAAAAATGGCGCCATTTTATTGGTCACTAATATTCAGTCACTAATATACTGACACTTAGGGTCTAAATTATGAGGGACTGATCTATCAGTCTTGGATACATAGTATCTGGGACTAATTTATTAGTTACTAATTGTATTAGAGGTTGATTTTTTTGTGACTGATGTCTGTGACTAATAATCAGTCCTTAATACTTGGACCATTTATCTGAGACTGAATTTTAGTCACAAATATGTTTGTCTAAAAATAAATTTTGGGGGGAAACTTATTGGTTACTGAAATTCAGTCCTAAATAAATGCCTCATTAATAAAAATGGCGCCATTTTATTGGTCACTAATATTCAGTTACAAATATATTGACAACTAGGGACTAAATTATGAAGGACTGATCTATGAGTCTCGAATGCATGGTATCCAGACTAATTTCTCAGTTACTGATTGTATTAGAGACTGATTTTTTTGGATGATCTTTGTGACAGATAATCAGTCCCTAATATTTTGACCACTTATTTGAAACTAAATTTTAGTTACAAACATGTTTGCCAAAAAATGGATGGAAACTTATTGGTTAGTGAAATTCAGTCCCAAATAAGTGCCAAATTAATAAAAAAAAAAAGGCACCATTTTATTGATCACTAATATCCAGTCACTAAATATTGACATCTTATTGGTAACTGAATTTTAATCTCAATTATGTTTCCTTAAAAATGGCACAAATGTGTTGGAGACTAATGCTCTATCTCTAATATAAATGGAACATATTAGGGACCGAACATTAGTTCTTTATATTTTCAAGACAAACAGAATTAGGGACTGATATTGAGTTTCGAATGCCTCTTCAGATTCTTTATATTTTCAAGACAAACAGAATTAGGGACTGATATTGAATTTTGAATGCCTCTTCAGCGTCTAATTATGTTACGCATATTCTACCCTTCTATTAGGCCAACCCTTATCAATACATAATATAATCATTCGAAAGTCTATAAATTATTTGCACAAAATATATAATTTTTGGTTTTGAAAACTAGTCGTATTCCATGCCACTTTCCCAGAGTTCTAACCGTTGGATCATCCATAATTTTTAATAGAAGCTACCTAGCACATCAAAATTAATACCGACTGTTCGGATATTCAAAATCAGCTACAGAGGTATGAATTTTCTATCCCTATATGCAACTAATCTTATTTCGGGATTAGAAAACGTAGGGTCAAAGATTGTGCTATTCCTGGAGATCCGACCTTCGGATTGACTTGACGTTTAAAGTGTAGCGTTCTTATAGATAAATGTTCAATTATACCAATGGAATTTACAATCTGATTTCGATATACATGTTTTTTATTTAGATTAGATTATAATAGAAGATGGTTCTAATGCAGAATACATAATTGGTTGCATGGCTGCTCAAACGACCTTATACACTCATTTCAATTATGAAAAATCATTCTCGTCACAAAAATGAACCTAATGGTAATGTTGGATCATTTTGCATGTCAAGTCTCGTGTAGAATCCTACGAATGAAGGTAAGTAGTTTTTACACCACACTTGTATAAAAGAGGATATACATTTTATGAAATGTGTGTGTGTGTGTGTGTGTGTATATATATATATATATATATATATATATATATAGAAAAGTGTAACGTACAATATGGCTTAACAATGGCGGCATCCTTTCAGCGGCTTCAAACCTTCGTTACACGCACTTGTCTCCCAATCAACTCAACATTTTCTCGATTGCCTTTCTCCACATCTTCCACTCCACCGTTAAAACGAGTCGGCACTCATAACAACACCTTCCACTACGATGAAGCCTTAGGATTCTTTATGATTAAACTCACCTCAAAGTTCCACGCTTCTCAAATCATCCGAACCAGAAACCTTCGAGTACTAATTTGTGTATACATTTCTTACTGTTATTGTTATGTGTCACACCCCGATTTCCACGTGTCACCGGTGGGCCCGGTGGGGGAGTATCGTGATGTGGTTGGCAACATAATAGTCAAACAACACAATAATTAATATGCACAGCGAAAGCAAATTTAAAAAAAATATGATACAACCGAATTTAATATTGTAATATCAAATGTCACAATATTTGGAAGTTTATCCACAGACGGATCGAAAATAAAATGGAATTAATAGTTCAACAGACTTCAGGCATCTTAAGCTTGCGAGACTTCTATTGATGCTAAGGAGAAATCCCAGCCAATTACGCTTAGTACCTGCATTTAATCTTTTTGGGAAAATACGTCAGTTTACACTGGTAAATACAATCAACTGACTCATTTTGGAAAAATGATTGAAAATTGATTTGGATGCACGTGGCATAAACATTTTATTTAACTTGGGAGAATTATTTAATATTATAATCTTGTGAACGAATTACATGTTTCTTGTGCGTTCAGTAGCCTGGATCTTGTCCGGGTTAAAGATCAATAGACACACCACATTATTCTTTTGTGCACTGACGGGTGTACGCCTACACCCCGCGCTTAAGTCGTGGCCATTTCGTGAAATGATGCCAAGGATATACGGGACATGGTCATTAACCCCCCAAAGGCTTTAAGTAACAAGACTGTTTAAACGAGCCAATCAAATTATTCAATTACCCACCCAATGGTGGAGGATTTGATGCCCGATCAAGTGGTATGCTATATACCATAACCCAAGCCCGTATAGGGAAAATAAGTTAAAAGTATTTACCCGAGTAATGTATAAATCACAATAAGCAAATTGCAAGTAGCTTTTACTGGTTCTCCTAATCTGGAACGAAAGTTTATAATAACCTATTAGAATCTAACGGGTCTTTAATTAAGCTTAAACTTAGACCGGTTAGTTTCAATGATACGGTTCGTACGCACGATTAAGCGAAGACCGGATAGAATGTGATTTAGACCCGACAAGTTCAGAGACTTTTTTAATATGGGTATTTTATGCACACTCTGGATTTTGAGATAAAACCGATAAGGTTTGACCCGTTTCGGCTAATTTATGTAAACTAGTTACATAAACCGAACCGAACGCGTAATAAGCGTAACGGGTAATAATGAGAGACATTTACAGGTTTCCTAAGTTAATATGCTCCATATATGTTGTGACATCAGTAAGATATCATTTATTATGCCCGAAATGAATTTAAACACAAACTATGCCCCGTAGGGGTAGTTTGGTCATTTTAAAGGTTGTAAAAGAGTTTAAGTATTAACCTGAGTTATAGGTCTAATGAACTCAGCAAAAATACTTATTTTACCATGTTATAATAGTATGGTAAAGTATATATGTGAAATTTATCAATTATAACCAAACTATGCCCCGTAGGGGTATTTTGGTAATTTCACATAAGCCGAAAAGCTCAAAACTAAAGTCTGAGTTTAACAACCTTTGCTTACTGTTATAATATTAGAATTTGCCTCAAATATCAGTAGGTATCAACCCTTGTATGTTTAATATGGTTATAGCACATACTATGCGTTAAAAACGCTTAAAAGGCGATTAAAAGCCGTTTACGGGTTCGATACATAAAGCTGATATTTTTATACTTCCAGGAGGCTTAAAATAATTTATTTAAGATATATAACCAGTAGCAAAAGGTTTGGAGTCGTTTAGATATGTAAAACTCATTTTATGGCCCGTAAGGGCAAAACCGACAATTACCGGATTAAGCCTACGTCTATGAGTTATGCTCAGCCAAAAATTAATTAAAAATCTTTAAAAATCCCCAAATAATATATTACATCAGTGGGTAAAAGATTTGATATCAAAAAGTAGGCTTAACTAGGCTATATGCTAATTACGCCGTTTTATTAACATAAAGCTTTAAATTTACCATAATGAGCATAACTCTCAATCTACACCACCAATTGATCTCAAATTTTGGGTGCAAGTTTATATATCAGGAACTAAGGTTTCTACTCTTTTACATTTTCAAAAATCACGTTTTAAGGTGAAAATGGCATAATGGTCAACATATGAGCAATTAACGGAATCATGCATATTAATTGGATAACTAATGATCCGAGGTGTATAATCACAGAGGGTTATACTAGCATGTAACCTGGTCCAAATAAAGCTCTAAGGTATTTCTAAAACATACCATAACGGGTCAGAACTGAAAGTCAAAGTATAAGTCAAACTATGCGACTTTCGGTTCCGAACCGGGTCTAAAAAGGAAATTGTCGGGTTGAACATGTTTAGAGATGTCCTTACACTAATTACCAAGTTATATTAATGATCAAACAGGTTGTATGTGTTCTACATTGCTAATTATGCATAAATTGTAATTTACACATTCTGTTGACTTTTTATTAACACGTTTGACCCGACATTTGACCTAGTTAGAGTGGGAATCAGGGGGAACCCTTTTAAGGGTTTATTACCCATATAATTACCTACTTATAACTACTTTTGATACGACTAATCACTGGACCATTAGTGATTAATCTTAAAGTCAACCGTTAATTACGACGGTTTGACTTTTAAGCTAAAACTAAGCTAAAACTTAATTAAGAAGGGTCAAGCAAACTTACAAGAGTCCTATGCACGAATTATGATCACTTGAGGCTGCTTGGGAGCTCCAGAATTGATCAGGAATGAAAATGAAGGTGTGAGGAATGAGTTGAAGTCTTGTGGCCTTTTATAGTGGATTAATCACCACAAAACATTGACAAACAAGTCTATCAACTGACCACAACATTCCACCAAGTCTCCCTAGTGTCTAGGACTGTTTAGGGGTCGCCCACAATGCAAAGATATCGCTTAAAGATCGAATACCCGCGAATACAGGAGCCTGTCCACGTTTTCTGCATCTGATGGTCTGAAGCGGCCCGCGTAAAGGTAGGTTAACCTTTACGCGGCCCGCCTTAACCCTGTAATCAGATTTTACATTTTCTATTTTCCGCATAAGTGTCTCTTGGCCTTTCGAAAGGGCAACTAAGCTTATTTTTGCACTTTGACCCCTCCTTATTTACCTACAAGGGCCTTAAGACTTGTACCCACTTTGCCAAGTCCCTGGACACTTCTGGTTAACCCGAAAAGTCATAACTTTCAATGTTAACGCTTTAACCCCTCGCACACGAATTTGATCATAACTTTCTCATACGATAACGAAACTTTATGAAATTTATATCGCGCATTCTAGTGAGCATAATTATCAGTTACAAAGCTTCGGGTTTGTCAAAAGGTCACTCAGAGGTATAACTTAAACATGTTGACACATTTAACCCCTGTGGTTTGTAATCTCTCACTTTTAGCTTCGTATGATCCATGATTTATTCGTTTGTTGATTTGATGTAGACTGCGACTAAACCTGCAACATACGTTAAAACGACGTCAATACGAAAGTATTGGCGAGTATACAAGTTTGATAGCGAAACATAGTAGATAAAAAGTGCTGCGAATTACCACATACATAAACGAGATACCTCAACACATATATTAGACAGATACTACTAGCTAAGTCTCTCGAGCTACGATTGCGATTGCTATTCATCCTAACTAGACCCCGTCGGGTACTATAGTACTATACTAGTTAAGGCGGGACCTCATGAGTAAAAGTCCTAACACATATGTAACTAGCATCACGTGTAAATATGCATAACAGTTATTCGCAAATGATAATCGGTTTGTTTAACAATTCATTTTGATAAATTCGATTTGATAGGAACGTATGTTACACCCAAAATGCGATAAAAAGGGGGTTCGAGTATACTCATAGTCGGTGTTCAGCAAGTAAACACAACTTGGTTGGATTGAAGGGAGCGCGTATGAGATTAGCCTGATTACAGATTGATAGCGTAAGCGTCGAATAGTGCGTTAAGCGGTGGCGAGTGAACTAAGTGTCGAATGGTAATCTGACCGGATGGCCAGTCGATCGGATGTCAATCCGTTCGGATGGTCATCCGATCGGATGGCCATTCGATTAGATTGACATCGTTTGGTAAGGATGTGTTTGTGTATGATGGCTTTGAAGTTTTTCATTGTAGCATTTTGAAAATAGAGAAGTATCTCTACCCTTCAGGCCGATCGATCGGACGGCAGGCCGATCGATCGGACGACAGTCCGATCAGATAGCGATCCGATTGGCAGGACACTTAGTGAGAACAAGTTCACAACAGGATTGTCACTCGATCGGATGGCAATCCGATCAGATAGCAATCCGTTGGAACTACTGTTCTTTGAAATTGATCAAGTACCAAAGTCCCAAACGTCACACGATCGGATGGCAATCCGATCGGATGGCAATCCGTTCGACGTCCAGTCCTTTGAAACTTGGAAAAATGTTTAAGTGTGAAACCAAGTGTAAGCCGATCGGATGGCTGTCCGATCGGATGGCAATCCGATCGGATAACAATCCAATCGAACGGCAATCCATCCCATCGACCTGATCGTCTTTGGCACTTGATTATTTTGAAAGTTTTGCCGTTTTGATTGAGACGGTTTGACAACGTGTTAAACAACAGAAACCCCACCTTGACCCAAGTGATCCGATCGAACATGAATCACCCTAGTCCGATCAATTAACTGTTCGAGACGGTTGTTCATGTTTAACCCGAAATCAGTTGTCCCTTGGATAGAATTCAGATCTTGGACCACACATCACTAAGAAAGAGTAGAAGGTCGGAACGATCTCCGATTCTATCGGTTTTGAGTGCATTGAGTGTAAAAAAGTTGAAAGAAAGTTAGAAACCACATTTCAATCCTTTTAACCATGAATATGTGTAGATCTATGCGAAAACATTGATTATTCATGTGGAAATCCTTCAGATCTAAGTTGTTCTTGGTGGAATGAAGCCAAACCTTGAAGTTCATCAGAACTCCATGATGACATCACCCTAGAACACCCCAAATCAGGTGATTTCACGGTTGAAAGTTAAGATTCAAAGTTGAAAATGATGAAGAAGTGCGTGTAGATCATTGAAGTACAAGTTTAGAGGTAGAAACTTAGAAGAATCATGAGAAATCGAGAGAAAATAACCCCAAAGTGTGCTGGTCGAGTGAGAGCTGTCACATCACTTGAACAGTGATGTGACAAGTGCTATTTATAGGTGAAGAGGATAGGAGGTGATGGAGTGCAATGGATCGGATGGCAATCTGATCGGGTGTCACTTCGATCGGATGGCAATCCGATCGGGTGGCAATCCGATCGGATGGCCATTCGATCGAGTTGTCATTCGATCAAACGCCTCCGGCGAATTGAGTTTTGGCGTTTCGTTTTGATCGTTAAGCGTTGCGATAGTTTGGTCACACCTTTTATACCCATATTCGTATGTTTATTATAATTAGTCACATAGGGTCGTATAAATATCCACATTTTAAAGTCTGCGTTGCGATAATCGAGTTGCGCGTTTCGAATATGCGTTCAGTTGCGACACATCACGGCTATCGAGGTGGGTAGAATAGGTCCTCACTCAACGTCATATGTTATAGCGATAAAGTATGCGTAATATGCGAAAATACTGCGAAGTAGCGATGTATTTGATATGGCTACATTATGATCCGAATCTCTGGTGCTAGGCGTAACGAGTGTAATGAGCAGTAACAACGTACGAACGTGCGGGTTGTTACACCAAAAGACAAGAGTTTCTACCACCTAGCTAAAGTTGAAATGTCACTTATCATTTGATATGGTCAATCTTGGGAAACAGTAAACTATCATATTCAAACTTAGTTTGATATTAACACTCATTGTGACACTGGCCCATTAAGACTCGTTAGCAACCATTGTGACTACTGAGTAGGGATGTAAACGAGGTGAATTAAATATGATAAAATAACTATTAAATATGTCTTTATATAAATATTAATTATTTATAAATTTATGATAAAATAACTAAATTAATTATATATATTATGTTATATATACATTTATAAGAAATAATAATTATAATTAAAAATAATAATTATAATTAATAAATAAATAATGAATAAGTTGGGCTTGAGCTTGAGAAACTACTCAGGAGCCAAGCTCAAGTTTTAGAAACAAAGCTCGAATCGAGCAAAGCTCAAGTACTCATAAGTTAACCAACATCAAACTCGAGCCTAGTTGAGGTCGAGCTCGACTTGGCTTGTTTGAACCTTTAATTATGACTAATTATGATACATTAGGTAAATATATTATTTTATATTTCATAAAAAAATAGTTTTCTTTTTTATTTAAATGAATGATTATATATTTAAACTATTAAAAATTGATTAATTATATTAAATAAAAAGTATTAACCTCAAAACTAATTTTCATCTCCCTCCCAAATTACATTCCCCCACCGACACACAAAATCAAATTCAAATTCTCCTTGAATTTTATTTCATCTCCCTCCCAAATCATATTTCCCCCCACAAATTGAAATTCCCCCTTGAATTTTGTCTTCAGTTTACCCTTTTAAAACCATCCCCACCCTAATCCTAATGAAAGTTTCTTCACTACTATTGAACGATTGGTTCTCTGGTCTCTAATTGCAACTTGTTTTACCGCTAATTGAGTGAATGGTTCTTGCACTCTGGCAATTGTCGTCCAGTTTTTCGTCTTTGGACATTTCGCAATGATATTGGGTTTAAATTGATACCACCAAATGTATTTGTCTTCATCGATTTCTATTATGCCTAACAATCAATTTGAGGTTTCCTCGATATCCTGGTCCAGCACTCAGATCTCAGATATGAAAGGATCTTCCACCAAGGTATGAGTCTCGCTTCTATCTGGTGAACCATCCCTTACATTCGTTTCATGTTATTCAGAAGTTGGTATCTTTTTTTTTCTTACTTCCACTTATTTTCAATACACAATATTTTGTAACTGTTAATTATGTACATATACTGCTTCTAGATATCAAAATCCTTACTTTTGGGTTAGCTTATTTTGGAGCAACTTATAAGTTATTGACTTATAAAGTTAATAAGTTGTTTTTATAGTGTTTGGTTTAACTTATTTAAGTTGTTTTTGTGTGTGGAAAAGTTGTTTTTGAGAAGTTAGAAATTCTAACTTATAACTTATGACTTATATAAGTTAATAAGTTGTTTTTGAGAAGGAATCCCAAACACCCCTAGTGAGTTACTGCTATTTGATGAAAAGTAAACTATTAACATGAATGGAGTTGCTTCTTGAATCTGATAATAGAAGTTAAAACACTGTACATGACAGATTGGGTCAAAGTTTAGCTTTTTTGTTAAATGATGGAGTATAATCCTTCTTTTGAGCTATGAAAATAATGTAATGTCTTTGGTTAACTGTTAATGTTTAATTAGTATAATTTACACATATTTAACACTTTTTGTTAGACAACTTAGTATTGTTTAGCTTTTATATACTGGTGATAACTTTGATATTTATTCATGTAAGAACTAAGAATAGAACGTTTAAGCCTTTGCTCTTTACCATTATCTAGTTTCTCAATAATGTAGAGTTAGCATTTTACTCTACGGTAATACTTGTAATTTATAAGCTATTTACCGGAGTTAAAATATTTTCTATCAAATGCTGAAGTGAAACAACTAAACATGGAGTATGATCAGTGATTTAACTTGTTTTTTTATTCATATGGTAAATTATATGTAAAGGTAACCTATTTTGTTCATTAATGACTAAAGTTAAAACCTTTTACAGAGGGGAGTGAGAAGAAGGTCTGATTATTTGCTGAAATGAAGCAACTGTTTGACCTGGATGCAACTCCTTTATCAGAGTGAGTGCTTTCTTAAGTTTTATTTATTCATTTTAAATTTTGCTTCACGCCACTTTTTAGTAGTTTGCTATACAAAGATGGGTTTGTATGTATTTTTTCACAACTTTGATTGAAATATTGATAATAACTTATAGTTAAACATTACAAGGATTTCCGTCATGTTCAAGGCATTTTACATTTGCTGAATCTACAAAGCTTTGGAGAATGGGAGCAGCAAAGGGGAACGTATGTAAAAATATGATATATATTGTTTCATAATTTTGGTTATATTATGTATTCCCTAAAAATCCTGAACTATTTATTATCTTTTGGCATTTGGAACTAAGGTTACATTTGATTTAAATGAAGCAGGGTGTGGCTGCTGACCTGGGAAGTGAACCTGTTTGAATTTTATTCTCAAGCGTGTTGTTTTCCCTTGGATTATATATGTGGAAATAGTGACTTGTATTTGGATAATTTGTATGGTATAGTTAATATATAAAGATTTTTTTTACTTCAGGAATTTAGATTTAGTAAATTGGATTACTCATGTATATTGTGGCGTCGCGTCAATACCTAGTTTCCTCTAATGATCGTATACTATTTTCAGTCACCGAAAGAAGTATATTAGTGACTGAAGAAGTATAGTAATGAAAATTAATTTTCAGTCGTTAAAAGAATCACATGGGAACTTCAGTTTTAAATTTGTTATTAAGGACTGATTTCAGTCTTTAAAAAGCATATATATGGGCTTAAAACGTCATGGTATTTGAGATTATTATTCAGTCCCTAAAATCATATGAGGGATTGAACTAGCGTGGCATTGTGAACTAATTTCCAGTCTTTGAAACATTTTATTAAGGACTGAATAGACATGAAATTGCGAACTTAATGAAATGTATTAGGGACAAAACAACATGGTTCAAAGAACTGATTTTTAGTCCTTAAAAAGGGTTTTTGAAACTTAAATATCATAGTATTAGAGACTGATTATTAGTCATAGAAAAATGTATTAGGGACTGAAATGATGTAGTATTGGCGAACACATTTAGGAGTGAATTTATATGTATTAGAGACTGAGTGTCAGTTCTAGTTGGTTCTATGCATTGGGGACTGATGTTCATTTGCTAAAACTAGTATCTAGGACTAGGTATCTGTAACTGGCTAGGGACTGGCAAAACCAGTCCCAAAAAACCATTAGTGACTGATTTGGATGTATCCGAGAATGAATTTTTAGTCCTAGATGATCATTTTTTTTGTGGTAATTTCTTCGTCTTTTTCACGTTTTTCACTGAATTTTTCAAAATTGAACGGGTTTTTACGGTCCAAATGACATGATTTTTTGATATGTTGTGCGAAAACACCTGATCTATAACCCTATAAAGTTTCAGATCCTAATTCCTAGCCGTTTGAGAGAAATCTGAGATTTTGTGTCTGATACCACGTGACATCAGCTTAAATTCACTTGAAAACACCTAATTCCGTTTGAAAACACCTAATTTCGCTTGAAAACACCTAATTTCGTTTGAAAATGTCTTATTCCGTTTGAAATTGCCTTTCGTTTCACACCAAATCACTAATTTCGTTTGAAAGTGCTGCTTATTTCACACGAAATCATTAATTTTGTTTGATAGTCGCTATTCCGATTGATAGTGCGTATTCCGTTTGAAAGTAATTTCGTGTGAAACTGGTATTCCGTGTGAAGTTGTCTATTTCGTGTGAAACTGATATTCCATGTGAAGTTTTCTATTTCGTGTGAATGCATAGTTAGCGGTCCAATAATATCACATTGAATAAAATCTTGTAAATCCATTAATTGAATTTGTTCTAGATTGTCGGTCCTCATTAATAACAACAACATAAGTCACATGATTCAGTTGAATAGATAGAATCAATAACATCGGCCCAATAAAATAGATGGTTAATAAATACTTGTCAGCCATGTTAATTGAGAATATCAAAAGTTCACGAGAGTTTGTTTGGCCCAAGAATTGCATGTGATAAGTAGATCTTTACCTAAGAAATTGATTATATTCACCAGATACATTCAAATTGCATGTGAAAAAAATCAAGAATGTCAGACCAATTTTCAACAGCCCATTAATTGTCGAGGTCCAATTGAAATAGAGTAACAACAGTGAGCATGTGATATAGGTTTGTTTTTCAATAAAATGTCAGAACACTAAAATGAAAGGTCCAATGAGAAATTAGGTGTCATAAAATTCGAGTATATACTTTCACGAGATAATATTGAGTATAAACATTCACGAGATCTATAGGTATTGTCAATTGCATGTGTTTGTAAACCCAATGAATCTTTATTACCCATTGAAATAGTTGGCCATTGTTGTGTAACTCAATAAGTAGTCAAGGTTTGCATGTGATAAAGTTTGTCGGCCCAATCTAGTTGAATTGATATCAAAGTCCAATTTTTTTGGTCCAATTAAAAGGTTTAGTTGTGTTGTTGAAGCCCAATTTACAGTGTATGTGAATTTTATCTTGGCCTAATAAATCAAAAGTGTCAACCCATGTGCTATATTCTCGGCCCAAGTTCAAAGTTTTTAATCAATTTACATGTGACTTTGTGTGGCTCAATAAAATTGTATGTGAAGCATAACAGGTTGTCAGACATTGAAACTAGTTTTAAAATTTGTGAAGTATTGTCAAGGATTCATTGCATTTCATTTAATAGTGATCCACCCAATTGGGTCACAATTCGAGTTAAAGAATTTTGTTTGTTCAAGTTTAAAGTGCAGCAAATCGAGTGGCAATCCTAATGGATTACCACCCGACCCTAATCATTTCATTTGTTGTTGTGATTCAGGTCAAAGCGTCGGATACTCGCCCAAGCGGATCCCCATCCGATCCATTGTCACATATTCATTCTGTTGACTTTTGTTGACCCACTCGATCGGATACCCGTCCGATTCAAGTTGTTTGATAAACGTTTGAACTAATTGTGTTTTGTTTGATTCAAGGTGATTCAAGGAGACAGCATCATGGCTGAAATCAAAGAGAAAACCAGAGAAGAGATTCTGAGTGAGAAAACGTACAGAGAAAGAAACATTGCTTGGAATAGAATGGATGAAATGCAAGAAGAGTATGAAAGTGCAGTAAGCAACAAGAGATGGGACAAGAAGCGAGAATGCTACGTCAACAGAAATGGTGAACCTGTTGTTCCAAAAAAAGGACATAGTTTTTTATGATGTTCTGTTAGTAATCCCTCGATCCGTTGAGTATTATACAAATGTTGGAAAAGATAAAACATATGTGAAAAAGTTTGAAAAAACTTCTTAGAGATGTTATGACTTCAAGTCTGAGGAAGAGGGATGAAGAGAGAATGAAGAAGAATGTTGATGAGATGGTGAACAATTTGAAGAAAGTTGCTGAAGAAGCTAAAGACGAAGCTGTGAAAGTGGAGGATGTGAAGATAGTAGAGGAAGATAAGGTAGAAGAAAGAGTTGTCGAAAAAGAAGTTGTTATAGAAGAACAGCAAGTTGAAGAAGCTGAGGAGAAGCTAGAAAGTTCGGGTGAAGTGAAGAGTGATGCTGGTACTGGTGATGAGAAAAAGAAAGATGATGATCAATCGGAAGTTGTAGTAAACATCGAGGTGTCAATCACTGAGGTAAATTCTGATTCTGAAACTCAAATCAAAATCGTTGAACAGTGCAAGAAATGCATGGAAACGTGCAGTGCTTGTACTAAGAAAGACGAAAAGTTCAGAACAAGAGATATTGAATTTACTAAGATAGAAGAAGTTTTTAAAAATAAATTCAAAGAAATGTTTGAAAATGAAAAGATTTTAAAAGAAAATGATGAAAAGATTTCAGAAAAATGTAAAAATTTAAAAAATGAAAATGACAATTTGAAAGAAAAAGTTTTTAAAATAATGGAAGAATGTTCTCAAAAGGAAAAAGTTTGTCAAGAAATGAAAAAAGAATATGATTCAATAAAATTGGCATATCACATTACAAAAGAGTCATATGAAAAGGTGAAAACTGAAATGAAATTTGTTCAATCACGATTGAATTACTGTTCTGAAACAACTAATACGCTTAAGCGACAGTATGAAATAAAGCAACAAGTTGTAAACTCTTACATTGAGGATGTTGCTAAGCTAAAGCGTCAGATTGCTGATTTAGAACAGGATAATAACAAGTTAAAAAGTTATCACGCGTCATCATATGTGCTTGAACGTATTTTCAATATAAAACCTGGAGATGGTGATTCTGAGAAAAACAAAAAAGGGCATTGGTTCAGAGTTTCATCAAGTTCCACCACCGGAAAAGTTTGCATTTTATAATGATGAAAAAGTCGAAAAAGCTTTCAACATGGTAGATCAATTGCCAGATAACATTGACATAACCTATTCCAAATCTGATGATTCTAGTGATTCAGAGGTGGTAGGTAAGGTCGTTGAAAGTGTGTTGAAAGAAGAGTCCGTTGAAACAGGTAAATCTGAATCACAGGATGAAAATGAAGGTAATTTTCATGATGGATATCTGAAAAACTTAAAATCTGAGAAAAATTTGAATGATGATTCAAAAGGATTGGTTTATACCATGATTGGATCGGACAAATTATTCTTAGATATTGTATTCCCGATTCAGAATGTGATTTCAGACAAGATTGTGCTCAAAATGGTTGAGATTGAAAAATCTGAAATTTTAAAGTTTGCTGGAAATGGTTAACAAAAACTTTTTATAACAAACTTGGTTACAAGAAGAAAAATATGAAGGCCGGGTTGGGTTATAAGAAGAAACAAAATTGGAAAAGAAATGAAACTCCAAATTATCAGGCAAAAATGAATTTTGTTCATGGAACAAGTTCATAAGAAGAGAAAGAACTCCAATTTAGGCGTCAGTCTAATAAAGAGTTCTATGCTCAAAAGAAAAAGCAACAACCACAGGTTAAAGATGTGTCCAAGAGAACATGTTTCAAATGTGATCAAACAGGACATCTTGCACGCAAGTGTCCAAATCTGAAAATTGTTGATGTTGACAAAAAGAAGTCTGATGATGTTGAGAAACAAAAATATGAGGATGTGAAACAAAGGTCGACTAGATTTGATTCAAAACAAACTTGGAGGTATACCACAAACAAGTTTGCTTTGAATCAAACTTGGAAATCAAACTCGAATAGGTTTGATTCAAGACAGACCTGGAATTCTCACACACCCAGATTTAAAACAACTCAAAGTTGGAAAACATCAGTTGATATGACAAAACCCCAACAGTTTTGGAAATTAAATGTTGTTCATAATCAAAATGTTCAAAAAGATTCACATTTTTACAAACGAGGGACTCCAAAAGGTCAAACATGGTCTGCTAAGAAACAAATCGCTTCGGTAAACGACGAAAAAGTTGAAGTCAAAATTGATAAAGTCTTTGTGAAAGATGACAAAGATTTTCCAAAGTTGAATGAAATATATTGTGTTGAAATGCCTAAGGTCAAGCAGACCTGGGCTAACTTGTTCAAGTGATTGAATTAGTTGAATGTGCAGGTGCTCAAGAAAATTGAATATTGTGAAAATGGAATTCGGAGCAGCCTGGCACAACGGGAATAGGAGGCTGCTGAACCCTGTGTTGGTTGAAACAGGGAGTTTGTTTGATTTCTGTACATAAATAAACAATATTTCAAAAACCCTAAAAATTGAAAATTTTAAAAACCAAAAATATGTTTGTTTTTAAATTTGTCAAAAAATTCAAAATTAAAAAAAAAGATGTTTCTTGAATATGCCAAAACTCTCACGGCGGAACAAACATGATTAATTTCACAAGATTGAAAAACGGTTTTCAAACTGTAAAATATCAATGTGTTGTAAATCATGGGGGTACGTTATACTTTCTGCAAAACAGAGCATGTGAAGTAGAAAATGGATGGCGAGATGAAGCTATCAGTATCGGGTAGTCAAATTTTCTTTTAAATGATTTTGCATTTTAGGGGGAGTATTATTGTCAGAAAATCCAAAAAACATTAGAAAATTTGAAAAAGACAAAAACATGATAAAAATTCAAAAATTGATTTTTTGTGTAAAAAGAGGAAATGATAGTACATTAGTAGACAATCACAGTATGCTAAAGAAATGGAAAGTTAAAAAGCGATTAACAATCTCACTAAAGATGTGACGATAGGCTCAGCTAGACTAGTAGATTTGCGATAACGATACAAACTTAAATGAAAAAGCCAAGTTCTAGTGGGAAACGCGGTTGAAAGCATAGTACTTAGTTTTATCCTTCGTGACTGTGTACCTACTCAGTAATCGCTGAATGCTGAAAGAGCATAAAAACCGGTCAGTCTGTGAACTTTCACAACTTGCTGAAAAAGTCACTGTGATTGTGCATTTCATTTTACAAAGATTTAAACTTGTTTGATTTTTTATTTTGCTTAAGCATTTGACATCCTCTACGTATAAGTGAGTATCGAACTGGATGTTATTGCCTAAACGTTCTGCTTTATTTTATTTGGTGTTTTGTTTAAATCTTGGATCACCTCTGCGTATATGTGAATATCGAACTGCTGGTTAAGATCTAAACATATTCAACTTGTTTTTATTTCTTATTTTGTTTAAACATTGGACTTTCTCTGCGTATCGAACGATCGACCTGATTGTTAATGTTTAAACATTCTGCGTTGTTTTCGCACATATCACAGTTGATGAAAGTTTAAATGCATTACTTGAGTCAGTGTATTGCATAATGGGGGGATATGCAGAGATCGTGGGGTCCATAAGAATTTAGTGCAAATTAATATACCTTAACGTATCGGTAAGCATTTTGAAAGTTTTTAGATTGAGTTTAAGTGGACAACAATATTGTCAATCAATGTGAATTGTTTAGAAGTTAAAGTGTTTAAAGCTCAACAGTGCTAGTGATTTGTCGTAAACTGATATGATCCTCTGTCGCGAACTCAAACAAAAATATTGTCTGTAAATATGTTTGTAAATATTTCTTTATTGCTATATGTTTCAGAAAAATACAAAAATATTTTGATTTCTGCTTTATTTTCGACAACCGATGTCTGAGAGCTGAGCTTCAAAATCTATGTATGCTGATTGTGTTTCTGAAAAATAAACAAGTTTATTAATTTGAAACTTGAAGTTTTAAAATCAAAAATCAAAAACAGTTTGTGATATCTCCAAGGTCATTAAGTTGGACTTGGATGATTAACCGTGAAGGATTTAGATGCTTATATTGTTAAAGTCTGTAAAAGAGTCAGTTTTGATGTTGGATTCTTAAAAACTACCAAATCAATGAAGTTTGTTGATAAGGGGAGAGTATCAAGTGAATCCTGGATATATTCATATTATTAAATCTTAAAGCCAGGATCTTGATTTAGAAAGTTTAAAAGAGCCAGGTCACAATTCCTGGATAATCGAATGTTCAAAATGTTTGTACTTATAAATGTTTGAGAGTTGCAGATACTAATCCAGACTATGATCCCGACAGCTGAGTCTAAGGGGAAGTCTGAAGACGAGCTCAACGTAAGAGGAAGCGTGGATTGAAGGAGCTTGTATACGGAAAGCCAGGTGTCGATCCCAAAGCACGGAAGCTTGACGAAAGGGGGAGCCTGATGAAGAAAAGAGTCTACAGAAAGGGGGAGCTGAAGCTGAAGACAGATCCACGGGGATTCTGTTCTAGCAAGAGAGAGTCTACGTTGATGAAAACGTGTTAAAGCTTCAAAAATACTCAAAGAGAGAAAGAAAGACAAGACGCTACGAGATTGACTGCGACAATATCCAAGGGGGAGTCTGTTAGTGCATTTATGTCTATCGCCTTCGTCAATCCGATCCGTAGTGAGAAACTGAAGATAACAAGCTTTATATTGTAATATTAGATAGAAATAGCAAAGTGGCATTTTGGTAATTAATGAGAAGTCCCATTAATTCCAAGGGCTATAAATAGGAGCCTTAGTGTTAGAATTAAAAACTTTATGCTTAATTGACATTTAGAGAGCTCTAGATCTAGAGAGAGATTCTAGAGAGAGAAAGTGATTCAAGGTGCTTGTACTTGTCATATTTCTAATAGAGTCACGTTTATATTACATCTTGTGTGTTAGGTCACTTTCGTGTATGGTTTCCGCACATCACACGTTCGTTTCGCAATCGTTTCGGAGTAAAAACCGGTCCTACAAGAAGCTTCACAACAGCCCATGCTCACCTAGCACGGCCCCGTGGTCATCTCTCTCTCTTCCTCATTAACTGCAGAGTCAGGTTTTGTACTAGCATGAACTCGTGTGTCAATGGCACGGCCCGTGGCCAACTTACTTGTATTATCACAGATTCTAAAAATCTTAGAGTTGACCATGCCCCATGTTGCCTTAGCACGGCTCCGTGTTTACTTTCTGTTTTGTCCTTTGCTGTTGTCTTTTCTTCAGCAGAGATTCCAGTCTTGGACATGGCCCGTGTCTGGTGGACACGGCCCCGTGTTAGGTCTTCTGATCTTGCCAGTTTTTTTGTTTGGATGTGGATTAGGGCTTGGCGAGTTGAGTCAATCCTCCTACTTTGTATTTATGTTGGTTATTTTGCTCCTTTTTCAAATTTAAGCTCTTTTGACCATGTAAATTAAAAAGGAACAAAGAAACAAGCTTTTTCCAACATTAGTACCGAAAAAGGGTTGATTTTACGTCGTATTTGATACAATTTATATGTTGCATTTTATGCACATCATCAATCACCCAAGAACGATTCGGGTGAGGAGAAGGAAAGATTACCATCATGACCATCCGACCTATGATCGGGATTTCGATGAGGCGGGCTTTCGGGTGTTGGGCAACAGATTTTCTCATCCGATCTTTCTATGTATTCCTCCATTGGGTCAATTTCATAGCCTTCAACCCATTCTGGGACGTCTTGTGTCGGGTTTCGGGTTTGTTGGTGGAGGGTTTGACGGTGCAGGATGAGACGAATCACGAATTGTTAAACCTGGAAGTTGAAGTGTTGACTCATGGTATAATCATATGTGTGACAAACGGAAAATAATTGGTAATTCCGTACAATCTAATCACTATTTTTATGATATAATCTCATGCATTTAACGTAATTTAATTACGTAACGGAGTCGTACGTTTTATAAAAGTGATAGGACAAGTTAAACATACTATAACATATATTGGTTTTTATCACATCACAAAACAAAACAAACTATGACCTAAAAGTGTTGGTAGAAATTGTTGGGCGCACTATTCACGGTTAAACTATTCATGCCAGCAAAGTTGGTGAAACGAAACAGAATTGTGAAAAACGACATACGAAAGACACATTTGAGTCCATATATGCATAAAAACCCTAGTGTGGGAACCTCACTTTCAATAAAACATAACTTCCTGGAATAACACTCGAGTCGCAAAAATTGTCTGTTTCGGCTATAAAAATAACAATTTTAATTCATGCGCAACACTAATTCGGCATTTCCGGGACTCCAGGATTATAACAGAATAATGGCATGTACCTTAAAACATTATGAGAATATCAGAAACACATAAAAGACACCGTTTCCAGTATTATGACATATTAATATATTCACGAACCGAGGATGAACACGGATAAAACCTGAGAACTATTTTGGAGCTGCTTAAGAAGGAACACTTATATGCCAAGTTCTTGAAATGCGAATTTTGGATTCACGAAGTACAGTTTCTCGGTCACGTGGTGAACGAGAACGAGATACACGTTGACCCATCTAAGATAGAAGCCATAAAGAACTGGAATGCCCCAAAGACCCCAACGGAAGTACGACAATTTTTGGGTTTAGCGGGATACTATCGAAGATTCACTTAGAACTTTTCTAAAATTACTCAACCGCTAACCTCCCTCACGCAAAAGGATAAAAAGTTCGATTTGGGTGAAAAACAAGAAACGGCTTTTCAACTACTCAAGGATTAGCTATGCAAAGCGCCAATCTTATCACTTCCGGACGGTACCGATGATTTTGTGGTGTGTTGTGATGCATCGCATCAAGGCTTGGGTTGCGTGTTAATGCAACGTGAAAAGTCATCATGTACGCGTCACGTGAGTAAAAAGTTCACGAAAAGAACTATACCACTCATGACCTAGAACTAGGCACGGTGGTATTTGCTTTGAAGATTTGGCGTCATTATCTCTATGGTACTAAGTGTACCATATTCACCGATCACAAGAGTCTTCAACGTATATTCAATCAAAAGGAATTAAATATGCGCCAACAACATTGGGTGGAACTGTCGAATAACTATGACTGTGAAATCAAGTACCATTCGGGTAAAGCAAACTGTCACACCCCCAAAATCCACAAGCGGAGTATCACCGCATGAGGCGTCACATGACCAGGATCAAGCCACCAATCATATTGAACGGTGTATTTAAGTAAATATAAAACCAACCACAATATAATTGGTGTCCAAAAGAAATTAACCAGTTCAAGTTATCAGCGGAAGCATAAAGTTTAAAACCAAAACATAAGTTATAAGTTCATAAAGTTTAACATGGAGCTCAAAAGTCCATGTCCCACAACGACTTCTTCCACCTGTGCAAGCTCCATCTAAGCACCTAACGACCTGCAAGGCATGTAGCAATGAATCAACAACAAAGTTGAGCGAGTTCATAGTTGGTTCCATTTTAAAGTTGTTCCCAAAAACCATAAGTTATCTCGAAAACCATGAGTTAACCACTTCCTTGTTTCCCAAACCATAAACAGTGGGGGCTACCCCATGTTAACCACTAGACCCGTTACCATATAGACCACTGAATGAAGACATGTTTATGTGCCCTGCGTCAATGTCTATCATCATTGGCTAAGTACCTAGATCCATTAGTCCACTCCCGTCCTCTATGGCACGGTGTGAGGCTTGTCAAACCTAATAGTGCTATTTAACTAATGACCCGCTCGCCATTGGCCCGACGATTAAGTCGATATAAAAATGAGGGACTTCATGATAGAGTTTTGTCTAGTAAGTTAAAGGTTGTCCTACCCAAGGAGGACCGAGGTACATATTCTACCCAAGGAGAATATGTAGGTTTCATTTTTAGTTCCTTAACCCATTCCCAAACCACTGGGAATCCCATGCCTTGTAGAAAGAGTGAACTCACCTTAGGTTAGCTCGGCAGATACACGAAAAAGGTCACTTGAGCTATATGTAGTCAACCACGTCCTAACATGGTTACCATACAAGTCAGGTCTAGGTTCAAGTAGTGCACATAGGTTTACACATAAACTAACAGGTTACGAACACGTATTGATCATGGCAAACACGTAGAACACGTTAACAGTCAAATACACACATAATGTCCAAACTTGTGCGATTGAGACGATTGGGCCTTTAAGATTGTGTGAGCCCAATTATCATGTGTGAGTGGAGCCCAATATTGACCGTCCCAACCTGTTGTGCGATCAACACAACTTGTGCGATCCGCAACAGGTTGTGCGATCCATCCTGTGCCTGTCCCAATAAGACATACAGTCCAGTACATGTGCAACCCATAAACATTAAACAACCAACTACTTGTGCGGCCCAAATGTATTGTGCGATCAGCACAGCTTGTGCGATCCACAATATATTGTGCGGTCATGCATTACAAGTTTGTACTATGTGCATTATCAGTTGTACACTAGAGTATCCTAGCTTGTGCGATTAAGAGCTTGTGCGACTGACTTGTGCGATTCAGCTCTTGTCCGATTAGTTACAAGTTTCCTTACATCATGGCAATCAGTTACTCAATTCAACAGTTTCCCTCTATGCATTCATCGATCAAATCAAAGATTCATCCATTAATGTTCATGATCCCTAATTATTCTAATCAAGAACAATCACCAACAACTCATCATTCAAAGCATTCGATCAATCATCATCCTAGTGATTTCGGATATTAGCATGCAATTCAAACCGATAATACAATGCAACATATATTCTCGACTCATTATTCCAGTAGCCTATACCCGATTTTAACATACCAAGTATATCAAAACTAAGTCATGCGATTGCTATATCCCCTAAGTTCATTCCTTCTAACATATGATACTAGACAAGGAAGATCACGTTGCAAAGAAAGTAAGGCTTCGAGTTATCGCAATGAGGCTGCCGTCGAACAAGAGAGGGGAGGAGAGGGAGAGCTAGGGTTTGGTGTGTTATGTTTTTGCAAACAATGAGGAAACAAAACCTCATAAGGGTTAGGTGTTGGTTTAAATAGGGGAGTGGGCCAAACCCTTGCATGGGCTGCCCTTGGTTTCGAGTTCAAAGGTTGTGGGCCGAGAGTGGTGTGCCCAAAAGGGCTTGTGCGATTGGACTAGTGTTGAGTGTTCAAGATTACCATACACTTTTACACATAACACAAATTCACATAACATGAAATATTTAATCATTCATTAAAACCACATATCAATCAATCAAATAGAGTTCATACAGGTTAAATCAAAATACAAAGGAAGGTTCTAAAATACGAGTTGTCACACAAACATTGTGGCGGATGCTTTGAGCCGGAAAGAACGAGTCAAGACATTACGAGTACGAGCTTTGGAGTTAATGATTCATACGAACTTTACTACTCGGGTACATGATGCCCAACAAGAAGCTCTCAAAGCAGAACATATTCAAGCGCAGTCATTACGATGCTTGGAGAAACAAATGGAGCCAAATGAAGATGGAACCTTATATTTTATAGGAAGAATTTGGGTTCCACTGTTTGGTGGCCTACGAGACTTTGTACTGGATGAGGCACACAAGTCAAAATACTCGATACATCCATGTGCTAACAAAATGTATCAAGACTTAAAGGAATACTATTAGTGGCCTAATCTCAAGGGAGATATAGCGACCTATGTTGGGACGTGCCTAACATGCGCAAAGGTCAAGGCCGAATACCAAAAAACTGTCTGGCTTATTACAACAACCCGAGATTCCTGTTTGGAAATGGAAGCAGATCTCAATGGATTTTATTACAAAACTACCACGGACCTCTCGAGGTCATGACATGATTTGGGTTATTCTTGATCGGTTAACCAAGTCAGCTCACTTCTTACCAATTCGCAAGAAGGACAGTACCGAGAAGTTAGCTGAACTTTACCTCAAGGAGATTGTGGCGTGTCATGGAGTGCCTATTTCAATAATATCTGACCGAGATGGTTGCTTTGTATCAAGGGTTTGACAATCATTTCAAGCATCGTTCGGATCTCGTTTAGATCTAAGCACAACTTTTCATCCGTAAACCGATGGCCAAAGCGAGCAAACCATCCAAACTTTGGAAGACATGCTTCGTGCCTGTGTGATGGATTTAGGCGGAAATTGGGATACTCATTTACCTTTGGTAGAGTTCTCATATAATAACAGTTATCACACGAGCATTAAAGCCGCCCCATTCGAAGCATTATATGGACGAAAGTGCTGATCACCACTGTGTTGGGCGGAAGTCGGTGACAAACAACTTATTGGCCCCAAACTAGTCCAAGAGACTACCAACAAGATATTCAAAATACGAGACTGTATCAAAGCGGCTCGTGATAGACAAAAGAGCTATGCAGACAAAAGACGCAAACCATTATCTTTCAAGGTCGGAGACAAAGTTTTGCTAAAAGTCTCACCTTGGAAGGGCGTAGTTAGATTCAGGAAGTGCGGAAAGCTAAACCAGAGATACATTGGGCCTTTTGAAATTCTGGAAAAGATTGGTACTGTCGCTTACAAGTTAAAGTTGCTAGAAGAACTCAATAACGTACACGACACATTTCACGTCTTGAACTTCAAAAAAAGTCCGACTAATGACAAGGTTATCCTCCCAGCGGATGATATTCATATAGACGACAAACTCCAGTTTACCAAAGAACCTGTTGAGGTTATGGACTGGAAAGTCCAAAAGACAAGGAGGAGTCGTATTATGCTAGTCAAAGTTCGCTGGAACTCCCGACACGGACCCGAGTTTACTTGGAAACGAGAAGACAAAATCAAAGCAAGGTACCCCCACCTGTTTGAAAAGACTCCTTCAAAGGATAGCTCAACGTGAATTTCGAGACAAAATTCTTTTTAACAGGGGGAGTATGTGACAAGCGGCAAATAATTGGTAATTCCGTACAATCTAATCACTATTTTTATGATATACTCTCATGCATTTAACGTAATTTAATTACTTAACGGAGTCGTACGTTATATAACAGTGACAGGACAAGTTAAACATACTAAAACATATATTGGTTTTCATCACATCACATCACGAAACAAAACAAACTATGTCCTAAAAGTGTTGGTAGAAAGTGTTGGGTCCACTATTCATGGTTACACTATTCATGCTAGCAAAGTTGCTGAAACGAAACAAAATTGTGAAAAACGACATACGAAAGACACATTTGAGTCCATATATACATAAAAACCCTAGTGTGGGAACCTCACTTGCAATAATACAGAACTTTCCGGTATAACGCTCGAGTCGCAAAAATTGTCCGTTTCAGCTATAAAAATAACAATTTTAATTCGTCCGCAACACTAATTCGGCATTTCCGGGACTCCAGAAATATAATACAATAATGACAAGTACCTTAAAACATTATGAGGATATCAAAAACACATAAAAGACACCGCTTCCGGTATTACGGAAAACAGTGCACAACTTGACCGGAAGGTGTCCGATTGCCGAACCGACGAAGATTTCACCACCCGATAGCCTCATACAATAATCTAGAGAGTTAGTTAAGCTTTATTCGGGATCCGTAACCCCTTCATACATGTCACTGTTACGGAAATATGACTTGCGGAAATATTCATCGGTGGAATATAAAAGTGTCGTTATCGAACGGATAACGAAATGGAAAGCGTTTCTACCACTTAAATTCAACATTTACTAGTCTAGTGAACTAGTAAATACCAATTAGCATCATAAACCCCTAATTACTCCCTAATGGTGCAATAAACCCCCTAATTAATACACTTAAACTAATTACCAAAATATCTACAAAGTTAATAAAAGTGCGCATGTTATATAAAAATTTTACAGTTTACCCCCCCCCCCCCCACCTCCATATTTTCGGTAAACAAAGGGGCCCACAAGCCTTCCCTATTTGTTAGATGTATGATGGGGGTAATGGGAGAAGTATGGCCAAAGATGTAGTATTTGACAATTGAAAGATCTTGTAACTTTATAAAACAATTACCTACAATTATCCTCATCCTTTTCACACCTTGCAAAACACCAAAAACCCTCATCTTCTCCCCTCTGGTTCTCTTGGCTGCAACACACCCCCATAACACCACCATCTTCTACCTTTAAACACCACTTTTTACTCACTTTCAAGCCATTACAAGACCATCTAAGGAACTAGCAAGCATGGAGGATACTTAGGGCCTTCTTTGGAGCTTAATTGTCTTCTTAATGTTCTTTTAATCTTGTGTAAACTTGTAAGCCAATCTTTTACCATTTTTAAGCACATTATTATATGTAGAATAAGGAAGTACATGTTGATCATCTTGAATTTAAAGAAAAATCAAACTTAAAACCCTAATCTCACCTTAATAATCTATTAAATATAACTTATTATATGATGATTATGTCTATTAGTGTTAACTAGTTAGCATGATTATGTTAATTATGTTAAAGTAAGTTGTTTAAGTATGTGATTTATGATATTCTTGATGTTGTTTTAGTGTAGTATTTGGTATAGATTATGATCCTGTTATGTTAGACTTAAAAATATGATTTAAACATATATACGCTTAAATCATACATGATCGTCATCTTAAATTCATGAGCTTCATGTGTACCAAGTCTTGATTATTGTTCTTGAAAGATATAAAATGTTATGGACGTGAAACTTGGGTTTAAAGACTAGTAAACTTGATTTTATAAGAAACAAGACATATAAAAATTGTGAAAGAAATTATTACTTTAAAAGTCGTGAAAATTTATATGTGAAGAGTTTATGAAAAATAGAATACATGTTTGTATGATTATTGCTTGTAAAATGAGTTTTTGAAACTTGAGGAATTGATGATGATTTGGGAAATTGAATTGTGTTTTAAATACGTTTTTAAAACATGGAAAGCTCCATAGTTTAGGAGAAACTATGGCGAAATTTTCTAAAATTCTAATCAGGATTAAGTGGGGATTAAAGTGTGATTAAAATGTTTAATCACAATTAGGGTCTTAAACATGATTTGACAAACTTTTTTTTGTAAAAAGTTTAAGTGTTAAATTCCTAAAAAGTTTATTTTATTGGGCCTTACCCATGTGTTATTGTTGGATCTGAGTTTCTTTTTTATTGTATTTTCGTTTGAAATTAAGATGGAAATGAAAGAGTTGTGCAGCGGAATTAAGATGAAAACAAACTTTCATACAATCAAACAGGAGTAATACTTTTAATCAAACATCTTTACACAATGAACCGAATGATTGAATTTGTTTCAACAACGATTACAATGATTGATGTAAGAATGCAAACTCCCCCTCAGCCAGAGCTCAGTAGTTTGTTCGTGCAAAGAAGACGATTGTGGTGAAAGAGCTAATAGAACAGTACAAAGTACTGAACTATTTATAGGCACTTGCAAACCACTGAGCATCTTTAGCTGACGTCACCATGAAAGTGACATCTAACCTCCTAACAAACTCTAACCTCTGATCTATACAAACACTGATGTACTAACTACTGCTATTACAATTCATTACATAAAAGACACTTAAACAGCTGCTGCATCCTTCCACTGCTGTGAACCCAGCAGTGCTTGTCCGGATCAGCAGTACTTGACTCAAGGCAGTAGATTGAGTCAGCAGAGCTTTGGTCTTCCATCAGTCTTTGACATTGGTCAGTAGATGCAAAGCAGCAGTTGTAGGTCAGCACTTAGTAAGATCAGCAGATAGGAGGTCAGCAGATATGAAACCACTTTCAAGGGGAGAGATTTGCATGAACTAATATGTAATCGTCTGCTTATTCTTGATCCACTATTCTGATCCAGTTTTGGCTTTAATTATCTGTTCCTCTGTTAGGGTTCAATCCCAACAATCTCCCCCTGGAACAAATAATGCCAAAACTCTTCATTATTTGTGGAATTCTTTATTGCCTCATCAACAGCTCCCTTATCTGACCTTTAAATTGTAATTCAAAGTCTATGGCATCTGTATCTTCATCATCCCTGCTAAGTGGAAGATCAAGGAGATCCTGCAAATCTTCAAGACTCAGGCCAAGAGCTTGTTCCCTTGATATTTTCTCCACTACTCCACCAGACCTGAGCAAAGTCAATACGCAGGTCTGTTTGTCAGTTTCCCACTTTTGTATTTTTGAGCCTGGTGGGTTTCTTGGGAGATGTTTATTTGCAGAAGTATTTGGTGAGGCTGGCCTGTTCATAGCTGGCTGAGCAGCATTTGCAGATTGTTCTAATTCAAGATCTTCTTTTATCATTACTTCCGTGCCAGCTTTTACAATGGCATCCCCGGCTAAAAGATCTTGAATTGTTTCCATGCTAAACTGGTTTTTGCTCCTTCTTTTGTAGATGGCAGCACCAGCTGGAGCAGTGGTTCTTTTGACTTGCAGCTTTGGTGGTCTTTTTGAAACCGCTGCTTTGGAATAGTCAGGATTTTGTGGAACTCTTGGATCTTTCTTTCTAAGTTCCTCTAATCTTTTATAGGTTGCCCTGACTCTATCTTCTCCCCACTTTGTCACAGAGTTCTTTGACCCATAATCAGCTATAATCAGCTCCTCTTTCATTCTCCTCAGCTCTAACATCTTCTCAGCTTCAAATTGTTTGAATTTTTTAGGAGGAGTCTGCTTGACCTTATTTTTGATCATGTCTTAAATCCTGGCTGCTTCTTTTTCAAGCTCAGGAATGGTCCAGTTCTTGTACATGTGTTTCTCCCCCTTGTATTTCTTGTAGGTCATGATGTTTTCAATGTAGTCTTTTCTTAAGGACTCATCTGCCATTTCTGAAATTTTCTGACATACATTTTTAGCAAAACGCTCCATAGCATTGACCTGTGAGAGTAAAAACTGATAGTTTTGTTGAAATTCTCTATCAGATTTCCCTTTTCTGTTTCTGATTGCAATATCCTCTGCTTGTTTGGCTTTGAGCTTCAAGTATTCTTCAATGTTGTTAGGCCTGGGATAATTTGCAATTGATTGCAAACTCCTTTTGGCTGGGTCATCTTCATAATAAAAAGATTTGATTTCTTCTCTGACTGCAATGAGTTCCAGAGGAAATGAGACACCAGCAGGAGGTAGTGATTTTATAATTTGAGCTGAAGAGAGAGGTATGGGTTTTGGAATAGTGACAGTTGATAGGGATTTTGAAGATGTTGGTGATGGAGATGTGTCATCATCTTTTAAAATTAGCCTTCTCCTTTTTGTAGGAGGGACTGATGATGGTTTGGATGGAACAGTGGTGGTAGATGTAGTGGCAGTGGATTGTGATTGACTAACAGCTGTTGAAACAACTGGTGTTTCAACCACTGTTGTCATTACAACAGATGTTATAACATCTGTTGTCTTCTGCTGTATGTCAGCAGGTGTTGTTTTTTGTGGTAATGATGGTAAAGCAGTGGATGTTGTGTGTGTTGAAGTGGTGTGTGTTGATGGAACAACTGTTTGGCAAGCAGTAGTTTTTGTAACTCCTGTTGGATCAGCTGTTTTGTATGGAGGTTTTTGAGCAGACTTTGAACGTCTGATTGGAATGGATTTGGGTTGCCTCACTTTTCTAGTAGGCTTCTTCTTTTCCTCAACAGGATTTTCATGATCCTTTGACCCATAAGTACCCTGATCTGGATGATCCATTCTCTCCACCCTGGCTTTCCTTTTGGCCTCGCTATCCCTTTTTACACTTGCAACTGCTTCTGCTAGTGCATTTATTGTCACATCAATTTTCTTACTACCATCTGGCAAAGGGGTCTTTTTGGTCATGTTTGAATTTTCTGGTTCAAGATAAAGACCATCCTCTATACCCTTCTGTTTCCACTCCTTCATTTTTCCCCCTTTTTGGCATTATCTTCTGGGAGTTGATAAATGTAGCGTACTTGTGGAGGAACAGTGCCAGTGGTGTGCAAGATCTGAGTTTTGAGAGCCTTTAAGTCAGCCTTAGTGTTCTTGAACCTTGACTCCATTGCATTTCTCAGCTGTTGTACATGTTTTTCATGTTGCTGATCTGCTAATTGTGCTTGTTGTTGGAGAAAAGATTGAAATAACTTCCAGAGCTCATTTGTAGCAGGTGCCCTTTGTGGAGCAGGTGCTTGAGGTGGAACAGCAGCTGATTGTACCTTCTGAACTTGTAACACCTGTTGTAGCATATCTTTGAGTTCTGCAACAGAGTTATCAAGTTTTTCAATGCGATCCGTCAATTTCTGGTACTTTAAACCATCACCCAAGTTAATGGGATCATCTGATTTCCCACTAGCAGTGGTTTTATCAGTGGTAGATATAGGGAGTATACTCCAAACATTAACCACTGATGCCCCTTTTTTCTTGGTACTGGGGTCTTCTTCCTTCAACACTTGACAACCTTTTGATGTTGCCAGTAGGATAAATAAATCCACTGGTGGTTGGCAGAGGTGCTATAAAAGGAATTGCCTCCAAGGAAGTCTTATTAATGTAACCACTGTCCAAATGTAACCCAGTGGGTGTAACACTTGTAGTGGCTGCTTCACTTGGATTACCACCAAGAGTTACTTGTAACTCAAGGGGTGTAACCTCCTCAGGTTGTGTTGGTGGGTTAGCAAAGATTGATACATCAGACCCAGTCAGTTGTTGAGGTATATTCTCATTAGTAGGTGATTGAGAAGGACTGGTTAATGCCTGGTTCAAATCAATTGCATCCAACAGTGGTTTTATTGGTGAGGGAATTGTGGATGTGAAGGATGGTGTAGAAAGTGGAGTTGCCCCGGGTATTGAGCTGTGGATGATAGAAACGAGTGTTTCCAGAGCATCATGATGTGGAGACCCTATTTGTACAACGTTTTCTTTTTGTGAAGAAGCAGGAGGAGTTGTGGTTATGGGTTGAGATATTTGTACCAACTGCTGTGAGGAAGTAGCAGCAGTGGTTTCTTGTGACATTTGTGTTGTCACAGGCAGGAGCTCTGGTATCTCATCCTCCAGAGTTGCCTTTTTGATGGGTTTTGTGGGGTTTTGAGTTTTTCTTTTTGGCTTTTTGGTGATAATAGGTGTGGGTTTCAAAGCAGTTGTGCTGCTGCTTTGATCACCTTGAGCAGTGGGCTCAGCAGCAGATACCTGAGGAGCAGTTGTAACTGCTAAAATCTGCTCAGGCACCTCTGCTTGTGTTTTGCAAGGTGTAGACATCCTTGTAAAAGTTTCAGCAGTTAAGCAATTTGTTTGAATGAAATCACCTTGTTTTATT
Source organism: Helianthus tuberosus (assembly GCA_030545235.1). Taxonomy (NCBI): domain Eukaryota; kingdom Viridiplantae; phylum Streptophyta; class Magnoliopsida; order Asterales; family Asteraceae; genus Helianthus; species Helianthus tuberosus. Next base: position 81,255,168 of record CM060395.1, read on the forward strand.
GCAGCAGCATCCTTCTTTCCAAGTTTCATTTCAAAATAGTAACTTAAAAATATTGGAAAAAGTAGGAATGCCTTTGTTTCAACATTTTTAACCAAATCATTAAAAATTTCCTGGGAATAGTTAAAATTTTCATCTTGAAGAATTGCAAATCCCAGTTTTTGAATTTTTAATGGTATCTCATTGAAAGAAGTGGTTTTGTTTGAAACACATTTTAAGAGGGTGTGAAATAAAAATCTTGGTGCAGGAGGAAAGTAACCTTTTTCTAAGGTGTCCTTTTTGACCTCTGCATTGTACCCCCTTTCCAGAAAATCAGTTTTTAACTCGTTTTTAGGGAAAGTAATTTTACCTTCTTGATCGTCGAGTTGAAAGACCTCTGAAATTGTTTGTGGTGTAATCTTGACTTCTTTTCCCTTTAAAGTAGAGTTAATGGCTATTACAGCTTCTCCTTGTGTTTCAAGGATTGCATTCTTCCAAAACTCCCTTTGGGTTGCCAAGTAAATTGGTGCATCCGCTGTCAACAAAGTTTTGTACTTTGAGGCGGTGATGATATCAATGATGGAATCGAACTCCTTTGTGGAACTGGGTTTTGTAAGAAGACCAAGAAGATTATGAGATGGTTTGTGTGGAATTTCAGTGGAGATTGCCTTTTGAGAGGCTGTTTTCGATGAAGATTTGGATGAGGGTTTTGCAGATTTCTTTTATTTAGTCATTTTGAGGATGATTGATCGAAGAAATTTGTGGAAGATGAGATGAAAAACTGTTTTGAGAAGAGAATTTTTAAGAATTCAATTCGACAGTAAAACCTTGTTTTGGTATTGAGTGGGGGATTTTATAGGGAAGAAAGTGAATGCTGAGGTGGCAGCCATTACAAAAAGTCTGACCAATATGTACTGCCCACGTGACAACCCCTGTCGAAAGTGAAGGACAGTACTTGTGTGATAAGGACAGATGAAGGCAGTGGTATGAAAGCAATGGATGATTTTCACTATCAGTGGATAGCATATCAGTAGATAAGACACTGCTTTTGAACAACAGAGTTTATCAAAGTAATGAGAGAGCAGGGGTTGACTTTCAGCAGTGGACAGATTTTTGAAAGAAGCAAACTTTTGAACAATCAGTGGTTAATGGCAGACTTTTAAGGATTTTAATGAAAATTTTCATTTTTAGCTATTTTTAAGGATGGAATTTTGATTTTCTGAAAACATTTTGTTGCTTTTATTCATAGAAAAACAAGATGTTGCTTGTTATTCCATGTTCAGCATCCCAATCCTAGAGACCAAACTTTCAAAAGTGGCTGTATCAAGTGCTTTTGTGAGCACATCAGCTAGCTGGTCTTTAGTTGGGACATGATGCAGAGAAATCAAACCTTTTTCATAGCAATCCCTCACAAAGTGATGTCTGATGTCAATGTGTTTGGTGGTTGAATGGGAAACTGGATTTTTGATGATATTTTCTGCTGCCTGACTGTCCAACATGAGTGGTGTCTTTAAGGCAGTGATACCAAAATCCAGTAACTGATTTTGAAGCCACAGGAGTTGGGCTGTACAGCTTGCAGCAGCAATGTATTCAGCTTCAGCAGTGGATGTTGAAACAGCTGCTTGCTTTTTGCTTTGCCATGAAACTGAGCAATCACCTAGAAACTGGCACCCTCCTGATGTGGACTTCCTTATGGTGTGACATCCAGCAAAGTCACTGTCTGAGAAACCTGAAAGCTTGATGTTCCCATTAGCTGGATACCAGATACCAAGTGTGGGAGCACCTTTTATGTATCTGAAGATCCTTTTTACAGCAATGAGATTTGATTTTCTGGGAGCTGATTGACTTCTTGCACAGACACATGTTGCAAACATGATGTCTGGTCTAGATGCAGTTAGGTACAATAAAGACCCAATCATGCTTCTATAAAGTGTTTGGTCAATCAGCTCATCCTTTTCATCAGACATGACCAGCTTATTTGTTGCCATGGGTGTGCTGCATGGTTTACAATCATTCATATCAAATTTGGTTAAAAGTTCTTTAGCATATTTGCTTTGATGAATGAAAGTTCCATTTTGTAGTTGTTGTACTTGGAGACCAAGAAAGCATTGCAGCTCACCCATTGCACTCATTTCAAACTCAGCTGTCATGAGTTCTCTAAACTCTTCACACATTGAATTACATGTGCTTCCAAAAATAATGGATCCTCAAAACCTGGAGGTTGGAAAGAGTTTCATATCAGGCCCTTGGTGCTTGTTTCAGGCCATACAAGGCTTTGTTTAGCCTGTAGACACGATCTGGATAAAATGGATCCTCAAAACCTGGAGGTTGACAAACATACACCTCTTCTTGAATTGTACCATAGAGGAAAGCACTTTTGATATCCATTTGAAACACCTTCATATTGTGATTGACAGCAAAGGCCAGGAACAGTCTAATGGCTCCAATCTTGCAATAGGGGCAAATGTTTCATCATAATCAATCCCCTCTTCCTGTCTGTAACCTTGAACCACAAGCCTGGCTTTATTCTTGACAACAATACCCCTTTCATCAGTTTTGTTCTTGAAGACCCACTTTGTGCCAATGGGCCTAACCTCTTCTGGCAGTGGTACAAGCTCCCATACTTGTTGTCTTTTAAACTGTTGGAGCTCCTCTTGCATGGCTTCTACCCAGCTGTTGTCTTTCAGTGCCTCTTGGTACTTGACTGGCTGATGGAGTGATAGAAAACCAGCAAAAAGACAAATGTTTTGGGTTTGGCTTCTTGTGAGAACCCCTTCATTTATGTTGCCAATGATTTGATCAGGTGGATGAGATCTCAAGAAGATTAAATCTCCTTAGTATGGTATGATGGCATTGGTTGGTGAAGGCTGCAAATGTGTATCATCTGAGCTAACCACTGCTGGGGACTTTGATGATCCAGCAGTGGCTTCAAAAGGTGGTGGTATAGGAGGTAATGAAGTGGACAACTGCTGACTTTTATCCACTGTTTGAGGACTTTTGTCAGCAGTGTTTGAGGATGTGGAAGCAGTGGTTGATGGGCTACTTTGGTCAACAACTGTTGAGGTAGCAGTGGTTGAGCTTTGACAACTGTTTTGAACAGCTGGTGCTTTTCCCTTTGTGGCAGACCTTTGAGGGATGATGATTTCATACCCATAGTCTGGTGTTGTATCCTCTGATGGACCTGCACTGTTAGTCTTGACAGCAGTATTTTCAAAAGTGAATTTTTCAAGATCAAACAGATCTGCAGGGTTTGCTAGGATTTTCATTGATGAGAGTTCATTGAACTTAACATTCAAAGTCTCCTCCACTGCCTTGGTCCGTGTGTTGAACACTTTGTAGGCCTTGGCAGTGGATGAGTATCCCAGATGATAACCACAATCAATTTTGGCTGCAAATTTTGAAATGGAATCTTTTAAGTTCAAAATAAAGCATGGGCAGCCAAACACTTTGAAATATGAGATCAGTGGTTTAATTTTATACAGAATTTCATAGGCAGTCTTTTTGTGCCTGGGGTTTATTAAAACTCTGTTATGAACATAGCAAGCAGTGTTTACTGCCTCTGCCCAGAAAGTTAATGGCAAACCTAAATCTGCAAGCATGGTTCTGGCAGCCTCAATCAGAGTTCTGTTCTTCCTTTCCACTACCCCATTCTGCTCTGGTGTTCTTGGGATGCTGTACTGCCTTACAATCCCTTTCTTCACACAGAAGGCATCCAACTCCCTATTTTTGAATTCTGTGCCATTGTCACTCCTGAAGCTTTTCACTAGAAGGTCAAATTGCTTTTCAACCTGTGTTACAAAGTCTTGCAAAATGCCTGCAGTTTCATCTTTTGAGTGCAAAAAGAAAGTTCATGTGAACCTAGAAAAGTCATCAACAATAACCAAACAATATCTTTTCTTTTTGAGGCTCATGACTTGAACTGGGCCAAACAAATCCATGTGTAGCATTTGCAAACATTGGGTTGTTTTGGACTCTTCAATGGACTTGTAAGAACTTTTATGTTGTTTTCCTTTTAAACAGGAAATGCAATGTTCAGGACATGAAAACAATTTTTGTGGTAGGCCTCTCACCAAACCATTTTTTGAAATTTCTGTGATTGTCTTAAGATTTGTGTGTCCCAGCCTTCTGTGCCAAAGTTCTGTCTCTTTGTTAGAGGCAGCTGAGAACAGACAGGCATCAGCTCTGGGACACTCTTTTGACATGTCAACAACATAAACATTGCCACTTCTTTGAGCAAAAAGTTTAGTTTGACCAGTTTTGATTATTGCTTCAATCTTTTTGACCATTTCTGGTCCAACAATCCTACAACAATCTTTTGTGAAGAATGACCCAAAACCCTTGTCACTCATTTGGGACACACTCAGAAGGTTAAATTTTAGATTGTCTATTAGATTGACATTTTCAAATTTTACTTTTCCAGACTCCACTGTACCCGACCCCAGAACTTTTCCTTTACTATTATTCCCAAAGGATATATCACCCCCTCCATGGATTTTAAAGTCTTTGAGGAGGGCTTTACATCCTGTCATGTGCCTGGAGCCTCCACTATCTACATACCACAGACTATCAAAGCATGCAGAAGCTCCCTGCACATGAAGTAAAAGGATTAGTTCATTAAGGTCTCCAAAGCCAACAAGGCTTTGGATGGGGTCTCAACAGTGTCTGGGATGGATGCAGAATGATGGACAGTTGTTAGGTCAGGGGTTTGAACTATTTTAGGACAGTTCTTCTTTAACCACTGTTGTGGGTCCTGACCAATCATCTGCTGATAGCCAAAAGGATGCCTGTTCACTTTGGGTTTAGAGGGCCTTTTGTAGGCCTCATAAACGTGTGGAATCCTTTGGTAAGACTGTTTTTCTCTGCCTTTTCTGAACTGATTGGCAGGGGGTGCATCAGTAACCTGAACATCTCTTTTGACAGATGTTTGGTTCAGCAGCTGTTTGAACTGGCACAAACAGTGGTTGTTTCTTGATGAACTTGACAGATGATGAGGATGATGATGATGGACTCAAGGATGTTTTAGCCATGTACTCGTTCTTTTTCACATCAAAGTTTTTGAGGTACACACATGCTTGAGTTTTGTGGTTTGTTTTACCACAGACAATGCAGCTTTCTGCTGAAACAATTATACTTGTTTTGTTTAAATCATAAGCTTTCAAGTGGAAACAGTCTTTTGTTAGATGATTCCATTTTTCACAGAATTCACAAAACAAGTTGTCAATTTTTTCTTTCTTCTTTCTCTTTTTAGACTCCTTTGCAGCAGAGGTTTTAACCACTGCTGGGATGTCCTTGAGAGGTATGACTTTAGCTTTTGGAGCTTTAACACCATCAGTTGATGTAAAGTCCATTGGCTTGAAATTTTCAAGAATATCACACTCGTCAGACCAGGTAGGTTTAAACTGATATTTTTCAAGTTCTTCAAAAGTTGAGGAACTCCTTGTTCTGCCAAGTGTGATTTTGTTACCAAGTTTGTCAGTGATTTTCACTTCTTGGCCATTCTTGTTTGTGGGGATGAACTCAGTGGTTACATCAGTGTTTTGAACAGATTTTTCACAAGCAATGTGTTCATCATCATATTTTCTATACCCAACCCCAAACTTCACATTACTTTCAATCTGTTTAGCAAGCATCACCTCATATCCTCTGCAGGATTCCACCCATCTTTCACAAGTAATCTGGGTGGATTCCAACTCCTTTTTGCAACTTTGGTATTTTTCTACCATAGTTTGAAGTTGGGTTTTGGTGATGCTTTGCTCTTCTTTTAGACAACTGATTTCTTTTTCCTTTTCAGTCAATTTGTTTTTAAGTTCTTTTAAAGACCTTTCAAATTTGACCTCATCAGACAAGATTTTATCCCGAAGGTTTTCATTCACCTCTTTGATGTTAGCAAAAGCAATTATGCAATTGTCAGAACACAGTTTTTCAAGAACTTGAGGAGATACCTTGGCAGCTGCCATCATTGCACAATCACATTGATGATCTTTATCATCATCAGCTTTTACCTTCTTTTCACCTGCCTTTTCTTCTTTCTCTTCTTCTTTGTCCTCTATGGACCATGGATCTGTCATTGGTTCAATCAGGGTACCTGAACTTTCTCCCAACAGTATTTCATCAGCCACTGCAGTAACCACTGCTTCAATCACCTCTTCCACTGTTTCAAAGCACTGCTATTCCTCCTCAGCTTCAACCCTCTCCTGTATTGACTCTAGTGCCATCAAACAAAACTCATCATGTGAAGAATCATTAGAAGCATAGAGTGCAAAATTTTCATCACTAAGATCATCAGGCATACTGCTCCAGTCAACAAACCCTTGAGTGAAAAAACTTTGTTGATCTGGTTGTGCTGCTGCTGGAGCAGTGGTTTGAGGTGCAGCAGATTGCACTTGTACCTGTGGAGCAGGGGTTTGAACATATTGGATTTGTGGAACAGTAGTTTGGACATAATGTACTGGCACAGGGGCAGCAGCATAGTGAGCAGTGTTCACTTGTGCTGCTGGGGCATATTGGGCATAGTGCACAGTGTTTTGGTTTTGAGGTCGAGGATTTGAGCTAGGATGAGTAATTATGGGACCAGCGGTTTGACTCCTACATTCCCTAGCGAAATGTCCCAACCTATTACACTTATAGCACTTGATTTTCGATTTATCCAACCCAACCCTTAGATTCCCATGCAAACCTGGGAATTTTCTCCCTGTTCTTTTATAGAACTTGCTAGTTCTAACACTTAGCAAAGCCAGTTGGTGCAGGATGTCCATTTCCTCTAAATCAGTGGGATCAAAATGTTGTAAATCATTGAGTTCAAAGCTTAAATTGTCTGACATCTGGTTTTCGTTAGCAGTGAATGCATAACTTGCAGAGTGAGGATCAGGGTTGTTAAAATTTGCACCAGCAGTTATGTCAATGAAGTGATCATAACCCTGATCCTTACCACTGCTCCCAGATTCTTCTTGACCCAGAAGAGCAGTATTACCGAAAGTGTAATCATCGGTAGCTTTTCCTGACTCTTGTAACCTCCTTTTCTGGTTCAACTCCCTTTCGTAGGTCAGGAGTCGACCATGGAGTTGGGTCAAGGTCAGATCCTTGAATTCAGATGAATTTCGGGTGACAAAAGCTATAGTGTCCCATTTTTCTGGCAGTGACCTGAGGAACCTGCTATTTTGAGTTGAGTTTGTAAAAGTGGTGTTAACAAGCCTCAGTTCACTGATGAGACAACTAAAACGCTCAAATTGTTGCGTTAGTGATTCACCTTTAACGTAGCAAAATTTTTCATACTGTTGGTTCAGGATTTCCCTATTACTTTCTATGACTTCTTCAGTTCCACCAAACTGTTCCTTAAGTGCGTCCCATAATTCTTTGGCACTGTTACAGTGTAACAGTCCAGCATATATCTCATTGGGCAGCGCTGATGCTATGATGCTAAAAGCTTTAGCATCTAGTTCGATCTTTTGAAAGTCGGTTTCGGTATAATTTTCAACTGGTTTTGGAACGAACTTTTTAGCATCTTCAGCGCTTGGCACTGAAGGAACATGGGGACCATAAATGATAGACCTCCAACAACCTGTGCTTTGTTGAGCGAGGATGTGACCCATCCTCCTCTGCCAGATGTTGTACTCATTTCTTTTTAGCATAGGTGGTTTAAAAAGCGAGCCGATGTTGTTTTTATCATCCTGAGATTGTGACGTCATTCTTGTTGTTTTACAGACACTGAGAAATCAACTTTAATGGTGATTAATCCTTGCTCTGTTTTTCAATGGACGAACAAACGATCAGTATCAACTGTTATGAGCTGAACTATTTACGTCAAAATGATTGTTAAATCAAATTTGACTGTCCAAGCTCTGATACCAATTGTTGGATCTGAGTTTCTTTTTGGTTGTATTTTCGTTTGAAATTAAGATGGAAATGAAAGAGTTGTGCAGCGGAATTAAGATGAAAACAAACTTTGCATACAATCAAACAGGAGTAATACTTTTAATCAAACATCTTTACACAATGAACCGAATGATTGAATTTGTTTCAACAACGATTACAATGATTGATGTAAGAATGCAAACTCCCCCTCAGCCAGAGCTCAGTAGTTTGTTCGTGCAAAGAAGACGATGTGGTGAAAGAGCTAATAGAACAGTACAAAGTACTGAACTATTTATAGGCACTTGCAAACCACTGAGCATCTTTAGCTGACGTCACCATGAAAGTGACATCTAACCTCCTAACAAACTCTAACCTCTGATCTATACAAACACTGATGTACTAACTACTGCTATTACAATTCATTACATAAAAGACACTTAAACAGCTGATGGATCCTTCCACTGCTGTGAACCCAGCAGTGCTTGTCCGGATCAGCAGTACTTTGACTCAAGGCAGTAGATTGAGTTAGCAGAGCTTTGGTCTTCCATCAGTCTTTGACATTGGTCAGTAGATGCAAAGCAGCAGTTGTAGGTCAGCACTTAGTAAGATCAGCAGATAGGAGGTCAGCAGATATGAAACCACTTTCAAGGGGAGAGATTTGCATGAACTAATCTGTAATCGTCTGCTTATTCTTGATCCACTGTTCTGATCCAGTTTTGGCTTTAATTATATGTTCCTCTGATAGGGTTCAATCCCAACAGTTATATATATATCAGTCTTTGACATTGGTCAGTATATATTATTTTTAGACGTGTCGTCGTAGTCGTTTAATATATATATATATATATATATATATATATATATATATATATATATTAAACGACTACGACGACACGTCTAAAAATAATATATTTTTAGATACTTAACGAATATATATATTTACGATAACAAATTCCGGAAAGTTAGAATGTATAAAAATTGCTAAGTGATTTTATATAGTATATGAACATACTTAAAATCCATACTTAGTGAATATTACCATGTGTAAGATTATAAACAATATGGACTCATATAATTACTTTGGGCTAGGCCTAATTACATAAATACATGGGCAAGGCCCAATAACATAAATACATAGGCAAGTCCCAATAACATAAATACATGGGCAAGGCCCAATAACTTAAATACATGGGCAAGGCCCAATAACATAAAAGACATGGGCAAGGCCCAATAATATAAAACACATGGGCAAGGACAAATAAGATAAAGACATGGGCTAGGCCCAATGGCATACATGACATGGGCTAGGCCCAATGACACGCGTGCAAGGCATGAGGACATGTGAAGGGCGAGCGCGTCCATACACGATTTAATAAATAGCAAATATATATATATATAACGATCAAACAAACAAACTACCAACACTATAATAACACCATGTTGTTCTAAATATGACAAGTAAATACATAACAAGAATTTAAGATGAACAACTTGTACGAGGTCCAACAAGACCTTAGTGTCTAATAAAGCTAGTACACATGTAGGTTACACACGTGTAGGGACGCTCGAGTTTCAATAGTATGACTTACGGAACGCAAACTAGTGAGTTCACGTCCCTCCTTTCAAATATTTCAAAGTTTTTTTTTCTAAACAATCGAGGGGAAATACATGTCATAAAAAATGGTATGTTAGCTATGGGGTTAGATAATAACACGATCAATGTGCGTAAGTCGGATGATGACAATAGTAACCATTAATCACTTAGTGACCAAGGTACAAAAGATATAGATCTATTGAGTTTGAGGCACTCTCCACTCCTAGTTGGTATACCCTTAGGAGTGCTTTTGTGATCCCAATGATGTCAAAGTTGTCTCAGTTTGGTTACTTACTTATGGCACATATGTCAGGGTGCTCGCTACACACTGATAGATCCTTAAACTCCATGGATGCTAATAACATACAAGATTTCATTACTGGATTACAAACATGACATTTGTCACACCCGATCGCGTAAAATAAACCCGCGGCGGAAACGTCGGGGAGTGGAGCGACAGAATTATTGTTTCACAACCATGACATTTAATGTTTAGTTTTATTTATTAACTTGATTACATTGTCTTGGAAATTAAGGAAAAAACACAACATAATTTAACTATTCTTGCTTCATTTTATGTCACTAAGGCCCGAGTCTGCCTAAGTGTATCCTGATGATCCTTATGCATTAGCTCCTAAAACACACGTGAAAATAGGTACGTCAACATAAAAATACATGTGAGATACATAGGTTTTGTTGATGCAAGATTCATGACTTGTAAGTTAAAAGAAGTGTTTAACAAAAAATAGTCATGAACCTTATAAAGATGTTTTCTTTTATAAATCATACGAAAATCGATAAGAAAATCGGATGATATAAAAGAAAAGATGCATGGTTAAATGAATAACCAAGTAAAATGAGTTTGTATAAAATATGTCTATTGTAAATCAATGTTTTGTGAAAATGTGTTGTTTGTGTACAATGTATCATGTCCTTGTCGAAATGATTTAGATAACGCTACGATATGTAATATCATAAAAGCACTTATATATAGGAAGTACCAGCGGCGTATCCACCATGTTTTTATCATATTACACACGCTTCGTTATTTAAATCACTTACCAAATAAACCACCAAAAATGTCTTGTTTAAACCAATGCCAAATGTTTATGTATAACAATGTTTAATTTTTAAATGTCATGTGTAAATCATGTCTTGTAAGGCAAATGTCAAGTAACAACAATGTATTGCATGGTGAATAAAAAGTATTTACTCAACCCCATGTATAATTTCAATGTATAACCAAATGTCGTGTGAAACCAAATGTCATGTATGGTGAATAAAGAGTATTTACTCAACCCCATATGTAAAATGTACAAAACAAAGTCTTTGAATAAATCCAAGTTTAAATCAAAAGTGATGTTTTGCAAAAAACCAATGTTTTATTGATACAAACATCTATGTAGTAATGTTTATCGCATACATTCAAGCCTTGAGACTGTCGGATAAACCCCTAACAAGTTAAAGGTTTATCAAAAATGTTTTCAGATTCTGTCATTCCTTACTTCCAAACAAACCTAGGAAGCCGGGGATGGGATTTGTCAAGTCCTATGGTACCACTACATACTACCGAGCGGCGTGATCAATGCTAATGAACGTATTTTAGTCCCGTTAAACATACCAAGTGTCATACCAAAATGTAAGCATGTTATGTAAAACCATGTACTAAGTATGCTAAGTAAACATACGAAGTAGAAATGTCATGTAAATCAATGTGCTACCATGCTCAGTCAACATACATAGCAAAGAATAATGGAAATCATGTACTATATGCGTACTAGATGAACATAGCAAGTATATGTCAGGAAAGCCTGAAAGCATGAAAGTAACAAGTAGGCACATGTGTTTCACCCCAAAATATTTGAAAATGGTAAAAGAGGGGTCTATGTACTCACTTGATATTGCTAAATAGTCTTGGAATAACAACCAAGTAACGCTTAAAGGATCACAGAATCAAACAACACCTAATGTAGTTAACTATGTTAATAATCGGATCCTAAATCGGAATATCGGATAGAATGAGGTCTTGTAAACCAAATGAGTGTTGTAACTCATATGATATGGTTTAACAAAGCCTACATTCTAAAACGGAACCTATCCTAAGTGCGTATGACCCGTTATGACCCGTTTAGGTAGCTTTTGCTACTTTAACGCGTCATTTGCGCAAAAGCGCAAACGAGTAGCCTAACTAGTCCTATGACAAGTATTATATGCCCTAACATGTTTTAAATATGTTGAATAATTAGTTTAAGTGACAAAATTTAGGTTACATATACTTAAAATGAAATTATGCGCAAAAAGGGCATTTTGGTCATTTTCCTAAGGCATATAAACTACCTTAGGGTCACTATAATTAAACTAAGTGACCATAAGGTATAACCTCGGAAGATTATTCCCTATATAACTATGATCACAAAATATGTTTGGTCGGATCCTAATGATCGACCAAACGGGTTGGGTTCGAAAGTCTAAGCGGTTGTTTAGACCGCTTAACTTACGACCCTAAACAAGCAATAAACTAAAAGTGACGAGTTAAACATGTTAAAACATGTTTAACTAAGTTAGAAAACAGGTTTGATATCAAAACAAAGTGTTTTGATACCCGAAAATAGTTTCATCTCAAAATGCGCATAAACGGCATTTTGACCGAGACTATGACTCGTCACTTTGACTAATAAACGTGGTAATCAGTAGGTATAATCACAAGGGACTATAACCATCCTAATTACGCTCACGTTACAAAGTTCAAACGAACTTTGTGTTGACCAAAACATGTTCAAAGCAAAAAGTCAAACACTGTTTGACTTTTATGCTTGAAATACATGACCAAGCATGACAGAAACTTACAAAAGGTCCAAGCTTGGAAGAATTGAAGTAAAAATACTCAGGTTTGAAGCCTTCAACAAGTGAGAGCTTCAACTTAGAGCAAATTTAAATCAAATGAGCAAGTTGGAATGAATGAAATGCTTGCTATTTATAGGAATCTTGAAGTTCTAGGATCATTCCAAGTGTCATTGAATGGATCAAGGCACAATCTTGGCCATACACTTGCTAGAACCAGATTAACACCAGCCCTCAACATGAAGAAACCATGGATCAAAACAAGGATAACAGTTGAATTGAAGAAACTAGTTTCTGCTGAATCGGGCTTGGCTTACGGACCATAAGCATCTCCAAACGGTCCGTAATACCTGTGTTGCTGGCAGTGATGTTCAGAAGTTGACAGTTTTAGCCCCTGAGCTTGTTTCATCGCGTTTTGGCACTTCTAACACCCGCCAAGCCCATTTTTAAGCTTCATGATGAAGTTAAAGTATATTTATCTTGAACTATGCTCAAAAATGTCTTGGATGTCGGTTCGTTTGGCTGTACGGTTGCGTTTTTCAGTTAATTACGACGGAAATCGTAACGAACGCGTGTACGACCCAAATTTCGAAACGAAAGAAGTTCTTGCATTCCTATCACTAAAGTACAATATTTAAGTGATTAAAAAAATTTTTGGATGTCTGGATATGTTCAGAACGTAAGATATGCGCGAAAATGCAAACTTATGCAGTTTTTTACGCTTTTAGTCCCTGTTGATCAAATAAGCGTATTTTCTCACACTGAACCCCTCAAAGATTATTTCTAAGATATGTTAAGGTTATTTATGGTATGTTTAGCTTATGATCAAGTTTTGGAATGTACGTTACTATACGAATCGGCAGACTTTCGCAGTTTGTCGCAAGTAGTCCCTGTAGTCGAATAAACTTGTTTTTGCCATACCAAGCCCTTCAAAACTTATTTCTAAGTTATGTAAAGGTTATTTGAGGTATGTTAAGCTTATTTTGTTATTCTGGAGTGTATGTCACATTAAACTAATTACGTTTACGCATCCGTTTGCGTATAACTTTCCAGAAAACGATTTAGAGTTTAAAATCGAACAAAAATCAAGACGTGCAAAATGTCAAACATAAATAAACAAATATTGGGATCAAATCACATAATTTTATTGATAATTGAACTGTTCAGGGTTTATACAAAGATCACAGAAGCACAGATGTCACAGTCTCCCCTACTTTAGGAAATTTCGTCCCGAAATATATTTAGAGGAAACTTGTGAGAATAGATGTGGATATTTTGCCTTCATTTGATCTTCAAGTTCCCAAGTAAATTATGGACCATGTTTAGATTCCCAGCGAACTTTGAAATTTGGGATGTGATTTCGTTTAAGCTTCTTGACTTCACGGTCCATTATTCCACAGGCTTCTCGACAAAGTGCATCGTGTCATCAACACGAATTTCATCAAGTGGTATGTGGAGGTTTTCATCAGCTAAACATTTTTTTAGATTGGACACGTGGAAGGTTGGATGAACATTTCCAAGTTCATGAGGTAGCTCTTATCTGTAGGCCACTTTTCCGATTCTTTCGATGATCTTGAATGGTCCAACATATCTGGGTGGAAGTTTTTCTTTCTTTCCAAATCTAATCACACCCTTCCAAGGGGAAACCTTGAGTAGGACACGATCACCGACTTGAAATTCCAAGGGCTTGCGTCGTCTATCCGCGTAACTCTTTTGATGGCTTCTAGCTGTCTGAAGGTGGTCGTGAATTTTCTTGACCTTATTTGCAGTCTCTAGAATGAGTTCAGGTCCAGTAAGCTGAGCTTCACTAATCTCATTCCAGCAGACTGGTGAACGACATTTTCGACCGTATAAAGCTTCGAAAGGAGCCATGTTGATGCTGGAGTGATAACTGTTATTGTAGGAGAATTCAATTAACGGTAGATACGAATCCCAACTACCACCAAAATCGATCACACAAGCTCTAAGCATATCTCCAGTGTCTGGATTGTTCTTTTAGATTAACCATTCGTTTGCGGATGATATGCTGTTCTCAAATTAAGTTGGGTTCCCATAGCAGATTGCATGGTTCTCCAAAAGGGAGATGAGAATCGAGCATCCCTGTCAGATATTATGTTCAAAGGAACACCATGTCGGGATACAATCTCATCCACATAGATTTTAGCAAGTTTGTCAGCTGATAAATCCTCACGGATCGGCAAGAAATGTGCTGACTTTCTAAGACAATCAACAACTACCCAAATGGCATTATGACCTTTCTTAGTGCGTGGCAGCTTGATAATGAGATCCTTAGCAATGTTTTCCCATTTCCAAACTGGTATCTCTGGTTGCTCCAATAATCCAGAGGGATGTTGACGTTCTGCCTTAACCTTAAGACAAGTAAGGAATTTGGATACGTATAAGGCAATGTCTTTCTTCATCCCTGGCCACCAATACTGGGTTCGAAGATCCTTATACATTTTGTATGCACCAGGATGGATAGAATAACGAGACTTGTGAGCTTCATCCATTAGCAAGGTGCGAAGATTTTCTTGAAATGGGACCCACAAATGGTCCATGAAATAATATAACCCATTGTCCTTCAGTTCAAGATCGGGCTTAATATGATATGGTAACTCCTTACCCATCAAGACTTGTGTAGCACAAGTATGTTGAGCCTGAGAAATACGGGTTTGAATATCAGATCAAACTTGAACACAGTGAATCTTGACACACTCTTTAAGACTCAATGCGTCAGCCACGACATTCACCTTACCAGGATGGTAGCGAATTTTGAAACCGTAGTCATTTAGAGGTTCAATCCAACGTCGTTGCCTCATGTTAAGTTCTTTCTGATCGAAAATGTGCTGGAGACTTTTGTGGTCAGTGAACACTACACATTTTGTACCATACAAGTAATGTCTCCAAATTTTTAGAGCGAAACTACTGCACCTAACTCAAGATCATGAGTCGTGTAGTTCTTCTCGTGTATCTTCAACTATCTCGATGCATAAGCTATGACTTTGTTTCTTTGCATGAGAACACAACCAAGACCCAAGTTGGATGCATCACAATATATGACAAAATCATCTGCCCTTAGGTAAAGATAGAATAGGTGCATCACACAGTTTCTGTTTCAAGGTCTTAAAAGCTTCTTCTGTTTGGATCCCCACTCAAATGGTTTATTCTTCTGAGTTAAAGCAGTGAGAGGAACCGCAATCTTGGAGAAGTTCCCAATAAAACGACAGTAATAACCTGCGAGACCAAGAAAAGAACGAACTTCGGTAGGAGTAGTAGGTGTATCCCAATCCTTAATTGCACGGATCTTGGCGGGATCTACATGAATAACTTGTTCGTTGACGATATGTCCCAAAAATTGAACTTCCTTAAGCCAAAATTCACACTTGGAGAATTTGGCAAAAAGTTGTTCTTTCTTTAGGAGTTCCATAGTAAGACGGAGATGTTGTTCATGATCGGCTCGGGTCTTTGAATAGATCAAAATATCATCAATGAATACAATGATGAACTTGTCCAAATAAGGCTTACAAACCCTATTCATCAAGTCCATGAAAACAGCAGGAGCATTCGTCAAACCGAAGGGCATAACAGTGAACTCATAGTGCCCATATCTTATGCGAAAAGCTGTCTTGGGAATATCTTCTTCGAGTACACGAAGCTGATGATACCCAGAACATAGATCAATCTTTGAAAAGCAAGTGGCACCCTGTAACTGATCAAAGAGATCATCAATGCGAGGTAGGGGATATCGATTCTTGATGGTGAGCTTGTTGAGCTCACGATAATCGATACACATCCTGAAAGATCCATCTTTCTTTTTAACGAATAAAATGGGAGCACCCCATGGTGAAAAGCTTGGACAGATGAATCCTTTGTCAGAAAGCACTTGAAGCTGTTTAGATAACTCTTGCATCTCATATGGCAAGACGATAAGGTGATCTAGCGATAGCATTAGCACCAGGTAAAAGATCAATACGAAACTCAACTTAGCGTGCTAGGGGTAAACCAGGTAATTCTTTAGTATAATCCCGAACAACTGGGATGTCTTGAATAGTCTTACCTTTGCCTTTTCTCCTTTACAACATGTGCTAAGAAGGGAATATGGTTCTTTCGTGGGTACTTTTGAGCTTGAGTACATGTCATGAGTTTAAGACTACTAGCAGGTTTGTCACCACGAACCTCTAAGATCTCACCAGTCGAAAGCGGTATACGGACAATCTTCTCAAAACAAACCACCTCTGCATGGTATTTGGCTAACCAATCCATTCCTACTATAACATCAAAGCTTCCAAGTTGCATTGGCATGTGGTCGATAGGAAAAAGATGGTTGTTAAGGTTTAACTGGCAGTTTCGAAGAACAGAATCTAGTACAACGGGTTCATCACTAGCAACTTCTACTGTCAAAGGCTTTCCTAGTTTTGTTCTAATCATGGACAGGATAGGATTAAAAGACAATGACATAAAACTCTTATCAGCACCCGAATCAAAAAGAACAGAAGCAGGCTAATGTGCACGCGGTTGAGTTGCTTGATTCTGTGCAAGAGCAAGACGACTTGTATTGGCGAGATAACCAGATTTCCCACAGTTGGTAAAATAATGACACTGAACGTGCGGTTGATTGTGGCTGTTACACTTGTTGCACAAAGGTTCATTGCCCACATATTGTTTCTTGGCAGGTGGTTGTGTTGGCTGATTAGGAGCAGCTTGGTTTGCCTGTACTGTAACAGTGAAATTCTTGGAAGCCTTGCGCTTGCTAGACTTCCTCGAAGACTCAGCTTTCTTACCCTTTTATTTCTCGCTCTTATCGGACGGTTTCTTGTCACCCTTTTTGTGGAGTTTACCTTTCCTGATCTGGGATTCAGTCAAGGTTGCAGCTAGCGCAATGGACTGGCGAACAGTGGTAGGATTACTACCAGTAACGATATCTTGAACAGGGTAAGCTAAACCATCGACATATCTTTCAATGGCCTTATCCAGGGGGTAACCATTGTGGGACATAACAAGCTTAACTCCTCATATCTATCGGTATAAGCACGGTGTTCACCACTGTCATGTTTCAAGTCATCAAATTCCCTTTCCAAAGCCCTGAGTTCATGACGAGGACATAATTCCCTCATCATTAGAGCCCTAAGCTCCTCTGAGGTCTAACCCAAAGCAACATTAGCACCACGATCTCTCATTATTCCATTCCACCAAGTAAGAGCCCTCTTTTGTAATTCAACAGCATTAAAGCAGTTTGAAAAGAGCATTCACTTCACACACCATCGGCTAGCACCCAACCCAGACCCTACCTGCCAGACCATACCCGCACCATCGATGGCGGTGTTTGGTTTGCGGGTATGGGGAACCCGCTTGAAGTGGACTGAGCGCCCCATCTCCTCTTATGGTAGTAGTGTTCCTCTTGGCACTCACCAGTATCTTTTCTCGGCGTTGGTGGTCCGCCCATCTTCGCCACAAAAACCTACCACTTGATCCCATTCCCTTACCGATCATTGGAAGTCTCCACTTATTCGGAAGCCTCCCCCACCGTTCCCTCCACAAGTTGTCCCAAAAGTACGGTCAGATCATGTCTATCCTTCTCGGCTGAGTTCATTTTGTGACAATTGGCATTTTTCGGGTTATTTCCGTACCATTAAAACAGTGTTTAATATTATGTGGTTATGTGTTTTGAACATCTGAAGTACATAATTTCACTACATACATTTAGAGAACTCACAAATACATTATATGATCCATGTTACTCATTTTTATTGATCGCGACTTGAAACAGTTTAGACAGTGCTCAGAAATGACTAGTACATTTACCAGTTAGACTAGTAGTGCTGACATGGGTTCAGTACTCATATAAACAAACGACACATTTAGGACACAGATTGAGTTCCAGAGTCAATATTATACTAAATCTCATGTGAGAAAATAAGGGATTATGTTAATACTTTTCGGGACACAAACAAACACTAAAAACTACCCGAAACTAGCTATAAATAACAAAATCAGCATAATTCATCAGAAATTCAGCATTCACTAGCTCATGTAGTATTCAGAAATAATGTTTGAATGCCCATAATGTTTCAGAAGTTGACAGTTTTAGCCCCTGAGCTTGTTTCGTCGCGTTTTGGCACTTCTAACACCCGTCAAGCCCATTTTTAAGCTTCATGATGAACTTAAAGTATATTTATCTTGCATTATCCTCAAAAATGTCTCGGATGTCGGTTCGTTTGGCTGTATGGTTGCGTTGTTCGGTTAATTACGACGGAAATCGTAACGAACGCGTGCACGACCCAAATTGCGAAACGACAGAAGTTTTTGCACTCCTATCACTAAATTAAAATATTTTAGTGATTAAAATTTTTTTGGATGTCCGGATATGTTCAGAACGTAAGATATGCACGAAAATGCAAACTTATACAGTTTTTGACGCTTTTAGTCCCTATTAATCAAATAAGCGTATTTTCTCACACCGAACCCCTTAAAGCTTATTTCTAAGCTATGTTAAGGTTATTTATGGTATGTTTAGCTTATGATCAAGTTCTGGAATGTACGTTACTATACGAATCGACAGACTTTCACAGTTTCTCGCAAATAGTCCATGCAGTAGAATAAACTTGTTTTTGCCATACCAAACCCTTCAAAACTTATTTCTAAGTTATGTAAAGGTTATTTGAGGTATGTTAAGCGTATGTTATTATTCCGGAATGTATGTCGCATTAAACTGATTACGTTTACGCATCAGTTTGCGTATAACTTTCTAAAAAGCGATTTAGAGTTTAAAATCCAAGAAAAATCAAGACATGCAAATTGTCAAACATAAATAAACAAATATTGGGATCAAATCACATCGTTTTACTGATAATTGAACTGTTCAGGGTTTATACAATGATTACACAAGCACAGATGTCACAGCATTTCATACGAAAACAATAACCACATGAACTCGCCAACTTTTGTTGAATTTTAAAATTACATGTATTTCAGAACACAAGACTTGAGCCGGTGAAAGACCACGGGAAATGGGAATGAACATGACAACAAATGTCCTTTTGGAGGATTTGCCTCTTATATCCCAACCTCGTATGGATATATAGGAGACAAAACCTCAACATGATTTTATGTTGAAAACAATCTTTTGTTCGAAGTGTAATGTAACTTAATAACTATATTTTGGATGACATTGTGAACTTGTTTGAAACTTGAAACCTCCTCTTGGGAACTTGAAAACTTTTGTTGCAAATCAATATATATGGCATCGTTGTTGATTTATATTTGGTTACATGATTGGACGCAATTATTACCTCATAGTCACATGCAATACGCTTCCGCTACCAGCAGGGTGTGACAATATGCCCAGTTCAACTCTTCAATAGTAAAAATCGTCAGAATGCTATGGTTGCTATGTAGTATTCATTAACAGGAGGTTGGTACCCAGGCATTGGTTTTGTAGGTGGTGGGTTTGTAGTTTATAGGTTATAGGTTTGTAAGACGTGTTGACCGTCGATGGTTGAACAAAGGTGGGTTTAAAGGTTGTTGGACGTTTTGATGTTGACGGTGTGAATATTCCACCAGTTTGGTAGGAAATGGATAACCTCTACCCATGTTAATGATATATGGTGAGGAAATATTGGGTGTAGAGTAAAATTTGTAGTAAAATGATTGAGATATTGAAACGGGTTGGTTTGAATATGAATGGTAAAATTGGTTGAAATCTAATAAATTTAAATTGTTTTTTTTTAATTCAACAGCGTTAAAGCGGTTTGAAAAGAGCATTCACTTCACACACCATCGACTAGCATGCAACCCAGACCCTACCTGCCAGACCATACCAGCACCATCGATGGCGGTGTTTGGTTTGCGGGTATGGGGAACCCGCTTGAAGTGGACTGAGCGCCCCATCTCCTCTTATGGTAGTAGTGTTCCTCTTGGCACTCACCAGTATCTTTTCTCGGCGTTGGTGGTCCGCCCATCTTCGCCAAAAAAACCTACCACTTGATCCCATTCCCTTACCGATCATTGGAAGTCTCCACTTATTCGGAAGCCTCCCCCACCCTTCCCTCCACAAGTTGTCCCAAAAGTACGGTCAGATCATGTCTATCCTTCTCGACTGAGTTCATTTTGTGACAATTGGCATTTTTCGGGTAATTTCCGTACCATTAAAACAGTGTTTAATATTATGTGGTTATGTGTTTTGAACATCTGAAGTGCATAATTTCACTACATACATTTAGAAAACTCACAAATACATTATATGATGCATGTTGCTCATTTTTATTGATCGCGACTTGAAACAGTTTAGACAGTGCTCAGAAATGACTAGTACATTTACCAGTTACACTAGTAGTGCTGACATGGGTTCAGTACTCAGATAAACGACACATTTAGGACACAGATTGAGTTCCAGAGTCAATATTATACTAAATCTCATGTGAGAAAATAAGGGACTATGTTAATACTTTCCGGGACACAAACAAACACTAAAAACTACCCGAAACTAGCTATAAATAACAAAATCAGCATAATTCAGCAGAAATTCAGCATCCACTAGCTCATGTAGTATTCAGAAATAATGTTTGAATGCCCATAATGACTTGAAATGTATCAGGAAATTGATCAAGACATAAAAGCGCATCATGCTATACAAGTTACAAATATTGATCTTATAGCGATCCGGCAACGGCGCCAAAATTTGACGTGATTGTCGTGGTCACGCAAATTTAATCCCAATAACAACTATATAGATAGCGGTAAGTGGGTATCGAACACAGGGAGTTTGTGGAATATGTGTTATCTCAATGTATGTCTAACTAACTAGATTAATCTAAATTGCAAGAAATGTAAATTCACGGATTTGGTTGTTTGGTTTTAATTACTAGATTAAACTAAATTAAATTACAAATCAAAGTTAAGTTTTGTAACAAGATAAGAGGATAGTGATCATCCCGAGTTTCAAGTTTTAAGTGACAACTAACGTTCATGTTCAACTGGAAAGAACCACATAGAGATGGCTCATGTAAGATCAATTGTTTGTGATGAAAGGGAACTAAGTACTCGGATTCCTAGAACGCGAGGTTGTTACCCGATGACCAATCAACACATATCCAACCCTAATCCCTCCCATGATATCTCGATTGCCAACGGCACCAAGAACGTATGGTTTAGAACTATAATCAAACACACATTAACAATTTACAAACAATCAATCAAACACCATAATAAACTAACAACACATGCACAGTCTAATATTCCAGAAATTAAAGAACAAACATAATTGTCACAAATAAAACCTTACATCCGAGACGATCACCAAGCAAACCTAGCCGCTCATAGTGTTATGAACCATCATCACAATCGAAACTTTGTCCCATGGAATCAAAAACAAAGTATTCATGTTTAGACTAATCAAGAACACAAGAGAGAGCCAAAAATCGCCCCTCCAATCTTCTCCCAAAACTGACAATGATGAGAATAATGAAAAGACACAATCAAAACTAACTTAATGTGGCAGTTACACTTTTTCACGCAGCCATCACCGTAAATTACGGCTCCACCGTAATTTACGGTGGACTTAATATTTGTTACGGTAAAGATTGTCTGATTTACGGTAGCTTTAATGTTGACTTGTGTGCCTTTCATGATGTCAGCCCAAGATGTAACATGAATGAGTGCTGCCAATATCATATCACAAGTTTCGAAGCCCATGTCTCCATATGCGGCCCAATGTCTCCAGCCCACATGTCTCGACTCCACGTGATCAAGCTAAAGTAAATTCATGATGTTATTGACCTTCCTCCTTAATTCACATATGCCGCCAACTGTCACGTATATGTTGATCGATGTTGCCAGCTCCCCCCAAAAAGTCCACATGGGTCTCTTTTTATGATGGTAATGATAAATGTTGTTGACTCTTGCATCTTCACATGTGCCGCCCAAATGTATGTTGTTGATCTTGTGCACCTCCAACCCAAGATTAAAATGTGCCGCCCAAGTCTTATATTGGCGGCCCAATCCACTAGCAGCTCCCCTTTTCACGTGACTATATGTGCCGCCCAAGACCTCACATGATGTGTCAGCCCATTCCAACTAATTCAAAAGGTCCAAAAGAGAAGCCACGTGCATTGACAGTTTCAATTGTTGTCTCCAATGTCTTGTGCGGCCCACCACATGTCTTCTGCCTTTGATTAATTCCTCAAGTGCACATGATGATATTGATGGTTGGTATTGGACCGATGTATGCCGCCACTTATGATGATGATGTTGATTGTTGCCTTTTTTTTTTTTTTTTTATTGAGATGGTGATTTTTTTTAATAATAAAACCTCCACCCCAGATCTCTTGCCTACCGCCCATGTGTCTTGTGTGATCCAATGGGTTCAAGCCTCATGTGCGGCCCATTAACATGGCCCAAATTGAAGTCCATGTGATGAAACAGAAGTCCACGTGATGGCTGCTACTTCCAATGTCTGCCAAAAGTTGTGGGGTCTAATCCATTCCCTCATATTCACGTGAAGATGATTCCAATTCCAAGAAGTCTTTGTGAGTTTTATTATTTTGTGATGATTCCTCATTTAATCTTTGATGGAATCAATAAAATTCCCCACATATACCAAGCCATCTGCATTTGTAAAGAGAGTCGCCAACCTTCAATCCTACATGTGACTCCACTATTGCTTCACATCACAACTTTCCATGAATTACGTTTAGTTCCCGAACTTTACTCTTTTATTTTTCTCACACATCCAACATTCTTAATGACCCGAAACAACTCCCGAACAATCTCGTTTGTCTCTCAATAATCATCCTCGATCATTCCTCTCGCTTCCACATACTTAACATCACCGAATTATGCATTTTACCTACAAAAGCCACAAACACTCGTAGTTACTATATTCAAGCAAATAACCAAGTAAAGCATGGAATTTTAATCTTTTTAAACCATTTAAGGGTTGTCCAACGGACCACCCGTCACTAAGTACAACATGTTACATTGTCTGTCTCGGTATAAACCCCATAACATGGAGCTCTAAGTGACAAAGCACTCTTGCTCGCTCCTCAACCGAACCAGAATTTAGAGTCGTGCCCTCTGCTGCCACAAAAATTTTATGGCTCAATTCCCTATCACATCTAAGGTTTTGAATCAGTCACCACACCAACTATTTTTTTTTTTTAGTTAACTGCCATTTTCGTCCCTGTGGTTTGGTCACTTTGGCCATTTCAGTCCATTTTTCAAAAATGCGCCATTTTCCTCCCCGGCGTTCTGGAAAGGTGCCATTTCAGTCCAAAAATCATAACCCAGTTAAGTCAGTTAGTAAATAAGGACTGATTGTGTAAATTTGTAACATAAAGGACTGATTGTGTAAATTTGTAACACCACCACCACTAGCCCTGCCACCACCACCACTCCGCTGCCACCACCACCGCCACCACCGCCACCACAGCCACGGTCACCGGAACTTGCAACTTCACCGGAACCTGCAACTTCATCCGAATTCAGGCAAATCGACCACTTCCATCGTCTGCATATCTAAACATTATAGAACGATGAACTATGGCTTAGATATGCAGACGATGGAAGTGGTCGATTTGCCTGAATTCGGATGAAGTTGCAGGTTCCGGTGAAGTTGCAAGTTCCGGTGACCGTGGCTGTGGTGGCGGTGGTGGCGGTGGTGGCGGTGGTGGTGGCAGCGGAGTGGTGGTGGTGGCAGGGCTAGTGGTGGTGGTGTTACAAATTTACACAATCAGTCCTTTATGTTACAAATTTACACAATCAGTCCTTATTTACTAACTGACTTAACTGGGTTATGATTTTTGGACTGAAATGACACCTTTCCAGAACGTCGGGGAGGAAAATTGCGCATTTTTTAAAAATGGACTGAAATGGCCAAAGTGACCAAACCACAGGGACGAAAATGGCAGTTAACTTTTTTTTTTTTTTTGTGATAATTTGAGTGCAACTCAATACTCCGTCAACCCCATTTTTCATTCGCGTATACCATGCACTCGACTCACACTTCGTTAGCGAGAAGGTTCAAGATCGCTCTATACGGGTCACCAACATTTGCAGGGGATGAACAACTGGCAGATGCTCTCATTCAAACCGCCCCTACGGTCCAGATTCCAATTCCAAATTTCCAAGATTGGACTTGTCTCACGAGTGCCCATCTTGACAGATCATATTTAGGATGCTACGTGAAATACAAGAATTCAAATTTATTTGAATTATTTCCAGTCATGTCAATCTTTGTCATTATAGTATAATATATATTTTTCATTATGTCAACTTGTATAGTTGTCAATTCTTATCCTACATGTTCCTGTGTATATATTGCTTTGAATTAAGGGTATCCGGGGCACTCCCCTAAGACTAGAAGGTATGGGGGCCGGCTGAGGCCCGGCTAGGACCGGCGCCGGTCCCCCACACCGCCCCCCTCCATCCCACCCGTCCTCACCAGCGGCTCCTCGCCGGTCTTGCCGCCCCACTTTCTCCTCTCTTCTCTCACAATAACCTATACATACATACATATATATACATAAAGGGGCTCATCCCCCACCCCCCTAGGTCCATCCCCTTGAAGCCTTTCCTACGTGGCGGTGATGTGGCGGCCCATCACCTTGGGGATGAGGCTCTCCATACCCTCCAGTCTAAGAGGGGAGTCTCCTCTCTTACGCATAACCAATCCTCGTGTGTCACGTCAACTCCCCTCTTAAACTCCCCTCACACCCCAATTTGATGGCGGCACTCCCCCTCTTAGGTGACTTGTTTTTTTATTCAAAAAAAAAAAAAAAACAATTGATTGGTTGAAAATTAGGGTGGCCCCACCATCTCTCTCCTTCTTCATGCAGTGAACATACACCGAGCTTGGTCCATTTGCCTTACCGCAGGGACGGCGGCGGTGTTCCCGAGCGGTGACTTGGGTCACCGAAGGGGGTTACCGCGAGTGCCCCGTTCACCCTAATGAGAATATTGCAATATTAATCCATACCAATTATTGTAATGATGGGGGTCTAAAATACATTCTTTTACAGAATACAGAAAGTCACACGCTTTTTAATCCTAGTTCTTAATTTGTTTACATTATTAAGGGACTTAAAATCTTATTTTCATGGCAATTAAATTATTTTATCACACCTTTAAAACACTAGGCTACAAGTGATGTATAAATAACTATTGAAAGTAGTTTTATTGACAACGTGCTTACCTATAATTGTCCTTCTTGACTGTGTCGAAATCTTGCAAATAAGTTATTATTTTTGCTGATATGAAATATTGACCTTTTCTGATAACTAGTTATTTTCCGTCCGCTCGTTGCGGCTGGACCCAATGACTACAAAAGGCGTGTCAGCAACAGCAAACAAATACCGAATATCAAACCATAAATAAAATGACGTGGTAAGGATAGTCACTCTGTTATAAAAAAACGATTTTAAATAACCTAATATATAATAATAGGACCCACACGTCCTACACGTTGGAAATTCGGTTGTTTTCAGTTCAGTTATTACGGTGCTAACACGTTAAAATATGGATGAGCTCGGTAACGGTAACGGCAGCGAAAGCACCAATCCGGAAAATCATCGAAATTAGGTACCGGCACCGAAAATGCTCGGTACAATACGGTATGGTATTTGAAGGTAAAAATCAATAAATACAGGTATGGTGCTAGACCGGTGTCGAACCGAAAGTAGCGATTCTGAAAACGCCAAAAGGTGGGTACCAAATTGCTACCGAAAATGATTTGGTATAGAAAATTTGGTACCGATACGATACCGGTTCGTTTACAGGATTTGATACGATTTGCTCATCAATATTCTAAATATCCAAGTTAATTTTACATGGTACAATTCATTCATTACAGAAAAAGACAAATAAAAAAAACAAAATAAGTTGTTGTGTATATAAAACCTCATTCAAACGAAATACAGTTTACTTACTGTGTGTATGAAAAGTAATCTAAACGGTGCAATTACTTGCATTGATGCGTTGCTACAGGATTTGATGAGCTCGGTACCAACCGGTACCGAAAATACCGTTACCGAAATCCCCAAAAGTGGGTACCAGTACCGAATATACCTAGTATGGTACGGTTCGGTACTGGTCGGTACTGGTACGCCACCGGTATTTGAGGGTAAAAACCGGTGAATACCTGTGCAGAACCGGTACCGAAAATACACCGGTTTGGTAAATTTGAGACCGGTACCTGTATCCGATACCAGTTGCTCATCTCTTAATAATGTTACTATTCATTCCATTCTAATTTTAAATAATTCTAATTCTAATTCCAATTCCAATTACAATTTTAATTTAATATAATAATAAACACTGTTCATTCAGTTTAAATTTTATATTAAAATTAAAATTCTAATTCCAATTCCAATTTTAATTTAATATAATAATAAACACTGTTCATTTTAATTTAATATAATAATAAACACTGTTCATTCAGTTTAAATTTTATATTAAACTAGTTGTTTAACATGCGTGCGCGTTGCGGCGCGCTAAACCAAATCGTTCTATAAGAGTGGCAAAGCATGTCAAATAACAAAAAGTAGCTCGGACTAAAACGTCACGTATTTTCGGTACCGGTTCGGCACCGGTATTCACCGATTTTTACCCTTAAATACCGGTGGTGTACAAAGTACAAAGTACAAACTAAAGGAAGCCCATGTTTAAGCTTGTGTACCTTAAAAGACATCTTTACTGTAGTAATGTGCCCCATCTTGTGTCCCTTGGCAAGAAGTATAAGCGCTTCAGTATTCTTCACCATGTGCTAAAAGTACGCCTAAAAGAAATACCAAGTTTAAAACTATAAGTAAACGTAGAATTATAAGAAAGATTATCATTACTTCAATTGAATAGTTGCAGGTTTGATCTGCAGTTAAAAAAAACAAATTTGTTTTTTTCCCCTGTGAGGAAGATGAATCAAAGTAGTCTCTAGGTCAGTCTCCACCTCAAACAAACGTGTGAATTGAAACTACACGTTTTAACATCTGGTTTCTCATTCTTCCCTGTACAGCACCACACAATAATACAAAAGAACCCATCAGATTTCGGTCTTATCCAAAAAAATCAACAAAACAGTATGTATGCACAAACCCTAAGACCCTAAAACTGGGGCTAGAAGTGAATAAACCAGCAATCAAATATTCGAATCTGCGATGTTTGAAATGAACATCGACTATTATAGTTATTGTATATAAGTTTTTTTTTTCTGAAATTTCGTCGCTTGAAAAGGATAGAGGTAACTAATTACATTCGGTTTACAAACGTATTCGAGTTTTCAAAGCGTTATAAATTCTTTTTTGTGAGTCGGGAAGTGTCGCCAAAATAGTTAATATCCTTTATATTTCTTTTGAAAGTATACTTTGACATTCGATAGTCGTTTATAAATTACATGTTTGTCTCGTATTATAGGTTTTTAACGAAAGAAGGATAGAGTTTCCTCTGTTTTTGGACGATCCCGACAACTAAATGTCGATATATTTTTCAAAATTCAACAATGTTTCAAAAATTCAAGCAATTTATCTCAAATTTCACCAAAGCATTATAATATGTAACCAATGTTGTAAAGTCTATTCTAATATAATAACGATAACTCGCTACGCTAAAAACTTTACCGAGTCTCGTGGCGGCTCATTTGACTGCCGTTGATTGGGGTTTGAGCAGTTGACTTTTCTGACCCATTTTGACTTGAATCCGAATCTGTTGACTGTCTTTGGCCCAATCTTGACGTTGTTGACCCGCTTTTGGCTCGAGTTGACTCGGGTGTTGACCGAGTCAACCGGGTTCGACCCGAAACGCAGCTTAGTTGACTCGAACCCCAATGAGTCGCGAAACCTGAAACAAATCCAACTCGAATAGAAATCATGTTGAAGATTTTTATGCATTGTTTTTAAGAAATTTGTTTGCAACATGTATGATCATCAAAATAGTGTTGGAAGTTAGAACCTTAACTTTGCATACAAAATTTATGTATTTTAACAACAAAATGAGAAGGTCAAACTGGTTTAGACACTTTGGTTTGGAAAGTAACAGAAAGCAAAATTGATTCGGTCTTAAATAAACACAGGAACCTAATCATTTGGTAGTGAGGTGACTTGATATATATATTTTTATTTTAAGTCTTTGAATTCGGTATAAAATACAATAATCTAATTTAAGAACAATTTAGCTTATATGTATGTAATTACAAGGGGCAAAAGTTTGTGATCAAGTGAGTCTACTGAAAAAAATATTTTGGCTCTAGAAAAAGATCAAGTATATGAGATTATCTGCTGCTTTGTTTTACCCGGCCCGTTTTGACCCAACCTGTTTTATCGCTAACGAAAGTTCCTAAATATGAACTCAAACCAAATTAACAGAGACAAACTGCAATTATCAATGGAAATTCAAAAATCGAAAGAAACACACAGAAGATATGAGACCAGTTTCAACTTCAAATTATCTCAAAAGTCCTTTTTTTAAGTTTTTGCCTTTCCTTTTTTAGGGCAAAAGTCATTTTTCTAAAGCAAAAGTCAGGATTTCCTGACTTTTTTTTTTTTTTTTTTCCAAAAGTCCTTTTGGAGAAGTTGCAAATAAGTTAAGCCAAACATGCACTCAATAACCCATGTAAAAGGGTTCTATCAAAAATTAAAATTTGTATTCTTGAAAACTCTTTCGTGTGGGACCGATATAATTCAATTAATGAGTCGCGATACCTGAAACAAATCCAACTCGAACCGAATTCTGACCCGATCTACTGCAACCCCAAACCAAAAATTGAATTAACTCTCGAGCCCAAAATCGAATATGTTGTTAACATGGCTTACCTAAACCTGAACCGCACATGTAAACCGGAGCCGTGACCCGAACCGTAACTGAGTTGCTGACTATTTGATTGAATCGGACCAAATCACCGGCGATCACCATCACTTCCGTCAATCCCGATGCCACCCCCCATCGTCACTTCTCTAAAACGTGCCGTAAGTTGACTGACAGAATGTAAAGCCATAAGAATCTGAGAAAAATTTTGGTAGAGAGAAGTGAGGGTTGAATGATTTACCGATCACTACAGCTTACGTCAAAATCGTCGTCATCCTTATCACCAAAAGCACGACCACCTGTGTCTCCACCGCCGCCGTCGTGATCGGCGGCGCTACCGTCGGTCCACCACCAAGCTCACCACTGCCTCCGACCACCGAGACCCCGTCTCGTCTCTCTCTGCTCCCGTTTGTCCAGTCTCGACACCGCACACGGCGGCTCTCTTGATTACCGAGGGGTGTAAGTGTATGAGGATGGGTGTGTCGCATCGGAGGAGGGGCGCGTTGTGGTTTTGGAATCGAAGAAGGGGAAGCAGGGAGGGGAGTTTGATGGTGTGCGTGTTTGGTAGAAATGAGATGGTGATGACCGGTAGATGTAGGTAGTAAAAATGGCAATATCGTAATTAAAACTACTATTCATTCAGTTTATCTTTGATTACCGAGGGGTGTAAGTGTATGAGGATGGGTGTGTCGCATCGGAGGAGGGGCGCGTTGTGGTTTTGGAATCGAAGAAGGGGAAGCAGGGAGGGGAGTTTGATGGTGTGCGTGTTTGGTAGAAATGAGATGGTGATGACCGGTAGATGTAGGTAGTAAAAATGGCAATATCGTAATTAAAACTACTATTCATTCAGTTTATCTTTTATCAGTATATAATTCTAATTCCAATTCCAATTTTAATTTCATATAAAAAATCTCTAATTTCATTATTAAAAAAAATTAATTTAATATAATAATAAACACTGTTCATTCAGTTTAAATTTTATCATATATATGTTCATTCAGTTTAAATTTTATATTAAATAAATACACACTGTTCATTCATTTTAAATTTTATCATATATAAATATAAATAAATTCTAGATTTTTGATCATATTTAATGGACGACATACGAACCTGACCGTCCATTAAACTGGCCCCATCCATAAATAAACAAAACATGTCACATTATGATTATTTGTCATTGGTCTTTGATGGACTTTTTTAATTCTTAAAAATGACGGAGCTATCCAGATAAATCTAATGGAGATCTTGTGAACTTAACATTAACACGCCAATATTTACTAAGCTACACAACTATGTATCCTTTAACATTTGCAGTGCTCCTCATTATACTCACCGGTATCTTTTTCCGGCGTTGGTGGTCCACCCATGCTCGCCGCAAAAACCTACCACCTGGCCCCATTCCGTTGCCAGTCATCGGAAGTCTTCATTTAATAGGAAGCCTCCCACACCGAGACTTTCACAAGCTATCCCAAAAGTATGGCCCCATCATGTCGGTCCGTCTTGGCTCGGTTCAGTTTGTGATAGTCTCTTCACCGGAGGCCGCTAAACTCTTCCTAGGGACCCATGACATTGTCTTTGCATCTCGTCCTCAAATTGAAGCCGCAAAGTACCTATCATATGACAACAAGGGGATGGCTTTTACAGAATACGGACCATATTGGCGGAGTGTAAGAAAGTTTTGTGCGGTGGAACTGCTGAGTGCTACAAAGATTAATGGTTTTGTGGGGATGAGGAGGGAGGAGATTGGGCTGATGGTCGAGGAGATGAAAGCTGCGGCAAAGGTGCGTAAGGTGGTGAACTTGAGTGAAACGGTAAGTTCGGTGATTGAGGGGATGATATGTAGGATGTTGTTTGGGAAGAAACATGATGATAGGTTTGCTTTGAAGAGTATAATTGATAAGAGCATGGAAGCAACGGGTACCTTCAATTTGGCCGACTACGTTCCAATATTAGCTCCGTTTGATCTTCAGGTAATTTTAAAAACATTCTACTCCTACTCAATGTTTTAAAAACCGGGTCAAACCGGCCGGTAGTACCGGTTAAACTGTCCGGTACACTCGGTTGACCGCTCGATACACCTGGTTAAACCGTTTCCAAGCTTAATCCGGTACGGTATAAAAACCGGATTTTAAAACATTGCTCCTACTACAAGGACTTCTATTCTTACTCATACTTATCTTTAAGGGTGGAGGGTATTGTTCAATCACTTTAGGGTGTTTGAGTTATTCTCTAGCCAATAATATCATGTCATGTCAAGTTATCATTTCACTCCCCATTTTGCACTCCATCAGAGGGTATGGTTCAAACACCTAGAGAGTCGTAAAGAATTTAAAAAAAAATTATGATTGGTTGAAAGGGGTTGGGACCCACCATTAAACTGAATCAATCAAGCTCAAACATTCGGTGAGTATACACCGAAATCCCTCAATCACCGATCACCGAAAACGGGCCGGGGTGGTTCACCGATCGGTGAAATCAATCACCGAAGCCACTCAAAGACACCATACCGTCAATCCCATATACACTCTCAATCCCAAACACTATTTCACTTTTCAAAACGTCAATAAATTATAAGTTAGCTAAAATAAGCAATCTCAAACACCCCTTTTAAGTCTTGATTGGCAAACTCAATTTAATTCAACCAAACTTGGTTCTTAATTTTTCTTGAGACTTCAGATAACTTAATTAATTGAAAAGAAATTTAACCAACAATTTCCGGTTCCCCTTGTCGTCACCTCTAACTACCGATTTCACGAAACCTTCTTGTCATTTTACCACCGCGGCTGCTCCCGTTCTTGAAAAGCAAGTTTCAAAACCATGGCTCAGATTCCACTTACTAAATTTGGTTACGAGATCAGAGAGATGAACACAAACTTTTCTATTAATTTTTTTGTGAATGTTAAAACTTACAAGAGTTAAGGAATATAAATACTAAAAACAATCTACTCCTGCTAGGACTCATATTCTCTTACTTGTATGTATTTAAACATTTAGAAACTAATTACATCTAATACTAAAGATAATTCAAATAATAATTAAGTACATTTAATTCTTTTAGATCTCCTCTAGACCACCCATTTGAGATCAATCGAACCTCTCTGTTGATGTTGTAATTTTATAACATGATTTATAGATTAACCCGTTTATATTTTTTTTATAAAAATTCAAAAGTGTGTTTTGTGTAACGACTTAAATAATTATTTTTTATACAAGCTTATTGTTTTTTATAAAAATCAAAAGTGGGTTTTATGTAACCACTTAGGTTATTATTTTTATACAAGGTTATTGATGATTAGAAAGAATCAAGCATAAGCTCATTTTAAAGTTTAAAGTAATTATTCTTATACCTTTTTTTGTATTTATCGTTGCATATTTGTAAATTTAGAGTACTAATATATGGGAAAAACAACTTATAATTCGGTTTATACAGACTCTATCATTGCCAACCTTTGAATAAGCATATATGTAACATGGTTTTTTCGGTTCATGCAATATTTGGGGAAATTTACCCACCAATTCACAATCACGACCAATTTAACATTTCTACTTGATGCATATGCATAGGGCTTGGCTAAACGCTCTAAGTCGTTATCTAAGGAGCTCGATGAAATGTTAGAGATTTTAATAGATGAACATGAAAAACGTAACCAAGCATCCAAGTATCAAAACCGCGATCAAATGGACTTCATCGACATATTGTTATCACTAAAAAATGAGCATTCAAACACCCATGATGAACTATCATATACAATAGATAGAACAAACATGAAAGCCATTTTGCTAGATATGGTAGCCGGTGCCATAGACACTTCCAAAACATCCATTGAGTGGGTTTTATCTGTTCTTATCAAGCACCCTAGAGTGATGAAGGAACTCAAAAAAGAATTGAAAACTATAGTAGGAGATAAACAGATGGTTGAAGAAACCGATTTGACAAAGTCAAAGTACTTACACATGGTAGTTAAGGAAACCTTTCGGCTATATCCGGTAGCTCCACTCCTGGTTCCTCATCAATCTATGGAGGATGTAGTGATTAACGGTTACAATGTACCGAACAAAACACGAATTCTTGTAAATTATTGGGCATTTGGACGTGACCCCAAAGTTTGGTCAGACAAGTGGGAGGAGTTTCTTCCCGAGAGGTTTCTTGATGAAGAAATCGACTTTCGTAGTCCTGATTTTAAGCTTATACAATTCGGCATCGGAAGAAGAGGGTGTCCCGGAATGAACCTGGGATTACTAAACATTGGCTTGGTGGTTTCGAACATGGTTCACTTGTTCGATTGGGAGCTACCAAATGGCATGTCACCAAGTGATCTGGACATGAATGAAAAGTTTGGATTAACTACACCAAGAGCTAGCCCCTTATTTGGCATTCCAACGTACCTGACCTAAGGATCACAAGGGAACAACTTTGGTGAAAACATGCACATAACACAAATGGAAGAACTATCGTTGGATGTTGGTATGAATTTTAAAGTTATACATTTCTATTGTCATTAAACTTTGTTAGTTTTGGTTAGAAATAAAATTATTTGCAGCGACTTTTAATGTCATTTAGCTAGCTTTTTATTTGTCTCATAGAAGTTGTCCTTGTTACCTGTAGTGGTCACGTGGTTGGGTGGACCACGAGCCACCATGAGCATAACACCACCCTCTCTTCTCGTTGATTGGGTTTTTTTGGCCGGTCGTTGTGTGGTTTAGGCCACGAGATGAAGATTGAATAAATATAATAAAAAAGCTAGCCATTAGCTAGTGAATGTTATCCAATCCTAATATTGTTTTCCATTTATAACCCACTAATTTCACATGCCTCACTACTACATCACTTTACCTACTGAAATGATGAAATGGTCATGATGACGTGAATGCCACATGACGTAAAATAACATTTCACATGTTTCGCCACTACTCATGTTCTTAGAAAATCGTGATACGTCTCTAGCAGGTTTGGTATTTTCTTTGCATAGGCTATTTTTCAGAACAATTATATAAAATTAAATGCATCTAGCTAATTGTTATTTTAATAATTGATTTTATATTCTTCACATATTGGTGTAACTAACAAAATATAAAAAAAAAGTTTGATATTAATTCGTACTTTCGGTCAAAAATACGTAAGAAGTTAATGTTTGAGTTTATTCCGTTATCTTCTATGTAATTTTACTACTTTTTAAAACTAACATAAGAGATCTATTGTTCATGTTTCATAAAGTTTAATTCTTGTATACCTTGCACTAATGTTTTGGGTATACATTAATTTCTTTAACTCGCCTAGGTGTCAAATCACTTATTTTTCTCTAGTTCATTTCATCTCATATCAAGTAAATGGTTTAATCACGTTAACAGCACCAAATCTTATTCTTTTAGGGGTTTGGGTGTAAAAAGGGAAAATAAATTAAAGCAATCTCTTAACATCTCGTTAACAAGTTAACAAGCAATCCCTTTAACGCCACTTAACTCAGAGGGGAAAGTAGTGTGCAATGCATGTTAACTTACCATGCCATCGTTAACGCTCCAAATGTTAAGGTATACCTCAAGAGCTAATGGTGTTTATTGTTGGGCTTTTTACATATTTCCCCCTCATAAGCTGGCTTATTACCTATTTCCCAAAAAAAAAAAAAAAAAAAAAACAATTACATATCCCCCCCCTAACCCATATATATTACATATTTAATCTTTTCATTAAAATTACTCTCAGAATGACCATTTTACCCTTAATGAACTACTAAATGAATATAGGAACGGGATCATGAGAAAACGCCCAAAAGTGGAAGAACGGTGAGAACGCATCCTGGTCCAACACGTGGCGCGGGATATGATAAGGTCATGAGGGGTTTTTGTCTTTTCAATATTCTTTTATTTTCCCAATTTATACTGCTTCATTTTTGGCGTCTAAGATTATTTTTGTCGTTAATTGTATTCATTAAATTTTTGGCGTTGAATTAATTGTTTTTGTATCACATAGATAATTTTTTAGCGTTATAGCGTTTTTCTAGTCAATTTTTTTTGCGTTTTTGTGGCGTTGTATAATAATTCATTACGAGTCATTAATATTTTCATAAGATTAAATAAGACCAAATGTTTTTATGGCGTTTAGTCAATTATTTGGGCGTTTAATACATTGATAAGGTGTTTTGTCAGCACCCGTTCTCACAGTTTCATACTACTAGCGTTTTAGTGTTTGTAGTTTTTGGCGTTTTATATAATAATATATTTTATTTGTAGAGAATTAGATAATAAAACAACAGATAATTTGATAACAAAACAATATAAAGTCAAAAAGAAAAAAAAGAAAAAATGGTAATCTAATTTCTCATCCGAAACTTCACTGTCATCGGCCTCTTCTTCTTGAATTTGTTTTGGCGTTTTGAACCTTTGAATATCTTAGCTAGATGGCAACTTTCCTACATAAATGACGTCTTGTTTAGACGAAGCTTGTTAGTGGTATCCTGTGTTTTGGTGTGATATTCTCGTTTGGTGGCATGTCATTAAAGATCAACTCTTGCTTGAAGGCTATTTATAATAATGGAGTCTAAAATAGCATTTTACACTTGTGTTGATCCCTTTATCCCATGCATATATTCATCAAGAACCACTACTAGAAAAATGGGTTTTTCCGACTGCATTTTCAGTCGCAAAATAGTCACAATTGCCCTGTTGCAACTGTTTTCCGACCGGAAATGCGACCGGAAAAACACATGTCGCAATTGCTCTATTGTGACCGAGTTGCGACCGTTGTTTGTTTTTGCGACCTTATTTTTGCGACTTTAAGACTGGTCGCAAATATTGCGACCGCTCCTAGTTCTATGAGACTTGTTTGCGACGGTCTCGTTGCGACGTTTTTGCGACTACATGACTTTTACAAACTGCGACTGTTTTGCGACCGCTTCCTTTTACAAAATTGCGATCCTCTTAACAGTAGCAAAATGTTTTTTATTTATTTGTTTAATGATTAACTTTTTTGGCCATTTTCTATTTTAACCTGCTTATAATGCCGCATGTTTTTAATTTGAACATTTATTGAATTTTCACAATTATATAAAACATTCCACTTAAAACATCAAATACCCGAGTTATAATAACAAATCACATACTCAAAATAAGTGTTTGTAATCTAACTTGATGATTAGACATTTGAAACCTAACCTTGAGCATCGCTTCAATGAGAAAATGTAAAATATCATATATTTTTACAAAAAAAGGGTATATAACATAGCAGTTGATGCGTCAAAAAGCATCTCAAAAGGTTAAAATTCGCAGGAGGCGTTGACTGTCTGTTGGTTGTAATAGGAGCAAGAGAGATCAAATATGGTTGAGCTCCAGCACCACTCGCAGATCTGCAGAAGACACAAATGGGTCAAACAGGTTGGGTTGACCCATCAAAAATTGATAGTCCGTTTCTTATATTTTAACTAGTATCACCATAAGTCCAAATGATCCTGTCAACCAAAGATTCATCTGTTTCATCTTTTAGTGGATGTTACTTTACATATTTGAAATAACTTAAGTAATTTGATTACCCGACTTGTTTGGTGTCGGTTGAACCAAGAGGGTAGCAACAGGCACAAATGTGCGTCTCATTTCAGGATTTGAGTTTTCAGGCTTCAACCTTTCAGATGAAAGTACATGAGTTCCTGCAAGAAGTTCTTCATGTTTGGCTAGGACTCGCTGTAAATCATCATAAAGAGCTAATCCGAGAGACAATAGTGATTCATCCCTGGAACAAAAAATAAAATATATATCAGGATAGCGAAAATTAAATAATGAAAATAGAACATATATTCAATGTACAGGTGACAATCACGACATCTTTACTTATGAATGTCTGAATGGGTTGATTGGTATTTTAAATTTCAAGTGTAATTACTAAAATAGATTGATCGAGCTGACCTCGGCCAAAGTGTATCTTTTAATGCTTACAACCTCGTCATAATATTATTTTGTGGGAATAACGTTTATACAAAAAAATATTTATTAAGTTGTTCATAAGACACAAGAATAGAAAGGTTAACAGTTCGCCGAATATCCCCATCTTCACCTTCAATCAATTCCAAGCTATTTCAAGTGTTTCACAAGGTGTATCAAGCATATTCAAGAAGGTGTCAAGCAATAGGAGTTGAAGGACCTCTCTTGGGAGCTATTATCCATCACTTTTTTTCATCTTCATCTTCTTGTTACTTCCCTAGCCTTGTGCTAGTAGTAAGTCTCTTGAACACTCATTTTTCATCTTGTTTATGTAGATGTAGCTTATGTACAACTTAACATCTAAAAGCTCTTACAAAACCAAGATGATGAACACTTTAAATCAAGCTAAAAATAACAAGAAAACAAGTTGTTTATGATGTGCTATGAAGTTGTTTAGTTGATTGTTGTGTTTATGATGATGAACATCACATATAGACTTGTTAGATGATAATTAGAAACATGATATAACAAGTATACATGAGGATCTTGAAAGATCCATGTGGAACATGTTTTTAAAACGTAGAACTTGTTTCATACAAAGTATGGTTTTCTTGAAAATGGATGAAGTTAAAAGTTTGAAGTTGTTAAAGTCTATAAATTGTTACATACAAATTATGGACTTGTTGAAAGATGGATGAACTCAAGAATGGTTTTCTAAAAAGTTTGGTAAAACTATAAGTTAAGTATGATTTTTAAACAAATAAACATACTTAAAAATCATACTAAAATACTACATGTTCACAAGTACATCTTTCAATCCTATCCACAAAAAGTTTTTCTTTATGTCTTGATCATCTTGTTACTTCCAAGATGCATCGTATACTTAGATTTATGAGCTTCTTCTAGAATTTGATTTCGTAGGTTTCCTTGGATAGGTACCCAAATTCTTTTCTTATGAAATCTCTAAATTCCATCTACTCCTTTTTCTAA
Organism: Helianthus tuberosus; assembly: GCA_030545235.1. Taxonomy (NCBI): domain Eukaryota; kingdom Viridiplantae; phylum Streptophyta; class Magnoliopsida; order Asterales; family Asteraceae; genus Helianthus; species Helianthus tuberosus. The sequence continues at coordinate 81,293,116 of CM060395.1, forward strand.
TTCTTTCAACATTCCCTTCAATCCTTCAGCATCATCCTTGATTGTTGTTTCCTGTACCTTTTCCAATTGTTCATTTAAATCTATTTGCAGGTTTAATTTGAGAGCACATACCCTTTTTGGCTTCTCATGATACTTTCGACTTAAAGCATCAATTACTATGTTAGCTTTTCCTGCCGCTAAGGATTTCCATCCAACGTCTTTACCTCATGTTTAATTCTTTTTGCCTGAAAACATACCTTAAACTCTTATGATCTGTGAAGACAATGAACTTACCTCCATAAAGATAATGTCTCCAAATCTTGAGGGAAAAAATTATTGCTCCTAGCTCTAGATCATGTGTTGTATAATTTTCTTCATGCTTCTTTAGCTGTCTAGAGGCATAAACAATTACCTTTTGTCATTGCATCAATACACATCCAAATCCAAACTTAGATGCATAACAATAGACTATGAAGTCTTTAGTTTCTTCTTGTAATGCAAGTATTGGTGCGTTAGTTAATCTTTGCTTCAGAATCTTGAATGCTTCCTCCTGTTTTGGTCCCCAATTAACCTTAACTGAGTTACATGTTAGTTTAGTTAATGGAATGGCTATTCTAGAAAAATCCTGAATGAAACGCCTATAATATCATGCCAATCCAAGAAAATTTATTACTTCGGTTGGTGAATCAGGGACTTTCCATTTGGTAATAGCTTCAATCTTTATAGGATCTACATTAATTCTTTCATGGTTAACTAAGTGTCCAAGAAATTGCACTTCTTACAACCAGAATTCACATTTTGATAACTTAGCATAAAGCTTTTCCTTTCTCAATAAGGTCAGAAGTATTTATAAATGCTCCACATGTTCTTCCTTACTTCTGGAGTAAATTAGTATATCATCTGTAAAACTAATTATGAATTTATGCAAGTATGGTTTACATATCATGTTCATCATGTCCATAAATGCTGCTGGGGCATTGGTTCAACCAAATGGCATGACTGTAAATTCATAATGACCATACCTTGTTTTGAAAGCAGTTTTAGGAATGTCCTCTTCCAGTACCTTCAGTTGATGATATCCTGAGCGTAAATCGATCTTTGAGAAAAATTGAGCTTCTTGAAGTTGATCGAATAGATAATCAATTCTCGGTAGTGGATACCGATTTTTAATCGTAATTTTATTCAACTCCCTATAATCAATACACATGCGCATTGATCCATCTTTCTTCTTGACGAATATCACAGGTGCTCCCCAAGGCGATGAACTAGGTTGTAGAAACCTTTTTTCTAATAATTCGTCTAATTGCTTCTTCAATTCCAGCATCTCCGTCAAAGCTAAGCGATAGGGTGCTTTGGCAATTGGTGCAGTTCCTGGTATTAGGTGAATTCTAAATTCAACCTCGCGATCTAGCGGTAATCCAGGTAACTTTTCTAGGAAGACATTTGAGAAGTCAGTTACTATAGAAATATCTTTTAACTCTTTTCCTTTAGTGCTAATGATTACCGAAATTATATACACTATTCCTCATTTTCGTGCATAGCTTGCAGCTTTCATTACTGAGATGAACTTTGTGGATTTTGTCACCTTGTCTCCCTGAATTGTGATCCTATCTCTAGTTGTCGTAATAACTTCTACAGAATTTTGATCACAAAAAATTTGCGCATGTTTGGTCACCAATCAATACATTCCTAATACGACATCAAATCCAGCTAGATTCATTGGAAAAAGGTTAGCGGTAAACTTATGAACTAGAAATTCTATCTTTCCTTTCTGAAGAATTTCACTTATGCTGATAGAATCTCCATTCGCCGTTTCCATTGTACAGGCTTGGTGAAGTTTAGTTAGTGGTTGATTGAGTAATTTGCAGAAAGTAGTATTTATAAAACTTTGGTTTGCACCAGAGTCAAATAATACTTTAGCGTAGACATTATGAATGAGAAACGTACCGGCAATTACATCAGGAATCAACTCGGCTTCCTTAGCTGTCAGTACGCATGCTCTAGCATTCTTTTTTGGGTCCTTCGGTTGCCTTTGCCTTGTTGTTTGCTGTTGTAGCTAGTTTAGGGCAATTTGGTTGGATATGACCTACCTCTCCACAGTTGTAGCATATTCTGGTGCTAGCTTTCTTCATATAGTCTTCTTCCTTAGGTCCTTGCATCTTGCAGAAGTTGGAGGACACATCACACTTTCCTGAGTGCTTCTTTTTACAGAACTTACAATAGGGTGAAGAAGGTGAACCAACTCCTTTCCCACGATAAGAATTACCATAATGTAGTTCCTGGGTAATCCTCTAGCCTAAATCCTTCTTCTGGTTTTCCTCTTGTGTACGTACCAGTACATCTGTCAGGGTATAAGCAAGCTTTACTGTTTCTTCAATGGTTTGTCGCCTAGCTTCTTTCACTATATCTCTGATCTCACTGATTAATCCCCTGATGTAACGGGAGTTTAATACTGGCTCTGGCGAGGCTAGTGTTGGTACTATCTTAGCATATTCAAAGAATATGGTAGTAAATTCCCTACGATTACCCCAATCATTATATGGTTTAGGAATTTATTAGCAATCTGCTCCTTTTCGTGAGGAGGATAAAATTTCCTTTCAACCATCTCCTTAAAGTTGTTCCATTCCATATTATACACCATATCACTTCCCCTTGACTGAAGAATGGTATTCCACCACTCTAATGCTTCATCCTTGAAAAGATTTGAAGCATACATGATCTTATCATCATCAACACATTTACTAATTTTTAAGACTGCTTCAGTCTTTTCTATCCAGCGTAAGGCTGAGATTGCTCCTTCATTACCTGAGAATTCTATTGGTTTGCATGATAAGATTTTTTTGTAAGAACAACCATAAGAGATGGTTTGCTTTCGTTTTGGAATCAGAGCTTTGATAAGAATACCATTAACTCCGTTTACGCTATGACTCGGCTCGGTGTGCATACGTTTACTACCTATTATGGTATTATCATTTACTGCTATTTTATTATTAGTGTCGATAATAAATGGCATGGCATCTATTATTCCTTGAGCTACTATGTGTTCTGTTAGGAAACTTTATGTGTAAGTATTGAAGAAAATAACAATCAACTGTATCCATGAAGAGATCACAGTCCTGAAGATCACGAACTAGAAAAAGTAGATCAGATGGGACAACTGGAAAAGCACAGCATCTACTTCAAAGAATTACAAGTTGATCAAGAGCTGAATTGGATTATCAGAAGAGGTCATTTCTGATGGATCTGATGATATTTCTGATGAAATATCATCAGTATCTGACGATTCTGATCATCAATGATTTTCTGATGATTTGTTCATCAGAATTTCTGATGAAGTGGTTTATCAGAATTTCTGATGAAACAACCCACTTGTCTGAAATTGGCTCTGTCCTGCCACAATTACCGAAGCAAGTTGACATTAAATGATATCATGATGAAAAAGGCAATTTGGACGTTGGATTCAATGAATATGTCAATTGGCTACTTTTTACAGGAATTATTGTATGAATAAACTATTGTTTATTCATACAAGCCGACTATAAATAGAAGGCTCAACCAGGAGAAGCAAAGTGAGTTTGAAGCTTAACATTCACACATACATCTAAACTCCATTGCTCTCTCCCCCACAGAATTCAAGATTCGTTTGTATTAGATAATAATATTACAATCACCTTGTAAACCATTTTTGTTTCAAAGTGATATAAACTTGATAATTCTGTAGGTCTTGTTTCTTGAAAGTCTGATTTCCATTTCCGCACATCTTTTTCACATCTACTGAAATCACTTGCCATATTACGTGAAAAGAAGATTGTTTTGAGCCTGTATTGGGTCTAACAATTGGTATCAGAGCAGATTGAATAAACTATTTTCAAACGATCAATCGCTCATCTTCTTTTCTCTAAATATGGGCCAGCTTTCAATCCTGGAATAATGCTTTTAACATTGGTTCTATGTCTAAACCTCCGACTCTGGTCAGAGAAGAATACCCCAATGGAAAATCAGGATGGTCAATTTCCTTAATGGTCATGACCGAGCTCTGTTTCAATCCATTGAAAGGGATCCACATATACCAATGACTGCTATACCAGCAATTCCAGCAACTGACCAATCACCTGCTATCCCTGCCTCCCAAGCTCCCAAAAGTGAAATACTTTGGAGTGAGGAAGACAAGGAAAAGGTGGCTGGGGATGAAAGGGCAAAGTCACTTTTAATTATGGCCATCCCCAATGACATATTTTCACAAGTTGATGCATGTGCATCAGCTAAGGAAATATGGGATCAGTTGGAAAACCTTTGTGAAGGAGGAGAAAGGATGAGAAGAAACAAGAGAACAAATAATGTCTCATCTTATGAAAGGTTTAAAAGTTTGCCAAATGAAAGGTTAAATGATACATATCAAAGATTTACAAAACTTTTAAACGAGCTAAAGAAATTTGGTATAACAAAATCAAACGATGAAAGAAACATAAAATTTCTTGATGCCCTTCCTAAAGAATGGAGAAGTCTCACCATGACTTTATCATCAACCTTAGAACTTGGAAACATGAGTCTTCATGACTTATACAACATCTTTATCCCCAAAGAAGAAGAAATTTTTGAAGAAACTGTTCAAAGAGGGGGATCTTTAGCTCTAATCTCCAACTCACAAAGATCAACAACAACAAATGATCCACAACCTTCAAACAGTCAAAATCTTGAAACTTCTGATGCATCATCAGACTTTTCAGCTTTTGCTGAAGCAATAGCACTGCTCACCAAAACATTTGAGCAGAGGTTGAGGGGAGGTAACCAGAGATACCAGAGGAGTGACAAAGGAAGGATGGAAGATCTAAATAAGAGTTTAGATCCAAGGATAAAGGGAAGGCTGAAGTTGTGTGTTACAAGTGCAAGCAGAGAGGTCATTATGCATCAGAATGCAAGACCAAAAAGCTGAAGGATGTTGCCTATTATGAGAAAAAGCTTGAAGAAGCAAAGAAGCAGCAACAAGTAAGCTTAATTACTGGAACAGATACATGGTTATCTGATGATTCTTCTGATAATGAAGAAGAAGAGTTGGCAAATTTTTGCCTCATGGCACTCTCTGAAGGACTACCAGAAACTTCAGAACAAAAGGTAAATTTAGACAATCTTGATCTTGAACACAAGCTAAACAAGCTCATGTCAGATTTTCTAAATCTGCAAGAAAAACATAAGATAAAAAAATCTGATGAGTTTCAAAGGACTTTGAATAAAATCATTCTTGAAAACCAACATCTTATTGAGGACAGTTTAGATCAAAGAGCAAAAATTGAGTTTTATGAAAATGAAAGAAAAGATCTTTACAAGAAAATAAATGACAAAGAAATCAATGTAAGAGGTTTTCAACAGGCTAAAGAGTTTATAAATTTTATTGAGTCCACACCTAAGAACAAAGGAGAGGGTTTAGGCTATACAAGTTCTATAAGATCAAATAGAAATAAACCCACTATCTTTGTAAAAGCAACTCATCAAATTTCTGATAATTTAGTATCAGAATCTGAATCTTGCAAATCAATCTGTTCTGAATATTCTTTTGACAAACCAAACTTCAAAACAAACAAGAGTGAATGCAGCCAAGAATCTGTAAAAACTCCAGAAGCAGTTCACTCATCTTTTCAAAATTATCCAATCATTCCATCATAAGAGGAACTATCAGAAAATTCTGATAACTCTTGTATGTGTGTTGACATACTGAAGCTTGTCCAACACCATCTTCAAAAGAAAAATGTAAAATCTGTTAATGGCTCGGCATATAACAGAGTTTCTAATGCAAAACCAAGAAGAAATAAAAATAAAATGTTTCAAACTTCATCAGAAACAGTACCCAAGCATGCCTGGGTACCAAAAACCCTCTAATCATTTCATTTCAGGACCATCATGTGCAGCAGATCTGGTACTGCGACTCAGGAAGCTCCAAGCACATGACTGGAGACAAGAGCTTACTCAGCAACTTTGTTTCAAAGCTGGGTAGAATGGTAAATTTTGGGAATGGAGTGAAAGGGAGGATAATGGGATATGGTTGCATAAAGTATGGATGTTTGACCATAGAGAAAGTAGCCTATGTTGAAGGCTTAAAGTATAATTTGCTGAGTTGTGGTCAATTCTGTGACAAAGGTTTTCAGCTAACCTTTTTACCAGAAAAATGCTTGTTAATAGGTATAGATGATAACAAAATTTATTTAAGTGGGAAAAGGATAAGAAAATCAATCTACTATTTTGACTTCAAAGAAGAAAGTGAACATCCAAAACTGTGTTTATTTTCAAAACATAACAAGGGTAGTAGTTGGTTATGGCACAAAAGGCTTGCTCATTTAAATTTCAAAAACCTAAGCAAATTAGCAAGCAAAGGTCTGGTAAAAGGATTACCTTTGATATCCTCAAAGAAGGATAAAATTTGTGAACCATGTGAAATGGGAAAATCCAAAAGAAGCTCACACAAATCAATTTCTGAGTCTTCTATTTCACAAAATTTGGAACTGTTACACATGGATTTGTGTGGACCCATAAGTACAGAAAGTTTTTCTGGAAAGAAATACATACTAGTAATAGTGGATGATTTCTCCAGGTACACATGGGTAGAATTTTTGAGAAAGAAAAGTGAAACTCCTGATCTGATCATTAATTTTATTAAGAAAATTGAAAATTTGTTAAAACTAACAGTGAGAAGGATCAGATCAGACAATGGAACAGAATTTAAAAATGCAAAAATTGAGAATTTCTTAGTAAGTAAAGGAATTTCTCATGATTTTTCTGCTCCAAGAACACCACAACAGAATGGTGTGGTTGAAAGAAGGAATAGGACCTTGGTAGAAGCTTCCAGAACCATGCTTGCTTATGCTAAATTGCACACTCACTTTTGGGCAGAAGCTATAGCAAATGCATGTTTTACACAAAACAGATCCATAATCAACAAAAGGCACAACAAAACACCTTACAACATTATATATGGAAGAATACCAAGTATAAAATTTTTGCATACATTTGGTTGTAGATGTTTTGTTTTTAATGATTTTGAAAGCCTTGAAAAATTTGACAGAAAAGCAGAAAAAGGCATTTGTCTTGGTTACTCCTTGTCCTCAAAAGCATACAGAGTTTTTATTCTCAACACCAGGACCATCAGAGAAAGTTTGTATGTCTCATTCGATGACTCATCAGAAACAGAGGTTTCTGATGAGTACATAAAAGAAATAAACTTTTCTGACAAACAAGAAAATTATGAACATCTCTTTAAAATGTTAAATGAAGATTTCCTAGAACATGACAATGCCTACACAAATAAATCAAAAGATTATTCATGTTCTAACTCTGCAGATCAAGTATGTAGTACATCAGAAATCCAGATTTCTGATACTTTTCAGACAAATGTAGCACCTGATCAGGGGGAAACTTCAAATCCATCAGAACCAACAACATTTCACAACAAGTTAAGATGGATCAAATGACATGTTCATTCTGACATCATAGGCAATCCTGCAGATGGTGTCAGAACAAGATCTGCCACTGCACATGAGTGTGCATTCTCTGGGTTCTTAAGCAAGATAGAACCCAAATCTGTCAAGGAAGCTCTAAATGACCCAGACTGGATTCAAGCCATGCAAGAAAAGCTTGATCAATTTGAAAGGAGCAAGGTATGGGATCTGGTACCCAAGCCAAAAGACAAATCTGTCATAGGCTCAAAATGGGTGTTCAGAAACAAATCTGATGAAAACGGCATAATCACTAGAAACAAAGCAAGGTTAGTGGTCAAGGGTTACTGTCAACAAGAAGGTATTGATTATGACGAAACCTTTGCACCAGTAGCTAGGTTAGAAGCTGTAAGAATTTTTCTTGCTTATGCTGCATCTAAGAATTTAAAAGTTTATCAAATGGATGTAAAATCAGCTTTTCTGAATGGTAAAATTGAGGAAGAAGTTTATGTGCATCAACCAGAAGGCTTTGTTGATCCAAAATTTCAAAATCATGTTTATAGATTAAACAAAGCCTTGTATAGGTTGAAGCAAGCTCCTAGAGCCTGGTATGAAACCTTATCAAACTTCTTACTCAATTCTGGGTTTACCAAAGGTACTATTGACACCACTCTTTTTCTCAAAACACACAAAGGTGATACTTTGCTGGTTCAGATATATGTTGATGACATTATATTTGGATCAACAAATGAAAAATTTTGTGACAAATTTCAAAAATTGATGACCAGCCACTTTGAAATGAGTATGATGGGTGAGTTAACCTTTTTCTTAGGGTTACTAGTAAAACAAAGAGTTGATGGAATATTTTTGAGTCAATCAAAATATGTGAAAACAATTCTACAAAAATACTCACTTGAAAACTGCTCTGTTTCAAAAACTCCCATGGCAACAGGGAACAAGTTAGATTCTGATAAAAATGGTATAAGTGTTGATATTAAAACCTATAGAGGGATGATAGGATCACTGCTTTATTTAACTGCAAGCAGACCAGATATCATGTTTGCAACATGTTTTCTGGCCAGATATCAATGTGATCCTAAAGAATCCCATTTGAAAGCTGTAAAAAGGGTTTTTAAATATCTCAAAGGCACATCAGAAATTGGTCTCTGGTATCCAAAGGATACAAACCTTGAATTAATTGCATACACAGATGCAGATTATGCAGGGTGCAAAATTGACAAGAAAAGCACATCTGGTGCCTCTCAACTTTTGGGAGAAAAATTGGTATGATGGGCAAGCAAGAAACAAAACTGTGTTGCCACATCAACAACAGAATCAGAATATGTAGCAGCAGCAAGTTGCTATTCACAAGTGCTGTGGATGCAAACTCAACTGAAAGATTATGGAGTAACTCTGACAAGAATTCCAATTCTATGTGACTCAAAGAGTGCCATTGCAATAACTGAAAATCCTGTTCATCACTCAAGAACCAAACACATAGATGTCGGATACCACTTCATAAAAGATCATGTGGAGAAAGGTAACATTGAAATGTATTTTGTTCCAACTGAAAATCAAATTGCTGATATCTTTACAAAACCTCTTGATGAAAAGAGACACAATTTTTTAATCAGCAAACTAGGCATGGTCAATCTAAATGATGAAGATTTCTCAGAAAACACAAAAACACAAATTGAAGACCAACTTGTTAAACAACAAAATTCTGATATTCATAGAACAAATCAACTAGCTTCTGATAAAACAATCCATCAATCTGATGGAACACCAGAAAATCTGATAAATAGTCAATAATTATCAGATAATCTGAGAAAATATCAGAAACTCTGGGAAAAATTACCAGAAGTTCTGATATAAAATCAGAAACTATGTTGAAACATCAGAATTTTTTTTCATCCTCATGCATATTCCACAGATTGTAATTACTTATTTTCGTGTATTTTTTTGTTTGTTTTGTTTTAATAAAAAAACAAAAAGGGGGAAAAGTAACATGCATACTGATGGAGTTTCATACAGCTGTAATAATTAACCGTCTAATTTTCTTGTCAGTTTATTGAATTTCATTCTTTTTGCATGCAACGTCATTTCTTCATAAGGAACTTAAGTGTGACACGTAGGCACTAGAAACATTAGGAGCTATGAAAATAGATGCCTAGTCATTAAATGCTTACTCACACATGGGGCTTGATAGACTGTCAAAATCACTGTTACACTCACTGTTACATTCACTGGGATGGATATCTTCTTAATTGAAGAGAAAAAGGTTGGCTGTTAACATCACTTTCACCTATAAATATTAACAACCTGAAAAGAACGTTTGTAACAAAAACCAGTTCTTCAAAAGCCTTTCAACAGTTTTTCCTTATCAAAAATGGGTCGCCCAAAATTGATGAAAGCCACTCAATTCCCTCTTCCGTTTCACAGACTTCACAATCTTAGATTAAGATCCAACTTGGAAGGACCTGCATGGGAGGACTGCAGGTTTGTGTACAATATGATCATGCGAAGTCCTTTAGGCTTTGTTGTGTCATCACATGTCACCATATATCCAGAACTTCTCCAAGAGTTCTGGTGGAACTCTCAAATCATCAACGGTGGTACTTCTATGTGGATTGAAAGTGAGGTTATGGGAGTAAAAATTACTCTAAAAGAAGAAACAATCAGAGATGTCCTTAAACTGGGTTATAATCATGAAATCCAACTTCCAGAAAAATCAAATGTACAACAAACCTTGACTGAAATGGGTTATCACACACTCAACTCATCAAGGGCCATTAGCAAGTCTGGTTTTATACCACCTTTCCAGTTTTTGGTAACTCAGCTAAGTGTCTGCTTTTCCAAGAAAATTGGACACTTCAATGAGCTGTCAAATAGGATGATGGAAGTGGTGCATGGTGTGATACAAGAAAAACCTTTCAACTATGCTAAGTTTCTAATGAGAGACCTAGAAGCAAACATCCACGACCGTCAACCCTTTCTGATTTACCCTCGATTTGTTACCAAGGTGATCATTAGTCAACTGGGCTTTGGAGGAGTGAGAAGCTGCTACTCAAGAGCTGAGATGGCACTTCAAGAAAACATTAGTGAAACCACCTTGACGCCGGCAAAGAATCACACCGGACATGTAACCAGTCTTTGGTTATATGTGAAGTACATGTTTAATGTGTTAGAGGAGGAGGAGGAGGAGTTTTTCTTTGTTTTAAGTTTTGTTTTTGTTTAACATGTTTGGTTTATGGTTTCTTTCAACATGTTTGTTTTAAATTTTTATTGGTAAATAGATCTAGGGGAACTAATACAAATTGAATGATAAAATCAAAGAAATTCTGGTGAATTACACATGAATACTGACAGAAGTTAGTAGAACTCAAAATCTGATGATCAATCAGAAAAACTGATCATTCACCAGAAAAAAATGAAAATTCTGATAACAAGTCAGAAAATAATACTTTGTTTTGAAAAACCAGAAAATTTAACATATCATTAGAAAAACAATTCTTTGAATCAGATTTAATTGAATTTATAAAAATCCAAATTTTAAGAAAAAGTTTCTTTCTAATTTTTTTTTTCTGAGGACTGGAACAAGCCATGTGAAAAATATACACTTCCAGTATATCAGATCAAAGGAGTGGAGTTCAGAACTGCAAGACTACAATGTAAGTAAAATCTCAGAACTCTACTTATTCCCTCTCATCTAAAAAAAAAATAAATAAATAAATAAAAAAATTTCTGATGATATATATATATATATATATATATATATATATATCATTATGAGAAATATCGGGAGACACACAAAGGGTTTCAATTGGACCTTTTAAAAAGGGGTCCCACATAGAGAAAATGTGCAAGATGGAAACTACTGTTTATCTGCAAAATCTTTGAAGTCTCTAAGTATCTTTAAAAGGATATACATTAAATTAGAGATAAATCAAAGGTTTTTCAAAAACGGTTGTCTCTTTAAAGGATTAAAACATCATAAAGGTGTCATTAATCCTCTTAAACTCAAACAACCCACAACAAACACTCAAAAATCTCTGTCTACACACCCTATAAATACCTCATTCAAAACAGAGTCTTCCATCTTCAACCTTCTAATTCAAAACCCTAAAATCCTTTTCCAAACACAAAACACAAATTCTCAATGGCTGCTGTCAACATCAACAAACCTCAAGTTAAACACTCAGTTCCTTTCATCACTGAAGATGAATTTCTTCCGTTAAAGAGCAACAATGAAGCAATGAATGATAACATCGAAGTGTATGATACGAAGTGTCAAATTCTCATTGAATTTCTAACAAGATGCTCGTTAGCTCAAGCTCTTACAAAGACCAGAGAGGTACCACAAGAACTCATACAACAAGTAGTAAAAACTCTCAAAATCTCAAGTCAAACTGAGCTAACAGCACATGTATGGGGAAATATCTTCATTAAAATTTCACCAGAAAAGATAAGGGAATGTTTGGAGCTACCCTTACATCAGAACTTTGAAAAGTCACCAGAAAGAGAAGATATGTTTTCACAACTTGATGCTGTAATGGGATACAAAACAAAGATTTCAACAATCAATAAATTCAAGAGAAACAAGCTACCTGCCTTCTGGCAAGTTTTAATGGAAATTCTGAACAAGTGTTTATCGTCAAAGATTGGAGGTACTGATCAGATAAATATGAACATTCTAACAATCATGTTCAGTCTAATTAATGGATTGAACATTGATTATGGAGCAGAAATATTTATTCTGATCAGAAGATCAATTCTGACCAGAGATGGAAGAATAGATTCACATCTACCATTTCCAAGATTTCTATCAGTCATAATTTCTGATGCTTTTCTAAAAAGAAACATGGAAATCCCAGCATCAGAAAATATGTGGAAGACAGAAATTATGAAACCTTGGAATGCTGCAGGGTCTAGGAAGTCAGATTATGATGTACCTACTCTGACAAAAAAAGTGATAAGTATGATACCAGAAGAATCACCATACAGAGCAGAATACCTAAAAATGTTGAACAAAAAGTCACAGAGCAAAGGAGTTTTTGAACAAGTGTCCCCTATGGAGCATGATGCACAGGAATCAAGCACACCAAGAATGGGACAGCAGGATGAATCTGATCCTCATCTAGCTGATAAAGATGTGAACATAAGTCCTGTGGCTGAAGGACATCATGCTGAAGACTCACACATTGAAGAAACAGGTGCACAACAGTCTAAAATAAACATATTTTATGATTCTGAGAATGATTCTGATGAATCAATTCAAGGAAAACATGAAATCTTAATTAGAGAAACTATTTCTTCAAAACAAGATGTGAGTAAAACAAAAGACTCATTTTCTGAATCAGATTCTGAGGAGGAAAATGTAGTAACAACATATGGAGATCAGCCTACTGATCAAGGAAACCTGGGTGAGAAAAATAAAAGTTTCTCAACAACTCATGGAGAACCTGAAAAGGTTCAAGTAAATGAGGAAATCCAGAACTTGAATTTGTTTCAATTTTCTGGTGAGGATATAAGGAATTTGGATTCGTCCAATCCTTTTAACCTTAAAACAACAGAGAATTTGTTTTCTGCTGGTGGTAGAAGAGAAACATCTGTTGTTTTTCCAATTTCCCAAGTACATCAGTCTATGTCACCTAAACAATTTCAAAAAGAACCTGAAGAAGAAGCTGCTACTGTAAAAACAGCAACTGAAGAAAACCTTGATCTAATACTAAAAGAAATCAGAAATCAAAAGTCAGAAATCAAGTTTTTGTCAAAACTGTGCAGAAGCAAACTGAAGACAATACTGCAACTCTCAACAAATTGCAAAAATCATCAGAAGACAAAGAAAGCTCATCAGAAATTGAGAAAGCTATCAAGGAACTGAATGATATCAAGAAAAAAATGGTTGAGGTTGCAACTGCAGGGGAAAGCTCAAATTCAGGGAAGCTTCTTGAAGAAATACAGTTTCTTAGAGCCAACAACAGCAGCATGACTGAGGCTTTTGAGAAACTGTTGATGGAATTAGCTGCACAAAGAAATCAAGAAAATCAGGAGTTCCAGAATATGAAAAAACAAGAGGAAACAAATACTCAAGCTCTTACTAATGTTCATCTGTTAGTTAAGAGATTGCAGTATAATGTTGCCAGACTAGCAAATATGGATCTTCATGAACTGAAAGCCCCAATTTCACAAGAAAGACAAGCAAGAAGATCAGAAACTCATCAACAACAACCAGAAACTGTTCAACAAGGTCAAGCCAAACAAGCAGAAATCTCAACAGCTCAAAAACAGAAGCAACCCATGGGTCCACCTCAAGATAAACAAAAATTACCCATGGGTCCTCCACCAAATGTCTCAAAGCCAGACACTTCAAGGTTACAACCAAAAGATCATGTTCCAGTACAACCAGTTTCTACAACCATCACAGGAGAAATAGAGTTGAGCATACTAATGGATACAAAAGAAAAGAGAAGAATGGAACATGAAGTGACTTCCTCAAAAAGGCCAAGAAAAGAAATGATAGAAGATTCAGAAGGGAACATCAGAGAAATGGAAGTACTAAAAGGTGATTTACACACTATTATGTACCCTGAAGAACATCTAAAGAATTACTATTGGAAAGGTCCAGAAGACAACCCAAAGAGATCACTCTCTCCATTAAGCAAAGGTATTGTTGAAAACAGAAACAATGGAGGTTGGGTAATTTTGCACAAGCACTTGACCAATCCAATAGTATCAATTGAAAGAATTGATACAATGACCACTGGAGGAGGTATCCTAGGCAATGAAGCACAAAACAAATATACCTTGATCAGAAAAGATAACAGTCAACAAAAGGTCACTGATGCAGATCTGGCTGATGATATTCACCCATTGGGAATAGTCAAAATGAAGAATATCATTGATGAAATGAAAGGTAATTCACTTATAATCAGAAGATCCCTTGAAAGTCTCAAAAGTGCAGGAGCAAAGTTATACAAAAGGGCTGCATTGGCAGACTTTGATCTTTGTATCAATTTTGAGTACAGCAACAAAGTGCTAATACCACCTCTAAACACTTCAATTCCAGCTGAAATTGCTTCTAAACCATTAAGAACTGGAGCAATCTTTGATCAACCAGAAATGAGTGTTGTCTTCAAAGATGCTAATAAAGAGAAAGCTCTGTTCAGAATCAGTGATATATGCAGGTATTCAAATCAAACTCTGAAATATATAAAAAACTGCATGAATGAAAAACAAGAGCAGCTCAAAGAGAAGGGAAAGAACAATGAAAAGCTGAGAAAAACAATTGAAGAGTGCATTGATAATTGGATGGAAGCAAGAGGATGGTATAAAGAGATGTACAAAGCAACTCAAAAGGCTATTGATTACAAGAAAAGACTGAAATCAGGAGACAAATACAGAGGTGGAGTGAAGATCAATTAAATGAATTGATAAGATGAAATTCCTGTTTTTTAACAAAGTTTTAAATTTGTCTGATGTGTGGTTGGTTTGACTATGTTTTATGTTTCTGAATTTAGTTGTTTTTGAATTTCTTTTACAAAGAAAGTTGTTTATGTTTGACATAGAGGTAGTTCTTTTTTTACAATACTTAGGGGGAAACTGTTAGAAAACTTTATGTGTAAGTATTGAAGAAAATAACAATCAACTGTATCCATGAAGAGATCACAGTCCTGAAGATCACGAACTAGAAAAAGAAGATCAGATGGGACAACTGGAAAAGCACAGCATCTACTTCAAAGAATTACAAGTTGATCAAGAGCTGAATTTGATTATCAGAAGAGGTCATTTCTGATGGATCTGATGATATTTCTGATGAAATATCATCAGTATCTGACTATTCTGATCATCAAGGATTTTCTGATGATTTGTTCATCAGAATTTCTGATGAAGTGGTTTATCAGAATTTCTGATGAAACAACCCACTTGTCTGAAATTGGCTCTGTCCTGCCACAATTACCGAAGCAAGTTGACATTAAATGATATCATGATGAAAAAGGCAACTTGAACTTAGGAATCAATGAATATGTCAATTGGCTACTTTTTGCAGGAATTATTGTATGAATAAACTATTGTTTATTCATACAAGCCGACTATAAATAGAAGGCTTAACCAGGAGAAGCAAAGTGAGTTTGAAGCTTAGCATTCACACATACATCTAAACTCCATTGCTCTCTCCCCCACAGAATTCAAGATTCGTTTGTATTAGATAATAATATTACAATCACCTTGTAAACCATTTTTGTTTCAAAGTGATATAAACTTGATAATTCTGTAGGTCTTGTTTCTTGAAAGTCTGATTTCCATTTCCGCACATCTTTTTCACATCTACTGAAATCACTTGCCATATTACGTGAAAAGAAGATTGTTTTGAGCCTGTACTAGGTCTAACATGTTCTATGGCACTTTTATCCACTTGGTTATCGTTATTATTCTGAACTTCCCGAATTACTATGTTTGACATCTGAATTGCAAACATTATCAGGTGTTAATATCACAGAATAATTTAAACATAAAAATATTCAAACACATTTAACAAAAATCGTCAAACATTGAAACTTTACTCTTTTTCATATATATTATGCATCCATACAAACTAAAACTGAAATTCTAAATGTTAGAAATTATATGCGTCGATACATATATATATATTATGGATTTTATGTCATTTTTAATCAAATTAAAGTAAAAGCATATATATATTATAGTATATAGGGTTTGTGGTTTCTTAAAGCTGTATCTCCTTGTAGTGGTATTTCCAGACGAGATTTTCTCCTACGCGACGTATCCTATTTCCTTCATCAATAAGTTCTTCGCCATAGTGGTGAAGTTCAGCTACATTTTCATGACTCATAGGTGGGAGTATGGATGGTATGGGTTCATTGTAAGCTGGTATGGTTCTCCATATGGCATGTAAGGATGTGGGTCGTTTATCAGGTTTTGGAAACCCCAGTCATTGGTCCACCACTGTTCTGGTGGGTTCGGTTGGTCCACCACTATTCTAGTAGGTCCGGTGCTGGTAACCTAGGTATTTCCTCAGGGTTGAAAGCTGGTGTTGGCAGTGGGTTTTCTTGATTTGGTTCTGGATACATTGGTATTGGTGCTATGGGTTCTGGTTCTGCTAATAGATTAAGGGTGATTTCATTTTCTACAGGTCGGAACATATCAAGATTTGCTAATCTCCTGTCTAGTTCTTCCCATAGAGGTCTTGACACGGATATTTGTGCAGTCCCTTTTACTAAAGTTATTGTTGCTTGTTGCTTTTTTTTCTTTTTTCTCCTCTTTTCCCTCTTTTCCTTATTGAACCATCCCTTTTTCTTGGGTGGAAAGGCTTCCTCAGATTTTGCTTTGAAAAGAAAAGTTTCCTCGGTATCAGCCTCGTATCCGGATGCTGTCCCAGATGGCCCTTCATCAATTTTAGTTTCAGACAGGCGACGGTAGGCGTCAGATGTATTTTGATCACTCATATTATGAACTCAATTTTTTTTTCAAATTAACATAAAAATCGTAATATAAATAAGAAGATTTATTTACACAGAATAACATATAAGTTATTTACATGAATTTCCTAACATAGTGTTTAAGTTTTAGGTATATCAAGAACACCTAAATGACTTAAACCAGTGGCTCTGATACCACCTTCTATCGCGTCCCCCGACCCCATCCTGGAAACGGGTGCCGCCAGCCTGACAGTGGTATCGGTGTTTATTAAATTTGCAGCAGAATTAAAACATCAGGATCGGAGTTAGAAAATAATTCCAGAGTTTCTAAAACACCAAAATTTTTATATTAAACAAATGGGCTAAAACCCATATTCCATTTCAAATGTATTTATATGGGTAAACCCTAATTATTGAAAACATAATTTCTTCTTTTATTCAGGTAATCATAATTTCTTCGTAAAACAAGTTGATAACGTTTCAACAAACGTGGTTTACTAGTTAACCGAACACGAAACTTTTTAAAAAATAAGTATAATTGTTTATATTGTTTCAAACGCCGATAACTCGAATTCATTTATAAATAAATATAGTTATTATATTTATTTCAAACATCAACCAAACTCGGAAACTTTTATAAAATAAATATAATTATTTATATTTATTTCAAACGTCAAAAACTATGGAATTCTTTTATAAAATAAATATGATTATTTATATTTATTTCAAACATCAAAGACTTGGAAATTCTTAAATAAACTAAATATAATTATTTATATTTATTTCAAACATCAAAAACTTGGAAATATTTTATAAAATAGATATAATTATTTATATTTATTTCAAACGTCAACAACACGAAAATTTCATAAAATCAAAATATAGAGTAAATTACGGTTTTGGTCCCTGCGGTTTATTACCAGTTGCAATATTTTACAATTTTGAAAAGTATTGCAATTTTGGTACAAGTGTTTTCATTTCATTGCAATTCCAATCCACAATGCTAACTCCATCCATAACATAGTTAAAACAAGTCACATGACTCTCATGTGCAGGGGCATTATCGTAAATAACCATAAAAATGAAAGAAACAAATAGAGCAAAAATCATATTTTTGCTTCATAAGACGTGTTTCTCAGTGAGTGATATTGGGCTAGGGTTTCCATGAGCGACACAAATCTCCATTTTTCTTCAAAATCGGATGTTGTTCTCGATCATAACTGGGTGTTTTGGAAGCATAATGAACCATTCAAACTCAATGTTGTGTATGGTATGTCTTACAACCTTTAAATACCCATTAACTTGTGTTCATTTAATGTTCAATATGTATATTCAGGTATGTTTTTGATACATCTACTTCTACATTAAAGTCTTTAAAAGAAAAACAACCTTAAAGTCATAAAATCTGTACATTTAATGCTTTCTGGGTTGGAAAAACAAAATTTTTTTGCATTGTATGCAATAGTTCTTTTATGTACATTGAATGTTCATTAAACATAGTGAATAAATGCATTTTAGTTAAATTTTTAATTATAATTTTGTTGTTTTTTGTATTTTAGGTCAAAATCCCATGTATTTTACCTTGAAATTCAACCATGGTGGAGAGTTCACAAAAAATCCTGGTAGAACATATGTTAAAGGGGAGGTAATGTTTGTGGATAGGGTTGATGGTGACACATTTTCTGTGCATGAAGTGGATCAGATGGTGCGAGAGTTAGGTTATCAAAAAGAACAAACTGTTTCTTATCATTTTAGGGTTCCGAAAGGTGACTTGGATTCCGAGTTACAAGCTTTAGTTAATGATGATGATGTTAGGCTGTTATTGCAATATGTTGACATCACAAAGATTATTGAAATTTTCATTGAGCACTATGCTACTCGGTTAAGTTCAAGTATGGTATTTGAAGATATTGTCGTAGATGATGCATATGTATCAAGTATGGTAGTTTATCAACCAGAAATACCCAATCAAGCAGAAGGTGAAGATATGACAGTAGATGAACAAGTTTTAAGAGAGTTTGAGATGGATCAGTTATGGAATGTAGATGATAATACTATGGAAAATCAAAGGATTGAGTTGGTTGAGTGTGCTGAGGAAAGAGTTTTGAATGAAGATGTTGAGAAAAATGGGGATGAAGAACAAGAATACATTTACGATGATACTCAGGTTAGAGATGTTCTAGTTGACATGACCCTGTTTAGAAGAAATATGGACATGGTTCTACATGATGAATCTACAGGTAGTGTTAGTTCAAGTCCTTTGTTTGAGTTTGATCTTGATGGCTTTGATAGCCTTGAATCAGATGATGAACTTCCATTGGATAGGGTTGTTAGAGAAATGAGGATGAAGAACAAACAGATGCGCGATTCTGTCTCTACTACTTTTTATGTTGGTCAAGTGTTTGCAAGTAAAAGTGATATTAGGCATTTGGTTAAAAAAACTGGCGGTTGATAGTAGAAGAGAACTAAGCATAATAAGAAATAATACGAAAAGGTTTAGAGTTGTTTGTTATGGTCGTGATCCATATTCCCTAGTGGTTGGTAAAATAAATGACTAAGTTGGTCCATCAGAGAAGGCTAAAGGAGCAATTTCAGAAAAAGAAGGTGGTCCCCCAGATGTGGAGTGTTCAAGTACTTCCCAAAAAAAAGGGAATCCAAAGCCAACATGTCCTTGGGTATTACATGTTTCCCGAAAGGAAAATGTGGAGTCTTGGGTGGTGAAAACATTCATAAATAACCACATCTCCCTTCACACCCGAGAGGTCAGATTGTGCACTTTAAGTTGGATTGCCAATGATATTGAAGAAACACTCTTGATAAATCCAACCATACCTTTATCACCTCTTCAAGATCAAGTTCAGAAGAAGTATCAAATTTCTATTTCCAAGGATAAAGTCTTTAGGGCTAAGTCAATGGCTCTAAAAAAGATTCAAGGAGACTATGCATTACAATATACAATCCTTAGGGATTATTGTGAAGATCTTTTGAGATCTAACCCTGGCACTACAATTAAAATTGAAGTGGAGAGTTGTTGCAACCCAACTAGCCCAACCAGGCAATTCAAGAGAATTTACATATGCTTAGGGCCTTTAAAAGAGGGTTTCAATTTCTTAGGGAGAGAGCTACTAGGTTTGGATGGTTGTTTTATGAAAGGACCCTTTCTCGGACAGATTCTAACTGCCGTGGGAATAGATTCAAACAATGGGATATACCATGTGGCTTTACATAATCCAGTTGTAAGATTACCCAAACCGACCCATATCCATTCAATACCCATAATAACCAAACAACAGCATCTAACAATTTACATCAGTAGAAGTTATGCGCATAAAAACCAAACAATTGCATATTTACTTAATAAAATAGTCAAAATTTGGGGAAATTTACTTCATAATATAGATAGATATAACTAATACAAAATACAAGTACAATTTCAAAGATCAGTACAAAAACAACGACAATCTTCAGCCTCTTGGAAATTTACTTCATAATATAGATAGATATAACTAATACTAATACAAATTTACTTCACAATTCTTAGCTCAATTAAACAAGATATACACAATGAAGAACAACCAACTGACACCTAACACAATCTTCAGCCTCTTGTTCTGGATTCTTGAGTTTCTTATCAGATCTTCATGATGGTTTTTGTTTTGCAATAGTCCACGTATGATGTTCTGAGCTCTGAAGCACAATTGAGGATCAAGCCAACGAACAAAGCCACAGTTATTCCCTACTCTGTCACAGCAAAAGAATCGCCTTCCGGGATTTTGTTCAATCCATGATGTTTTGATGCTTGTTGGTGATCCACAAGCACATAGAACCATTGTTGTTGGAGGTGTCTTTCTTGCTTAGCAGGCTGTCGATGTTACAAATTAGGGTTCGGGATGTGAAGAAGAAAGAAACAGATGTTAAGTTCTATTTGTTTCTTTCATTTTTATGGTTATTTACAATAATACCCCTGCACATGAGAGTCATGTGACTTGTTTTAACTATGTTTTGGATGGAGTTAGCATTCTGTATTAGAATTGCAATGAAATGAAAACACTTGTACCAAAATTGCAATACTTTTCAAAATTGTAAAATATTGCAATTGGTAATAAACCACATGACCAAAACCGCAATTTACTCATTAATATAACTTTTTATATTTATTTCAAACGCCTAAACGACATACAATAGTTTACTATACGATTTTAACATATATTATTAATAGAGATACTTTCGGTAACGAACGAACAAGTCGATTATAACAAACATACAACTATATGTAATTATGTTGATAATTATATACAAGACGCGATACATTATACGAGTTTACAATATATTAATTTCATATAAATATTCGTTACGTACATGTACGACCATTCGGGACGACTAACACGATCCTAATAATATATTTATATTTTTACATAAATATATATATATATATATATATATATATATATTCTAAACTCCTTGGAAAATAAGTATTTTAAATTTAGTAATTATCACCGACTATAAATGGTACTTAACAAGTATAACATATTCAATTCCATCAAGTTAACAACTTACCATCGAATCGTTCGGTTAGCGATTCGGTAGAGCTCGGTGACACGCAGTTTAGCCACATCATTTTATTAGAAACTTATAAGTAATTCTGTGTTAGTAATGTCTTATATTGCATGCTAGCGAGTCACGTTTTGGAAACGACATTATGGAATTATATTAAGCTAGCTTTGCCCAAGTATATCAAGATGAGTTCAAAACCCCCACTTTTTATGGTTTTACATTTTTATAAATGTTTTCGTAGTGGAAATTAAGACATGCAAGTTTTGCAAAAGCATACAATATTTTCGATGAACAAAAATTACATATTTCTAAATCATGCTACAAACAAGTTTTAACTAACACAAATGGTTTGTGAATTTCAATAATCTCAAATGGTTTACGAAAGATTTATGTAAAACATACCGGTTTTTACAAAAAAACATAAGAGGCTTACGAAACATGCATGAGCTACATATTAGTGACGGGGTTGGTCCTAGTTACAACGGGACTGGGTGTCATGCATAGAAATAAGGGGACTGGTTTGTCCTGCTTACGAACAACGGGACAATGTGTCCTGCATTCAACCCACGGATCCTGCATGCAACTTTAAGGCCTCAACTTAAGGACTTGATTGTCCTACATACAACTCATAGGCTCATGCAGGCATGTTGTCAATGTCATCAGCGGGCATTGACAGTTACAGAAGTTTTACAAACACAAAACTTAGGCTCATGCAGGCATGTTGTCAATGTCATCAGCGGGCATTGACAGTTACAAAGTTTTACAAACATAACACTTTATACATACAAAGTTTTCATATAACATGTCGAAGAAAATGATTTTTATTTTGTTTTCTTAATAATATTTTAAACCGGTTATCAAAAAGATTTATTTCAAATCTTTTTCAAACAAACTATGAACTCGTGAACTTTATGTTGATTTTTCACATGTTTCTTTCTCAGGTTACATTTTCAAAATTATGACACGGTTGGAATAAGAGAACCATGGGGATTCGAGTACTTAGTGGGCGTTCACTTTCTAGAAGTCATAGCATTATATGCTTCCGCTATGCAATGAAGATACCATTAAGATCACACCAACTCTGATTTTAGCGGGTGTGACAAAAAATTCGTCTTGGCCCAAAGCCATGGTAGAAGAGTTTGAATCTCTCCATAATAATAACACTTGGACCCATGTTCCTCCCACATTTCTCAAAAATTTTGTTGGGTGCAAGTGGGTGTTATGCACCAAATAGAAACCCGATGATTCAAATGACCATCTCAAGGCATGACTAGTTGCAAAAGGTTTTCACCAACGACCGAGGATTGATTATACTGAAACCTTCAGCCCTGTCGGGAAATCTTCCACCCTCCGCCTCGTTCTAGAAATCAATAATGCATTCCTTCAAGGCACTTTAGATGAGGATGTGTACATGGCTCAACCTCTGGATTTGTTTATCCATCCTTCCCATCTCATGTTTGCAAATTACGCAAAGCCATCTATGGCCACCCCCAAGCCTCACGTGTATAGTACGAGGAGCTTAAACAATATTTATGTTCCAAACACTTCTAAACCACAGTTTATGAACCATCTCTTTCACCCATACTACAAGTCTGTCTCCCATATTCCTTCTTGGTTTTGTCGATTATACCATCATCACCATATCATCTCCTAATATAATGAATACCTTCTTCTCCTCACTCGCCACAATATTCTCCTTAAAGGAACTCCGATAACCTATATTACTTCCATGATGTCGAAGTCTTTCCACATTCACACGACCTCGTCTTATCTCAATCAAAACACATTCTTGACCTCTAACACCGTTCCAAAATGAGTGATTGTAAACTAGCATCCACACCGATCATATGCTCCAAACCCATTACTATGCATGGAGGAACTCCTCTATCTTCTACAACAGATTATATAGCCATAGTTGGAGTGCTATAGTACTTGTTATTTACACGACCGGACGTCGTCTTTACTGTAAACAAACTTTCTCAATTTATGCATGCCCCAAATCAGCACATAGTGATCTCAAGTGACTTGTTCACTATCTTAATGGTTCTATAAAAAGCGCTCTTACTACATCATGCATCTCCATTACAACTACATGCATTTACCGATGCAGATTGGGCAGGTGACAAAGACAGTTATCTAAGTGACGTGATTGTCGTGGTCACGCAAATTTAATCCCAATAACAACTATATAGATAGCGGTAAGTGGGTATCGAACACAGGGAGTTTGTGGAATATGTGTTATCTCAATGTATGTCTAACTAACTAGATTAATCTAAATTGCAAGAAATGTAAATTCACGGATTTGGTTGTTTGGTTTTAATTACTAGATTAAACTAAATTAAATTACAAATCAAAGTTAAGTTTTGTAACAAGATAAGAGGATAGTGATCATCCCGAGTTTCAAGTTTTAAGTGACAACTAACGTTCATGTTCAACTGGAAAGAACCACATAGACATGGCTCATGTAAGATCAATTGTTTGTGATGAAAGGGAACTAAGTACTCGGATTCCTAGAACGCGAGGTTGTTACCCGATGACCAATCAACACATATCCAACCCTAATCCCTCCCATGATATCTCGATTGCCAACGGCACCAAGAACGTATGGTTTAGAACTATGATCAAACACACATTAACAATTTACAAACAATCAATCAAACACCATAATAAACTAACAACACATGCACAGTCTAATATTCCAGAAATTAAAGAACAAACATAATTGTCACAAATAAAACCTTACATCCGAGACGATCACCAAGCAAACCTAGCCGCTCATAGTGTTATGAACCATCATCACAATCGAAACTTTGTCCCATGGAATCAAAAACAAAGTATTCATGTTTAGACTAATCAAGAACACAAGAGAGAGCCAAAAATCGCCCCTCCAATCTTCTCCCAAAACTGACAATGATGAGAATAATGAAAAGACACAATCAAAACTAACTTAATGTGGCAGTTACACTTTTTCACGCAGCCATCACCGTAAATTACGGCTCCACCGTAATTTACGGTGGACTTAATATTTGTTACGGTAAAGATTGTCTGATTTACGGTAGCTTTAATGTTGACTTGTGTGCCTTTCATGATGTCAGCCCAAGATGTAACATGAATGAGTGCTGCCAATATCATATCACAAGTTTCGAAGCCCATGTCTCCATATGCGGCCCAATGTCTCCAGCCCACATGTCTCGACTCCACGTGATCAAGCTAAAGTAAATTCATGATGTTATTGACCTTCCTCCTTAATTCACATATGCCGCCAACTGTCACGTATATGTTGATCGATGTTGCCAGCTCCCCCCAAAAAGTCCACATGGGTCTCTTTTTATGATGGTAATGATAAATGTTGTTGACTCTTGCATCTTCACATGTGCCGCCCAAATGTATGTTGTTGATCTTGTGCACCTCCAACCCAAGATTAAAATGTGCCGCCCAAGTCTTATATTGGCGGCCCAATCCACTAGCAGCTCCCCTTTTCACGTGACTATATGTGCCGCCCAAGACCTCACATGATGTGTCAGCCCATTCCAACTAATTCAAAAGGTCCAAAAGAGAAGCCACGTGCATTGACAGTTTCAATTGTTGTCTCCAATGTCTTGTGCGGCCCACCACATGTCTTCTGCCTTTGATTAATTCCTCAAGTGCACATGATGATATTGATGGTTGGTATTGGACCGATGTATGCCGCCACTTATGATGATGATGTTGATTGTTGCCTTTTTTTTTTTTTTTTTATTGAGATGGTGATTTTTTTTAATAATAAAACCTCCACCCCAGATCTCTTGCCTACCGCCCATGTGTCTTGTGTGATCCAATGGGTTCAAGCCTCATGTGCGGCCCATTAACATGGCCCAAATTGAAGTCCATGTGATGAAACAGAAGTCCACGTGATGGCTGCTACTTCCAATGTCTGCCAAAAGTTGTGGGGTCTAATCCATTCCCTCATATTCACGTGAAGATGATTCCAATTCCAAGAAGTCTTTGTGAGTTTTATTATTTTGTGATGATTCCTCATTTAATCTTTGATGGAATCAATAAAATTCCCCACATATACCAAGCCATCTGCATTTGTAAAGAGAGTCGCCAACCTTCAATCCTACATGTGACTCCACTATTGCTTCACATCACAACTTTCCATGAATTACGTTTAGTTCCCGAACTTTACTCTTTTATTTTTCTCACACATCCAACATTCTTAATGACCCGAAACAACTCCCGAACAATCTCGTTTGTCTCTCAATAATCATCCTCGATCATTCCTCTCGCTTCCACATACTTAACATCACCGAATTATGCATTTTACCTACAAAAGCCACAAACACTCGTAGTTACTATATTCAAGCAAATAACCAAGTAAAGCATGGAATTTTAATCTTTTTAAACCATTTAAGGGTTGTCCAACGGACCACCCGTCACATCCCCACACTTACCCGTTGCTTGTCCCAAGCAACCCATTCAAAAATGATTCGAAACCCAAGCGATCAATTATGCAAACCAAGCTAAAATGTCATCCTTTTACTAACCTTCAATCATACCACATGACACACCCCTCACAATAATCTCTCGGTAACAAGAATTATTAGCATAATGCTAAACCACTCAATGCGTGTGTGTGTGTGCGCGACAATAAGCTTGTATATAAATCAAGTTTCCTCCTAACAAATATCTAACATGCTTTAGAATCAAAAGGACTTGCGGGTTGTAACGGGGCTAGGTGTAAAGGTAGGAAAATGGTGGAATACATATGAAAGAGCTAATTGATTTGACCCGGTTTTTATTTCTACCACTAAACAATGCAACCATCAAATATATACACAACTTCTTCAACATTCTCAACTACTATTGCAACCAATCACTTCTTTTTATATTTTTCTCATATTTTTTTTTTCTTTTTCTTTTTTTTTTCTTTTTTTTTTCTTTTTGTCTCATTTCGAACTTCAACAATATATACAAGAACATCAACACCACATGCTAAATTTCCTAAACCGGGTCATCTCAAAAGGTAAAATTTTTGGAGGAAGTAGGCTCGGGTCACAATCGAATGGTCTAAGGCTCAACATGGCTTTCTAAGGACCAAACCCCCACCCCTCACAATACCAAGCTCATATATGTAACGTATGAGGTCCAACCCACCAATCCCGCACTCTCACACATCTAGACGAGGCTTCCTAAAAGTCCCCCTATCATTTTCAAAAGCATGCTAATTCTAGGATTTAACAAGTATTCACACACAAGTTCTATTAACACAACAACACACACCGCCACTCAAACAATGAAATATCAATAACAATCATGTGTGGCTCAAATCCTCACCAAGAAAAGACTAGGAATAGGTGTCGGTGTGTCAAGTGGAACAATATCAAGTTTTCAAATTTTGACAATTTTTGCTCGTATGTACAAAATTTTTAAAACTATCAAAAATTTCCCCCATCCCCACACTTGGGATACATTGTCCCAATGTATGGCTTTGAAGGAATGATCGCTTTAACCAAGAACATCAACAATTGCTTATACTCTCAAACCCCAAATTTTTTTTTTTTTTTAATTATTAAAAACACCACCAATTCCTTCACAACCCATAAACTAAACACATCAAAACACCACCCAACCGCCCAACCAAAAACTTAAACATGAATATATACAAAGGTGCACAAAATGAGAACAAGACACAACCTGATTAGTAAATCAGCAGTGTTGGTAGTGATGCAGCTGCGGTAATCGAACCGGTTCAAAAACATCTCTCAGATTCGCCGATATCTCAACAGGGATGTTGCCAAACATCCCCACACTTGAATCATTGCATCCGCGAGGGTTGAAACGTAATAACCTGCCAACACACAAACACAACACCAAAACAAAACAAAACCAAACAAAGCAAAACAAAACAAAACAAAACACAAATACAATACTCTACATCCTCGGGCTGCCTCCCGAGAGCGCTAAGTTTAAAGGTCTTCAGCCAGACCATACCTGATATGCGTTATGGTGGTCTTAATGCACACTTACCCGCAGCATTTCCAACAAATGCCCGGAAATTTACATGCCATCTCCATAGATTTGTCAGTCTATTTGGCATGTTAAAGCTGCTCCTGCGGGCTTTGCTAGTCCACTTCATGACATATACCTTAATGTCTGGTAGTTTCACCCTTCTCATCTTGTTTCTCGAACCCTCTTCCCCACACTTGTTAATTTGAATTATGGGAAGAGGTTCGGTACACATATCCATCCCATCAGCCTGCTCTACCTCATAATCTGCACACATCATCTGATCTACAAGTGACTCTTCATCAGATAAAGGACTCATTGGTGTGGTATTATCCTCCACAACCTCCTCCTTCATGTGAGAATAATCTCTAATATCGTCAGGTAATGGTGAGAGGCGTTCTTCTATCTCTATCTTCAATTTTAAAGTATGACACTTAGAGACTAAGCAGCTGATTCGGTCTTCATTGGACAGGTTGGGTGTTGCTAAATATTGCTCGAGTTTGGACAAAGTTACTTCCAATACAGCAAGCTCTTTTTCCTCCTCGGTCTCATAAACATAAACACCCTCGGGCTCAGAATATTCTTCGGGATGATATTGTCGATATCCCTGATACGGTCTATAGATGCGTGCTTCCATCATCTTTTTATTCCAATATTTCGGGTTTTCCGAATACACCGGGCACACATCATAATCATAAGTGTGATCGCGACCGCAACAAAAACATAAACTATCCATCCTTGCCTCATAATAAACTTCCTCGTCCCGATCGTATCCATATGAATAATAGTCATCCTCCATTTCTGATTCATAATCGTCAACGTATGATGGAGGTGGAAGCTGTGAAACATAAGACACCGGTTTTCCATGTGCCCTCCTGTAGTGAGCCTCGTGGCAACCAATACATGGATGTCGTGGACCCCCGCACAATCTACACGTAGATAAGCTGAATTTTGTGTAACGCCCTGTCATCCTGCACAACACAACTCAACTACCAAGTGTAAATCATGAACATAAAAGAAATCTTTTTGGTTTTTTTTTTTTTTAATTTTTTTTTCTTTTTTTTACTAATACACAAGATAACACACGTTGCGCACTACTCCCCGGCAACGGCGCCAAAATTTGACGTGATTGTCGTGGTCACGCAAATTTAATCCCAATAACAACTATATAGATAGCGGTAAGTGGGTATCGAACACAGGGAGTTTGTGGAATATGTGTTATCTCAATGTATGTCTAACTAACTAGATTAATCTAAATTGCAAGAAATGTAAATTCACGGATTTGGTTGTTTGGTTTTAATTACTAGATTAAACTAAATTAAATTACAAATCAAAGTTAAGTTTTGTAACAAGATAAGAGGATAGTGATCATCCCGAGTTTCAAGTTTTAAGTGACAACTAACGTTCATGTTCAACTGGAAAGAACCACATAGAGATGGCTCATGTAAGATCAATTGTTTGTGATGAAAGGGAACTAAGTACTCGGATTCCTAGAACGCGAGGTTGTTACCCGATGACCAATCAACACATATCCAACCCTAATCCCTCCCATGATATCTCGATTGCCAACGGCACCAAGAACGTATGGTTTAGAACTATAATCAAACACACATTAACAATTTACAAACAATCAATCAAACACCATAATAAACTAACAACACATGCACAGTCTAATATTCCAGAAATTAAAGAACAAACATAATTGTCACAAATAAAACCTTACATCCGAGACGATCACCAAGCAAACCTAGCCGCTCATAGTGTTATGAACCATCATCACAATCGAAACTTTGTCCCATGGAATCAAAAACAAAGTATTCATGTTTAGACTAATCAAGAACACAAGAGAGAGCCAAAAATCGCCCCTCCAATCTTCTCCCAAAACTGACAATGATGAGAATAATGAAAAGACACAATCAAAACTAACTTAATGTGGCAGTTACACTTTTTCACGCAGCCATCACCGTAAATTACGGCTCCACCGTAATTTACGGTGGACTTAATATTTGTTACGGTAAAGATTGTCTGATTTACGGTAGCTTTAATGTTGACTTGTGTGCCTTTCATGATGTCAGCCCAAGATGTAACATGAATGAGTGCTGCCAATATCATATCACAAGTTTCGAAGCCCATGTCTCCATATGCGGCCCAATGTCTCCAGCCCACATGTCTCGACTCCACGTGATCAAGCTAAAGTAAATTCATGATGTTATTGACCTTCCTCCTTAATTCACATATGCCGCCAACTGTCACGTATATGTTGATCGATGTTGCCAGCTCCCCCCAAAAAGTCCACATGGGTCTCTTTTTATGATGGTAATGATAAATGTTGTTGACTCTTGCATCTTCACATGTGCCGCCCAAATGTATGTTGTTGATCTTGTGCACCTCCAACCCAAGATTAAAATGTGCCGCCCAAGTCTTATATTGGCGGCCCAATCCACTAGCAGCTCCCCTTTTCACGTGACTATATGTGCCGCCCAAGACCTCACATGATGTGTCAGCCCATTCCAACTAATTCAAAAGGTCCAAAAGAGAAGCCACGTGCATTGACAGTTTCAATTGTTGTCTCCAATGTCTTGTGCGGCCCACCACATGTCTTCTGCCTTTGATTAATTCCTCAAGTGCACATGATGATATTGATGGTTGGTATTGGACCGATGTATGCCGCCACTTATGATGATGATGTTGATTGTTGCCTTTTTTTTTTTTTTTTTATTGAGATGGTGATTTTTTTTAATAATAAAACCTCCACCCCAGATCTCTTGCCTACCGCCCATGTGTCTTGTGTGATCCAATGGGTTCAAGCCTCATGTGCGGCCCATTAACATGGCCCAAATTGAAGTCCATGTGATGAAACAGAAGTCCACGTGATGGCTGCTACTTCCAATGTCTGCCAAAAGTTGTGGGGTCTAATCCATTCCCTCATATTCACGTGAAGATGATTCCAATTCCAAGAAGTCTTTGTGAGTTTTATTATTTTGTGATGATTCCTCATTTAATCTTTGATGGAATCAATAAAATTCCCCACATATACCAAGCCATCTGCATTTGTAAAGAGAGTCGCCAACCTTCAATCCTACATGTGACTCCACTATTGCTTCACATCACAACTTTCCATGAATTACGTTTAGTTCCCGAACTTTACTCTTTTATTTTTCTCACACATCCAACATTCTTAATGACCCGAAACAACTCCCGAACAATCTCGTTTGTCTCTCAATAATCATCCTCGATCATTCCTCTCGCTTCCACATACTTAACATCACCGAATTATGCATTTTACCTACAAAAGCCACAAACACTCGTAGTTACTATATTCAAGCAAATAACCAAGTAAAGCATGGAATTTTAATCTTTTTAAACCATTTAAGGGTTGTCCAACGGACCACCCGTCACTAAGTACAACATGTTACATTGTCTGTCTCGGTATAAACCCCATAACATGGAGCTCTAAGTGACAAAGCACTCTTGCTCGCTCCTCAACCGAACCAGAATTTAGAGTCGTGCCCTCTGCTGCCACAAAAATTTTATGGCTCAATTCCCTATCACATCTAAGGTTTTGAATCAGTCACCACACCAACTATTTTTTTTTTTTAGTTAACTGCCATTTTCGTCCCTGTGGTTTGGTCACTTTGGCCATTTCAGTCCATTTTTCAAAAATGCGCCATTTTCCTCCCCGGCGTTCTGGAAAGGTGCCATTTCAGTCCAAAAATCATAACCCAGTTAAGTCAGTTAGTAAATAAGGACTGATTGTGTAAATTTGTAACATAAAGGACTGATTGTGTAAATTTGTAACACCACCACCACTAGCCCTGCCACCACCACCACTCCGCTGCCACCACCACCGCCACCACCGCCACCACAGCCACGGTCACCGGAACTTGCAACTTCACCGGAACCTGCAACTTCATCCGAATTCAGGCAAATCGACCACTTCCATCGTCTGCATATCTAAACATTATAGAACGATGAACTATGGCTTAGATATGCAGACGATGGAAGTGGTCGATTTGCCTGAATTCGGATGAAGTTGCAGGTTCCGGTGAAGTTGCAAGTTCCGGTGACCGTGGCTGTGGTGGCGGTGGTGGCGGTGGTGGCGGTGGTGGTGGCAGCGGAGTGGTGGTGGTGGCAGGGCTAGTGGTGGTGGTGTTACAAATTTACACAATCAGTCCTTTATGTTACAAATTTACACAATCAGTCCTTATTTACTAACTGACTTAACTGGGTTATGATTTTTGGACTGAAATGACACCTTTCCAGAACGTCGGGGAGGAAAATTGCGCATTTTTTAAAAATGGACTGAAATGGCCAAAGTGACCAAACCACAGGGACGAAAATGGCAGTTAACTTTTTTTTTTTTTTTGTGATAATTTGAGTGCAACTCAATACTCCGTCAACCCCATTTTTCATTCGCGTATACCATGCACTCGACTCACACTTCGTTAGCGAGAAGGTTCAAGATCGCTCTATACGGGTCACCAACATTTGCAGGGGATGAACAACTGGCAGATGCTCTCATTCAAACCGCCCCTACGGTCCAGATTCCAATTCCAAATTTCCAAGATTGGACTTGTCTCACGAGTGCCCATCTTGACAGATCATATTTAGGATGCTACGTGAAATACAAGAATTCAAATTTATTTGAATTATTTCCAGTCATGTCAATCTTTGTCATTATAGTATAATATATATTTTTCATTATGTCAACTTGTATAGTTGTCAATTCTTATCCTACATGTTCCTGTGTATATATTGCTTTGAATTAAGGGTATCCGGGGCACTCCCCTAAGACTAGAAGGTATGGGGGCCGGCTGAGGCCCGGCTAGGACCGGCGCCGGTCCCCCACACCGCCCCCCTCCATCCCACCCGTCCTCACCAGCGGCTCCTCGCCGGTCTTGCCGCCCCACTTTCTCCTCTCTTCTCTCACAATAACCTATACATACATACATATATATACATAAAGGGGCTCATCCCCCACCCCCCTAGGTCCATCCCCTTGAAGCCTTTCCTACGTGGCGGTGATGTGGCGGCCCATCACCTTGGGGATGAGGCTCTCCATACCCTCCAGTCTAAGAGGGGAGTCTCCTCTCTTACGCATAACCAATCCTCGTGTGTCACGTCAACTCCCCTCTTAAACTCCCCTCACACCCCAATTTGATGGCGGCACTCCCCCTCTTAGGTGACTTGTTTTTTTATTCAAAAAAAAAAAAAAAACAATTGATTGGTTGAAAATTAGGGTGGCCCCACCATCTCTCTCCTTCTTCATGCAGTGAACATACACCGAGCTTGGTCCATTTGCCTTACCGCAGGGACGGCGGCGGTGTTCCCGAGCGGTGACTTGGGTCACCGAAGGGGGTTACCGCGAGTGCCCCGTTCACCCTAATGAGAATATTGCAATATTAATCCATACCAATTATTGTAATGATGGGGGTCTAAAATACATTCTTTTACAGAATACAGAAAGTCACACGCTTTTTAATCCTAGTTCTTAATTTGTTTACATTATTAAGGGACTTAAAATCTTATTTTCATGGCAATTAAATTATTTTATCACACCTTTAAAACACTAGGCTACAAGTGATGTATAAATAACTATTGAAAGTAGTTTTATTGACAACGTGCTTACCTATAATTGTCCTTCTTGACTGTGTCGAAATCTTGCAAATAAGTTATTATTTTTGCTGATATGAAATATTGACCTTTTCTGATAACTAGTTATTTTCCGTCCGCTCGTTGCGGCTGGACCCAATGACTACAAAAGGCGTGTCAGCAACAGCAAACAAATACCGAATATCAAACCATAAATAAAATGACGTGGTAAGGATAGTCACTCTGTTATAAAAAAACGATTTTAAATAACCTAATATATAATAATAGGACCCACACGTCCTACACGTTGGAAATTCGGTTGTTTTCAGTTCAGTTATTACGGTGCTAACACGTTAAAATATGGATGAGCTCGGTAACGGTAACGGCAGCGAAAGCACCAATCCGGAAAATCATCGAAATTAGGTACCGGCACCGAAAATGCTCGGTACAATACGGTATGGTATTTGAAGGTAAAAATCAATAAATACAGGTATGGTGCTAGACCGGTGTCGAACCGAAAGTAGCGATTCTGAAAACGCCAAAAGGTGGGTACCAAATTGCTACCGAAAATGATTTGGTATAGAAAATTTGGTACCGATACGATACCGGTTCGTTTACAGGATTTGATACGATTTGCTCATCAATATTCTAAATATCCAAGTTAATTTTACATGGTACAATTCATTCATTACAGAAAAAGACAAATAAAAAAAACAAAATAAGTTGTTGTGTATATAAAACCTCATTCAAACGAAATACAGTTTACTTACTGTGTGTATGAAAAGTAATCTAAACGGTGCAATTACTTGCATTGATGCGTTGCTACAGGATTTGATGAGCTCGGTACCAACCGGTACCGAAAATACCGTTACCGAAATCCCCAAAAGTGGGTACCAGTACCGAATATACCTAGTATGGTACGGTTCGGTACTGGTCGGTACTGGTACGCCACCGGTATTTGAGGGTAAAAACCGGTGAATACCTGTGCAGAACCGGTACCGAAAATACACCGGTTTGGTAAATTTGAGACCGGTACCTGTATCCGATACCAGTTGCTCATCTCTTAATAATGTTACTATTCATTCCATTCTAATTTTAAATAATTCTAATTCTAATTCCAATTCCAATTACAATTTTAATTTAATATAATAATAAACACTGTTCATTCAGTTTAAATTTTATATTAAAATTAAAATTCTAATTCCAATTCCAATTTTAATTTAATATAATAATAAACACTGTTCATTTTAATTTAATATAATAATAAACACTGTTCATTCAGTTTAAATTTTATATTAAACTAGTTGTTTAACATGCGTGCGCGTTGCGGCGCGCTAAACCAAATCGTTCTATAAGAGTGGCAAAGCATGTCAAATAACAAAAAGTAGCTCGGACTAAAACGTCACGTATTTTCGGTACCGGTTCGGCACCGGTATTCACCGATTTTTACCCTTAAATACCGGTGGTGTACAAAGTACAAAGTACAAACTAAAGGAAGCCCATGTTTAAGCTTGTGTACCTTAAAAGACATCTTTACTGTAGTAATGTGCCCCATCTTGTGTCCCTTGGCAAGAAGTATAAGCGCTTCAGTATTCTTCACCATGTGCTAAAAGTACGCCTAAAAGAAATACCAAGTTTAAAACTATAAGTAAACGTAGAATTATAAGAAAGATTATCATTACTTCAATTGAATAGTTGCAGGTTTGATCTGCAGTTAAAAAAAACAAATTTGTTTTTTTCCCCTGTGAGGAAGATGAATCAAAGTAGTCTCTAGGTCAGTCTCCACCTCAAACAAACGTGTGAATTGAAACTACACGTTTTAACATCTGGTTTCTCATTCTTCCCTGTACAGCACCACACAATAATACAAAAGAACCCATCAGATTTCGGTCTTATCCAAAAAAATCAACAAAACAGTATGTATGCACAAACCCTAAGACCCTAAAACTGGGGCTAGAAGTGAATAAACCAGCAATCAAATATTCGAATCTGCGATGTTTGAAATGAACATCGACTATTATAGTTATTGTATATAAGTTTTTTTTTTCTGAAATTTCGTCGCTTGAAAAGGATAGAGGTAACTAATTACATTCGGTTTACAAACGTATTCGAGTTTTCAAAGCGTTATAAATTCTTTTTTGTGAGTCGGGAAGTGTCGCCAAAATAGTTAATATCCTTTATATTTCTTTTGAAAGTATACTTTGACATTCGATAGTCGTTTATAAATTACATGTTTGTCTCGTATTATAGGTTTTTAACGAAAGAAGGATAGAGTTTCCTCTGTTTTTGGACGATCCCGACAACTAAATGTCGATATATTTTTCAAAATTCAACAATGTTTCAAAAATTCAAGCAATTTATCTCAAATTTCACCAAAGCATTATAATATGTAACCAATGTTGTAAAGTCTATTCTAATATAATAACGATAACTCGCTACGCTAAAAACTTTACCGAGTCTCGTGGCGGCTCATTTGACTGCCGTTGATTGGGGTTTGAGCAGTTGACTTTTCTGACCCATTTTGACTTGAATCCGAATCTGTTGACTGTCTTTGGCCCAATCTTGACGTTGTTGACCCGCTTTTGGCTCGAGTTGACTCGGGTGTTGACCGAGTCAACCGGGTTCGACCCGAAACGCAGCTTAGTTGACTCGAACCCCAATGAGTCGCGAAACCTGAAACAAATCCAACTCGAATAGAAATCATGTTGAAGATTTTTATGCATTGTTTTTAAGAAATTTGTTTGCAACATGTATGATCATCAAAATAGTGTTGGAAGTTAGAACCTTAACTTTGCATACAAAATTTATGTATTTTAACAACAAAATGAGAAGGTCAAACTGGTTTAGACACTTTGGTTTGGAAAGTAACAGAAAGCAAAATTGATTCGGTCTTAAATAAACACAGGAACCTAATCATTTGGTAGTGAGGTGACTTGATATATATATTTTTATTTTAAGTCTTTGAATTCGGTATAAAATACAATAATCTAATTTAAGAACAATTTAGCTTATATGTATGTAATTACAAGGGGCAAAAGTTTGTGATCAAGTGAGTCTACTGAAAAAAATATTTTGGCTCTAGAAAAAGATCAAGTATATGAGATTATCTGCTGCTTTGTTTTACCCGGCCCGTTTTGACCCAACCTGTTTTATCGCTAACGAAAGTTCCTAAATATGAACTCAAACCAAATTAACAGAGACAAACTGCAATTATCAATGGAAATTCAAAAATCGAAAGAAACACACAGAAGATATGAGACCAGTTTCAACTTCAAATTATCTCAAAAGTCCTTTTTTTAAGTTTTTGCCTTTCCTTTTTTAGGGCAAAAGTCATTTTTCTAAAGCAAAAGTCAGGATTTCCTGACTTTTTTTTTTTTTTTTTTCCAAAAGTCCTTTTGGAGAAGTTGCAAATAAGTTAAGCCAAACATGCACTCAATAACCCATGTAAAAGGGTTCTATCAAAAATTAAAATTTGTATTCTTGAAAACTCTTTCGTGTGGGACCGATATAATTCAATTAATGAGTCGCGATACCTGAAACAAATCCAACTCGAACCGAATTCTGACCCGATCTACTGCAACCCCAAACCAAAAATTGAATTAACTCTCGAGCCCAAAATCGAATATGTTGTTAACATGGCTTACCTAAACCTGAACCGCACATGTAAACCGGAGCCGTGACCCGAACCGTAACTGA
Source organism: Helianthus tuberosus (assembly GCA_030545235.1). Taxonomy (NCBI): domain Eukaryota; kingdom Viridiplantae; phylum Streptophyta; class Magnoliopsida; order Asterales; family Asteraceae; genus Helianthus; species Helianthus tuberosus. The sequence goes on from CM060395.1 coordinate 81,329,789, forward strand.
GTTGCTGACTATTTGATTGAATCGGACCAAATCACCGGCGATCACCATCACTTCCGTCAATCCCGATGCCACCCCCCATCGTCACTTCTCTAAAACGTGCCGTAAGTTGACTGACAGAATGTAAAGCCATAAGAATCTGAGAAAAATTTTGGTAGAGAGAAGTGAGGGTTGAATGATTTACCGATCACTACAGCTTACGTCAAAATCGTCGTCATCCTTATCACCAAAAGCACGACCACCTGTGTCTCCACCGCCGCCGTCGTGATCGGCGGCGCTACCGTCGGTCCACCACCAAGCTCACCACTGCCTCCGACCACCGAGACCCCGTCTCGTCTCTCTCTGCTCCCGTTTGTCCAGTCTCGACACCGCACACGGCGGCTCTCTTGATTACCGAGGGGTGTAAGTGTATGAGGATGGGTGTGTCGCATCGGAGGAGGGGCGCGTTGTGGTTTTGGAATCGAAGAAGGGGAAGCAGGGAGGGGAGTTTGATGGTGTGCGTGTTTGGTAGAAATGAGATGGTGATGACCGGTAGATGTAGGTAGTAAAAATGGCAATATCGTAATTAAAACTACTATTCATTCAGTTTATCTTTGATTACCGAGGGGTGTAAGTGTATGAGGATGGGTGTGTCGCATCGGAGGAGGGGCGCGTTGTGGTTTTGGAATCGAAGAAGGGGAAGCAGGGAGGGGAGTTTGATGGTGTGCGTGTTTGGTAGAAATGAGATGGTGATGACCGGTAGATGTAGGTAGTAAAAATGGCAATATCGTAATTAAAACTACTATTCATTCAGTTTATCTTTTATCAGTATATAATTCTAATTCCAATTCCAATTTTAATTTCATATAAAAAATCTCTAATTTCATTATTAAAAAAAATTAATTTAATATAATAATAAACACTGTTCATTCAGTTTAAATTTTATCATATATATGTTCATTCAGTTTAAATTTTATATTAAATAAATACACACTGTTCATTCATTTTAAATTTTATCATATATAAATATAAATAAATTCTAGATTTTTGATCATATTTAATGGACGACATACGAACCTGACCGTCCATTAAACTGGCCCCATCCATAAATAAACAAAACATGTCACATTATGATTATTTGTCATTGGTCTTTGATGGACTTTTTTAATTCTTAAAAATGACGGAGCTATCCAGATAAATCTAATGGAGATCTTGTGAACTTAACATTAACACGCCAATATTTACTAAGCTACACAACTATGTATCCTTTAACATTTGCAGTGCTCCTCATTATACTCACCGGTATCTTTTTCCGGCGTTGGTGGTCCACCCATGCTCGCCGCAAAAACCTACCACCTGGCCCCATTCCGTTGCCAGTCATCGGAAGTCTTCATTTAATAGGAAGCCTCCCACACCGAGACTTTCACAAGCTATCCCAAAAGTATGGCCCCATCATGTCGGTCCGTCTTGGCTCGGTTCAGTTTGTGATAGTCTCTTCACCGGAGGCCGCTAAACTCTTCCTAGGGACCCATGACATTGTCTTTGCATCTCGTCCTCAAATTGAAGCCGCAAAGTACCTATCATATGACAACAAGGGGATGGCTTTTACAGAATACGGACCATATTGGCGGAGTGTAAGAAAGTTTTGTGCGGTGGAACTGCTGAGTGCTACAAAGATTAATGGTTTTGTGGGGATGAGGAGGGAGGAGATTGGGCTGATGGTCGAGGAGATGAAAGCTGCGGCAAAGGTGCGTAAGGTGGTGAACTTGAGTGAAACGGTAAGTTCGGTGATTGAGGGGATGATATGTAGGATGTTGTTTGGGAAGAAACATGATGATAGGTTTGCTTTGAAGAGTATAATTGATAAGAGCATGGAAGCAACGGGTACCTTCAATTTGGCCGACTACGTTCCAATATTAGCTCCGTTTGATCTTCAGGTAATTTTAAAAACATTCTACTCCTACTCAATGTTTTAAAAACCGGGTCAAACCGGCCGGTAGTACCGGTTAAACTGTCCGGTACACTCGGTTGACCGCTCGATACACCTGGTTAAACCGTTTCCAAGCTTAATCCGGTACGGTATAAAAACCGGATTTTAAAACATTGCTCCTACTACAAGGACTTCTATTCTTACTCATACTTATCTTTAAGGGTGGAGGGTATTGTTCAATCACTTTAGGGTGTTTGAGTTATTCTCTAGCCAATAATATCATGTCATGTCAAGTTATCATTTCACTCCCCATTTTGCACTCCATCAGAGGGTATGGTTCAAACACCTAGAGAGTCGTAAAGAATTTAAAAAAAAATTATGATTGGTTGAAAGGGGTTGGGACCCACCATTAAACTGAATCAATCAAGCTCAAACATTCGGTGAGTATACACCGAAATCCCTCAATCACCGATCACCGAAAACGGGCCGGGGTGGTTCACCGATCGGTGAAATCAATCACCGAAGCCACTCAAAGACACCATACCGTCAATCCCATATACACTCTCAATCCCAAACACTATTTCACTTTTCAAAACGTCAATAAATTATAAGTTAGCTAAAATAAGCAATCTCAAACACCCCTTTTAAGTCTTGATTGGCAAACTCAATTTAATTCAACCAAACTTGGTTCTTAATTTTTCTTGAGACTTCAGATAACTTAATTAATTGAAAAGAAATTTAACCAACAATTTCCGGTTCCCCTTGTCGTCACCTCTAACTACCGATTTCACGAAACCTTCTTGTCATTTTACCACCGCGGCTGCTCCCGTTCTTGAAAAGCAAGTTTCAAAACCATGGCTCAGATTCCACTTACTAAATTTGGTTACGAGATCAGAGAGATGAACACAAACTTTTCTATTAATTTTTTTGTGAATGTTAAAACTTACAAGAGTTAAGGAATATAAATACTAAAAACAATCTACTCCTGCTAGGACTCATATTCTCTTACTTGTATGTATTTAAACATTTAGAAACTAATTACATCTAATACTAAAGATAATTCAAATAATAATTAAGTACATTTAATTCTTTTAGATCTCCTCTAGACCACCCATTTGAGATCAATCGAACCTCTCTGTTGATGTTGTAATTTTATAACATGATTTATAGATTAACCCGTTTATATTTTTTTTATAAAAATTCAAAAGTGTGTTTTGTGTAACGACTTAAATAATTATTTTTTATACAAGCTTATTGTTTTTTATAAAAATCAAAAGTGGGTTTTATGTAACCACTTAGGTTATTATTTTTATACAAGGTTATTGATGATTAGAAAGAATCAAGCATAAGCTCATTTTAAAGTTTAAAGTAATTATTCTTATACCTTTTTTTGTATTTATCGTTGCATATTTGTAAATTTAGAGTACTAATATATGGGAAAAACAACTTATAATTCGGTTTATACAGACTCTATCATTGCCAACCTTTGAATAAGCATATATGTAACATGGTTTTTTCGGTTCATGCAATATTTGGGGAAATTTACCCACCAATTCACAATCACGACCAATTTAACATTTCTACTTGATGCATATGCATAGGGCTTGGCTAAACGCTCTAAGTCGTTATCTAAGGAGCTCGATGAAATGTTAGAGATTTTAATAGATGAACATGAAAAACGTAACCAAGCATCCAAGTATCAAAACCGCGATCAAATGGACTTCATCGACATATTGTTATCACTAAAAAATGAGCATTCAAACACCCATGATGAACTATCATATACAATAGATAGAACAAACATGAAAGCCATTTTGCTAGATATGGTAGCCGGTGCCATAGACACTTCCAAAACATCCATTGAGTGGGTTTTATCTGTTCTTATCAAGCACCCTAGAGTGATGAAGGAACTCAAAAAAGAATTGAAAACTATAGTAGGAGATAAACAGATGGTTGAAGAAACCGATTTGACAAAGTCAAAGTACTTACACATGGTAGTTAAGGAAACCTTTCGGCTATATCCGGTAGCTCCACTCCTGGTTCCTCATCAATCTATGGAGGATGTAGTGATTAACGGTTACAATGTACCGAACAAAACACGAATTCTTGTAAATTATTGGGCATTTGGACGTGACCCCAAAGTTTGGTCAGACAAGTGGGAGGAGTTTCTTCCCGAGAGGTTTCTTGATGAAGAAATCGACTTTCGTAGTCCTGATTTTAAGCTTATACAATTCGGCATCGGAAGAAGAGGGTGTCCCGGAATGAACCTGGGATTACTAAACATTGGCTTGGTGGTTTCGAACATGGTTCACTTGTTCGATTGGGAGCTACCAAATGGCATGTCACCAAGTGATCTGGACATGAATGAAAAGTTTGGATTAACTACACCAAGAGCTAGCCCCTTATTTGGCATTCCAACGTACCTGACCTAAGGATCACAAGGGAACAACTTTGGTGAAAACATGCACATAACACAAATGGAAGAACTATCGTTGGATGTTGGTATGAATTTTAAAGTTATACATTTCTATTGTCATTAAACTTTGTTAGTTTTGGTTAGAAATAAAATTATTTGCAGCGACTTTTAATGTCATTTAGCTAGCTTTTTATTTGTCTCATAGAAGTTGTCCTTGTTACCTGTAGTGGTCACGTGGTTGGGTGGACCACGAGCCACCATGAGCATAACACCACCCTCTCTTCTCGTTGATTGGGTTTTTTTGGCCGGTCGTTGTGTGGTTTAGGCCACGAGATGAAGATTGAATAAATATAATAAAAAAGCTAGCCATTAGCTAGTGAATGTTATCCAATCCTAATATTGTTTTCCATTTATAACCCACTAATTTCACATGCCTCACTACTACATCACTTTACCTACTGAAATGATGAAATGGTCATGATGACGTGAATGCCACATGACGTAAAATAACATTTCACATGTTTCGCCACTACTCATGTTCTTAGAAAATCGTGATACGTCTCTAGCAGGTTTGGTATTTTCTTTGCATAGGCTATTTTTCAGAACAATTATATAAAATTAAATGCATCTAGCTAATTGTTATTTTAATAATTGATTTTATATTCTTCACATATTGGTGTAACTAACAAAATATAAAAAAAAAGTTTGATATTAATTCGTACTTTCGGTCAAAAATACGTAAGAAGTTAATGTTTGAGTTTATTCCGTTATCTTCTATGTAATTTTACTACTTTTTAAAACTAACATAAGAGATCTATTGTTCATGTTTCATAAAGTTTAATTCTTGTATACCTTGCACTAATGTTTTGGGTATACATTAATTTCTTTAACTCGCCTAGGTGTCAAATCACTTATTTTTCTCTAGTTCATTTCATCTCATATCAAGTAAATGGTTTAATCACGTTAACAGCACCAAATCTTATTCTTTTAGGGGTTTGGGTGTAAAAAGGGAAAATAAATTAAAGCAATCTCTTAACATCTCGTTAACAAGTTAACAAGCAATCCCTTTAACGCCACTTAACTCAGAGGGGAAAGTAGTGTGCAATGCATGTTAACTTACCATGCCATCGTTAACGCTCCAAATGTTAAGGTATACCTCAAGAGCTAATGGTGTTTATTGTTGGGCTTTTTACATATTTCCCCCTCATAAGCTGGCTTATTACCTATTTCCCAAAAAAAAAAAAAAAAAAAAAACAATTACATATCCCCCCCCTAACCCATATATATTACATATTTAATCTTTTCATTAAAATTACTCTCAGAATGACCATTTTACCCTTAATGAACTACTAAATGAATATAGGAACGGGATCATGAGAAAACGCCCAAAAGTGGAAGAACGGTGAGAACGCATCCTGGTCCAACACGTGGCGCGGGATATGATAAGGTCATGAGGGGTTTTTGTCTTTTCAATATTCTTTTATTTTCCCAATTTATACTGCTTCATTTTTGGCGTCTAAGATTATTTTTGTCGTTAATTGTATTCATTAAATTTTTGGCGTTGAATTAATTGTTTTTGTATCACATAGATAATTTTTTAGCGTTATAGCGTTTTTCTAGTCAATTTTTTTTGCGTTTTTGTGGCGTTGTATAATAATTCATTACGAGTCATTAATATTTTCATAAGATTAAATAAGACCAAATGTTTTTATGGCGTTTAGTCAATTATTTGGGCGTTTAATACATTGATAAGGTGTTTTGTCAGCACCCGTTCTCACAGTTTCATACTACTAGCGTTTTAGTGTTTGTAGTTTTTGGCGTTTTATATAATAATATATTTTATTTGTAGAGAATTAGATAATAAAACAACAGATAATTTGATAACAAAACAATATAAAGTCAAAAAGAAAAAAAAGAAAAAATGGTAATCTAATTTCTCATCCGAAACTTCACTGTCATCGGCCTCTTCTTCTTGAATTTGTTTTGGCGTTTTGAACCTTTGAATATCTTAGCTAGATGGCAACTTTCCTACATAAATGACGTCTTGTTTAGACGAAGCTTGTTAGTGGTATCCTGTGTTTTGGTGTGATATTCTCGTTTGGTGGCATGTCATTAAAGATCAACTCTTGCTTGAAGGCTATTTATAATAATGGAGTCTAAAATAGCATTTTACACTTGTGTTGATCCCTTTATCCCATGCATATATTCATCAAGAACCACTACTAGAAAAATGGGTTTTTCCGACTGCATTTTCAGTCGCAAAATAGTCACAATTGCCCTGTTGCAACTGTTTTCCGACCGGAAATGCGACCGGAAAAACACATGTCGCAATTGCTCTATTGTGACCGAGTTGCGACCGTTGTTTGTTTTTGCGACCTTATTTTTGCGACTTTAAGACTGGTCGCAAATATTGCGACCGCTCCTAGTTCTATGAGACTTGTTTGCGACGGTCTCGTTGCGACGTTTTTGCGACTACATGACTTTTACAAACTGCGACTGTTTTGCGACCGCTTCCTTTTACAAAATTGCGATCCTCTTAACAGTAGCAAAATGTTTTTTATTTATTTGTTTAATGATTAACTTTTTTGGCCATTTTCTATTTTAACCTGCTTATAATGCCGCATGTTTTTAATTTGAACATTTATTGAATTTTCACAATTATATAAAACATTCCACTTAAAACATCAAATACCCGAGTTATAATAACAAATCACATACTCAAAATAAGTGTTTGTAATCTAACTTGATGATTAGACATTTGAAACCTAACCTTGAGCATCGCTTCAATGAGAAAATGTAAAATATCATATATTTTTACAAAAAAAGGGTATATAACATAGCAGTTGATGCGTCAAAAAGCATCTCAAAAGGTTAAAATTCGCAGGAGGCGTTGACTGTCTGTTGGTTGTAATAGGAGCAAGAGAGATCAAATATGGTTGAGCTCCAGCACCACTCGCAGATCTGCAGAAGACACAAATGGGTCAAACAGGTTGGGTTGACCCATCAAAAATTGATAGTCCGTTTCTTATATTTTAACTAGTATCACCATAAGTCCAAATGATCCTGTCAACCAAAGATTCATCTGTTTCATCTTTTAGTGGATGTTACTTTACATATTTGAAATAACTTAAGTAATTTGATTACCCGACTTGTTTGGTGTCGGTTGAACCAAGAGGGTAGCAACAGGCACAAATGTGCGTCTCATTTCAGGATTTGAGTTTTCAGGCTTCAACCTTTCAGATGAAAGTACATGAGTTCCTGCAAGAAGTTCTTCATGTTTGGCTAGGACTCGCTGTAAATCATCATAAAGAGCTAATCCGAGAGACAATAGTGATTCATCCCTGGAACAAAAAATAAAATATATATCAGGATAGCGAAAATTAAATAATGAAAATAGAACATATATTCAATGTACAGGTGACAATCACGACATCTTTACTTATGAATGTCTGAATGGGTTGATTGGTATTTTAAATTTCAAGTGTAATTACTAAAATAGATTGATCGAGCTGACCTCGGCCAAAGTGTATCTTTTAATGCTTACAACCTCGTCATAATATTATTTTGTGGGAATAACGTTTATACAAAAAAATATTTATTAAGTTGTTCATAAGACACAAGAATAGAAAGGTTAACAGTTCGCCGAATATCCCCATCTTCACCTTCAATCAATTCCAAGCTATTTCAAGTGTTTCACAAGGTGTATCAAGCATATTCAAGAAGGTGTCAAGCAATAGGAGTTGAAGGACCTCTCTTGGGAGCTATTATCCATCACTTTTTTTCATCTTCATCTTCTTGTTACTTCCCTAGCCTTGTGCTAGTAGTAAGTCTCTTGAACACTCATTTTTCATCTTGTTTATGTAGATGTAGCTTATGTACAACTTAACATCTAAAAGCTCTTACAAAACCAAGATGATGAACACTTTAAATCAAGCTAAAAATAACAAGAAAACAAGTTGTTTATGATGTGCTATGAAGTTGTTTAGTTGATTGTTGTGTTTATGATGATGAACATCACATATAGACTTGTTAGATGATAATTAGAAACATGATATAACAAGTATACATGAGGATCTTGAAAGATCCATGTGGAACATGTTTTTAAAACGTAGAACTTGTTTCATACAAAGTATGGTTTTCTTGAAAATGGATGAAGTTAAAAGTTTGAAGTTGTTAAAGTCTATAAATTGTTACATACAAATTATGGACTTGTTGAAAGATGGATGAACTCAAGAATGGTTTTCTAAAAAGTTTGGTAAAACTATAAGTTAAGTATGATTTTTAAACAAATAAACATACTTAAAAATCATACTAAAATACTACATGTTCACAAGTACATCTTTCAATCCTATCCACAAAAAGTTTTTCTTTATGTCTTGATCATCTTGTTACTTCCAAGATGCATCGTATACTTAGATTTATGAGCTTCTTCTAGAATTTGATTTCGTAGGTTTCCTTGGATAGGTACCCAAATTCTTTTCTTATGAAATCTCTAAATTCCATCTACTCCTTTTTCTAATTCTTTCAACATTCCCTTCAATCCTTCAGCATCATCCTTGATTGTTGTTTCCTGTACCTTTTCCAATTGTTCATTTAAATCTATTTGCAGGTTTAATTTGAGAGCACATACCCTTTTTGGCTTCTCATGATACTTTCGACTTAAAGCATCAACTACTATGTTAGCTTTTCCTGCCGCTAAGGATTTCCATCCAACGTCTTTACCTCATGTTTAATTCTTTTTGCCCGAAAACATACCTTAAACTCTTATGATCTGTGAAGACAATGAACTTACCTCCGTAAAGATAATGTCTCCAAATCTTGAGGGAAAAAATTATTGCTCCTAGCTCTAGATCATGTGTTGTATAATTTTCTTCATGCTTCTTTAGCTGTCTAGAGGCATAAACAATTACCTTTTGTCATTGCATCAATACACATCCAAATCCAAACTTAGATGCATAACAATAGACTATGAAGTCTTTAGTTTCTTCTTGTAATGCAAGTATTGGTGCGTTAGTTAATCTTTGCTTCAGAATCTTGAATGATTCCTCCTGTTTTGGTCCCCAATTAACCTTAACTGAGTTACATGTTAGTTTAGTTAATGGAATGGCTATTCTAGAAAAATCCTGAATGAAACGCCTATAATATCCTGCCAATCCAAGAAAATTTATTACTTCGGTTGGTGAATCAGGGACTTTCCATTTGGTAATAGCTTCAATCTTTATAGGATCTACATTAATTCTTTCATGGTTAACTAAGTGTCCAAGAAATTGCACCTCTTACAACCAGAATTCACATTTTGATAACTTAGCATAAAGCTTTTCCTTTCTCAATAAGGTCAGAAGTATTTATAAATGCTCCACATGTTCTTCCTTACTTCTGGAGTAAATTAGTATATCATCTGTAAAACTAATTATGAATTTATGCAAGTATGGTTTACATATCATGTTCATCATGTCCATAAATGCTGCTGGGGCATTGGTTCAACCAAATGGCATGACTGTAAATTCATAATGACCATACCTTGTTTTGAAAGCAGTTTTAGGAATGTCCTCTTTCAGTACCTTCAGTTGATGATATCCTGAGCGTAAATCGATCTTTGAGAAAAATTGAGCTTCTTGAAGTTGATCGAATTGATAATCAATTCTCGGTAGTGGATACCGATTTTTAATCGTAATTTTATTCAACTCCCTATAATCAATACACATGCGCATTGATCCATCTTTCTTCTTGACGAATATCACAGGTGCTCCCCAAGGCGATGAACTAGGTTGTAGAAACCTTTTTTCTAATAATTCGTCTAATTGCTTCTTCAATTCCAGCATCTCCGTCAAAGCTAAGCGATAGGGTGCTTTGGCAATTGGTGCAGTTCCTGGTATTAGGTGAATTCTAAATTCAACCTCGCTATCTAGCGGTAATCCAGGTAACTTTTCTAGGAAGACATTTGAGAAGTCAGTTACTATAGAAATATCTTTTAACTCTTTTCCTTTAGTGCTAATGATTACCGAAATTATATACACTATTCCTCATTTTCGTGCATAGCTTGCAGCTTTCATTACTGAGATGAACTTTGTGGATTTTGTCACCTTGTTTCCCTGAATTGTGATCCTATCTCTAGTTGTCGTAATAACTTCTACAGAATTTTGATCACAAAAAATTTGCGCATGTTTGGTCACCAATCAATACATTCCTAATACGACATCAAATCCAGCTAGATTCATTGGAAAAAGGTTAGCGGTAAACTTATGAACTAGAAATTCTATCTTTCCTTTCTGAAGAATTTCACTTATGCTGATAGAATCTCTATTCGCCATTTCCATTGTACAGGCTTGGTGAAGTTTAGTTAGTGGTTGATTGAGTAATTTGCAGAAAGTAGTATTTATAAAACTTTGGTTTGCACCAGAGTCAAATAATACTTTAGCGTAGACATTATGAATGAGAAACGTACCGGCAATTACATCAGGAATCAACTCGGCTTCCTTAGCTGTCAGTACGCATGCTCTAGCATTCTTTTTTGGGTCCTTCGGTTGCCTTTGCCTTGTTGTTTGCTGTTGTAGCTAGTTTAGGGCAATTTGGTTGGATATGACCTACCTCTCCACAGTTGTAGCATATTCTGGTGCTAGCTTTCTTCATATAGTCTTCTTCCTTAGGTCCTTGCATCTTACAGAAGTTGGAGGACACATCACACTTTCCTGAGTGCTTCTTTTTACAGAACTTACAATAGGGTGAAGAAGGTGAACCTACTCCTTTCCCACGATAAGAATTACCATAATGTAGTTCCTGGGTAATCCTCTAGCCTAAATCTTTCTTCTGGTTTTCCTCTTGTGTACGTACCAGTACATCTGTCAGGGTATAAGCAAGCTTTACTGTTTCTTCAATGGTTTGTCGCCTAGCTTCTTTCACTATATCTCTGATCTCACTGATTAATCCCCTGATGTAACGGGAGTTTAATACTGGCTCTGGCGAGGCTAGTGTTGGTACTATCTTAGCATATTCAAAGAATATGGTAGTAAATTCCCTACGATTACCCCAATCATTATATGGTTTAGGAATTTATTAGCAATCTACTCCTTTTCGTGAGGAGGATAAAATTTCCTTTCAACCATCTCCTTAAAGTTGTTCCATTCCATATTATACACCATATCACTTCCCCTTGACTGAAGAATGGTATTCCACCACTCTAATGCTTCATCCTTGAAAAGATTTGAAGCATACATGATCTTATCATCATCAACACATTTACTAATTTTTAAGACTGCTTCAGTCTTTTCTATCCAGCGTAAGGCTGAGATTGCTCCTTCATTACCTGAGAATTCTATTGGTTTGCATGATAAGATTTTTTTGTAAGAACAACCATAAGAGATGGTTTGCTTTCGTTTTGGAATCAGAGCTTTGATAAGAATACCATTAACTCCGTTTACGCTATGACTCGGCTCGGTGTGCATACGTTTACTACCTATTATGGTATTATCATTTACTGCTATTTTATTATTAGTGTCGATAATAAATGGCATGGCATCTATTATTCCTTGAGCTACTATGTGTTCTGTTAGGAAACTTTATGTGTAAGTATTGAAGAAAATAACAATCAACTGTATCCATGAAGAGATCACAGTCCTGAAGATCACGAACTAGAAAAAGTAGATCAGATGGGACAACTGGAAAAGCACAGCATCTACTTCAAAGAATTACAAGTTGATCAAGAGCTGAATTGGATTATCAGAAGAGGTCATTTCTGATGGATCTGATGATATTTCTGATGAAATATCATCAGTATCTGACGATTCTGATCATCAATGATTTTCTGATGATTTGTTCATCAGAATTTCTGATGAAGTGGTTTATCAGAATTTCTGATGAAACAACCCACTTGTCTGAAATTGGCTCTGTCCTGCCACAATTACCGAAGCAAGTTGACATTAAATGATATCATGATGAAAAAGGCAACTTGGACGTTGGATTCAATGAATATGTCAATTGGCTACTTTTTTGCAGGAATTATTGTATGAATAAACTATTGTTTATTCATACAAGCCGACTATAAATAGAAGGCTCAACCAGGAGAAGCCAAGTGAGTTTGAAGCTTAACATTCACACATACATCTAAACTCCATTGCTCTCCCCCCCCCCCCCCCCCCCACAGAATTCAAGATTCGTTTATATTAGATAATAATATTACAATCACCTTGTAAACCATTTTTGTTTCAAAGTGATATAAACTTGATAATTCTGTAGGTCTTGTTTCTTGAAAGTCTGATTTCCATTTCCGCACATCTTTTTCACATCTACTGAAATCACTTGCCATATTACGTGAAAAGAAGATTGTTTTGAGCCTGTATTGGGTCTAACAATTGGTATCAGATCAGATTGAATAAACTATTTTCAAACGATCAATCGCTCATCTTCTTTTCTCTAAATATGGCCAGCTTTCAATCCTGGAATAATGCTTTTAACATTGGTTCTATGTCTAAACCTCCGACTCTGGTCAGAGAAGAATACCCCAATGGAAAATCAGGATGGTCAATTTCCTTAATGGTCATGACCGAGCTCTGTTTCAATCCATTGAAAGGGGTCCACATATACCAATGACTGCTATACCAGCAATTCCAGCAACTGACCAATCACCTGCTATCCCTGCCTCCCAAGCTCCCAAAAGTGAAATACTTTGGAGTGAGGAAGACAAGGAAAAGGTGGCTGGGGATGAAAGGGCAAAGTCACTTTTAATTATGGCCATCCCCAATGACATATTTTCACAAGTTGATGCATGTGCATCAGCTAAGGAAATATGGGATCAGTTGGAAAACCTTTGTGAAGGAGGAGAAAGGATGAGAAGAAACAAGAGAACAAATAATGTCTCATCTTATGAAAGGTTTAAAAGTTTGTCAAATGAAAGGTTAAATGATACATATCAAAGATTTACAAAACTTTTAAACGAGCTAAAGAAATTTGGTATAACAAAATCAAACGATGAAAGAAACATAAAATTTCTTGATGCCCTTCCTAGAGAATGGAGAAGTCTCACCATGACTTTATCATCAACCTTAGAACTTGGAAACATGAGTCTTCATGACTTATACAGCATCTTTATCCCCAAAGAAGAAGAAATTTTTGAAGAAACTGTTCAAAGAGGGGGATCTTTAGCTCTAATCTCCAACTCACAAAGATCAACAACAACAAATGATCCACAACCTTCAAACAGTCAAAATCTTGAAACTTCTGATGCATCATCAGACTTTTCAGCTTTTGCTGAAGCAATAGCACTGCTCACCAAAACATTTGAGCAGAGGTTGAGGGGAGGTAACCAGAGATACCAGAGGAGTGACAAAGGAAGGATGGATGGAAGATCTAAATAAGAGTTTAGATCCAAGGATAAAGGGAAGGCTGAAGTTGTGTGTTACAAGTGCAAGCAGAGAGGTCATTATGCATCAGAATGCAAGACCAAAAAGCTGAAGGATGTTGCCTATTATGAGAAAAAGCTTGAAGAAGCAAAGAAGCAGCAACAAGTAAGCTTAATTGCTGGAATAGATACATGGTTATCTGATGATTCTTCTGATAATGAAGAAGAAGAGTTGGCAAATTTTTGCCTCATGGCACTCTCTGAAGGACTACCAGAAACTTCAGAACAAAAGGTAAATTTAGACAATCTTGATCTTGAACACAAGCTAAACAAGCTCATGTCAGATTTTCTAAATCTGCAAGAAAAACATAAATTAGATATTAGAAAATCTGATGAGTTGCAAAGGACTTTGAATAAAATCATTCTTGAAAACCAACATCTTATTGAGGACAGTTTAGATCAAAGAGCAAAAATTGAGTTTTATGAAAATGAAAGAAAAGATCTTTACAAGAAAATAAATGACAAAGAAATCAATGTAAGAGGTTTTCAACAGGCTAAAGAGTTTATAAATTTTATTGAGTCCACACCTAAGAACAAAGGAGAGGGTTTAGGCTATACAAGTTCTATAAGATCAAATAGAAATAAACCCACTATCTTTGTAAAAGCAACTCATCAAATTTCTGATAATTTAGTATCAGAATCTGAATCTTGCAAATCAATCTGTTCTGAATATTCTTTTGACAAACCAAACTTCAAAACAAACAAGAGTGAATGCAGCCAAGAATCTGAAAAAACTCCAGAAGCAGTTCACTCATCTTTTCAAAATTATCCAATCATTCCATCATAAGAGGAACTATCAGAAAATTCTGATAACTCTTGTATGTGTGTTGACATACTGAAGCTTGTCCAACACCATCTTCAAAAGAAAAATGTAAAATCTGTTAATGGCTCGGCATATAACAGAGTTTCTAATGCAAAACCAAGAAGAAATAAAAATAAAATGTTTCAAACTTCATCAGAAACATTACCCAAGCATGCCTGGGTACCAAAATCCCTCTAATCATTTCATTTCAGGACCATCATGTGCAGCAGATCTGGTACTGCGACTCAGGAAGCTCCAAGCACATGACTGGAGACAAGAGCTTACTCAGCAACTTTGTTTCAAAGCTGGGTAGAATGGTAAATTTTGGGAATGGAGTGAAAGGGAGGATAATGGGATATGGTTGCATAAAGTATGGATGTTTGACCATAGAGAAAGTAGCCTATGTTGAAGGCTTAAAGTATAATTTGCTGAGTTGTGGTCAATTCTGTGACAAAGGTTTTCAGCTAACCTTTTTACCAGAAAAATGCTTGTTAATAGGTATAGATGATAACAAAATTTATTTAAGTGGGAAAAGGATAAGAAAATCAATCTACTATTTTGACTTCAAAGAAGAAAGTGAACATCCAAAACTGTGTTTATTTTCAAAACATAACAAGGGTAGTAGTTGGTTATGGCACAAAAGGCTTGCTCATTTAAATTTCAAAAACCTAAGCAAATTAGCAAGCAAAGGTCTGGTAAAAGGATTACCTTTGATATCCTCAAAGAAGGATAAAATTTGTGAACCATGTGAAATGGGAAAATCCAAAAGAAGCTCACACAAATCAATTTCTGAGTCTTCTATTTCACAAAATTTGGAACTGTTACACATGGATTTGTGTGGACCCATAAGTACAGAAAGTTTTTCTGGAAAGAAATACATACTAGTAATAGTGGATGATTTCTCCAGGTACACATGGGTAGAATTTTTGAGAAAGAAAAGTGAAACTCCTGATCTGATCATTAATTTTATTAAGAAAATTGAAAATTTGTTAAAACTAACAGTGAGAAGGATCAGATCAGACAATGGAACAGAATTTAAAAATGCAAAAATTGAGAATTTCTTAGTAAGTAAAGGAATTTCTCATGATTTTTCTGCTCCAAGAACACCACAACAGAATGGTGTGGTTGAAAGAAGGAATAGGACCTTGGTAGAAGCTTCCAGAACCATGCTTGCTTATGCTAAATTGCACACTCACTTTTGGGCAGAAGCTATAGTAAATGCATGTTTTACACAAAACAGATCCATAATCAACAAAAGGCACAACAAAACACCTTACAACATTATATATGGAAGAATACCAAGTATAAAATTTTTGCATACATTTGGTTGTAGATGTTTTGTTTTTAATGATTTTGAAAGCCTTGAAAAATTTGACAGAAAAGCAGAAAAAAGCATTTGTCTTGGTTACTCCTTGTCCTCAAAAGCATACAGAGTTTTTATTCTCAACACCAGGACCATCAGAGAAAGTTTGTATGTCTCATTCGATGACTCATCAGAAACAGAGGTTTCTGATGAGTACATAAAAGAAATAAACTTTTCTGACAAACAAGAAAATTATGAACATCTCTTTAAAATGTTAAATGAAGATTTCCTAGAACATGACAATGCCTACACAAATAAATCAAAAGATTATTCATGTTCTAACTCTGCAGATCAAGTATGTAGTACATCAGAAATCCAGATTTCTGATACTTTTCAGACAAATGTAGCACCTGATCATGGGGAAACTTCAAATCCATCAGAACCAACAACATTTCACAACAAGTTAAGATGGATCAAATGACATGTTCATTCTGACATCATAGGCAATCCGGCAGATGGTGTCAGAACAAGATCTGCCACTACACATGAGTGTGCATTCTCTGGGTTCTTAAGCAAGATAGAACCCAAATCTGTCAAGGAAGCTCTAAATGACCCAGACTGGATTCAAGCCATGCAAGAAGAGCTTGATCAATTTGAAAGGAGCAAGGTATGGGATCTGGTACCCAAGCCAAAAGACAAATCTGTCATAGGCTCAAAATGGGTGTTCAGAAACAAATCTGATGAAAACGGCATAATCACTAGAAACAAAGCAAGGTTAGTGGTCAAGGGTTACTGTCAACAAGAAGGTATTGATTATGACGAAACCTTTGCACCAGTAGCTAGGTTAGAAGCTGTAAGAATTTTTCTTGCTTATGCTGCATCTAAGAATTTAAAAGTTTATCAAATGGATGTAAAATCAGCTTTTCTGAATGGTAAAATTGAGGAAGAAGTTTATGTGCATCAACCAGAAGGCTTTGTTGATCCAAAATTTCAAAATCATGTTTATAGATTAAACAAAGCCTTGTATGGGTTGAAGCAAGCTCCTAGAGCCTGATATGAAACCTTATCAAACTTCTTACTCAATTCTGGGTTTACCAAAGGTACTATTGACACCACTCTTTTTCTCAAAACACACAAAGGTGATACTTTTATGTTGATGACATTATATTTGGATCAACAAATGAAAAATTTTGTGACAAATTTCAAAAATTGATGACCAGCCACTTTGAAATGAGTATGATGGGTGAGTTAACCTTTTTCTTAGGGTTACTAGTAAAACAAAGAGTTGATGGAATATTTTTGAGTCAATCAAAATATGTGAAAAAAATTCTACAAAAATACTCACTTGAAAACTGCTCTGTTTCAAAAACTCCCATGGCAACAGGGAACAAGTTAGATTCTGATAAAAATGGTATAAGTGTTGATATTAAAACCTATAGAGGGATGATAGGATCACTGCTTTATTTAACTGCAAGCAGACCAGATATCATGTTTGCAACATGTTTTCTGGCCAGATATCAATGTGATCCTAAAGAATCCCATCTGAAAGCTGTAAAAAGGGTTTTTAAATATCTCAAAAGCACATCAGAAATTGGTCTCTGGTATCCAAAGGATACAAACCTTGAATTAATTGCATACACAGATGCAGATTATGCAGGGTGCAAAATTGACAAGAAAAGCACATCTGGTGCCTCTCAACTTTTGGGAGAAAAATTGGTATGATGGGCAAGCAAGAAACAAAACTGTGTTGCCACATCAACAGCAGAATCAGAATATGTAGCAGCAGCAAGTTGCTGTTCACAAGTGCTGTGGATGCAAACTCAACTGAAAGATTATGGAGTAACTCTGACAAGAATTCCAATTCTATGTGACTCAAAGAGTGCCATTGCAATAACTGAAAATCCTGTTCATCACTCAAGAACCAAACACATAGATGTCGGATACCACTTCATAAAAGATCATGTGGAGAAAGGTAACATTGAAATGTATTTTGTTCCAACTGAAAATCAAATTGCTGATATCTTTACAAAACCTCTTGATGAAAAGAGACACAATTTTTTAATCAGCAAACTAGGCTTCGTCAATCTAAATGATGAAGATTTCTCAGAAAACACAAAAACACAAATTGAAGACCAACTTGTATAAACAACAAAATTCTGATATTCATAGAACAAATCAACTAGCTTCTGATAAAACAATCCATCAATCTGATGGAACACCAGAAAATCTGATAAATAGTCAATAATTATCAGATAATCTGAGAAAATATCAGAAACTCTGGGAAAAATTACCAGAAGTTCTGATATAAAATCAGAAACTATGTTGAAACATCAGAATTTTTTTTCATCCTCATGCATATTCCACAGATTGTAATTACTTATTTTCGTGTATTTTTGTTTGTTTGTTTTGTTTTAATAAAAAAACAAAAAGGGGGAAAAGTAACATGCATACTGATGGAGTTTCATACAGCTGTAATAATTAACCGTCTAATTTTCTTGTCAGTTTATTGAATTTCATTCTTTTTGCATGCAACGTCATTTCTTCATAAGGAACTTAAGTGTGACACGTAGGCACTAGAAACATTAGGAGCTATGAAAATAGATGCCTAGTCATTAAATGCTTACTCACACATGGGGCTTGATAGACTGTCAAAATCACTGTTACACTCACTGTTACATTCACTGGGATGGATATCTTCTTAATTGAAGAGAAAAAGGTTGGCTGTTAACATCACTTTCACCTATAAATATTAACAACCTGAAAAGAACGTTTGTAACAAAAACCAGTTCTTCAAAAGCCTTTCAACAGTTTTTCCTTATAAAAAATGGGTCGCCCAAAATTGATGAAAGCCACTCAATTCCCTCTTCCGTTTCACAGACTTCACAATCTTAGATTAAGATCCAACTTGGAAGGACCTGCATGGGAGGACTGCAGGTTTGTGTACAATATGATCATGCGAAGTCCTTTAGGCTTTGTTGTGTCATCACATGTCACCATATATCCAGAACTTCTCCAAGAGTTCTGGTGGAACTCTCAAATCATCAACGGTGGTACTTCTATGTGGATTGAAAGTGAGGTTATGGGAGTAAAAATTACTCTAAAAGAAGAAACAATCAGAGATGTCCTTAAACTGGGTTATAATCTTGAAATCCAACTTCCAGAAAAATCAAATGTACAACAAACGTTGACTGAAATGGGTTATCACACACTCAACTCATCAAGGGCCATTAGCAAGTCTGGTTTTATACCACCTTTCCAGTTTTTGGTAACTCAGCTAAGTGTCTGCTTTTCCAAGAAAATTGGACACTTCAATGAGCTGTCAAATAGGATGATGGAAGTGGTGCATGGTGTGATACAAGAAAAACCTTTCAACTATGCTAAGTTTCTAATGAGAGACCTAGAAGCAAACATCCACGACCGTCAACCCTTTCTGATTTACCCTCGATTTGTTACCAAGGTGATCATTAGTCAACTGGGATTTGGAGGAGTGAGAAGCTGCTACTCAAGAGCTGAGATGGTACTTCAAGAAAACATTAGTGAAACCACCTTGACGCCGGCAAAGAATCACACCGGACATGTAACCAGTCTTTGGTTATATGTGAAGTACATGTTTAATGTGTTAGAGGAGGAGGAGGAGGAGTTTTTCTTTGTTTTAAGTTTTGTTTTTGTTTAACATGTTTGGTTTATGCTTTCTTTCAACATGTTTGTTTTAAATTTTTATTGGTAAATAGATCTAGGGGGAACTAATACAAATTGAATGATAAAATCAAAGAAATTCTGGTGAATTACACATGAATACTGACAGAAGTTAGTAGAACTCAAAATCTGATGATCAATCAGAAAAGCCGATCATTCACCAGAAAAAAATGAAAATTCTGATGACAAGTCAGAAAATAATACTTTGTTTTGAAAAACCAGAAAATTTAACATATCATTAGAAAAACAATTCTTTGAATCAGATTTAATTGAATTTATAAAAATCCAAATTTTAAGAAAAAGTTTCTTTCTAAATTTTTTTTTCTGAGGACTGGAACAAGCCATGTGAAAAATATACACTTCCAGTATATCAGATCAAAGGAGTGGAGTTCAGAACTGCAAGACTACAATGTAAGTAAAATCTCAGAACTCTACTAATTCCCTCTCATCTAAAAAAAAAATAAAAAAAAAATAAAATTTTTCTGATGATATATATATATATATATATATATCATTATGAGAAATATCGGGAGACACACAAAGGGTTTCAATTGGACCTTTTAAAAAGGGGTCCCACATAGAGAAAATGTGCAAGTTGGAAACTAGTGTTTATCTGCAAAATCTTTGAAGTCTCTAAGTATCTTTAAAAGGATATACATTAAATTAGAGATAAATCAAAGGTTTTTCAAAAACGGTTGTCTCTTTAAAGGATTAAAACATCATAAAGGTGTCATTAATCCTCTTAAACTCAAACAACCCACAACAAACACTCAAAAATCTCTGTCTACACACCCTATAAATACCTCATTCAAAACAGAGTCTTCCATCTTCAACCTTCTAATTCAAAACCCTAAAATCCTTTTCCAAACACAAAACACAAATTCTCAATGGCTGCTGTCAACATCAACAAACCTCAAGTTAAACACTCAGTTCCTTTCATCACTGAAGAAGAATTTCTTCCATTAAAGAGCAACAATGAAGCAATGAATGATAACATCGAAGTGTATGATACGAAGTGTCAAATTCTCATTGAATTTCTAACAAGATGCTCGTTAGCTCAAGCTCTTACAAAGACCAGAGAGGTACCACAAGAACTCATACAACAAGTAGTAAAAACTCTCAAAATCTCAAGTCAAACTGAGCTAACAGCACATGTATGGGGAAATATCTTCATTAAAATTTCACCAGAAAAGATAAGGGAATGTTTGGAGCTACCCTTACATCAGAACTTTGAAAAGTCACCAGAAAGAGAAGATATGTTTTCACAACTTGATGCTGTAATGGGATACAAAACAAAGATTTCAACAATCAATAAATTCAAGAGAAACAAGCTACCTGCCTTCTGGCAAGTTTTAATGGAAATTCTGAACAAGTGTTTATCGTCAAAGATTGGAGGTACTGATCAGATAAATATGAACATTCTAACAATCATGTTCAGTCTAATTAATGGATTGAACATTGATTATGGAGCAGAAATATTTATTCTGATCAGAAGATCAATTCTGACCAGAGATGGAAGAATAGATTCACATCTACCCTTTCCAAGATTTCTATCAGTCATAATTTCTGATGCTTTTCTAAAAAGAAACATGGAAATCCCAGCATCAGAAAATATGTGGAAGACAGAAATTATGAAACCTTGGAATGCTGCAGGGTCTAGGAAGTCAGATTATGATGTACCTACTCTGACAAAAAAAGTGATGAGTATGATACCAGAAGAATCACCATACAGAGCAGAATACCTAAAAATGTTGAACAAAAAGTCACAGAGCAAAGGAGTTTTTGAACAAGTGTCCCCTATGGAGCATGATGCACAGGAATCAACCACACCAAGAATGGAACAGCAGGATGAATCTGATCCTCATCTAGCTGATAAAGATGTGAACATAAGTCCTGTGGCTGAAGGACATCATGCTGAAGACTCACACATTGAAGAAACAGGTGCACAACAGTCTAAAATAAACATATTTTATGATTCTGAGAATGATTCTGATGAATCAATTCAAGGAAAACATGAAATCTTAATTAGAGAAACTATTTCTTCAAAACAAGATGTGAGTAAAACAAAAGACTCATTTTCTGAATCAGATTCTGAGGAGGAAAATGTAGTAACAACATATGGAGATCAGCCTACTGATCAAGGAAACCTGGGTGAGAAAAATAAAAGTTTCTCAACAACTCATGGAGAACCTGAAAAGGTTCAAGTAAATGAGGAAATCCAGAACTTGAATTTGTTTCAATTTTCTGGTGAGGATATAAGGAATTTGGATTCGTCCAATCCTTTTAACCTTAAAACAGCAGAGAATTTGTTTTCTGCTGGTGGTAAAAGAGAAACATCTGTTGTTTTTCCAATTTCCCAAGAACATCAGTCTATGTCACCTAAACAATTTCAAAAAGAACCTGAAGAAGAAGCTGTTACTGTAAAAACAGCAACTGAAGAAAACCTTGATCTAATACTAAAAGAAATCAGAAATCAAAAGTCAGAAATCAAGTTTTTGTCAGAACTGTGCAGAAGCAAACTGAAGACAATACTGCAACTCTCAACAAATTGCAAAAATCATCAGAAGACAAAGAAAGCTCATCAGAAATTGAGAAAGCTATCAAGGAACTGAATGATATCAAGAAAAAAAATGGTTGAGGTTGCAACTACAGGGGAAAGCTCAAATTCAGGGAAGCTTCTTGAAGAAATACAGTTTCTTAGAGCCAACAACAGCAGCATGACTGAGGCTTTTGAGAAACTGTTGATGGAATTAGCTGCACAAAGAAATCAAGAAAATCAGGAGTTCCAGAATATGAAAAAACAAGAGGAAACAAATACTCAAGCTCTTACTAATGTTCATCTGTTAGTTAAGAGATTGCAGTATAATGTTGCCAGACTAGCAAATATGGATCTTCATGAACTGAAAGCCCCAATTCCACAAGAAAGACAAGCAAGAAGATCAGAAACTCATCAACAACAACCAGAAACTGTTCAACAAGGTCAAGCCAAACAAGCAGAAATCTCAACAGCTCAAAAACAGAAGCAACCCATGGGTCCACCTCAAGATAAACAAAAATTACCCATGGGTCCTCCACCAAATGTCTCAAAGCCAGACACTTCAAGGTTACAACCAAAAGATCATGTTCCAGTACAACCAGTTTCTACAACCATCACAGGAGAAATAGAGTTGAGCATACTAATGGATACAAAAGAAAAGAAAAGAGAAGAATGGAACATGAAGTGACTTCCTCAAAAAGGCCAAGAAAAGAAATGATAGAAGATTCAGAAGGGAACATTAGAGAAATGGATGTACTAAAAGGTGATTTACACACTATTATGTACCCTGAAGAACATCTAAAGAATTACTATTGGAAAGGTCCAGAAGACAACCCAAAGAGATCACTCTCTCCATTAAGCAAAGGTATTGTTGAAAACAGAAACAATGGAGGTTGGGTAATTTTGCACAAGCACTTGACCAATCCAATAGTATCAATTGAAAGAATTGATACAATGACCACTGGAGGAGGTATCCTAGGCAATGAAGCACAAAACAAATATACCTTGATCAGAAAAGATAACAGTCAACAAAAGGTCACTAATGCAGATCTGGCTGATGATATTCACCCATTGGGAATAGTCAAAATGAAGAATATCATTGATGAAATGAAAGGTAATTCACTTATAATCAGAAGAGCCCTTGAAAGTCTCAAAAGTGCAGGAGCAAAGTTATACAAAAGGGTTGCATTGGCAGACTTTGATCTTTGTATCAATTTTGAGTACAGCAACAAAGTGCTAGTACCACCTCTAAACACTTCAATTCCAGCTGAAATTGCTTCTAAACCATTAAGAACTGGAGCAATCTTTGATCAACCAGAAATGAGTGTTGTCTTCAAAGATGCTAATAAAGAGAAAGCTCTGTTCAGAATCAGTGATATATGCAGGTATTCAAATCAAACTCTGAAATATATAAAAAACTGCATGAATGAAAAACAAGAGCAGCTCAAAGAGAAGGGAAAGAACAATGAAAAGCTGAGAAAAACAATTGAAGAGTGCATTGATAATTGGATGGAAGCAAGAGGATGGTGTAAAGAGATGTACAAAGCAACTCAAAAGGCTATTGATTACAAGAAAAGACTGAAATCAGGAGACAAATACAGAGGTGGAGTGAAGATCAATTAAATGAATTGATAAGATGAAATTCCTGTTTTTTAACAAAGTTTTAAATTTGTCTGATGTGTGGTTGGTTTGACTATGTTTTATGTTTCTGAATTTAGTTGTTTTTGAATTTCTTTTACAAAGAAAGTTGTTTATGTTTGACATAGAGGTAGTTCTTTTTTTACAATACTTAGGGGGAAAGTGTTAGAAAACTGTATGTGTAAGTATTGAAGAAAATAACAATCAGCTGTATCCATGAAGAGATCACAGTCCTGAAGATCACGAACTAGAAAAAGAAGATCAGATGGGACAACTGGAAAAGCACAGCATCTACTTCAAAGAATTACAAGTTGATCAAGAGCTGAATTGGATTATCAGAAGAGGTCATTTCTGATGGATCTGATGATATTTCTGATGAAATATCATCAGTATCTGACGATTCTGATCATCAAGGATTTTCTGATGATTTGTTCATCAGAATTTCTGATGAAGTGGTTTATCAGAATTTCTGATGAAACAACCCACTTGTCTGAAATTGGCTCTGTCCTGCCACAATTACCGAAGCAAGTTGACATTTAATGATATCATGATGAAAAAGGCAACTTGAACTTTGGAATCAATGAATATGTCAATTGGCTACTTTTTGCAGGAATTATTGTATGAATAAACTATTGTTTATTCATACAAGCCGACTATAAATAGAAGGCTTAACCAGGAGAAGCAAAGTGAGTTTGAAGCTTAGCATTCACACATACATCTAAACTCCATTGCTCTCTCCCCCACAGAATTCAAGATTCGTTTGTATTAGATAATAATATTACAATCACCTTGTAAACCATTTTTGTTTCAAAGTGATATAAACTTGATAATTCTGTAGGTCTTGTTTCTTGAAAGTCTGATTTCCATTTCCGCACATCTTTTTCACATCTACTGAAATCACTTGCCATATTCCCTAGTGGTTGGTAAAATGAATGACTAAGTTGGTCCATCAGAGAAGGCTAAAGGAGCAATTTCAGAAAAAGAAGGTGGTCCCCCAGATGTGGAGTGTTCAAGTACTTCCCAAAAAAAAGGGAATCCAAAGCCAACATGTCCTTGGGTATTACATGTTTCCCGAAAGGAAAATGTGGAGTCTTGGGTGGTGAAAACATTCATAAATAACCACATCTCCCTTCACACCCGAGAGGTCAGACTGTGCACTTTAAGTTGGATTGCCAATGATATTGAAGAAACACTCTTGATAAATCCAACCATACCTTTATCACCTCTTCAAGATCAAGTTCAGAAGAAGTATCAAATTTCTATTTCCAAGGATAAAGTCTTTAGGGCTAAGTCAATGGCTCTAAAAAAGATTCAAGGAGACTATGCATTACAATATACAATCCTTAGGGATTATTGTGAAGATCTTTTGAGATCTAACCCTGGCACTACAATTAAAATTGAAGTGGAGAGTTGTTGCAACCCAACTAGCCCAACCAGGCAATTCAAGAGAATTTACATATGCTTAGGGCCTTTAAAAGAGGGTTTCAATTTCTTAGGGAGAGAGCTACTAGGTTTGGATGGTTGTTTTATGAAAGGACCCTTTCTCGGACAGATTCTAACTGTTGTGGGAATAGATTCAAACAATGGGATATACCATGTGGCTTTACATAATCCAGTTGTAAGATTACCCAAACCGACCCATATCCATTCAATACCCATAATAACCAAACAACAGCATCTAACAATTTACATCAGTAGAAGTTATGCGCATAAAAACCAAACAATTGCATATTTACTTAATAAAATAGTCAAAATTTGGGGAAATTTACTTCATAATATAGATAGATATAACTAATACAAAATACAAGTACAATTTCAAAGATCAGTACAAAAACAACGACAATCTTCAGCCTCTTGGAAATTTACTTCATAATATAGATAGATATAACTAATACTAATACAAATTTACTTCACAATTCTTAGCTCAATTAAACAAGATATACACAATGAAGAACAACCAACTGACACCTAACACAATCTTCAGCCTCTTGTTCTGGATTCTTGAGTTTCTTATCAGATCTTCATGATGGTTTTTGTTTTGCAATAGTCCACGTATGATGTTCTGAGCTCTGAAGCACAATTGAGGATCAAGCCAACGAACAAAGCCACAGTTATTCCCTACTCTGTCACAGCAAAAGAATCGCCTTCCGGGATTTTGTTCAATCCATGATGTTTTGATGCTTGTTGGTGATCCACAAGCACATAGAACCATTGTTGTTGGAGGTGTCTTTCTTGCTTAGCAGGCTGTCGATGTTACAAATTAGGGTTCGGGATGTGAAGAAGAAAGAAACAGATGTTAAGTTCTATTTGTTTCTTTCATTTTTATGGTTATTTACAATAATACCCCTGCACATGAGAGTCATGTGACTTGTTTTAACTATGTTATGGATGGAGTTAGCATTCTGTATTAGAATTGCAATGAAATGAAAACACTTGTACCAAAATTGCAATACTTTTCAAAATTGTAAAATATTGCAATTGGTAATAAACCACATGACCAAAACCGCAATTTACTCATTAATATAACTTTTTATATTTATTTCAAACGCCTAAACGACATACAATAGTTTACTATACGATTTTAACATATATTATTAATAGAGATACTTTCGGTAACGAACGAACAAGTCGATTATAACAAACATACAACTATATGTAATTATGTTGATAATTATATACAAGACGCGATACATTATACGAGTTTACAATATATTAATTTCATATAAATATAATCGTTACGTACATGTACGACCATTCGGGACGACTAACACGATCCTAATAATATATTTATATTTTTACATAAATATATATATATATATTCTAAACTCCTTGGAAAATAAGTATTTTAAATTTAGTAATTATCACCGACTATAAATGGTACTTAACAAGTATAACATATTCAATTCCATCAAGTTAACAACTTACCATCGAATCGTTCGGTTAGCGATTCGGTAGAGCTCGGTGACACGCAGTTTAGCCACATCATTTTATTAGAAACTTATAAGTAATTCTGTGTTAGTAATGTCTTATATTGCATGCTAGCGAGTCACGTTTTGGAAACGACATTATGGAATTATATTAAGCTAGCTTTGCCCAAGTATATCGAGATGAGTTCAAAACCCCCACTTTTTATGGTTTTACATTTTTATAAATGTTTTCGTAGTGGAAATTAAGACATGCAAGTTTTGCAAAAGCATACAATATTTTCGATGAACAAAAATTACATATTTCTAAATCATGCTACAAACAAGTTTTAACTAACACAAATGGTTTGTGAATTTCAATAATCTCAAATGGTTTACGAAAGATTTATGTAAAACATACCGGTTTTTACAAAAAAACATAAGAGGCTTACGAAACATGCATGAGCTACATATTAGTGACGGGGTTGGTCCTAGTTACAACGGGACTGGGTGTCCTGCATAGAAATAAGGGGACTGGTTTGTCCTGCTTACGAACAACGGGACAATGTGTCCTGCATTCAACCCACGGATCCTGCATGCAACTTTAAGGCCTCAACTTAAGGACTTGATTGTCCTACATACAACTCATAGGCTCATGCAGGCATGTTGTCAATGTCATCAGCGGGCATTGACAGTTACAGAAGTTTTACAAACACAAAACTTAGGCTCATGCAGGCATGTTATCAATGTCATCAGCGGGCATTGACAGTTACAAAGTTTTACAAACATAACACTTTATACATACAAAGTTTTCATATAACATGTCGAAGAAAATGATTTTTATTTTGTTTTCTTAATAATATTTTAAACCGGTTATCAAAAAGATTTATTTCAAATCTTTTTCAAACAAACTATGAACTCGTCAACTTTTTGTTGATTTTTCACATGTTTCTTTCTCAGGTTACATTTTCAAAATTATGACACGGTTGGAATAAGAGAACCATGGGGATTCGAGTACTTAGTGGCCGTTCACTTTCTAGAAGTCATAGCATTATATGCTTCCGCTATGCAATGAAGATACCATTAAGATCACACCAACTCTGATTTTAGCGGGTGTGACAAAAAATTCGTCTTGGCCCAAAGCCATGGTAGAAGAGTTTGAATCTCTCCATAATAATAACACTTGGACCCATGTTCCTCCCACATTTCTCAAAAATTTTGTTGGGTGCAAGTGGGTGTTATGCACCAAATAGAAACCCGATGATTCAAATGACCATCTCAAGGCATGACTAGTTGCAAAAGGTTTTCACCAACGACCGAGGATTGATTATACTGAAACCTTCAGCCCTGTCGGGAAATCTTCCACCTTCCGCCTCGTTCTAGAAATCAATAATGCATTCCTTCAAGGCACTTTAGATGAGGATGTGTACATGGCTCAACCTCTGGATTTGTTTATCCATCCTTCCCATCTCATGTTTGCAAATTACGCAAAGCCATCTATGGCCACCCCCAAGCCTCACGTGTATAGTACGAGGAGCTTAAACAATATTTATGTTCCAAACACTTCTAAACCACAGTTTATGAACCATCTCTTTCACCCATACTACAAGTCTGTCTCCCATATTCCTTCTTGTTTTTGTCGATTATACCATCATCACCATATCATCTCCTAATATAATGAATACCTTCTTCTCCTCACTCGCCACAATATTCTCCTTAAAGGAACTCCGATAACCTATATTACTTCCATGATGTCGAAGTCTTTCCACATTCACACGACCTCGTCTTATCTCAATCAAAACACATTCTTGACCTCTAACACCGTTCCAAAATGAGTGATTGTAAACTAGCATCCACACCGATCATATGCTCCAAACCCATTACTATGCATGGAGGAACTCCTCTATCTTCTACATCAGATTATATAGCCATAGTTGGAGTGCTATAGTACTTGTTATTTACACGACCGGACGTCGTCTTTACTGTAAACAAACTTTCTCAATTTATGCATGCCCCAAATCAGCACATAGTGATCTCAAGTGACTTGTTCACTATCTTAATGGTTCTATAATAAAGCGCTCTTACTACATCATGCATCTCCATTACAACTACATGCATTTACCGATGCAGATTGGGCAGGTGGCAAAGACAGTTATCTAAGTACAACATGTTACATTGTCTGTCTCGGTATAAACCCCATAACATGGAGCTCTAAGTGACCAAGCACTCTTGCTCGCTCCTCAACCGAACCAGAATTTAGAGTCGTGCCCTCTGCTGCCACAAAAGTTTTATGGCTCAATTCCCTATCACATCTAAGGTTTTGAATCAGTCACCACACCAACTATTTTTTTTTTAGTTAACTGCCATTTTCGTCCCTGTGGTTTGGTCACTTTGGCCATTTCAGTCCATTTTTCAAAAATGCGCCATTTTCCTCCCCGGCGTTCTGGAAAGGTGCCATTTCAGTCCAAAAATCATAACCCAGTTAAGTCAGTTAGTAAATAAGGACTGATTGTGTAAATTTGTAACATAAAGGACTGATTGTGTAAATTTGTAACACCACCACCACTAGCCCTGCCACCACCACCACTCCGTTGCCACCACCACCACCACCGCCACCACCGCCACCACAGCCACTGCCACCACCACCACCACCGCCACCACAGCCACGGTCACCGGAACCTGCAACTTCATCCGAATTCAGGCAAATCGACCACTTCCATCGTCTGCATCCTCCATTTCGTTTTGCACGTAAACGTTCCAGAAAATGTATAAAACGATTAAGAGGAGAATTGGTGATAAAGGTCTGATGATGATGATGAAGATCGCGATGATGATGATGAAGGTCGATGATGATCGATGATGATGATAACAGATGATGACGATGATGACGTTGATGGTGGTGGTGGCAGTGGTGGCGGTGTGGCTGTGGTGGCGGTGGTGGCAGTGGCGGTGGTGGCAGTTTTCCAGGAATACAAAAGTTTATTTCACCTTCACATTCACAACACAACCTAGCTTACAAGAATAAGGAAGTAAGTGATCAAGTTACAGGTCCTGGTGGGGTTTTCCTTTGGATTGGATCCTCACACAAATAATTTGTTTTCTTTCTTGTTGGTGACAACATTATGTTTTGGTAAGAACCTCAGCTAAGGTTGATCGATAAGCAAGACTACAGGACATTATAGAACGATGAACTATGGCTTGTAGTTCACATTAATTGCAAATGCCCCGAGCCCAATGACAGTTGCCTGAATATCTAAACAGTTGTTTTTTATTCTTTGGTGAAAATGGCCGGATAGTGCATTATATAAAAGGCAAAAGCTTACTTGGAAATTTGAGTTCTTTATATACCGAACTGCTGATGATGGCAAAGACAATACTCCTATCGATTGGTTGTAAGCATCCCTTGTAAACAATAATTAAGTTTGTGGAACCAACATCAATGAAACATCAGTCGTTTTGTGGAACCAACATCAATGGAGGATGCAGACGATGGAAGTGGTCGATTTGCCTGAATTCGGATGAAGTTGCAGGTTCCGGTGAAGTTGCAGGTTCCGGTGAAGTTGCAGGTTCCGGTGACCGTGGCTGTGGTGGCGGTGGTGGTGGTGGTGGCAGCGGAGTGGTGGTGGTGGCAGGGCTAGTGGTGGTGGTGTTACAAATTTACACAATCGGTCCTTTATGTTACAAATTTACACAATCAGTCCTTATTTACTAACTGACTTAACTGGGTTATGATTTTTGGACTGAAATGACACATTTCCAGAACGTCGGGGAGGAAAATTACGCATTTTTTAAAAATGGACTGAAATGGCCAAAGTGACCAAACCACAAGGACGAAAATGGCAGTTAACTCTTTTTTTTTTGTGATAATTTGAGTGCAACTCAATACTCCGTCAACCCCATTTTTCATTCGCGTATGAAATACCATGCACTCGACTCACACTTCGTTAGCGAGAAGGTTCAAGATCGCTCTATACGGGCAGGGCCGGCCCTGGGGGTGGGCGGGGAGGACCACCGGCCAGGGCCCGATATTTCTGCGGGCACGTTATTTTTTGAAAAAAACCCGATATGTATACGTAAAAATTTCTTTTTTTCACGAGCCGGGGGTCTCATTGGAAGCAGCCTCTCTATTCCTACGGGGTAGAGGTAAGGCTGTCTACATCTCACCCTCCTCAGACCCTACCTTAGCTTTGCTATTGGTGTGATATACTGAGTATGATGATGATGATGACCTATACAAAACACCAACATATGCCCACTTACAAAACTATTCTTATACTTTAGATTAGTTATTAGCCTATTGACATTAGGTATAGACCTTTATTGAGCTCAATCCTCAATTTCATTAAGGCCTAAGGGCACGTTTTTTTGGAGCTCGAACAGGATACACGAATTCTCAGGGCCGGCCCTGTATACGGGTCACCAACATTTGCAGGGGATGAACAACTGGCAGATGCTCTCATTCAAACCGCCCCTACGGTCCAGATTCCAATTCCAAATTTCCAAGATTGGACTTGTCTCACGAGTGCCCATCTTGACAGATCATATTTAGGATGCTACGTGAAATACAAGAATTCAAATTTATTTGAATTATTTCCTGTCATGTCAATCTTTGTCATTATAGTATAATATATATTTTTCATTATGTCAACTTGTATAGTTGTCAATTCTTATCCTACATGTTCCTGTGTATATATTGCTTTGAATTAAGGGTATCCAGGGCACTCCCCTAAGCGGGGAGTCCCCTCTCTTACGCATAACCAATTCTCGTGTGCCACGTCAACTCCCCTCTTAAACTCCCCTCACACCCCAATTTGATGGCGGCACTCCCCCTCTTAGGTGACTTGTTTATTTATTCAAAAAAAAAAAAAAACAATTGATTGGTTGAAAATTAGGGTGGCCCCACCATCTCTCTCCTTCTTCATGCGGTGAACATACACCGAGCTTGGTCCCCGATTTGCCTTACCGCAGGGACGACGGCGGTGTTCCCGAGCGGTGACTTGGGTCACCGAAGGGGGTTACCGCGAGTGCCCCGTTCACCCTAATGAGAATATTGCAATATTAATCCATACCAATTATTGTAATGATGGGGGTCTAAAATACATTCTTTTACAGAATACAGAAAGTCACACGCTTTTTAATCCTAGTTCTTAATTTGTTTACATTATTAAGGGACTTAAAATCTTATTTTCATGGCAATTAAATTATTTTATCACACCTTTAAAACACTAGGCTACAAGTGATGTATAAATAACTATTGAAAGTAGTTTTATTGACAACGTGCTTACCTATAATTGTCCTTCAAATAACTATTGAAAGTAGTTTTATTGACAACGTGCTTACCTATAATTGTCCTTCTTGACTGTGTCTAAATCTTGCAAATAAGTTATTATTTTTGCTGATATGAAATATTGACCTTTTCTGATAACTAGTTATTTTCCGTCCGCTCGTTGCGGCTGGACCCAATGACTACAAAAGGCGTGTCAGCAACAGCAAACAAATACCGAATATCAAAACATAAATAAAATGACGTGGTAAGGATAGTCACTCTGTTATAAAAAAACGATTTTAAATAACCTAATATATAATAGGACCCACACGTCCTACACGTTGGAAATTCGGTTGTTTTCAGTTCAGTTATTACGGTGCTGACACGTTAAAATATGGATGAGCTCGGTAACGGTAACGGCAGCGAAAGCACCAATCCGGAAAATCGTCGAAATTAGGTACCGGCACCGAAAATGCTCGGTACAATACGGTATAGTATTTGAAGGTAAAAATCAATAAATACAGGTATGGTGCTAGACCGGTGTCGAACCGAAAGTAACGATTCTGAAAACGCCAAAAGGTGGGTACCAAATTGCTACCGAAAATGATTTGGTATAGTAAATTTGGTACCGATACGATACCGGTTCGTTTACAGGATTTGATACGATTTGCTCATCAATATTCTAAATATCCAAGTTAATTTTACATGGTACAATTCATTCATTACAGAAAAAGACAAATAAAAAAAAACAAAATAAGTTGTTGTGTATATAAAACCTCATTCAAACGAAATACAGTTTACTTAGTTTACTTACTGTGTCTATGAAAAGTAATCTAAACGGTGCAATTACTTGCATTGATGCGTTGCTACAGGATTTGATGAGCTCGGTACCAACCGGTACCGAAAATACCGTTACCGAAATCCCCAAAAGTGGGTACCGGTACCGAATATACCTAGTATGGTACGGTTCGGTACTGGTCGGTACTGGTACGCCACCGGTATTTGAGGGTAAAAACCGGTGAATACCTGTGCAGAACCGGTACCGAAAATACACCGGTTTGGTAAATTTGAGACCGGTACCTGTATCCGATACCAGTTGCTCATCTCTTAATAATGTTACTATTCATTCCATTCTAATTTTAAATAATTCTAATTCTAATTCTAATTCCAATTCCAATTACAATTTTAATTTAATATAATAATAAACACTGTTCATTCAGTTTAAATTTTATATTAAAATTAAAATTCTAATTCCAATTCCAATTTTAATTTAATATAATAATAAACACTGTTCATTTTAATTTAATATAATAATAAACACTGTTCATTCAGTTTAAATTTTATATTAAACTAGTTGTTTAACATGCGTGCGCGTTGCGGCGCGCTAAACCAAATCATTCTATAAGAGTGGCAAAGCATGTCAAATAACAAAAAGTAGCTCGGACTAAAACGTCACGTATTTTCGGTACCGGTTCGGCACCTGTATTCACCGATTTTTACCCTTAAATACCGGTGGTGTACAAAGTACAAAGTACAAACTAAAGGAAGCCCATGTTTAAGCTTGTGTACCTTAAAAGACATCTCTACTGTAGTAATGTGCCCCATCTAGTGTCCCTTGGCAAGAAGTATAAGCGCTCCAGTATTCTTCACCATGTGCTAAAAGTACGCCTAAAAGAAATACCAAGTTTAAAACTATAAGTAAACGTAGAATTATAAGAAAGATTATCATTACTTCAATTGAATAGTTGCAGGTTTGATCTGCAGTTAAAAAAAACAAATTTGTTTTTTTCCCCTGTGAGGAAGATGAATCAAAGTAGTCTCTAGGTCAGTCTCCACCTCAAACAAACGTGTGAATTGAAACTACACGTTTTAACATCTGGTTTCTCATTCTTCCCTGTACATCACCACACAATAATACGTGAATTGAAACTACACGTTTTAACATCTGGTTTCGATAGTCGTTTATAAATTACATGTTTGTCTCGTATTATGGGTTTTTAACGAAAGAAGGACAGAGTTTCCTCTGTTTTTGGACGATCCCGACAACTAAATGTCGATATATTTTTCAAAATTCAACAATGTTTCAAAAATTCAAGCAATTTATCTCAAATTTCACCAAAGCATTATAATATGTAACCAATGTTGTAAAGTCTATTCTAATATAATAACGATAACTCGCTACGCTAAAAACTTTACCGAGTCTCGTGGCGGCTCATTTGACTGCCGTTGATTGGGGTTTGAGCAGTTGACTTTTCTGACCCATTTTGACTTGAATCCGAATCTGTTGACTGTCTTTGGCCCAATCTTGACGTTGTTGACCCGCTTTTGGCTCGAGTTGACTCGGGTGTTGACCGAGTCAACCGGGTTCGACCCGAAACGCAGCTTAGTTGACTCGAACCCCAATGAGTCGCGAAACCTGAAACAAATCCAACTCGAATAGAAATCATGTTGAAGATTTTTATGCATTGTTTTTAAGAAATGTGTTTGCAACATGTATGATCATCAAAATAGTGTTGGAAGTTAGAACCTTAACTTTGCATACAAAATTTATGTATTTTAACAACAAAATGAGAAGGTCAAACTGGTTTAGACACTTTGGTTTGGAAAGTAACAGAAAGCAAAATTGATTCGGTCTTAAATAAACACAGGAACCTAATCATTTGGTAGTGAGGTGACTTGATATATATATTTTTATTTTAAGTCTTTGAATTCGGTATAAAATACAATAATCTAATTTAAGAACAATTTAGCTTATATGTATGTAATTACAAGGGGCAAAAGTTTGTGATCAAGTGAGTCTACTGAAAAAAATATTTTGGCTCTAGAAAAAGATCAAGTATATGAGATTATCTGCTGCTTTGTTTTACCCGGCCCGTTTTGACCCAACCTGTTTTATCGCTAACGAAAGTTCCTAAATATGAACTCAAACCAAATTAACAGAGACAAACTGCAATTATCAATGGAAATTCAAAAATCGAAAGAAACACACAGAAGATATGAGACCAGTTTCAACTTCAAATTATCTCAAAAGTCCTTTTTTTAAGTGTTTGCCTTTCCTTTTTTAGGGCAAAAGTCATTTTTCTAAAGCAAAAGTCAGGATTTCCTGACTTTTTTTTTTTTTTTTCCAAAAGTCCTTTTGGAGAAGTTGCAAATAAGTTAAGCCAAACATGCACTCAATAACCCATGTAAAAGGGTTCTATCAAAAATTAAAATTTGTATTCTTGAAAACTCTTTCGTGTGGGACCGATATAATTCAATTAATGAGTCGCGATACCTGAAACAAATCCAACTCGAACCGAATTCTGACCCGATCTACTGCAACCCCAAACCAAAAATTGAATTAACTCTCGAGCCCAAAATCGAATATGTTGTTAACATGGCTTACCTAAACCTGAACCGCACATGTAAACCGGAGCCGTGACCCGAACCGTAACTGAGTTGCTGACTATTTGATTGAATCGGACCAAATCACCGGCGATCACCATCACTTCCGTCAATCCCGATGCCACCCCCCATCGTCACTTCTCTAAAACGTGCCGTAAGTTGACTGACAGAATGTAAAGCCATAAGAATCTGAGAAAAAATTTGGTAGAGAGAAGTGAGGGTTGAATGATTTACCGATCACTACAGCTTACGTCAAAATCGTCGTCATCCTTATCACCAAAAGCACGACCACCTGTGTCTCCACCGCCGCCGTCGTGATCGGCGGCGCTACCGTCGGTCCACCACCAAGCTCACCACTGCCTCCGACCACCGAGACCCCGTCTCGTCTCTCTCTGCTCCCGTTTGTCCAGTCTCGCCACCGCACACGACGGCTCTCTTGATTACCGAGGGGTGTAAGTGTATGAGGATGGGTGTGTCGCATCGGAGGAGGGGCGCGTTGTGGTTTTGGAATCGAAGAAGGGGAAGCAGGGAGGGGAGTTTGATGGTGTGCGTGTTTGGTAGAAATGAGATGGTGATGACCGGTAGATGTAGGTAGTAAAAATGGCAATATCGTAATTAAAACTACTATTCATTCAGTTTATCTTTTATCAGTATATAATTCTAATTCCAATTCCAATTTTAATTTCATATAAAAAATCTCTAATTTCATTATTAAAAAAAATTAATTTAATATAATAATAAACACTGTTCATTCAGTTTAAATTTTATCATATATATGTTCATTCAGTTTAAATTTTATATTAAATAAATACACACTGTTCATTCATTTTAAATTTTATCATATATAAATATAAATAAATTCTAGATTTTTGATCATATTTAATGGACGACATACGAACCTGACCGTCCATTAAACTGGCCCCATCCATAAATAAACAAAACATGTCACATTATGATTATTTGTCATTGGTCTTTGATGGAC
The DNA here is from genome assembly GCA_030545235.1 of Helianthus tuberosus. Classification (NCBI taxonomy): domain Eukaryota; kingdom Viridiplantae; phylum Streptophyta; class Magnoliopsida; order Asterales; family Asteraceae; genus Helianthus; species Helianthus tuberosus. The sequence goes on from CM060395.1 coordinate 81,366,015, forward strand.
TTTTTTAATTCTTAAAAATGACGGAGCTATCCAGATAAATCTAATGGAGATCTTGTGAACTTAACATTAACACGCCAATATTTACTAAGCTACACAACTATGTATCCTTTAACATTTGCAGTGCTCCTCATTATACTCACCGGTATCTTTTTCCGGCGTTGGTGGTCCACCCATGCTCGCCGCAAAAACCTACCACCTGGCCCCATTCCGTTGCCAGTCATCGGAAGTCTTCATTTAATAGGAAGCCTCCCACACCGAGACTTTCACAAGCTATCCCAAAAGTATGGCCCCATCATGTCGGTCCGTCTTGGCTCGGTTCAGTTTGTGATAGTCTCTTCACCGGAGGCCGCTAAACTCTTCCTAGGGACCCATGACATTGTCTTTGCATCTCGTCCTCAAATTGAAGCCGCAAAGTACCTATCATATGACAACAAGGGGATGGCTTTTACAGAATACGGACCATATTGGCGGAGTGTAAGAAAGTTTTGTGCGGTGGAACTGCTGAGTGCTACAAAGATTAATGGTTTTGTGGGGATGAGGAGGGAGGAGATTGGGCTGATGGTCGAGGAGATGAAAGCTGCGGCAAAGGTGCGTAAGGTGGTGAACTTGAGTGAAACGGTAAGTTCGGTGATTGAGGGGATGATATGTAGGATGTTGTTTGGGAAGAAACATGATGATAGGTTTGCTTTGAAGAGTATAATTGATAAGAGCATGGAAGCAACGGGTACCTTCAATTTGGCCGACTACGTTCCAATATTAGCTCCGTTTGATCTTCAGGTAATTTTAAAAACATTCTACTCCTACTCAATGTTTTAAAAACCGGGTCAAACCGGCCGGTAGTACCGGTTAAACTGTCCGGTACACTCGGTTGACCGCTCGATACACCTGGTTAAACCGTTTCCAAGCTTAATCCGGTACGGTATAAAAACCGGATTTTAAAACATTGCTCCTACTACAAGGACTTCTATTCTTACTCATACTTATCTTTAAGGGTGGAGGGTATTGTTCAATCACTTTAGGGTGTTTGAGTTATTCTCTAGCCAATAATATCATGTCATGTCAAGTTATCATTTCACTCCCCATTTTGCACTCCATCAGAGGGTATGGTTCAAACACCTAGAGAGTCGTAAAGAATTTAAAAAAAAATTATGATTGGTTGAAAGGGGTTGGGACCCACCATTAAACTGAATCAATCAAGCTCAAACATTCGGTGAGTATACACCGAAATCCCTCAATCACCGATCACCGAAAACGGGCCGGGGTGGTTCACCGATCGGTGAAATCAATCACCGAAGCCACTCAAAGACACCATACCGTCCACCCTAAACATTTATAAACTAAATAAATCTGATACTAAAGATAATTCAAATAACAATTAAATGCATTTAATTATATTATCTTACTCGTTTAATCTTTTGACTTTAGATCTCCTCCAGACCACCTCTTTGAGATCAATCGAACCTCCATGTTGATGTAATTTTATCACTACCTCTCAACATCAACTTCCATAAGTTTCCCTCTTAATCTTGACTCTTTGAGCCTCGATGTGCAGCAACATCTTCGGTAAACTCATGACTTCATTGACATCTTCAGTAGACACACTACCGTTATCGTCACTACTTACAAAGTCATTACCGGTACTAGCATTACTTCTCCGGTAGTCACACCTGAAGAGCCTGAATGCCACACGTTTCGTCTTGGGCAACAAATGTCTCTTCATCTGGATTTGATTGGTAGTTATAGATTATGTGACCCTTTTGACAGGACTTGAAGATGACCTCAAACAACTTTTAAGTATCCGCGAACCATCCTTCAAAGCCACTTCAATCGAACCTTTGAACATGACTAATAACTGAACTTGATCAATTAGAAGAACAAATAACTTGCTAAGATCTAGAACAAGATTTTTACCACTGCCTTTGAACGAGTCTTCTTCTCTTGTTCAGCCTACTAAACTACCCAGACACATGGTAATACTCATCATCATTGAGACCTTCAACATCAAACACTAGTTTTACATCAGTTCAAACTGACTGATCTTGATAAACGACAGAGCCTTAACAGAGAGAACTTTTAAACGAGAGAAATTCTGACTGCCTTCAACTCGACGAACACCAATACTAAGTTGCACAAACTTTCTGTGATTTTCTATTTCTTGGAAAACTAGAAATGATTATCGGTCACCATCGGCCTTCCTAAATGATACTCCCCGTGACACGGAATAACAACCCAAATAATAAACAATATTTTTGTAACCAACTCAAACCTACCAAAGATTTAAATCACAAAATAATAAACAAACCGATTCGTCTTGGTTTGCTTCCGTTCGAAAACAATCAAAAAATATTAAATCAAAGTTGTACCTTGATAACGTGAGTGGAGTCTTGTTGCTAAAGGGGTGTTTGCCTTAGCTTTTTCAAACTCATGACTTTTTAGAAAAGTTAATAAGTCACAATGGACTGACTTATTAACTTTTCCCCTCATATACACTCTCAATCCCAAACACTATTTCACTTTTCAAAACATCAATAAATTATAAGTTAGCTAAAATAAGCAATCTCAAACACCCCTTTTAAGTCTTGATTGGCAAACTCAATTTAATTCAACCAAACTTGGTTCTTAATTTTTCTTGAGACTTCAGATAACTTAATTAATTGAAAAGAAATTTAACCAACAATTTCCGGTTCCCTTTGTCGTCACCTCTAACTACCGATTTCACGAAACCTTCTTGTCATTTTACCACCGCGGCTGCTCCCGTTCTTGAAAAGCAAGTTTCAAAACCATGGCTCAGATTCCACTTACTAAATTTGGTTACGAGATCAGAGAGATGAACACAAACTTTTCTATTAATTTTTTTGTGAATGTTAAAACTTACAAGAGTTAAGGAATATAAATACTAAAAACAATCTACTCCTGCTAGGACTCATATTCTCTTACTTGTATGTATTTAAACATTTAGAAACTAATTACATCTAATACTAAAGATAATTCAAATAATAATTAAGTACATTTAATTCTTTTAGATCTCCTCTAGACCACCCATTTGAGATCAATCGAACCTCTCTGTTGATGTTGTAATTTTATAACATGATTTATAGATTAACCCGTTTATATTTTTTTTATAAAAATTCAAAAGTGTGTTTTGTGTAACGACTTAAATAATTATTTTTTATACAAGCTTATTGTTTTTTATAAAAATCAAAAGTGGGTTTTATGTAACCACTTAGGTTATTATTTTTATACAAGGTTATTGATGATTAGAAAGAATCAAGCATAAGCTCATTTTAAAGTTTAAAGTAATTATTCTTATACCTTTTTTTGTATTTATCGTTGCATATTTGTAAATTTAGAGTACTAATATATGGGAAAAACAACTTATAATTCGGTTTATACAGACTCTATCATTGCCAACCTTTGAATAAGCATATATGTAACATGGTTTTTTCGGTTCATGCAATATTTGGGGAAATTTACCCACCAATTCACAATCACGACCAATTTAACATTTCTACTTGATGCATATGCATAGGGCTTGGCTAAACGCTCTAAGTCGTTATCTAAGGAGCTCGATGAAATGTTAGAGATTTTAATAGATGAACATGAAAAACGTAACCAAGCATCCAAGTATCAAAACCGCGATCAAATGGACTTCATCGACATATTGTTATCACTAAAAAATGAGCATTCAAACACCCATGATGAACTATCATATACAATAGATAGAACAAACATGAAAGCCATTTTGCTAGATATGGTAGCCGGTGCCATAGACACTTCCAAAACATCCATTGAGTGGGTTTTATCTGTTCTTATCAAGCACCCTAGAGTGATGAAGGAACTCAAAAAAGAATTGAAAACTATAGTAGGAGATAAACAGATGGTTGAAGAAACCGATTTGACAAAGTCAAAGTACTTACACATGGTAGTTAAGGAAACCTTTCGGCTATATCCGGTAGCTCCACTCCTGGTTCCTCATCAATCTATGGAGGATGTAGTGATTAACGGTTACAATGTACCGAACAAAACACGAATTCTTGTAAATTATTGGGCATTTGGACGTGACCCCAAAGTTTGGTCAGACAAGTGGGAGGAGTTTCTTCCCGAGAGGTTTCTTGATGAAGAAATCGACTTTCGTAGTCCTGATTTTAAGCTTATACAATTCGGCATCGGAAGAAGAGGGTGTCCCGGAATGAACCTGGGATTACTAAACATTGGCTTGGTGGTTTCGAACATGGTTCACTTGTTCGATTGGGAGCTACCAAATGGCATGTCACCAAGTGATCTGGACATGAATGAAAAGTTTGGATTAACTACACCAAGAGCTAGCCCCTTATTTGGCATTCCAACGTACCTGACCTAAGGATCACAAGGGAACAACTTTGGTGAAAACATGCACATAACACAAATGGAAGAACTATCGTTGGATGTTGGTATGAATTTTAAAGTTATACATTTCTATTGTCATTAAACTTTGTTAGTTTTGGTTAGAAATAAAATTATTTGCAGCGACTTTTAATGTCATTTAGCTAGCTTTTTATTTGTCTCATAGAAGTTGTCCTTGTTACCTGTAGTGGTCACGTGGTTGGGTGGACCACGAGCCACCATGAGCATAACACCACCCTCTCTTCTCGTTGATTGGGTTTTTTTGGCCGGTCGTTGTGTGGTTTAGGCCACGAGATGAAGATTGAATAAATATAATAAAAAAGCTAGCCATTAGCTAGTGAATGTTATCCAATCCTAATATTGTTTTCCATTTATAACCCACTAATTTCACATGCCTCACTACTACATCACTTTACCTACTGAAATGATGAAATGGTCATGATGACGTGAATGCCACATGACGTAAAATAACATTTCACATGTTTCGCCACTACTCATGTTCTTAGAAAATCGTGATACGTCTCTAGCAGGTTTGGTATTTTCTTTGCATAGGCTATTTTTCAGAACAATTATATAAAATTAAATGCATCTAGCTAATCGTTATTTTAATAATTGATTTTATATTCTTCACATATTGGTGTAACTAACAAAATATATAAAAAAAGTTTGATATTAATTCGTACTTTCGGTCAAAAATGACGTAAGAAGTTAATGTTTGAGTTTATTCCGTTATCTTCTATGTAATTTTACTACTTTTTAAAACTAACATAAGAGATCTATTGTTCATGTTTCATAAAGTTTAATTCTTGTATACCTTGCACTAATGTTTTGGGTATACATTAATTTCTTTAACTCGCCTAGGTGTCAAATCACTTATTTTTCTCTAGTTCATTTCATCTCATATCAAGTAAATGGTTTAATCACGTTAACAGCACCAAATCTTATTCTTTTAGGGGTTTGGGTGTAAAAAGGGAAAATAAATTAAAGCAATCTCTTAACATCTCGTTAACAAGTTAACAAGCAATCCCTTTAACGCCACTTAACTCAGAGGGGAAAGTAGTGTGCAATGCATGTTAACTTACCATGCCATCGTTAACGCTCCAAATGTTAAGGTATACCTCAAGAGCTAATGGTGTTTATTGTTGGGCTTTTTACATATTTCCCCCTCATAAGCTGGCTTATTACCTATTTCCCAAAAAAAAAAAAAAACAATTACATATTCCCCCCCCCCCCCCCCCTAACCCATATATATTACATATTTAATCTTTTCATTAAAATTACTCTCAGAATGACCATTTTACCCTTAATGAACTACTAAATGAATATAGGAACGAGATCATGAGAAAACGCCCAAAAGTGGAAGAACGGTGAGAACGCATCCTGGTCCAACACGTGGCGCGGGATATGATAAGGTCATGAGGGGTTTTTGTCTTTTCAATATTCTTTTATTTTCCCAATTTATACTGCTTCATTTTTGGCGTCTAAGATTATTTTTGTCGTTAATTTTATTCATTAAATTTTTGGCGTTGAATTAATTGTTTTTGTATCACATAGATAATTTTTTTAGCGTTATAGCGTTTTTCTAGTCAATTTTTTTTGCGTTTTTGTGGCGTTGTATAATAATTCATTACGAGTCATTAATATTTTCATAAGATTAAATAAGAACAAATGTTTTTATGGCGTTTAGTCAATTATTTGGGCGTTTAATACATTGATAAGGTGTTTTGTCAGCACCCGTTCTCACAGTTTCATACTACTAGCGTTTTAGTGTTTGTAGTTTTTGGCGTTTTATATAATAATATATTTTATTTGTAGAGAATTAGATAATAAAACAACAGATAATTTGATAACAAAACAATATAAAGTCAAAAAGAAAAAAAAGAAAAAATGGTAATCTAATTTCTCATCCGAAACTTCACTGTCATCGGCCTCTTCTTCTTGAATTTGTTTTGGCGTTTTGAACCTTTGAATATCTTAGCTAGATGGCAACTTTCCTACATAAATGACGTCTTGTTTAGACGAAGCTTGTTAGTGGTATCCTGTGTTTTGGTGTGATATTCTCGTTTGGTGGCATGTCATTAAAGATCAACTCTTGCTTGAAGGCTATTTATAATAATGGAGTCTAAAATAGCATTTTACACTTGTGTTGATCCCTTTATCCCATGCATATATTCATCAAGAACCACTACTAGAAAAATGGGTTTTTCCGACTGCATTTTCAGTCGCAAAATAGTCACAATTGCCCTGTTGCAACTGTTTTCCGACCGGAAATGCGACCGGAAAAACACATGTCGCAATTGCTCTATTGTGACCGAGTTGCGACCGTTGTTTGTTTTTGCGACCTTATTTTTGCGACTTTAAGACTGGTCGCAAATATTGCGACCGCTCCTAGTTCTATGAGACTTGTTTGCGACGGTCTCGTTGCGACGTTTTTGCGACTGCATGACTTTTACAAACTGCGACTGTTTTGCGACCGCTTCCTTTTACAAAATTGCGATCCTCTTAACAGTAGCAAAATGTTTTTTATTTATTTGTTTAATGATTAACTTTTTTGGCCATTTTCTATTTTAACCTGCTTATAATGCCGCATGTTTTTAATTTGAACATTTATTGAATTTTCACAATTATATAAAACATTCCACTTAAAACATCAAATACCCGAGTTATAATAACAAATCACATACTCAAAATAAGTGTTTGTAATCTAACTTGATGATTAGACATTTGAAACCTAACCTTGAGCATCGCTTCAATGAGAAAATGTAAAATATCATATATTTTTACAAAAAAAGGGTATATAACATAGCAGTTGATGCGTCAAAAAGCATCTCAAAAGGTTAAAATTCGCAGGAGGCGTTGACTGTCTGTTGGTTGTAATAGGAGCAAGAGAGATCAAATATGGTTGAGCTCCAGCACCACTCGCAGATCTGCAGAAGACACAAATGGGTCAAACGGGTTGGGTTGACCCATCAACAATTGATAGTCCGTTTCTTATATTTTAACTAGTATCACCATAAGTCCAAATGATCCTGTCAACCAAAGATTCATCTGTTTCATCTTTTAGTGGATGTTACTTTACATATTTGAAATAACTTAAGTAATTTGATTACCCGACTTGTTTGGTGTCGGTTGAACCAAGAGGGTAGCAACAGGCACAAATGTGCGTCTCATTTCAGGATTTGAGTTTTCAGGCTTCAACCTTTCAGATGAAAGTACATGAGTTCCTGCAAGAAGTTCTTCATGTTTGGCTAGGACTCGCTGTAAATCATCATAAAGAGCTAATCCGAGAGACAATAGTGATTCATCCCTGGAACAAAAAATAAAATATATATCAGGATAGCGAAAATTAAATAATGAAAATAGAACATATATTCAATGTACAGGTGACAATCACGACATCTTTACTTATGAATGTCTGAATGGGTTGATTGGTATTTTAAATTTCAAGTGTAATTACTCAAATAGATTGATCGAGCTGACCTCGGCCAAAGTGTATCTTTTAATGCTTACAACCTCGTCATAATATTATTTTGTGGGAATAACGTTTATACAAAAAAATATTTATTAAGTTGTTCATAAGACACAAGAATAGAAAGGTTAACAGTTCGCCGAATATCTCCAGATTCCATAATCACTTTGCAGTGACTAGTAACGCTATCCAATCCATGATCGGTATGTTTTGCATTCATATCACTAGATATCTGCTGGTCAATGTGTATCGGCTAACCATATAGTAAAAACAAAGGTCGTTTTACCTTCTCATCGTTTTTGTCCAACTTAGGACTAGAAGTTCCCATGGTAAGCAAGCATGATACATCATTATCATTGTCATTGCCATAGCCATCGCCATCAAATGTGTTTGAATCGTAGCTTCTTTCTTTGTGGAGAGATGAATGAGTGGCATACTTGACACCACTTCAACTAGCCATGGGCTTGCTCTCTTTACATTTTGTAATAAAGTTGGTTTATGCCAACTAACCTACATCATGGTCAAAAGTATCAAGAAATAATCTTCCATTTTATGAATCAATGATGTGTTGGCATGTTATATATCAACATAACCAAATTGATATCGATCACATAATATTAAAATGCTAACAGAATGCAATGATGCATAGGAGAGAAGAACACATTATAAGACTTAAGGAGACATATGTTACCTGTAGAAGCCGCCATGGAGAATTAGGCCACTGAAAAGGATCAGCAACTTCAACAGAAGATACAGTTCCCATGAACCAGCTTATACGTGATGAATCCTCTGTTTCAAAGGCCATTTTGAACCTCATTCTAGCACACCATTGTCTGCTTAGTGAAGCAGCAAAGAAGAAGCTTTCACACAAAATCTGGATTGTTTCCTAACGGAACCAACCTAACACATAAGAATGCCTAAGTTATATCGCTAAATCATTGAAAAAAGAGCAGTAATAACTTACTCAGAACCAGAACCACAAACTTGCATAACCGATCAAACCTACGCATTTGTACCAAATATAGCTAAATCGGTACAAAAATTTACATATGATATAACTAACAGTCTAAAAACAAAACGCTAATTACGTAGATAATTACACAATGCTCTTTAACCAAACACAAATCAATTAAGTTAAAAGAATAATAACCTAATCTTAGTTCACCTAAACATTGATTCAATCAATATTTATGCAATTTGATTCAACTAAACACAAAATTTGGTATCTGAATCGTAATTCGCACACAAAACATAACAAAATCAGCGAAGTTAAACCAGAAACAAGTCCATAACCTAACCTAAATCCACTTAAATTACATTGATGATAATGCGATGCGCTTAAATCAAACACAAAATTAGGTATTCGAACAATCAGTCAAGTTAAAATATCAATAACCTGGAGCACGAGCAAAGATAATATCATGATTCGCCATTGGTGAATGAATGATTGACTCTAAATATAATATCATGAGTTGACGATGGAGAACCGGCGATAAGCGTACCAGTAAAAATCACTTAATTAACGGAGTTTCACCGTCGATAAAAGAATTCCGGTAACAGCGATTGGTGAAAACGGAGAATGCTGCTACTGCTTGTCATCTAGTTCTTATTGTTCCAGGGTTAGGGAATGATCGGAGATTGGATCCATTATCAATCGGTTTATATAATTAAAGCAACTCTCTTTTTTCTTTTCCGATATTTGGTTTAATTTTTCTATATTATTTTATTTAAAGAAAATTTAAAAATGCTAAACATGCTTCAAGACGTGGATGGTTTTATTTACTCTATAAAACCCAATAGTTATTGACCGCTGAATACAATTTTGTCTCTTTGTCATAAAAATTTGTATATTCTAACGGTTTAAGTTATTAACCGAACATTGATAGAGGAATCGAAGGGGGGATCTGCCCTAAAGTTTCAGTCTACGGATGAGTATTTGGTATTTGGTAACTACCGGCACTGTACCGGTACCAATAACCATTATTGTCATTTTTTTGAAAACGGTACTTTCGTTATCGGTCTGGTACCGAGCTCATCCCTATGTTTCACCGTAATTGCATCCGTCTTAGTTTGTTTTTATTTCCGATTTTGAAAATCGCCAATTTTAATTTCATAGAAATATATAATCTATTTATTTTGATTAATAATTCAAATTATACAATTTAATATAATTTTTAGACTATAATTAGTTTGTTCATGTTCCTGAATTCAAGTCGAAGTAAAAACAAAGTATAAAATGGTTTTGAAATAAGAAGAGATATACACTAATTTTTAGCTATGGTTTTTTAATGTTTCTTATACATTTTGTACATTTAGATAATCTCGTATTGCGACCGCTTTAGACGGTCGCAACTTTTGCATCTTTATATATATCTCGTATTTGCGACCGATTTAACCGGTCACAACTTTTGTTTTTTTTAATTATTTCTCGTATTTGCGACGCCTTTAGACGGTCACAACTTTTGCTTTATTTATTTATCTCATAGTTGCGACCGTTTTCCGACCACTATTTAATTGATTTGCGACCAGAAAATTGCGGTCACATAATTTGCGACCAATCTAGGTTGGTTTGTTAGTTTTGCGACTGGTTTTGATTTTGGTCGCAACTCGGTCGCTAATTTTGAAACCGCCTTATGTTGGTTGCATATTATAGTCGCAATTGCCTAGTTCTCTAGTAGTGAACAAAGCTCACATGATGACATATCACTGTCATCAGTCTCCTTTTCTTGAATATTTATCCATCTCATTCAACAAAAATTTATAGAGATAACACCCTTAGAGAAGAATCCATTCAGTGAAAGCTTTGCCATCTGTGGTTATTTTAACTAACCTTTTTTGGCGTTTTAAAGTGAGTGGTTTTCTAGAGAACATGGCGTTTGTTTTTCTGGGTGTGATCAATTCATTGTATGTAGACCCCTCTCTTATAGGAGGTTTTTGGCGCTTAGTTTAGGCGAGATTTTTTATTATAATAAACGATAGTAATAAAGTAACTGTCTTTTCAGTTACTTTTTTATCTACTGTTTTATTCAGCTTTATCAGTTTCTAGACCTCTCATCTTTTAAGTTTGGCATTTTTTTATATGGCGTTATGCAGACCAAGATGACAAAATACAATAACGGAGAAAATATTAAGCAGGAAAAATATTTTTTGTGTTTTCAATGTAACAGTGTTTTGTATGTATCAGTGTTTAGAGGTTGTTAGTCTGTTAGATGTCACTATCTAGGTGACGTTAGCCAAGATGCTCAGTGGTTAGATTTGTACTATAAATAGAACAGTAATTGTACTGTTCTATTAGCTCTTTCCACACAACTCATTTTGTACGAACAACTGTGAGATCAGGCTAAGGGGGAGTTTAGTCTTCATGCATGCATAGTTGAACTTTTGTAATCAATTCAATCTTTCGACTAATGAAATCATGTATGATGAAAACTATTCTTCTTTGATTGTGTTATAAAGTTTATTTTCATTTCCGCTGCAATTCTTCCATTTAATCATTTTCTTAAAACAACACAATCCAAGTAAACTCAGATCCTAACAACATTTGTCGTCTTTAAAACCAAGGTTTGGTCCTCAAAATAAACTAGATACACGAACCATCCCAAATTAAGATTGTATACTCATGTACACACAGTCAATCTCAAATAATTAGACAATCAGCAACAACCTCCGTTCGTCGGTTGACGCCCTTCGTCGTATCTTTCGATCATATTATTTTCACCCCGCTCTAGTTACTCGTTGGTCATACACTACAGAAAAAACAGAGTTTTAGCGACGACAATTGTCGTCGCTAAAAGTACCATTTGTCGCCACTAAAGGTATTAGCAGCGAGTTATCGCCGCTAAAGGGTCGCCGCTAATGCTCCGTCGCTAAAGAGCAGAGGTCGCCGCTAAAGGTTTTTTACTTTTAGTGGCGACATATTGATCTTTAGCGACGACATTTGTCGCCACTAAAAGTCAAAAATAGTAAAAAAAAAATAATTCCATTGTATTGCTATTTCCAGTTTTCCAAATACATACCAAACCGTTGATAGTTTGGTACATAAACGTTAACTAGTTCGAAACCGCAAACAGAACCAAAAATTATAAGAGCAAATGCCACAAAAAGAAACCTAGTAACAGAACCAAAATACCTACATTTGACTCCCACGCATTGGTGGAGTCTCCTCTCCAAGTTCTCTCAGAATCTGCAAATCATACAAATCGTTCCTTCTTTCACTCATACACAATTAATCAACTGAATGTTTAACCAGAATTCACTAGAGTTCACATGAGTTTTCGACTTCTTACCAGTGGTTCCCTAACATTAGCGAGCAAGTAGTCGTATATCCACGGAGTAACGCTAATAACCTGCTTAATGTTGTAGTTGTGGACCTTATGGTCACTGGTTGTAGTGGTCACATCCCTCTCACTCAAGCAAGCGATGGTCAACCCCTTGTCACTCAAGCAAGCCGTGGTTTGCATGGGTTAGTAAAGAAACGCATTTTCTACATGAAAATAAGGTTAATAATCTGACTTTTACATACCCATTTGACCCGTTAGACATGAAAAATAACGACCGTAGCCTCAAATAGCCGTCATCCTGACCAGTGATGACGACCGTAGCATCAAATAGCCGTCATCCTGACCACCACCGTTGCTGCCGAAGGTATGGCAGCAACGTACTCATCCCCAGCAACCGGCTACCGTGATTGGTCGCCGCCTTTACCCTTGTCTTCACCACAACTCTATCGGCATAGATCATCATAAACTTTCTTTGGTTTCCAAAAAACCGACACGCTGGAAAAGAAAGAAATAAACAAAATAAATTACTTATAGTATATAAGAAAAGCGGGACAACAAAATAAATTACTTATTGTATAATTAAAGTAGAGGTTGCTTAATTTTGGTGGATTGGATAACATGCTAAGACGTGTAACTTTTTTTTTCAAGTCGAAAAAGGATTAGGTAAACACTTTGGTCCAAAATTTACACTTTTTTATAGACTACAAAACTGATTATGTTAATAATAATCTAATTTGGGTAGTTAAAAATCAAACAAACCCTGCATTACTTAAAGTTCCACCTCTAGTTTATAGTGAGGCCAATGACTTTTGTACATATTGCACTACATCACATAACTGTACCAGCAGGAAAGAAAAAAACTAAAAAACGGTAATTCCAAACCTCGCCTCGGAGCTCCGCATAATAAACCGCACCAAAACCCCCTTGACCAATCTTATTAGCAAGACTGAAGTCTTGTGTAGCTGTTGAAAGCTCTTCATAGGAAAACTCCACAGAAATGTCAATATTTATACATGCAAGCCAAGCAGCAGGACGATGATAATCTTCAGAAGTCTAGTAGTAGTTCTTATTTTGATAAAGAAAAAAATTCAGTAGCCCTTATGCAATTAGCTTTAATAATAACCCACCCACAAACCAAAAAAATAAAAATAAAAATAAAAAAACAGAACAAGATTGCACATAAGCAATGTAACTGGTTGCCTTTTGACCTGGTTAAACTTGGATCAAGATATTTACGACTTGAGGGAAGTTGATTACTTTTAAAGAATTGTTGTATTTACTTAAACTTCTAAAAAATAATGTATAGTTACTTTTATTTTTCTCCAAATATGTATTAATATGGTAAAGATATATTAATACAAAACCGTCATAACGGAAACATGAAAACCAGCAGGTCCAAAACTGTAGTTAGCAATTCGTCCCGAATTTTTCTTCAAAAACAGCTGAACCGGGTGTGCTAAAAGTCCAGTTCAGACTTCAGATTACTAACCTCGCCACGGGATGTATATCAAACCACTTCCTTGGCTGAAAGTGGCATCTGGATTGTAACTCCGAATTAACTCGGAACTAAGATACTAAGCAACAAACATCACATTATTATCAATTTGCACGTAAATTCATATCCATGGTGCGCTTCATCATGAAAATTTTTGGGAAATTTTTTTTATGACATCATTGGTTTTAAAACGTGGAAGAGGATACGTCAAAAACAAACCATATTCCTTTGACATCTTACGATTTCCACAAGAACAATTCACCGTGACATTCACATTACCAGTATCAGGTAATCTATTAGAATCATAACTATTAAACCTCTGAATCCAGTCTTCTTCAGTTATCAAATTATAACAAAATAGTTTTGCAATCATAAGTAACACTACATATTTATAAAAAGCCAATAAAGAATTAGCAATACCTTGAGCATGCATAAGCTGAGCCTGTGCATCAATCTGTAAAATTTCAACATTTTTCTTTCTACAAATTCCAATATATAAGCATCCTGCAAGGAACAGCAGCACAACTACGATTCCTATAGTTATTCTACCTATGGTCCCTCCTAATAATCTGGGTTCACCTGAACTGCAAAAGATAACAAGAAGATGCGTTACAATGATAATTACTGTTGTATCAATTACAGAAAATAACATGGCATTCAAGTGAAAGAATATACCTGGTTTTAAAGGGTGGATAATTTACATTTTCATCTGCAAAATGCCAATTAAAACAAAGCATTACAACACATCCACTTTCATGAAAATTAGGGGTGTTTACAAACTGAAAACAGACTAGCGATTTGAAATATATACAGTCTGGGGATAAAGAGTTGGGGAAGGTGGTTGCAAGTCATTGTCCGCCTCCACAGGCGACAAAGAAACCTTAAAAACCAAACCATTAATGAAAAGTATAAGATGTGCAACATAATATGAAACAATAATTTGCCACTTTCAATACATCTGAGAAACAATTACTCAACAAGGGCAGAACCCAACCCGGTTTCACTTTCAACCCGGTTTCCCTTTTTGAAGCTTTCCAAACCTGAACCCAGTTCGGGTTTAAACCCTAACCCGATTTATGCACCTCTAACTTCAACTACTCTCTAAACCTATTTATCATAACCTCCTATACTACATTTAACTCAAGAAATTTGTAAAGATAATACAAATTAGAGACAATCAAACACAACAAGAATACCTGGTGGTCCAGCGGTGCTGACGAGGTGGTTCGGCGAGGTGAAGCGGCGGCGCAGAGGAGGTGGTCCGACGGTGTGAGTCTAGGGTTTGGGAGAGGAAGTGGTGTGATTTGGTGGGGAATTATTGAGGATCTGAGCCCGCCAAAGGTTTTAATAAACCTTTTAGCGGCGACAAGTGATAATAAAACAAGAGGCATCAGATGATGTTGTGATCAAACGGCTGTGGATGGATTTTAAAACAAAGACACGGATAATAACAATTAGCGGCGACTTTTCTGAAGTCGTCGCTAAAAAGGTAGCCCCTATTGCTTATATTTCTTGTAGTGATATTCTTCTCGATGCATCTTCTCCCTTCCTGTCAAAGGGATCTTTTTATTATTATTTTTTATCATGGTGGTGTGTTTGTTATATTTTTTGCTTGTGTTGTTCACCGATTCTACAGGCCAGTGACGTCTTTCTAAGCTTCAATATGAAGCCTGCTACAAACTTTCCGGTTTTCTGCCGGAAATATTTTATTTCCATCATTTTATTATCACCCCCTCTAGTTACTCGTTGGTCATATTCGCCCAAATACATCTTCTCCCTTCCTGTCAAAAAGGATCTTTTTATTATTTTCTAAAATGTTGGTGTATTTTGTATATTTTATGCTTGTGTTGTTCATCGATTCTACACTTTATATGAAACCTACTGCAAGCTTTCCAGATTTCTCAGCACCAAGGTACAACTCTACCCTAGTTTAGTATGTATATAAGCTTGTCTTAACCGTCAGTTAACTATTTAATTTTTGTGAATTTTCAGATGACTTATACTACTTAAAGATGAACGGTGGGTGTTCATATATATTTTTACCCAATTTGTTTAGCACCATTGGCATAAAATTGGGAAGGTAGCGTTGGTACATATAAATATTTGTTAATTAGGTTTTTTTTAGTAATACAAATATTTCCAAGGGAATCTATCGTAATTAATCACTAATGTATATAAAAATTACTTTATGTTATTTTATGTTTAGGAAATTATGCTCGCTTGTGTTCATTTATATATATTTTTTTTCATTTATGTTCATTTGTGTTGTTGAATGTTTGTTAAATTATGTTTGTTTAGTTTTGTTTGTTTATGTCTGGATAGAGTAGAAACTCCGATAATCCTAATCTAGAGTTAATTATTGCTATACTTTTGAAAAAAAAAATCGAAAACTCGGATGCGTCAAACTCAAGTGATAAAACAACACACTATAACACAATGAAAAAACATCACAATAGGTTCTATACGCAATGGAGTTTCACATGGTCATGTTAATGTTCTAAAGGTTCTAAAACTACACTCCTGGTCTAAAACGCAATGAACAAAAAAACACACAAAGAATGTGTTTTTTCATTCTTTTGTAAAACGTAATGGACAAAAAACTATATATATTCATTTGCTTTTTTTTTTTGTGTAAAACGCAATTGACAGAAAAAACACAAAAGAATATGTTTTTTCCTCATTTTTTTAAAATGCAACGGACTAAAATTGAGTTTTTCATTTCTTTGTAAAACGCAATGGATAAAAAATGCACAAAAATATGTTTTTTCAATTCTTTTGTGAAACGCAATTTTAAATAAAAGTCTAAACTGAAAAGTGTTTTGTAATTTTGTTTGAGACATTTTGTTAAACACTTGGTGTTCAACTTTTTACCACTGATTTCTCAATGAAATTGGAACCAATGATGTTGCCCAAACGCATGAATCACATATATCTTCACTTTGACCAGAAAATTTTTGAGAAATTTAAGAAGAGAAGTAGTTGTTTCAACCGATTTCTCATGTTCCACCTCATTGTGTTAAACTGAAAAATATGAGAAATTGTATGAAATTTAATTGGGTTTCTTTAAAAAAAAAAATCAAAGAACACATTGATTGTGTGTTTAAACCATTTATTGATGAAGAAAATCGCACTATGATTTAGTAATTCTAGAGAAATCGTGAAGGAGATGTTGATGAAAGGAGATTGACTACAATACTCTTTACTCCTTATTTTTCAATTAATACTCTTTACTCCTTATTTTTCAATTTTGCTAGGTGTAAGCCTATCTAATAAAGTTAGTTAAAATAGCAAGGTTACTTAAGAGATGTTTATTATTTATTACTTTTTAAATAAAAAATGCTAATGATATGTAACACAATCTTTTTAATAACAACTTGAAAAAAAACATATTATACTTTTTTAACATTAAGAATTCAAAACTAGGAGCACAAATAATCGTGAGGACCTGCATATGGAACATATAGTGTTTTTACCACACTTAAATAAAGAAGATGGCAATATTTAACGGATCAATTTTACTATTTATAAACCAGAAATAAAGCTATTTAGCATTTTGGCTTATCTATGTGATAGGTAATTCAGTCATTGTATGTCATAAATACCTTTAGGATTCAACAAATACCTGGAATATAGCTATGAGAAATGAAAGTTTTTAAACCCTATGCAATGCTTCTGTACAAGTCGCTATTGATGGCTCTTTTAAACGGATCGATTAACATAATAATAAACGAAATCATGATACACACGATCAACAAGATAACAGAACTGATTCGTATAAATCAAGACCAGCAAATTTATAATATGGGCGTGAGTGTTATTTCTTAATAAAATTAAAACATCTTCGTACAGTTTATTACAACTGGATAACAAAATATAAAATAACCACCAGCAACAAGTACTCTACTAAATAAAATTATATAGATTAAAACTAACAAGTCCCCATTGCATCCATATGAGAGGCGTTTTATGCTTCATAGTTCATACAAGAGGCTTAAAAAGTTTACAAGACCACTTGCTCCTTTTCCTCTTTCTAATGTTGCCCTTGGCACCTCTTTCAGCACACTTCGAATCATCTTGCCCCTGATGGATTGCATGTGTTAACAAACAGAAAATTAGAACATCTGGGGAAGGATCAAATGAAAGCTCATATTTTTCGTGAGAGCTTTGTGGGAACTCATATAAAACTAAACTACCATTATAGTTAAAACTTAAAATACAACATTGAAAACCTATAAATCGAGAAAGATGAATTAATTAAAGAGAAACGATTCAGTGTCTTATATTTTATATAACTTTCATGATAAATAATAATTTTGATTGATAATTAAAGAGAAACGATTCAGTGTCTTATATTTTATATAACTTTCATGATAAATAATAATTTTGATTGATTTCTCACAATATTAAAAGCTCTCAAGATAACTCTACCCTATCTGCCAATGATCTCTAGATCAAGTGGTGGAGGACTTGCATTTCTCTTGAGAGATGCAGGTTCGACTCCCACTTGGTGCAGAGTGAGGCACTGGTGGGCAATGATAGGAGACCTAGGGAAACCTGCGTTGGATCCTAGAGCCAAACAGGTTTTACCGGTAATTTCACTGTCGTGCCTACGGGCGGGTGGGTTACCGGGTTTCCCCCGGAATTGGTGGTGGACTCGGGTTACTCTCGGAGTACTCCGTTTGTCCAGTGGGTGTTCCGAGAGTGCTCGGGATTGAGTTTGTTGGCCGTTCAAAAAAAAACTCTACCCTATCTATGTATTTAAAGAAATTGACATTTAGATCGAACCTTGGCAATCCTCTTTTGTCCCTCATAATGATAATCATTAACATGGGGATGGAGAGATACGAGGCTCTTGACAAATATACTAGCACGAGCATGGGCCCCATTGGCGGGAAAAAGGTTACCATCATCAACACAATCACTACTATTCATTTGCGCGTCCGACGTATATGGTAAGTAGTGTGCAATATCATACTTGCTCTGACAATGATCATCAATAAACAGTTCCCACTTGTTGTTTCTCATTACCCATCTCTTACTAGATGGAGGGGAAGCACTTTTATATATGCATAGACATTCTTCTATAAACCCTAGTATATGATTGTAATCATATTCAAATAACAGACTAGCACCTGGTAGGGGGATTTCTTTAAACTCCTCTGTGGATAAATCCAAAGAAATAATTACATTCATCTTTTTCTTCTCATTCTTCTTTTTACCGGTCATGATCCAGTGAAGTGCCCCGCCACATAAGATACCAGAAACACCGCCCCAAAATCTCCAATACTTTACTTGTCCAATAAATTTCCAAGTATTTGATTTCAATGTTAACAAATGAAAAACCGTCACTTTACTACCCGTCCGCTTTCTTTTTGTGAACCCCGCTATAACCTTGTAATCATCTGCAGATGAATCATAACCAAAACCCCAAGATACTACTTCCCTGACCAAAGTAAAATTGCGAATATAACGAAGCCGATATGGTGGCGTTGGTAGTTTCTTATGTTCCCTGGTCGAAGGATTGGTAACTACTAACTTAAATCCTCTAGGAGAAACGCATAACAGGCCGTTACAAGAACCAACAATATGAACTGCGTTCAACGCATACATCATGTCATCACCGACAACTGTGCAAAGACAGACCCTTCTGTGTCCAAGTTGAGGATTGTTATGATCAGTCATGTAAGCATGCTTCAAGTGAGCTTTAACAAAAAAAGGACTGGATATAACAGATTTCCATGAGCGACACACGCTCTTGCATCGAATTAGATCTTCCACATCCAATCGTACCTGTATCTGCTCAACCACATCATCAGGCACAAGCTGCTTTGCCATTCGAATCGTCCTTATATATATGAAGAGAAAGTTAAAAACATAAGGAGTAAATTTCAAAGTTCGTCCTTTATGTATGTCTAAAATATCAAAGTATGTCCTTTATCTTTAATAACCTCAGAAAACATCCTTAATGTTTGCAAATCCTTACATGTTACGTCCTTTAGTCCTAATCCAGTTACTTTTCATGGTTAAATTTGACTAAGTCAGCCCCACATAGGGGTATTTTGGTCATTTTATCATAAATATTAAAATAAATAATCATCAAAAACAATAAACAAAACAATTTTAAAATTATATACTTATAAAAATATAGACACCACATACATAACCCAGTTCTCCTTCTAACTATCTTACCACCACCATCAATCTGCCACCACCACCACTTCACCTGCCACCGCAACCACCATGGATCTGTCTCTCTCTCTTCTCTCTTCTCTCTTCACACACACTTTCTCCCTCTAGAACTACCACCACCGCCACCATCCACCCCACTACCATCCACCTCTGATCTAAACAAAACCATCACAACCTCTACCGTCGCGATGGTGGTTCTGAACCACCTGCAACATCCGAAAAACGGATCTAAAATCGAGCCCAAACCAAGAGACGAACAGATCTAGAAGTCTGAGATCTGAAAGTGAAGGTGGTTAGGGTTGTAGACGACGAATGAAGGGGATCTGTTGCGACGGGGATATTCAGAGGTTGACCGAACTGTTGACTTGTTTGACCGCTGAATTTGACCACGGAAAAGCGACTCCTCCGCCGTCCCTGTCTCTCTCTCTCTCCTCCTCTCTTTCTCTCTCTCTTTCTTCTGTCGTACCCCTTTCTCTATCTGTTTCTTCATCGCACCACCACCAGACGGCGGTGGTGGTGGTCCGTCTTGTTAATCGAAGTGGGGGGGTATCTAAGTTGTCGACTGATGGGTGTGTGGCTGTATTGGGTTTGGTCGACCGGTTAACCGGCGCCACTCCTGATGTTCGCTGGTTTGGAGATCGAGATGGAGAGATGAGGTTAGGGTGCTGTGGTTTGATTTGAGAGTTTGAAGAGATGAAAGGATCTCCATGAGTGTGTATTGAAGGAGATGAATTCACTGTGTTTTTGTTTAGAGTTTTAGATAAGGTTAGAAAGCATAGGAGGGAAGATATTTGTGGTGGTCAGGCGATTAGAGAGAGAAAGCTGGTGGTGTGTGTTTAGAGAGAGAGAGGTGTTTATGTGTGTGTGAGAGAGAGAGTTGTATGTATATATATATATATAATTTTTTTATTATTTATTTTAATATTTATGATAAAAAGACCAAAATACCCTTATGTGGGGCTGACTTAGTCAAATTTAACCATGAAAAGTAACTGGATTAGGACTAAAGGACGTAACGTGTAAGAATTTGCAAACATTAAGGATGTTTTCTGAGGTTATTAAAGATAAAGGACATACTTTGATATTTTAGACATACATAAAGGACGAACTTTGTAATTTACTCAAAACATAAGTCTGGCCTGAAAAGTTTATATATATAGAGAAAGGTTAACATACAAAAAGGCTTATCGTACAAAAATACGCGACACGCTTAACCGTCCGATCATTGCCCTAATCACGCTTTGGACATGTAATCACGCTTTGGACATGTAATCACGCATGGGGGTACGCACGTTATGTACCCTTGTCGCGTACGATAACGTAGGATAAGCTGTTTTGTAGATTATACTTATTCTATATATATATAGGGGAGGGTTATCTTGAGAACATGAAATTTTGTGAGAACACTAGGAACCATTTTCATCCCTTGATAATGATCAATCAAGGGCTATGATTAAATGGGGAATTAAATGAGTAGGGAACCATTAAATAAGATGTAAAAGGGCAAAATTGTAAAAATCCACTAAAGAAACCCATTACCGTAACACAGACCATCAGCCCCCAAATTACCTTCATCCTCATGAAATCATAAACCCAATTCTCTGCAACTGATTTTCGACACCGCAGACATGACTAGCGCCAGAGACAACTAAAGCAAAAGCTGACTTCGATACCATTAGTAAGGTGTACATCTGCAATTGATTCTCTGATTCTTCTTTGTGTTTGCAGTTGTTGATTTTCCATTCATTCGTCTTTTAATCTGCAAGGTAGTTGATTGTTGTTTTGTTATTGATTGAGGGTATTTGGTTTTTTTTTTTAATTTTGTTTTCGGTTTGGATCTTGTTGGGATTTCAGAGTTGTGTGAGGATGTAAGAGGGATAGTTGGGTTTGAGTAGTTGCATATAAGGTGTTTGATGAAATGTCTAAGTGTGTGTTGGGTTGATTTGTTGGGGTACTTCTGTTTGAGTAGTTGTATTTAAGGTGTTTGATTAAAGGTCTAAGTGTCTATTGCATTGATTTTGTTGAATTACTTATGTTTGAGTAGTTGCATATGAGGTATTTAAATAAAGGTTTAAGGTCTCGGTATCTATTGGGTTGACTTTGTTGGATTATATTTGTCTGAGTAGTTGTAGACAAGGTGTTTGATGAAATATCTATGTCTTATATCCCCGTGACCTTAAGACTCTATTTGAAGTCTTTTCCTTATTCTTAGTACATTGCAAGAAGATTGTTGTAGTTCTATAAGACTGAAATAGTATTAGCTAAGATACACTGTAGATAAAGCAAGGTGTCCTTTGATAAACTTATTAAAAAAATATTGTCTCCCTTTACTGAAAGGCAAAACCATAATTAAAGATAGCAAATATGGTTGAAAAAACTATGTTATCATGGGTTCCTGAATACTCAACGATCATATCTATTATTCAAGATTACTCTATAATCTAACACTTCTTAGTTTTCTTTTATTGCAAGTTGGCTTTATTAATGTTGATGGCAGGCAATGTCGTGTTGAACATAAGAAAGTTTAAGTTGAAGGAGTGCATGGTGATAAAGGAGTTGTCGATGACTATGGCACTAGCACTGGCAGTGTTTGCGGCAATGGTGATATAGTTCAAACCTATTGGTGAGCTAATTTTTTTTTCCTGGCATGTTTTTGGACATAATATCAATATATCCTTGTGAAACCAAGATCCTAACTTGTCAAGTGTATCAAATGGTTCGAAGCCTATTTAGTGTCGTACAAAGATCTTTAGTTTAGATTTTGCATTAATTGGGCTTGGGCTATTAATCTTTGGCTATTTGTTTGTGTTCTACTAAATTCTCGTTGAATTTACAATGTTGTTTAATTACATTTTATTGTAACAGAGAATTTACACATGTGTAAAACATAAAGTTTGTAAAACAAAATTACACATGTTTAACTGAGAATTTACACATGTGTAAAATAAACACTTACACGTGTAAAACAGAAACTTACACACGTGTAAAACAAAATTTACATGTGTAAAACAGAGACTTCGTAAAACATATATAAACATGTTTAACTGAGAATTTACACATGTGTAAGTCAAAATGTTTATTTGTTTAATTATTTGTTGCCGGATGTAAAAATCAAGTTGGGTTCAGTGTCTGCTGGTGATATTGTTTGGTGTATGGTTGTTTGGAGTTTGGGCAGGTTGAGAAATGAGGATGATGTTGCTGCTTCGTCGAGTTCAAGGTGTTTGGGAAGCTCAAGATGGACCCTCGGGTGTTATGCTTTAGATGTTGTTTTAATGTTTCAATTGTTTTTTATAGTTTTTGTTTTTTTATGGTTTTGGTTGTTTGAAACTTGATTGTATAGATTTACTTTTATGTTAGGCTTGGGCCGAGTGTGGCTTTAAGTCTAGAATAAGTTGTTTTTTGATTTCTAGTTTAGCTTATGGTCGGGGTCTTGTTAGGTTCTAATTGTTAGACCATAGCTAATGCTTTGGGGTTGGTGTCTTCCCTGGGGTATATATCCGGGAAGTCCAATGCCCGTTGGTTGTAAATATTTTTTTTGTTATCAATAAAATTTACCATGTGTCGTCCCCTTTTACATAAGACACTATCTTGTTTAATTGACAATTTACATATGTGTAAATGAGTTGCAAATATGTAAAACAGACACAATTAAATGACAAGGAACAGTTTACACATGTGTAAATGAGCTAAAAATGTGTAAAACATAAATAATTAAGTGACCACTGAACAATTTGTACATGTGTAATTGAGCTGAACATGTGTAAAACATAATCAAATTAGTGAAAGAGACAATTTACGCATGTGTAATCCAACTAAAAATATGTAAAATAACAGTTTACACATGTGTAATTCAGTTGAAAATGTGTAAAGCAATAGTTTACACATGCGTATTTCAGCTGAAAATGTGTAGAACATATACATATAACTGAGAGGGAACAAATTTACACATGTGTAATTCAGTTGCACATGTGTAAAACAAGCACTTAAGCATGTGTAATACAACTTAACATAGGTAGAATAGAAATAAAAGACAGTGAGCAGTTTACACATGTCTGAATCATATGCAACTATGTAATCTAAATGGTTAAAAAACAACCATATATATGAAGGTTTACACATGTATAAATCATAATGGTTAAAAAAACAACCATATATATGAAGGTTTACACATGTGTAAATCGTAATATTAAAAAAACAAGCATACAAATGAAGGTTTACACGTGTGTAAATCATAATAGTAAATTAAATAAGCATGTATGAAAAGGATAACAAACTTGTACATATAACAATACTTGAACAATTACATAAAAAATATATAAATAACTAAATCACCAACTGAATAAACATAAAACACGAGTAATAATTACATAGACTCAAAAAGCGTACAAAAAATCTTTGTTCTTGTTTTCAAATGACCACCAAGAATCAAATTGACTTCTCTGTTGTAATAATCAGTTGCTTGATTGGTGGTACGGCTAACTTTCATGTTGTTGCTAGTGCTACTACTACAATCGCTCGACTTTCTTATTTTTCTTCTGTTGTTAGTGATTTCTACTATCTGAACAATGATGGTATCTCAAAGTTGTTGGTTTTTAACCCACTTAGTCGCTTTGCTGCAGCATCATACGCACCTGTCGCATCCTTTGTCGCATCCTTTGTGGTATCACATATTATGTTGAATGATAACTGATTTGGCTTTTGGACATCAACAGTTCACTATGGCTAACAATACTACAACATTAACGTTGGATTGTTACTTAAACTTTATTATTAGACTAAGCACATAAACAAAAATAGATTAACAACCCAAAAACATGATCAAATCATCAAATGGTACAAAAAAGACAAATTAAGTGGAAATTGAACTAGCCAATTGATACCTAGAAATCATAGCACCCCAAACTTCTCTATCCTTAACTAGTGCTTCATTAAAAACCAATCTTGCACCTCAACATCCCCAATTTTAGCATATCCAGAAATCAAAACCGTTCACAATACAACACAACACAACACAAAGCAATGCCTAGGCATTTCATCAAACACATAGCGTGCATCACCCATTTTACCAAACAAAGATTACATAATTATCAAACTATTACCCAAAACCCATCAAACACAAAACCCAATTTCTGAAATACATCATCATCATCATTAGTTTTGGGTTAATCCCTATCATACGTTTTAGGTTAAATGGTGGAATCATTGAATGAATCTCCATATAAACAGAACACAAACTACACCACCATTAGAAAAAGAAACAAGCAAATCCAAGTAAGAAAAATTATTGAAGAATTCGAACATATGATACAGATTGAAGAATTGGCAAAATCATATAGTAGAATAAAAAAATTGGGTGAAGATACCTGAATTTGGAATGGACGAAGATCGCAGAAGGAATCCATCGATGAAGTTCATTAGAAACAATTGTAGAATTCAAACCCTAAGAAGAAGTAATTAATGCGATAGAGATGTTTGATGATAAGAACATATTCTCAAAGGAACTTGGAAAAGCCTAAATCAAATGTTCGATGTTTTCCAGTTAGCATAAAAGATGATCAGTAGAATTACCCATTTAACCTTTTAATTAAATCATAAGGGAGGATAAATGAGTGGATGAGATTTGTTCTCAGTGTTCTCACAAATGATGGGTGTTCTCATTTAAACTCTCCCCTATAGATATATATATATATATATATATATATATATATATATATATATATATATATAGGGGTTGGTTAGCGTAAAATATTTATTAACCTACAATCTTTTCATTCAAGCCCTTTTCTATCTCCACGCACACCAACCAAGTTTATTAATTGTATCCGACAGCAATACTACTCAATCCAATCACATAGTACACCTTAAACAACAAATCATCTCTAGTGTACGTTACCAACAATCAAAATTAATTACAAGTAAAAAAAATTAGGCTTTTAATCCCTTAGGGTTTCCAGATTCAGAATTACTCAATTTCAAATTATACGTAACAAGTAAAAAATTTAGCCTTTAAAACATATTCTTGTAAGGTTTCCAGATTCAGAACTACTCAATTTCAAATTATACGTAACAAGTAAATAATTAGGGTTTCAGCAAATTAAAGTAAACAAATTAAGGTGTCCGGGTTCAAAGTTAGGGTTTTGAGCACTCAATTTCAAATTAAGTCAAGTTAAAAGTAGCGAGGATCTAATTTCTGTGTCAGGAATCGAGGAGTGTTGAAGGAATCATCAATTTCGAGATATAAATTAGAAAACTTCAAAATTGAAGGTTGTTTATCGCTTAATTACGAACAGGAAGAACAGATTGTGTTACCGGAAAAGGTGCAGTTGTCTTAGTTCCCTCAAGCCGGACGTTTTACTGACGCAGTGAAAAGAGCAGCGGCGGCTCTTTTTATAATATTTAATTTAATAGGTCAGTCAGATACCCATGTTACATGGGCCGGCCCAATAAATCCAGCTTGTTAAAACAATTTTGATTAGTAACTTTGCATTAATTCAAATTACTACTAGTTTAAACGTAGATAAAACATGAATTATATTCAAAAGCTTCAACTTCTTCAAGTCATAATAACACAACTTTTAGCGTAGATTAAACAGTTGCTAACCTAAAAGAGAGCTTTGGTGAGTGAAGGGGTTTTGTTGTCTACATCAATCAGATATATTTTTCAACGCTTAATCCCAAACATGTACTGGTTCACGTAAAACAAATTGGTTTTTATTAAATCTATATATTTCCAATTTTTTTTTATATGTAAAAATTCATATCATAATATATGATCTTAGAGTATAATTTCAATGATGTTTAAAATTTCCAGTTGTAAAAAAAAAAAAATACTATGAATGATGTTGAATTAGGATCAAAGAAACGAATCCTTACCATGTTAATTTATTTATGTTATTTTATTTAGTGGGGGAATAGCTTCCCATGATGGTCAAAGTAGCGTTATTTCCCATGATCACACTTTCATCCCATGATCTCCTAATATAGATTAGGAATGTGTCAAAACTATGGTATCAACGAGACAAACAAAGAAATACCCAAACCAAAGATGTATACCCTCGAACAAATACAAAATACAAACGATCTAAGACAACACAACTCTCGGAAGATCATCAACACTACAACGATCAAACAGACTCACAAATCCTGAGAATCAACGGATAGAAAACCCTAATTTCTTTAGAGAGAGAAAACAGAGAACCAAGTGAAAATATCTCAGACAACCCGACTGAGTTTTATATACAAAGCACATGCGGGTTACCCGGTTTGTTATAACAACCGGTCTTCACAATCCAGAATCTTCTCAGTCCAGTGTCTTCAGCCCATTAGTCTAGTGTCTTCTCAGTCCATTATTCTTGACTCTTTTATATATAGAACCTCACAAATAAAGACACACAATTAGAAGTCACTACAAGAATGGACCACCTTTATCGGCGACAGCTGTCGCCGGTATTGATTGAAAGTGTCGCCGGTATTGACCTTTAGCGGCGACATGTCGCCGGTATTGATCGGCCGCTATTGGCCTCCTGTCGTCGCTAAAGGTCTACGTCGCCGGTATTGCTCTTAGACCTTTAGCGGCGACACGTGTCGTCGCTAAATGGTCGCCGGTATTAGTCATGGTCGGTAAAAGTCTTTTTTTAATACAACAGTTGTATATACAGCACCCAGCCAGTTTTATGGCCGAAAAAACAGAACCTGCCTATTTCAAACAACACAAACATACGCCATGAACATATACTAAAGGTAATATAATTAAAAACTACGTTTAAGTCGTACATTATAATCCTACAACGTTTAATTAAATCATACATTAAAAACAACAAGTCACTCGTCGTCGGAATCATTGTCGAATAAGTCATCAGAATCGTAGTCATTTTACTTTCCTTTTCCTTGTGAAGCAAGATAGTTGTTAAGTTGGTTCAAAAAGGACGGGGTTTGGAACAAGCTGTTAACAAAATCCTACAATAATAGATATCAAAATGTATATTAGCATATTAATTAACGCTACCAACGTATATTTAACAAGGAAAAATGCGTTCGTTTGTCATTTTATAAATTGCGTAGTTTACCTACGAAAAGGGTTCTTGCATCCGAGCTTGCGAAGACGACATGTTCGAGGACGTGTTGGAAGAAGGTTTAGGCCCCATCCCGCGGTACCATCCTCTCCGCTCTCCCAACGCTTCCTGATACGGGGCAATTGGAGGACCATTACCGCTCCATTCATTTGTGGCCTGTTGTATGTTCCGCTGTATTTTACGAAGATGATTAAATATATATGTGTATATATATATATATATATATATATATTTGTTATAGAAAATAATCCTTAAAAGAAATACTTACGTAATTTTGTTCAGCAACCAGATCAACCCAATTCCCTTGATTGTCCGTGTGGGTTTTAGCATACGTAGGTACCCATTCCATATCCTGTTTAACATTAAACTTAGATTAGACATTAAATAAACAAAAGCTTACACACACGCACACATACCTAAAACATTACATTTTTATAGGCGGTGCTACCGTACGACGATATCCCCCCACGGTATGGGAATTGTTGTTTCTCGCGTACTAGTTTGTTGGCCTTTTTTCTTTTAATATATTTTTCTTGTCGGAAACCTTCGATGGTTCTCAACCAGTTTTCATAGGGCATATCCGCGGGATGGTATACCCTTGCCCTCTCAAGATCATCGTAACCTCCCTCGCTCTCAAATAATTTTCTAGCTCCGTACTTGCGGTCAGTGTACTGCTTCATAAGCACAGTCCTAATACCACCCGTCAAGTTTCTCGCCCAAAATCACGTTCCACTTCATCAAAATTGAAATTTTCCTACAAATTAAATAAAAAACTTAAAATATCATATATAAATTAGATTTGCATGTGCTTAAATATTTGATAAAATTTTATGCATATAACTTATTTACCCGTAAGTGGTTCATGAGGGCATCCTTGTAATGTTGTTCAACGTTATCCCATCCCATTTTATCGAACGTGATGGTCTGCCACATATACAGGCCGGCCTCCCTTGAAAACATATCTCTTGATTTACCAACAAGGGTATACGTGACCTGTCTGTCAAACGTAAGCGATACAGCCCCCCCCCCCCCCCCCCCCCGCTTTTACCAGACGCCGTAGTTTCTCGTTTTTGGCTTTCCCCCTAACCCTCTTCGGGGGAACCGCTGCAATTAAAACAAAAATAATTAGTAACAACATTTATAACATATAAAATATAAGGACTACAAAATAATTTAGTAAAAGACTTACCGTCAGTCTCGTGCGTGCCACAAAATCCACCAGGAGGCGGTAGATGTGACACCCGTGTCACTGCGACCATCAAACAAATGCCAAACCAATGAAATATTGTATTTCATACTTGGGATTTGTAAAAATATGTGTATCGATTTCACATATCAACTCTTGTTTCGATTTCAAGCTCTAAATCGCTTTCTGGAAGGTTATACACGCACTGATGCGTAAATATAACCAGTTTAATGCAACGAACACTCCGGAATAGTGAAATAGGCTTAACATACCTTAAATAACCTTTACATAACTTAGATATAAGTTTTGGAAGGTTTGGCGTGGTGAAATCAAAGTTTAATCGCTTACAGGGACTAAATTTGACAAACTGCGAAAGTATGCCAATTTGAACTGTAACAGACCTTCCGGAACATGACCATAAGTTAAACATACCATAAATATCCTTTACATAGCTTAGAAATAGGGTTTGAGGGGTTCGGTGTGCTAAAATAAACTTTTGGGTCATTCAGGGACTAAAAGTGTCAAAAAGTGCACAAGTTTGCATTTTCGCGCATAACTTACGTTCTGAATACATCCGGACATCCAAAAATTTATGTAAGCACTAAAATATTTTATTTTAGTGTTCGCCATAAGAAAAATCCATTCGTCACGTCATTTGGATCGTTTTTCGCGCTTGTGCGCATTCCGTCGTAATTAAGCGAACATCGCGCTCGTACGACCAAACGAACCAACATCCGGCATATTTTTGAGCATGTTTTGAGTTCCCTATACTTTAACTTCATTTTAGAGCCTTGAAATGAGGTTAACGGGGTTCAAACGCATCGAAAAAGGCCTTAAAACACCACAGGGACCAAAACTGTCAATTTTGAAACTTTTCTGAAGCTGGTGCATGCTAGCGTAGCGCGAGCCCTATAGGCTTTACCAGTCGTGCTACGCGACTGCCTATTCTGGGCAGAAAACATGCAGAAACTCAGTTTTTCGCATTCGAGATCAGATTCGATGTATTAGCCGTTGTTTAATTCACAACCACACATTCTAAACATGCTTAGTCAGCGGATAAGGATGGAATTTAGGCCCCATAACTTTGAAACACATGTATGGATGAAATTTAAGCACCTAAGCACCATAACTTTGCAACACATGTATGGATGGAATTTAAGCACCTAAGCACCATAACTTTGCAACACATGTACGGATGGGATTAAGGCACCTTTTCCATGAAACGATCTTAACGGTTCGGGTATTCCTATAAATACCCCATATCCCCCATTGCTAAAATCACTAGAATTCTGATTTGAGAACCTCTAAGTTGAAACCATTGTTTCATACCTGAGATTCTTGAATCGGGATTAGCATTCGGGGACCCTTCGTAAGTATTCTTTCGTTCTTTTCCTTATTTTATTGCTTTTCGAGTCCGAAAGTCAAACTTTGTTTGACTTTCAGCGTTGACCAGTAATGGTCAATGCGAAGTTCTTTTGAACTTCGCAACGTGAGTGTAATCACGTTGGTCATAGTCCCTTGGGACTATGCCCACTGATTACCACGTTGTCTAGGGTCGTAGGGTAAGCGATCTAATGAATCGCTTATACCTCGAACCCGACCCAGTTTGGTCGATCATTAGGATCCGACCAAACACATTAGGTGACCATAGTAGGTAGGGAATAACCTTTCGAGGTTATACCCTATGGTCACATCGTTTAAGTAGTTGTATGATAGGTAGTTTATATGCCTTAGGTAAATTACCAGAATACCCTTTTCATGTATAATTGGTAATTAAGCATATGTAACCTAAACCTTTGTCACATAACTGATTATGTAATATGTTTAGGCATATAACACTTGTCATAGGGCTAGTTAGGCGGTCCGAACGCGTTTCACGCGAACGACGCGTTAAAGTAGCATAAGCTACCTAAACGGGTCGTAATGGGTCGAAATCACTCAGGTTAAGTTTCATTTAGTATGTAGGCTTTGTTAAACCAAATGACACGAGTCTCTACACTCGTTTGGTTTTCAAACCCTAATGCTACCCAATCTTCCGATCTAGGTCCGGTTTATTAACATAGTTACCTATACTAGGTGCCGTTTGATATCCGCGATCTCTAGCATTGTTTAGTTGTTACTCAAGGACTACTGAGCAATCTCAGGTGAGTACATAGACCCCTCTTTTACTGTTTTCCAAACTGTTTTGGGGTGGAACACATGTGCCTACTTGT
This sequence comes from Helianthus tuberosus, assembly GCA_030545235.1. Classification (NCBI taxonomy): domain Eukaryota; kingdom Viridiplantae; phylum Streptophyta; class Magnoliopsida; order Asterales; family Asteraceae; genus Helianthus; species Helianthus tuberosus. The sequence goes on from CM060395.1 coordinate 81,397,302, forward strand.
TACATTCATGTTTTCCCGTTTTCACATCATATACCTGCTATGTTCGTTAGTACATTATAGTACATGTTTTCAATACATTTTATGCTATGTATGTCCATTATGTGCATACTTAGTACATTGTTTTACATTGATTTTCTGTTGCATATGCTTATCCAGCATATGAACACATTATACTACATATTGAACCGTTGTAAACATTTGACTCTGTGATCCGTTGATATCTGTGAACCGTTTGTATCTGTGAACCGTTTGTATCTGTGAACCGTTTGTATATGTGAACCGTTTGTATCTGTGAACCGTTTGTATCTGTGAACCGTTTGTATCTGTGAACCGTTTGTATCTGTGAACCGTGTGAACCGTATTTGACTATACATGAACATTTCTATACTTGTTAAACATTTCATCTTGATAGTTTGGTTTGAGTAAGTGATTAAGTAACGAGGCGTGTGTAATATGATACAAGCATGGTGGATACGCCGCTGGTACTTCCTATATATAAGTGTTTGTATGGTATTACATATCATAGCGTTATTTGAATCATTTCAGTTTGAGACATAGAACATTTTATACAAATAACATACTTTTCACAAGACATTGTTTTACAAATAACTTATCTTATACAAACCCATTTTTACTATGGTTATTCATTTAACCATACATTATTCACTTATTTATACATATCATCAGAACTCATTGTTTTTCAAATGATTTACAAAACAAAGCAAATTACAAGGTTCATGACTAAACATTTTCTCAAACATAAGTCATGAAACCTATTTTCACAAAACCTATGTATCTCACAGGCATTTTTATGCTGACGTACCTATTTTCACATGTGTTTTTCAGGAACTGTTGCATAAGATGATCAAGATACACATAGGCAGACTTGGGCTTTAGTGACAATAAAAGATACAAGACTAGTTAATTATGTTGTATTTCCTTGTTTGTTAAGACATTGTAACACTTTTAATCAATAAAACGAAACTTCAATTGCCATGGATTTGAAACAATTAATTCTGTTACAACACTCCCCGACATTTCCGCCACGTTTTGTATGTTCTACATGGTCGGGGTGTGACAGAAAAGATGGTATCAGAGCCAATGGTTATAGGGAATTAGGTTATTAGTAATGCTTTGACCTAGTCTATAACCTTCTTAGGACCCTAACGCGAGTTTACTTGCGTTTAGTCATAAAACAATACCGTCACCTATCCTTAGGCGACGACCACAACAAGAACATAAATTTCAAAACCGCGTTGAAAACTAATCATCTGTTCTAGGATGATTGATTACTAGGTTTTGAACCCTCTATTGTAAGGTTTTGAACCCTCTGTTATACGGTTTTGAACCCCTTTGAGTTTTCAAAACTCTCGTCAAGGTTTTGGGTTTTTTAATAATGTGAACACGTGCAAACTGGAAGGGTGAATGCTTGTATTCTGGGTTTTCTGTCTAGGCAAGCACTTCGTATACATCTCATCAGACGCAAGACCAGTTGTGCTTACCTGGGAATTCTTGGGATGAGTGTTCACTTATAGGCGAGCATGTCTTCGCGATACATTATTTTTGACCTGCTTACTTTGATTAGTCATTGTCTCATTTGTTTGCCTTTGGTAACAAACAAATGGTCACAATCTACATGCCTTGTCATTTCCTTTTGACTATCTTTCGCTTGTTTCCTCCTATGCCTTTCGTTATATTCAAGATGCTTCTTCATCGCAACAACAATGTCCGAACCAGGTGCTGCAATTACCCAGCGAATAGGCGTCGTACTCCAGAGGACTGTTGACTTAGCTATCACCATGACTCGCCTCAGGGGTGAAGCTGTATAAGGGAACTGCTCCTTGGTGCAATCAATGCCATCGTCATTATTCAAATCAAATACCTTGTTTCAAATGTACCCACGGTGGACGATGGAGACATTTGGTTAACATATGCCGCTTTGCAATCCAAAGCAAAGCTGTTACAAATCCTGCTGCTGCTCAACCTTCAAACTCTGCTTCATATGTCGCTTGGCATATCTGGCGCCTCAACCTCATGAACTTTCTACCTTGTGTATCGACGTAAGCACGCCTAGTGCAAGGTGTCGGAACACTCTCGTTACACAAACTCCAAAATCCATGTAGGATCTTTCTATCTTCATAATTAGATCCTTGTAGATGGGTATCATTCATCAGAGTCCTTAATTGAATTCTTTGTATGATTCAATACGTACATCACAATTCAATAAGGACAAAGCCGAATTCCTATTAAGATTTTCCTATCTTCATAGATAGATTCTTGAAATGATTAAAGTGCCAAATGAAATCCACGAATTGGATTCCTGGTGTGCTTTAAGTATCCGCGTCCAAAGATAACAAATTAATAACCAAGTTAAACAACTATGTGATTATGTGCTTATGTGTTCCCTTTTTATGTTTTTGTGTGATCCAAATTCTTGTCATCCAAATCCTCGTAGAATCTTCCATATCTTTGTGTACTATATTAAATCCTCAATGGGCTTTTACGTTGTAGTTAAGTCCCTTGGATTATATTGTACCATACCATAATTAGACCCCTGAGTGGTCTAGGTAAACAGATTGATCCAAAAATCGGGTTAGGAATATCATGTGATGATATAGCTGAAAGGACTCCTTGGTGGTCTAATTAAAAGGATCCTTTGTTGATCTAATTAAAAGGACCCTATGGTAGTCTAGTCACACTCATCACAGGTTTGATTATCCTCCCCACAAACATTTCAAGACAAGTTGTGCGGACTATGCAAGGAATTGCATAATTATGGATGCATACATAATTATGAAATTCAGTGCACAGAAACCACAGCGAATTTTGTCATATGTTTAGAGTCTATTCCGTTCATTTTTGTTTCTGAAGATGTAAAATGACTATTCCGTTCATTTTTGTTTCTGAAGATGTAAAATGACTATTCCGTTCATTTTTGTTCTGAAGATGTAAAATGACTATTCCGTTCATTTTTGTTTCTGAAGATGTAAAATGACTATTCCGTTCATTTTTGTTTCTGAAGATGTAAAATGACTATTCCGTTCATTTTTGTTTCTGAAGATGTAAAATGACTATTCCGTTCATTTTTGTTTCTGAAGATGTAAAATGACTATTCCGTTCATTTTTGTTCTGAAGATGTAAAATGACTATTCCGTTCATTTTTGTTTCTGAAGATGTAAAATAACTATTCCGTTCATTTTTGTTTCTGAAGATGTAAAATGACTATTCCGTTCATTTTTGTTTCTGAAGATGTAAAATGACTATTCCGTTCATTTTTGTTCTGAAGATGTAAAATGACTATTCCGTTCATTTTTGTTTCTGAAGATGTAAAATGACTATTCCGTTCATTTTTGTTTCTGAAGATGTAAAATGACTATTCTTTTCATTTTTGTTTCTGAAGATGTAAAATGACTATTCTGTTCATTTTTGTTTCTGAAGATGTTGTGGAAAATGACTATTCTGTTCATTTTTGTTTCTGAAGATGTAAAATGACTATCCTGTTCATTTTTGTTTCTGAAGATGTAAAATGACTATCCTGTTCATTTTTGTTTCTGAAGATGTAAAATGACTATTCTGTTCATTTTTGTTTCTGAAGATGTTGTGGAAAATGACTATTTTGTTCATTTTTGTTTCTAAAGAATGCCTGTTGAAAATAACTCTGTTCATCTTTCATTTCTGAAAAATGTTCGTTAAAGAGAAATTACAGGATTACATCTTGTTCATTTTTTATGGTTATTTAACACAAAGTCACAAATAGACTCCTACGAATTAATTTCGGGACGAAATTTCCTAAAGTAGGGGAGACTGTGACACCCGTGTCACTGCGACCATCAAACAAATGCCAAACCAATGAAATATTGTATTTCATACTTGGGATTTGTAAAAATATGTGTATCGATTTCACATATCAACTCTTGTTTCGATTTCAAGCTCTAAATCGCTTTCTGGAAGGTTATACACGCACTGATGCGTAAATATAACCAGTTTAATGCAACGAACACTCCGGAATAGTGAAATAGGCTTAACATACCTTAAATAACCTTTACATAACTTAGATATAAGTTTTGGAAGGTTTGGCGTGGTGAAATCAAAGTTTAATCGCTTACAGGGACTAAATTTGACAAACTGCGAAAGTATGCCAATTTGAACTGTAACAGACCTTCCGGAACATGACCATAAGTTAAACATACCATAAATATCCTTTACATAGCTTAGAAATAGGGTTTGAGGGGTTCGGTGTGCTAAAATAAACTTTTGGGTCATTCAGGGACTAAAAGTGTCAAAAAGTGCACAAGTTTGCATTTTCGCGCATAACTTACGTTCTGAATACATCCGGACATCCAAAAATTTATGTAAGCACTAAAATATTTTATTTTAGTGTTCTCCATAAGAAAAATCCATTCGTCACGTCATTTGGATCGTTTTTCGCGCTTGTGCGCATTCCGTCGTAATTAAGCGAACATCGCGCTCGTACGACCAAACGAACCAACATCCGGCATATTTTTGAGCATGTTTTGAGTTCCCTATACTTTAACTTCATTTTAGAGCCTTGAAATGAGGTTAACGGGGTTCAAACGCATCGAAAAAGGCCTTAAAACACCACAGGGACCAAAACTGTCAATTTTGAAACTTTTCTGAAGCTGGTGCATGCTAGCGTAGCGCGAGCCCTATAGGCTTTACCAGTCATGCTACGCGACTGCCTATTCTGGGCAGAAAACATGCAGAAACTCAGTTTTTCGCATTCGAGACCAGATTCGATGTATTAGCCGTTGTTTAATTCACAACCACACATTCTAAACATGCTTAGTCAGCGGATAAGGATGGAATTTAGGCCCCATAACTTTGAAACACATGTATGGATGGAATTTAAGCACCTAAGCACCATAACTTTGCAACACATGTATGGATGGAATTTAAGCACCTAAGCACCATAACTTTGCAACACATGTACGGATGGGATTAAGGCACGTTTTCCATGAAACGATCTTAACGGTTCGGGTATTCCTATAAATACCCCATACCCCCCATTGCTAAAATCACTAGAATTCTGATTTGAGAACCTCTAAGTTGAAACCATTGTCTCATACCTGAGATTCTTGAATCGGGATTAGCATTCGGGGACCCTTCGTAAGTATTCTTTCGTTCTTTTCCTTATTTTATTGCTTTTCGAGTCCGAAAGTCAAACTTTGTTTGACTTTCAGCGTTGACCAGTAATGGTCAATGCGAAGTTCTTTTGAACTTCGCAACGTGAGTGTAATCACGTTGGTCATAGTCCCTTGGGACTATGCCCACTGATTACCACGTTGTCTAGGGTCGCAGGGTAAGCGATCTAATGAATCGCTTATACCTCGAACCCGACCCAGTTTGGTCGATCATTAGGATCCGACCAAACACATTAGGTGACCATAGTAGGTAGGGAATAACCTTCCGAGGTTATACCCTATGGTCACATCGTTTAAGTAGTTGTATGATAGGTAGTTTATATGCCTTAGGTAAATTACCAGAATACCCTTTTCATGTATAATTGGTAATTAAGCATATGTAACCTAAACCTTTGTCACATAACTGATTATGTAATATGTTTAGGCATATAACACTTGTCATAGGGCTAGTTAGGCGGTCCGAACGCGTTTCACGCGAACGACGCGTTAAAGTAGCATAAGCTACCTAAACGGGTCGTAATGGGTCGAAATCACTCAGGTTAAGTTTCATTTAGTATGTAGGCTTTGTTAAACCAAATGACACGAGTCTCTACACTCGTTTGGTTTACAAACCCTAATGCTACCCAATCTTCCGATCTAGGTCCGGTTTATTAACATAGTTACCTATACTAGGTGCCGTTTGATATCCGCGATCTCTAGCATTGTTTAGTTGTTACTCAAGGACTACTGAGCAATCTCAGGTGAGTACATAGACCCCTCTTTTACTGTTTTCCAAACTGTTTTGGGGTGGAACACATGTGCCTACTTGTTACATTCATGTTTTCCCGTTTTCACATCATATACCTGCTATGTTCGTTAGTACATTATAGTACATGTTTTCAATACATTTTATGCTATGTATGTCCATTATGTGCATACTTAGTACATTGTTTTACATTGATTTTCTGTTGCATATGCTTATCCAGCATATGAACACATTATACTACATATTGAACCGTTGTAAACATTTGACTCTGTGATCCGTTGATATCTGTGAACCGTTTGTATCTGTGAACCGTTTGTATCTGTGAACCGTTTGTATATGTGAACCGTTTGTATCTGTGAACCGTTTGTATCTGTGAACTGTTTGTATCTGTGAACCGTTTGTATCTGTGAACCGTTTGTATCTGTGAACCGTGTGAACCGTATTTGACTATACATGAACATTTCTATACTTGTTAAACATTTCATCTTGATAGTTTGGTTTGAGTAAGTGATTAAGTAACGAGGCGTGTGTAATATGATACAAGCATGGTGGATACGCCGCTGGTACTTCCTATATATAAGTGTTTGTATGGTATTACATATCATAGCGTTATTTGAATCATTTCAGTTTGAGACATAGAACATTTTATACAAATAACATACTTTTCACAAGACATTGTTTTACAAATAACTTATCTTATACAAACCCATTTTTACTATGGTTATTCATTTAACCATACATTATTCACTTATTTATACATATCATCAGAACTCATTGTTTTTCAAATGATTTACAAAACAAAGCAAATTACAAGGTTCATGACTAAACATTTTCTCAAACATAAGTCATGAAACCTATTTTCACAAAACCTATGTATCTCACAGGCATTTTTATGCTGACGTACCTATTTTCACATGTGTTTTTCAGGAACTGTTGCATAAGATGATCAAGATACACATAGGCAGACTTGGGCTTTAGTGACAATAAAAGATACAAGACTAGTTAATTATGTTGTATTTCCTTGTTTGTTAAGACATTGTAACACTTTTAATCAATAAAACGAAACTTCAATTGCCATGGATTTGAAACAATTAATTCTGTTACAACACTCCCCGACATTTCCGCCACGTTTTGTATGTTCTACGTGGTCGGGGTGTGACAGTAGATCACCAGCGCCGTCACCCCCATGTCCCCAGGGGGCCACATCCGCCATCAGATAAGCGAATATAAGCAATACTGAAAACATAATCCCTATAAAGTTACATATGTTACAGCATGTGTATCTAATAGAAATTAAGGGAAAGTACAACAAGTGTAACTCAAATTCAAATATATATTTCAAACAAGTGTTTATCAAATACAAATCAATATAAATTACAATAACTTTTCTTTTAGTCAGACTCCACATAATCGGGATCATCCTTATCACAATCAGCCTCGACCTCATCACAATCAGTCTCGACCTCAAACACTTCATCGACGGTAGCCGTTGGGGGATCAACTTCAATTGAAGGCTCACCCGTAGTAACATGAGAAGATCCAATTTGAAAGTATTGGGTCAAGTCAGATGAAGAGTTGTTCTCGACAACGTCAATATCTTCTAAGCCTTTGTCAACATTTTGAACCTTATTGACGCGGTCATCACTTAATGGCCGATCCCGAATTTTTCGATGATTAACATTTTCGACAACCCACCTATGTTTATTTTTTTTGTTTCGAGACGTTTCTTGGATGAAGAACACTTGTTTGGCTTGCGAAGCAAATATGAGTTGATCGTCTTTGTCCCATTCATGTTCAGTGCTTATACTGGTGATATTATTGTCATGGTTTACACCCCTTCGAGTATCAAACCACTTGCACCGAAATAGGATAGTGGAATAATCATTTGTATAACGCAACTCAATAATTTCTTCTAATTGGCCATAAAATTTCACACCGTTCTCTCCAACCACTTCCACCCCAGAGTTTTGCGTTGCGCATTTTGCATCACGTTCAAGTGTCTTAAACCTAACACCGTTGACTATGCAAGCAGTGCAAGTGTAAGCAGTCATTTTCGCACAAATTGAAAGAGCATACAACTCCGGGTGGAATTCTGGAGAATTTTGTGTTTTCATCGAATGGACCTAACAAATATAGAGTAATAATGTTTGTTATATATGTATTACCTAGCAAGTGTAGAGTAATGAGTGTTATATATGTATTATACCTTATGGAGAAACCATCCCGGAAATTTGGTTTTAAGATCATCTTGGGGATGTGTATGTTTGAATCCACTACATTGATCACAAATATAAGAAAGGAATGAAAAATACTAATTAACAGATTATGAAAAGTTAAAGATAGAAACACTCACTTCATGTACTCCCTAACTTCTGCGAAGTTTTCGAGGACAAACCATTCCGTCTTGCTTTTTTCGATGAATGATAGATATTTGTTCTTTGTTGCGCCAACAGGACGACATTTGGACTTAAACACCCATAACTTTCTTTTTTCAACACCGACATCATCATTTCTATATGGGTGATTGAACTTAGTCTGAACATCTTCAAGGTACATTGAACAAAATGTTAGAGCTTCTTCAAACACATAACCTTCAGCTATACAACCTTCAGGACTTGCCGGGTTTTTGACAAAGTTCTTTAGTTTTTTCATGTACCTTTCAAATGGATACATCCATCTAAAAGCTACTGGACCTCCCGCAATCGCTTCATCAGGTAAATGCATAAGTAAATGAACCATAATGTCAAAAAACGCAGGTGGATAGATCATTTCTAACTTGCATAAGATGGTAACAATGTCATCCTTTGCTTTCTTCATATCATCCACCGATAGTGTTCTAGAGAAAAGTTGCTTATAGAACATACAAAGGTCTACTATTGGTGTAGATGTATCTTTAGTCAAAAGCCCTCTAACCCCAATCGGTATCAAACGTTGCATGAGGATATGACAGTCATGAGATTTCAACCCGGTAATGTTAGCATTGTTATCTGTCACCCTCTTACTGATATTAGATCCAAACCCATCTGGTAATTTAACATTTTTTATAAACTAACAAAAAAGTTTTCGATCATCAGACTTGAATGAGTACTTTGGGTGGGGACTTAAGAACTTGCCACCCGATTGTTTCAGCCATTGTGTCGGCCGAATGTTTAGTTTTTCCAAGTCGAACCGCGCATTTGGCGTGTCTTTGCTCTTATCGTTCATTAGAAGAGTACCGAGCAAGTTGTCGCACACATTTTTCTCTATATGCATTACATCTAAGTTATGTTTCAGCTGCAGAGAAGACCAATACTCAAGGTCAAAAAATATGCTTCTTTTGGACCAGTTCAACTCGAAATCTGACCGGGTTATCCTCCCACCTCCAAAAGCTGGATGCTTGCCTGGTAGACGATTAATTAAACGACCGAGTTGAGCTTCTATGTCAGCTGGGCTAAACTGTCTCGGAGGGTCTCGTGTAAAGTCGAGACTTGTTCTCCAAGGATGGTTGGCATCTAAGAACCGACGATGACCAACATAAGCACATTTACCAGTTACACGTATTGTAGGAGTGTCTTGGTTACAAGTTGGGCATGCCATGTAGCCTTGTCCGCTCCAACCTGATAGACTACTACGGGCTGGAAAGTCATTTATGGTCCATAACAACGCCGCCTTCATTGTGAAGTATGTGTTTGTTGCTGCGTCTTTAGTACGTACACCTGTCTGCCACAATTGCTTAAGCTTATCCACTAACGGTCTAAGGAAAACGTCCATGTCTTTTTCCAGGTGATTTAGGGCCAGGAATCAACAAGGCCAACATGAATGTGGACTCTCGCATGCATAGCCAGGGAGGCAGATTATATGTGGTGAGTATAACCGGCCATGTGCTATGAGTTGAGGATCTACTACCGTTGTTAAAGGGATTAAAACTGTCAGCTGCAAGCCCTAAGCGAACATTTAGTGGCTCCATCGCGAAGTTTGGGTACTTTTTTTTTTATCAAAGTCTTGCCATGCAGATCCATCAACTGGATGACGCATAGTCTCATCTTCCGATCGTCCGGTACTATGCCATATCATATCTTTCGCTGTGTGCCTTGAACAATACAAACTTCGTAGTCTAGGCATCAAAGGAAAGTATCGTAACACCTTACGAGCCACCTTCGTGCCTTTTGTGTCTTTATCGACCCATCGACTCTCATTACAAACGGGACAATTTTGCAAGGACTCGTTTTCTTTCCAAAAGAGAGCACAATCATTTGTGCACACATCTATCATCTCATATGCCAAACCAATCTTCTTAAATGTCTTCTTAGCTACATAATACGAAGGGGGAATCTTGTTTCCTTCTGGCATTGACTCTCGCAACAACGAGAGGATTCGATCTACTGCTTCATTTTGCAAATGGTACGTATCCTTTATATTCAAAAGCTTTGCTAAAAAGTCGATAGAAGAATACTTGGTACAACCAGGATATAATTATGTTTCAACATCCTTTACCAGGTCTTCAAAATCATCAACAACACCGCTACTATCTCCATTCGAGTTCTCTTGGTTAAGGTATGTATCTTCTTCCATACGCTCCCCCCTAATGTCTTCAATAACGTTTCCCATACCGTCTTGTGGCGCAACATCGTTTACTTCTGCAATTGGATTCGTGTCCCCGTGATAGGTCCACTTCGTGTATTCCTTCCAAAAACTGTTAATACGCAAATGGTATTTCATTTCTGCCATATTTTTTAAGCCGAAATTTTTACATTGCGTACACAGACATCTAACTTCATCGTGGTTTTTTATCACTCTTTCACACATCTCGATAAATGACTTGAGTCCTTGCTTGTAGTGAGGTGAATGACGTGGGGAATCAATCCAACTTTTATTGATAGGCATTATGCAACTGAAAGAAAATCTAATTTAGGATTAACAAGACAAGGGTAGGCTGCTAAACCCACTTTTTGAACACTTTATCTCATATGTGAATGTGTATTACATGATTGTTTGTTTAAGAAAAATTCGGTTGCATTTCCTCTTAGCTCCCAAGTATATATGTAATGATATATATACCCGAGGAGCAAAGAGAAAATGATAACCAAATCCTTCTTAAGCAAACAATCATGTAATACACATTCACATCCTAAATGAGATAAAGTATTCAAAAAGCAGTCCCAAGATAAACGGGGACAACCCGAAATTAATTTCTAAATCAATTTCGGGCGGGTATTTCTAAGCTCGTTATGTTTAAAATGATTAATTCAAACACGGGCACAGTTTTTTAAGCTTGTTATGTTCTTAATGATTGTTTTAAATTTTGGGCGGAACGTTATGTTTTAAATCATGATTTCAATTTCGATTGGGTATTTTCTTAGTTCGTTATGTTTGAAATGATGAATTCAATATCAGGCACGATTTTTTAAATATGTAATGTTCTTCATGATGGTTTAAGTTTTGGCGGGTATTTTCTATGTTCGTTATGTTTTAAATGATAATTTTAATTCAAGGAGAGTATTTCCTAACTAATATATATCTTTCAAAGTTAAATATAAATGTTTTCAAACCTAAACATAAACATACTAATTATCAAACTTAAACATTTTTTTTCAAACCTACACATAAACAACATTCAAATTATCATCTTAAACATATTTTTTCCTCAAACCTAAACATAAACATAGAAATTGTCAACTTAAACATATTTTTTTTCAAACATGACCATAAACATATAAATCATGAAACTTAAACATAATTTATGCACATTAACACATACTTACATAAACAAAGTTACATACTTTATACACACATATTAACATACTACCAACACACATACATACTTATAAAACACATGTACATACTTACACATACACATTCATACTTACAAACACATATTTTGATCAAAACCACAAAATTTATACATACACATTTGCATATTTTATACAAACATACATACTAACATACACATTTTTCACCAATTGCAAACATTTACATGCACAATTCTTCATCATTTACATACACAAATACATACATCTACACCTACATATACTCATTTTCACCAATTACACCTACATTATACATTTTCACAAACATTTACATACAAATATACATCCTTACATACACATACATACACCTACATACACAAATACATACACCTACATATACTCATTTTCACCAAATACACCTACATTATACATTTTCACAAACATTTACATACAAACATACATTCTTACATGTACATTTACATAACTAAACAAAAATTATACAATTTCTAAACTTTGAAAAAACTCATATAAAACTAACCGTAATTTCAAGCTTTCAAGTAGATGTAGACCGCGGAGACGAGGTGGTGACCGGAGAAGTGATGGTGGTGACCGGAGATGATGCAGAACCATATGCATATCTTTTATTTATTTAAAATTCAAATTTATCACATGAACCGACAAGATTTTGGTGTTACCCAAAGATAAAGCATGATCACTCTTAACCACCATCTCACAACCAACCGTCACCTTAGCACAGCCGTCGACAACCACATTTTTATTAAAAACATCAAACATACCTGAAGAAACCTCTGCAAACTCGTGATCAGTTTCTTTCATGAGCTCGTCATCTTGAATAGCAATCCCACTAAAAACCTTCTGCACGAAAGCACATTCTTCCACATCGGGTTCAATCCCGTCTGTATCGAATTTCGGTGGGTTTTCCGCCAAACATTCCTGATAGGTCGGTTCGTAGAACCGGGGTGGGTAACGGCCGAACGGATTCTCCTCCTCCTCGTTCACATCGTCCCGGACGATGGGTCGCGATTCGGTTTCCATAACGCGCCTCTCCCGTTGGAACTCAAGATCCCGGACTTGTTGACGGAGCCGTCTGATCTCTTCAAGATCCCGGACTCGTTGACGAAGCCGTTTGATCTCTTCAAGATCTTGAACTCGTTGTCGGAGTCTTTTGATCTTAATAATATCACGTGGATCACGGTTTCTGATCTCGTTTCCTCGGCCGGCGGATCTACGATCACAGTTTAATCGATCTCCACAAGCACGTGAATCACCAATGCTCTTGTCGATGCCTCTGTCGGCGACTCTTCGAACAAGAAAACACTCTCCTTCACGTAGAGCCATTTGATAAACCATAGCTCTGATACCACCTGATGCAGTTTCGCGTGCGATCAAATGGCTCAAGAAAAAGTAGTAATCAATGACGATAAAAACGAACCGAATGGTTCTAAGAACAATGTTCTTTCAATTCAATAATCAACAAAAACTAAAAAACAATAAACCCTAGATGCCCTATTTAAACTAAACAATAAAAAATATAAAATAGGAAATTTGAATTTTAAATAAATAAAAGATATGCATATGGTTCTGCATCATACTCCCTCTCTTCGAAAAAAACTCGCCCTCGAGTTTTGCCTTCGAACCAAACCCACCTGGGTCAAAAGGAAAATTAACCCGATTCCAATCTGTTATTATTATCACGATCCGCCTAAACGGTTCAACCTCATGGATTGTCTCGCCCGACGTCAGACTTGTACCACCGGGATCGAATGGAGCATTGGACCGCATCTTGTTCACTAGCCATTCAACAACTGATCCACCCATTTTTGGCCCATCAACTAGATCAGTTAAAGCCTTCGACCCAATTGCTTTTTCCAGTTTTGCTTGTTTCACTTCCACAAATGTTTTATCTGCAAGCTTTAAATGAAGTGGATGTGTCTTATTTAATTTGCAAAATGCGTTTATAGAGCCACCAACATAAGACTCCATGAATTCTTTTTTATGCTGCTCCCCTGTCAAAACTGTGCATAGGCCACCATTTGCATGACTTCTAAAATTTATGGTGCATGAAATTGTCTCCACTGATTCATGTAAATCTTTCTCATTATTAGCTTTGCCACATGATCCCGTCCGATTAGCCTCATCTTTTTCAAAGATATTGCACTTTCCAACAACATCACCCTTATAACTGGAAATATTAATCTTTCGAATATTTGAATTATTATCTCCTTCTAGTTGAAATCCCAAAATCCATGCGTCAACATTTAATTCGAACGTTTCATTCAGCATGAAAGAAGGGATTGCCTTTGATTGTGATTGAAACCCACCATTAGCCGTAGGACCACCTCTCAACGCCGTAGAACCACCGGAAGCTATCACATCACCTCCGTTTTCAACCGTAACACCCGGTAAGTTTCGATCACCACCGGTAAACCAAGAATACCATTCCTCGTCCCCGTATTCATCATACACGGGAAGAGAATCATAGATAGTGTCGCCATTGGTAGGATGCTCCTCATCCCCGGATAACTCATCCCTGACGGGGTTTTCCGGTTCCGTTTCCTTCCACGATGACGAGTCCTCAAGATCCTGAATCCTTTGCTTGAGTCGTATGTTCTCGTGTTGTAACTCGAGATTTCTGACTCGTTGCCGAAGTCGCATGATCTTAAGATCCCGTGGGTCGGAATCAACTCTGTCGTTGCCTCGGTCGGCGGTTCTACGAACAGGGTGTCGATCTTCTCCACGAGCACGTGAAACAAACATACTTCCGTCGTTGCCTCTGTCGGCGAATCTACGATCGAGCAAGTATCTTCCTCCACGCAGAGCCATTTGAAAACCAAAGCTCTGATACCAACTGATGCAGTTTCGCGTGCGATCAAATGGCTCAAGAACGATTGATTAATCAAAGACGATAAAGGAACCCAAAGGTTCAAGAACAACGTTCTTTTCTATTAAAATTCAATCAAAAACTAAAAAACAATAAACCCTAGATGCCCTATTTAAACTAAACAATAAAAAATATAAAATAGGAAATTTGAATTTTAAATAAATAAAAGATATGCATATGGTTCTGCATGCAATTTCATGCACCATAAATTTTAGAAGTCCACTTCCAAATATTCCTATTGGTACATTATATTTTAGTTATTATTTTAGTCATGCAAATGGTGGCCTATGCACAGTTTTGACAGGGGAGCAGCATAAAAAAGAATTCATGGAGTCTTATGTTGGTGGCTCTATAAACGCATTTTGCAAATTAAATAAGACACATCCACTTCATTTAAAGCTTGCAGATAAAACATTTGTGGAAGTGAAACAAGCAAAACTGGAAAAAGCAATTGGGTCGAAGGCTTTAACTGATCTAGTTGATGGGCCAAAAATGGGTGGATCAGTTGTTGAATGGCTAGTGAACAAGATGCGGTCCAATGCTCCATTCGATCCCGGTGGTACAAGTCTGACGTCGGGCGAGACAATCCATGAGGTTGAACCGTTTAGGCGGATCGTGATAATAATAACAGATTGGAATCGGGTTAATTTTCCTTTTGACCCAGGTGGGTTTGGTTCGAAGGCAAAACTCGAGGGCGAGTTTTTTTCGAAGAGAGGGAGTATGATGCAGAACCATATGCATATCTTTTATTTATTTAAAATTCAAATTTCCTATTTTATATTTTTTATTGTTTAGTTTAAATAGGGCATCTAGGGTTTATTGTTTTTTAGTTTTTGATTGAATTTTAATAGAAAAGAACGTTGTTCTTGAACCTTTGGGTTCCTTTATCGTCTTTGATTAATCAATCGTTCTTGAGCCATTTGATCGCACGCGAAACTGCATCTGGAGAGGTGATGGTGGTGATCCGAATTTTCATCCATAAACATAAATATACAAAAAAACGAGCAAAAATTAAAGTCTATAACATGTAAATAACAAAATAGAGAAGAGATTTAACAAAAAATAAGTTAAACTAACCGATTTGGTGAAGAAGCTCGGTTCTCCGGCGGTAAGATGAAGAGTTTGGGGGGAAAAGTGAAGGAGGAGGGAAGAAATGGCGCTGTATAGTCTGTTTACGGAAAGACTTTTACCTGCGACGGTCTGTCGCCGCTACTGGTTCCTTCGTCGCCGCTATTAGGTTAACCAGGATAAGATATGTGTGGCTGGGGATTAAAGTGGGACACCTACCTTTAGCGGAGAAATGATGTCGCCGCTATTGACCCTAAGTCGTCGCCGGTATTGCCTCTTTAATCCCCAACCGTTAGATCAGAATAATGATCAACGGCTGGGGTTTGGGTTTGACGCGGATCGACCAATAGCGGCGACAGCTGGCATGTCGCCGCTAAAGGTGTCGCCGCTAATAGTGGTCTTTTCTTGTAGTGAGTTATCTTTTATAAGTCATGTAATAGAAGTTATATGTCATGTAAACAGAATGGAATTGCTAGGAATTTTAACAGATTGCATCAATTTATGCATTGTAATTTCCTTTGAAGAAAAAATAGAGTTCCAACTCGTGTGTTTCTTCTTCTTCTTCTTCTAAATTCTTTGGAGATTGAGCCACTCTCCCAATCGGCATTTAAACTTATGTTCTACTGAATTGTTTTACATCTCTAAATAATTTAACTAACAATATAGTTAGGTAAAAAAGTATTTAAGAGGACGCGCGTGTAGGATAAGTACCTTAAGAGTTATGACATTTGATTTTGTAGGAAAATCACATGCTCTTCACAAGATAGTAGAGTATCTATGTCCTAGAACAATCAAATGGGCAGAATTGAAGTGGAAAACAAAGGTACTTTAGCTAGCTATGATGTTTACTTTCAAATCCTCAAGTTGTAATTTTCACGAAATGTCATATTTGTGATGAAAGCTTACAAACTGATAAGAGTTTGGCTACTACCTTCAGCTTAATTAATTCCCACCATACAAACTGAAGATACATATCCGAGTCCGGAACTTATCCTTAGGGACGGACCGAACCACATATAGACGAACACTCTGAAGACGTTCGTACTCCATATCACCGAGGAGGAACATCAAAATCAAGTGCGTCTGGATGAATGACGTCATCTCAGTTGACCATTATAAATACCCCATCAAGTACAAAGACAAGTACGATTTTCTGAACCTTCGTCCTTACTTTCTCTCTCTATTTTCTCTCTCTACCAATGCTTATCCTCACGCAGGAGGGTGGTCGCAGAGGGGCCCTCCCATCTCTGCGACGAGCCTAACGGTTTACTGTTTTGCAGGTTACAAGCCCTCATCCTCTACAAGATCCATACCACTTTTAACAGGCTCCGGCCTTGATCGAATTTTGGATCTTCACAAACAAAGCAATGTTGAACATGCTTTCATTCATTTTCTCTATCTTACAAGGCCTTGGTTACAACGTGGAACAACTTCCAGAGACTTCTACAAGCTGATTGAAGAAAATCTTCACGATCAATTAAGCAGCCCAAATCTCAACATTGCTTACAGAGTATCAACAATAATTAACTTCATAAACCACATTGAAAAAGCACCCACAAAACTTGAACTCCAGTGGTGATCACATTTTGGCTAATGGGAAACAATGTTGAAAGGTGTTCATCAATGTAAACAGAAAATAGGATACTTGATATTTAGACTATGGGGTATGGGGTTTGGGTTGGGGCGTGGCCCTTGGGGCTTGGGTTTCAAGCCGGGCGTGGGGGCGGTATTGACAAGCTGACATGGCGGGCTCTCAATGGCCAAACCAAACTAGCCGTTGGCCAACGGCTTTGTTCAAAATTTATTTTTTTTTTCACTATAAAACTCACATTTTTCTTCCATTTTTTACCACATTCAACCACACCTTCTATAATCATCTTCCTCCTTCTACAAAACGAAAAAATGCATCCTCATAACCGTGCTTATGACCCGAGCAACCCGTATGCATTCCAAGAAAATAATCCTAGCCCACCACCCAATCGTCCAATACCTAGTCTTGGAGATGAGAGAAGAGATAAAAAAGAAATATAAACGTTAGGAATTTTTTATGAAATTTTCTTTATTTAAAAATATTAAAAAAAATTAAATTTGATGTTTTAAAAAATATTCAAATAGCCCAGCGGGTCAGCCCAACGAAGCCCACCAAACCCACGCCCCAAACCCCCGCCCCACCATACCGTGTTGAATGTGGATCAGCCCATGTCTGCCCCCCCAAGCCACGTGTCAACTCATGCCCCAACCCAAACCAACCCAAGCCCCACCATACCCCACGATCTTACTAAAATCCCATTCTTTTTATAAGCACAACATTTTACAATCGAAAACTTGTAGAATAATTAAGCCCGAATGATAAAATAAGCCCAAATTTACAAAACAGAATTGAAAGTACGCCCTAAATATAATTGATAAACTTAGCCCAAGACCCAAAAATATCATAATTGAATAAGTGATCTTGCGATCGTCTTATGGTGGCAACCGGAACATATAGTTCTTGTCCTTTGTTTTATCGGGTAGTGAAGGTAGCTTTGGTTTTTACCGGTTGCAACCGCAACCGTTAAGACACGGGCGGAACCACAATATTATGAGCCCTAGCATGGGCTACGGCTCAACCCCGTATTCGTAGTGTTTTTTTCCCGGTTTTATACATAGAATACCCCTAAAAATACGAGGATGCCCTTAACCAGAAAATAGGATACTTGGTATTACCAAAATCCCATTTTTTATAAACCCAAACATTTTACAACCCGAAAACTTGTATAATAATTAAGCCCGAATGATAAAATAAGCCCAAATTTACAAAACAGAATTGAAAGTACGCCCTAATATAATTGATAAACTTAGCCCAAGACCCAAAAATATCATAATTTAATAAGTGACTGTGCTCGTCTTATGGTGGCAACCGGAACACATAGTTCTTGTCCTTTGGTTTATCGGGTAGTGAAACTAGCTATCGGGTAGTGAAGCTAGCTTTGGTTTTTACCGGTTGCAACCGCAATCGTTGAGAGATGTTTTTTTTTCTAAATTGAAGTTTGTCAAGACGGATTTTACGCAATCGAATGAGCCCGGAATATTTGAACAATACTATGGTTTGTGTGGTCGGAAAAAAAAACTTTTGATAAAGTTAAAGACGACGATGTGATTTGATAGAACAATCTCAAGCTATGAAAAAAATGACAAATCTATTAGGTATTTGTTTTACTTTATTTATTATCGTTTTTTATTATTGTATAATTGCACGGTAAAAAAATCGAGATACCCCTAAATTAATGGGCCCACTGCGTTGAGAGATGTTTTTTTTTCTATATTGAAGTTTGTCGAGACGAATTTACGCAATCGACTGGGCCCAAAATTTTTGAACAATGCTATGGTTTGTGCGGTCGAAAAAGAAAACTTTTGATAAAGTAAAAGACGACGATGTGATGTGATGGAACAATTTCAAGCTATGAAAAAATGACAAATTTATAGGTATTTGTTTTACATTATTTATTATCGTTTTTTTTTATTATTGTATGATTGCACGGTAAAAAAAATCGGGATTCCTCTAAATTAATGGGCTAGTTCCGCAAAAGAAGGAATGATTCCTTTCGGTAGTTACAGATTCTCGTTCCAATACCAGATTCCGCTTGTTATCTTTGGTCCTTTAGGACATCCGATTGTTTGTTTGTTTGTTTTGTGATGATCTGTTTATAGATTTTTGAATTTGTTTATGAAATTGTGAAGCTTTCAGGAATCTCAATGTGAGGGTTTGACGTAGGTGGACTAGTATTTTGCAACTACGATACAACATTCAAAATCATTCCAACAACAGCGTGAGTTTTCTAAAATAATCGGAACAAAATACCTTTGGTTTCTCGATTCTTCACTTTTTTGATTCTTTATCGAACTCAACTCTATATATATACTACTAGTTTACATATTCATATGTTACACAAGTTGAATATCAAATAAATGTAAATCTCAAATTTGTATAAAATTGTTATAAATCTAATGACATATTGCATAAATAGTGAAAAAAAGTTACATTTTCAGCTATCCAAATAAAATTTTCCAAGTTTTCACTTCTTTTGTAAGTCACTATAATTAATCTTAGGAAAAATTACAAAAATAACCATCGACTATTATTTTCAAATTTGGCAACCTCACACGTCTGATGCGTACGAAGTGTCGTATATATTAGGTGTATATTTTAAGCCCTTTTTAACACTTATTTTAGCCAAGTTTTAAATTTATAAAACACGATATTTCACTAACACTAAACACACATATGGGCAAGTGCACCAATCGTTGAGTGTAGTATAGCGTTGGCAAGATACCGAGGTCGTCCAAGGACACAAGAGCTTTTAGTACCGGTTTATCCTCAACGTCTAACCAAAATAAAAGTTTAGAAAAATGTTTTAAACTAAGAAAATTAAAAGCTAACTAAAATGCTGAAAATAAAAATAAAAGAAAAAACAGATAGACAAGATGAATCACTTGGTTCCGACTCGTATCTAGTATAACCTTTGATTATTTCCGCACTTTTGCACATAATTAAGAGATTATCTTAGTTATTGTAGTAGGCCCCTCTTTTGAAGGTGACGTTACCCTCACCCCAGTAGTTTGAGTCAGCAGGGATACAATCCTAAAAGGGTGGATTATTGGAAGATAATGAATTAAGTTATTAATGCAGTATTGTGGTAGGCCCCGCTTTTGGCGGTGACGTTACCCTCGGCTAAGTAGTCTGAGTCAGCAGGGATACAGTCCTAAATAGCCGGGTTATAGTATTAATAGTAGTTAACTTATGAGGGGATCAAAGAGTTTGGACCCCCGCCATCCAATACTGTGAAGTATTGAAGGAGGTCCTACTAAATTTGACCCAGGTCCATTGCAGGACCTCTAAACGCTGAACAATGGCAAGACCTTTACCAAACCGTTCTCTTAACCCCCTACCAGGTAGCCAACATACCTCCATATAGACCGTGGAGATATGAATGGTGAAAATCCTTTATTTTATATAGACAGTAAAATAATGCCAAGACACCACGGACAAACGATAAGGAAAGATCACCTTCAACATAAGTAACTAGTTATTAAAGTCATTAATACAAAACCAAATAAAAAGTGCAAAAGATTAGAAATAAAAAGTATTATACTAGACACTTTGTCTTCACCAAGTGATGTAAGAGACTTAGGCAAACATGGCCTTGATTGTCAAGAACTCTTACGATCAATCTTGGATCCTGAGACGACTCACACACTCTACGATGGACAATGGATGATGGTGGTGGATGATGGTGTTGTGATGGTGGTGGGTGGTGGATGAAGTGTGAGAGAGGTGGTGTGCCAAGGGATGAGATGAAATGAATCCAAGCACTCCTATTTATAGGCTGAACAGAGAGCTGGACACGGCCCCGTGTCCGTTGGACACGGCCCCGTGTCTGTCTGACAATCTCTCTCCTCATTAATTGTAATTCGCAATTACAATAAATGCGCCTGCTGTACTTTTGACACGCCCCCGTGTCCGCTGAGCACGGCCCCGTGGTGGGCAATAGAAGCTTCTATGGATTTGTCTTTTCTGCTGCTTCTTGGGCACGCCCCCGTGCTGGCTGAGCACGGGGCGTGTTCAGCCTTCTGCTTTCTCCATTTTGCTTTGGAAGGTGCCGTTGAGGGGTCGGGCAGTCCACTAATATTCATTTTCTTGTATTTATGTTGGATTTAGCTGTCTTTTTGCTTCTTTTGCGTTTTTGAGCTCATTTAATCCTGAAAATACAAAAGGAAGACAAAAACACTCTTTTTCCAATATTAGTACTTAAAAGGGGTTAGTTTTATGCCTCATTTGATGTAATTTATATGTTGCATTTTACACACATCACGTCCTTGGAGCGGAGCATGATGGGCGAGATGCGTCTTTCAGGCACGGGATGCGTCTTTGGAGTAAAACCCAATAAAAAATAGACATGTGGCCACCATGACTTTCAAAAGGGGCATTGGATGCGTCTGGAGGGCATGGGATGCGTCTGGAAGTACATGGGATGTGTCTGTACAGGCATGAGATGCGTCTGGAAGGGCATGGGATGTGTTTGGAGGTGCATGGGTTACAAAAATAACCATTGACCAAAGCAAATAGAGCAAAACGGAAGTTTACTCCACTCAAAAAATAAAAAATAATAATGATAAGCTTCTAAGTGTTTTTACCAATAACTAGTGGTATGAAAACCGACGCGTTGTGCCGGTGCTTCAACTCGTTATGTTACAGTACTGACACTTGTTATAGCAAGCAAAAAAGAAAAAATAAAATAAAATAAAATGGTGATATGACCAAAAGAATATCAACATGCGATCTACATCGATTGAAAACAATTGTTTGGTAGTAATCTGTTCGGTTCGTCAAGGTACCACCACGATACTGGCATGCCTTTATATAACATATATAAAAAAAACAAAATGTATACTCTATTAGTATGCAGCTATGCTCTCAACAAAATTTACAATGAAACGCCTAGAAAAAATTAAGCAACGTTACGAATTTATTTTTTATGTTAACAAACGCGAGTTATTGGAGAAAAATTATATAACATAAATTTAAAAAACAATAAAAAAACTTCCTAGTGGTTCAACCACTATTGATTAGGTTTCTTTTTTAATATATTGATAAAAATTTACAACAAAACCCATAGAAAAAAATTAAGCAACGTTATGAATTTAGTTTTTTTAAGTTAACAAACGTGAGTTATTGGAGAAAAATTATATAACGTAAATTAAAAAAAAAAACAATAAAAAAAAGTTGGCACGTGTCAACTTCCTGGTGATTCAACCACTATTGATTAGGTTTGTTTTTTAATATATTGATGATAATGATAATGATAATTTGTAAGTTATACGGCTGTAATAAATAAATTTTAATTAAATTCTACTATTTATATTAATGGTATTATATTTACTTTGATATAAATACTATTTTAGGAAATATGAATAATAAGATCAAATACAAATATAGTCTTTGTACATAAAATATTACATATTTTAAAAAAAATACTATAACTAAAATATGCATTTAAAAGAAGTACTAAAGTTTTTAAAACTACAACTCTGAGTGTCAAAATAGTCTTTTTAGCTAGTAGTAAGCATTTAAATATTTATATTAAAATCTAATTCTAATAAAAAAAAGTCATTTTAATGCCATATGGCATTTTCTCATCCAAAAATCATATTAAAGACACATAGCATTTTCTTATTTAATTCACTAATAATATATATTTATATTTCATATGCATAAATATTATGATGCATACCAATAACAATAAATATGTCATAAGGTTTGTTTAGGTATTTCATGTTTAGTAATTTAAAAGTTTAATATTTCTTTAAGGACAATAGAGACGTTTTAATTGAAAAAATAATAATTAAAAAAAGAAAAATAATAAATTACAACGATAATAAAACTATCAAAATAATAATAATTTTTACATTTTAAAAGAATATATACATTATTGAATTAATTTACCCAATGAATTAATGTTAATTAAGAATATATATACATATATAAAGGAGGGCGGGGCACCAAGCGACTTCGACAAACATTCCATAAAATATCACCTGACAATTCCTAATGTAATTGAGCTTTTTAAATACAAGTTAATTTGATCTATAAGCTTTTTAAATTTAATATGAATTCTAATTATAATAAAAGAGTCATATTAATACCACATGACATTTTTTCATTCAATTCACTAATAATATATATTTATATTTCATATGCATAAATATTATAATGCATAATAATAGTAATAATAATAATTATATTTTAGCTATTTCATATTTATTAATTTAAAAGTTTAATATTTCTTTAAGGAACAGTTGCTATGTAAAGTTGGTTGGTTTCTAAAAAAAATCAGTTTTTAAGCATGACCAATAATATGTGGCATTATTCAGAGTAAAAAGTAGAGATGACTTTAAGCTGTTGATACTTGCTGAAGAAGGTTAAATTACAAACAAAACTACAAATGTCATGTATAAAAAAAGTGGTTAGAAATTTATAAATGTAATGTCTATCTTGATTTTAGATTGTTTGATTTAATAGGAATAATTCATTTAGGTAAATTGGTTTACACATTATAAAGTTACATTATTTTTATCTTCAAATCCGTGTAGTACGCGGGTTTATAAACTAGTTATATAATATAATATAACGGATATGTTTAACATAACGATAAGTCACTTGAAATAATAAAATAGGATTTTAATATTTAACAATTAATTTTCATAAGAATAAGTTATATATGTAGACACTAGGTTACTATGTGTTCAAAGAACTTAACTTTGAGACATAGCCACATACCTTATTACCTTTTTTTGGAATGACTGTCAACATATTACACACTGGGTGGTTGGGACTGGGCAGCCGCATACACGACTGTGAGCTCGGCCCTGGATCGGAACTCACCGGGTTTTTTCACAGAGTGGCATAATGCCAGCTTACGGGATCTCTCTATGTCCTCACGAGAAACCATACAGCCGACTGCCACTTGGTAGACGTTGCGCCATCACAAGAGCGGATGCTTTTTGACGTAACGCATGGTGGGACGAAAACCATGTTGGCTCAGATTCGAACTTGAACCATCTAAAGGAGGCATAGTTCTTATCTTCATTGCATTACCACTCCACCAAAAGGTGGGGACACATACCTTATTACCACATGTCTTCGTGTAACACCTCGTAAAATCATACCCAATAGAATAAAGACACGTGTTATATAAGGCAATCGTGTTACAAAAATCCAGATCAAGTTGAAAGATGTGCGGTAGGATTTAAAAGCGTCAACATGTTATTAAAATACCTCTGAGTGACCTTTTTGATAAAAGATCCAAGCCTTGGAATAATTTATAAACATCTAAGAACTACTTCAAATCTGGATATTTAATTAAAAGATGAATTATATTGCTAAGGAATTGATCTTATAAATAAAAATGCCACAAAGTCCATTTAAAAGAATTCTCGATACATCCAAGAACTTTATCATGCATGGAATCACATGCAAAGGCATGCAAGTCTGATACATGGTCCCCTCAACAAGGAAAATGACACAAGATTCGAGCTTGAAAAGTTTGCATGGTCAAAACATGAGAAATGGACAAATTTTCGAAATCTGATAATCGGATACGGACCGTATCCGCTTAGGCTTACGGCCCGCAAGAGGTGTATCTGGGCACATCAGATGAGAGTCGGTTACGGACCGCAAAACCAAGAGCTTACGGTCCGTAAGTGACTCTTACGGTCCGCAAGGCTTAAGGCTTACGGTCCGTAAGAATGTCGCTGGCAGCAGAAAATGGACAGCTGCCTGTTCAGCCTGTTGCACCGCCTTACATAAGTGGTTTTCGAAATTAAGGACTTGGAAACTGGTTTTTGGCATCATAGGGACACCTGGGATCATCTTGCAACATTTATAGACTTAGTTGGGGTCATCTTGTGGCATTTAGTTCACTATATAAAGAGACCTCTTGTTGCAACATTCTTTGTTCATTTGCAACTCACTTCAAGCTGGTCTCTGGAGCTCCCCTGGTTAGCAAGCAAGTTCCTTTAAGTTCCAAATCATACTTAGGACCTTTGTAAGTGTCCTTAATCCTACTTAATTCAGTTTAGCTTAGTTAATTAGCCTAAAGTCAAACCGTCGTAATTAAGGTTTGACTTCGAGATTAATCAATAATTGTCCAGTAAAATCTCGAATTAAAAATACCTATGAGTTGGTAATTATGTGGGTAATAAACCCTTAAAAGGGTACTCTCTGATTCCCACTCTAACTAGGTCAATTGTCGGGTCAAACTTGATATTAAAAAGTCAACAGAAAGCTTAATTTCAAACTAATGCATAATTAGCAATGTAGAATCCATGCAACCTGTTTTATCATTAATATAACTTGGTAATTAATGTATGAACATGTCTAAACATGTTCAACCCGACAATTTTCAGTTTAGGCCCGGTTCGTAACCGAAAATCGCATAATTTGACTTTTGCTTTGACTTTCAGTTCTGACCCGTTAAACATGTTTTAGAAATGCCTTAGAGCCATATTAGGACCAGGTTTCATGTTAGTATAACCCTCTGTGATTATACAACTTGGTTCAATAGTTATCCGATTCATATGCATGTTTCCGTTAATTGCTTATATGTTGACTATTATGCCCATATGACCTTAAAATGTGATTTTTGAAAATGTAAAAGAGTAGAAACCTTAGTTACTGATTTATAAACTTACAACTAAAATTTGATATCAGTTTGAGGTCTAGATTAAGAGTTATTCTCATTAGTGTAATTAGAAAGTTTTTAGTAATTAAACGGTGTAATTAGCGTATAGCCTATCTAAACCCGATTTTTAATACGAAACGTTTTACCCACTGATATAAAATAATATTTTGGGATTTTTGGAGATTTTTATTTATTTTTAGGCTGAGCATAACTTAAAGTTCTAAGCTTGATTCGGTAATTGCCGATTTTGCCCTTTTGGGCTATAAAATGAGTTTTACAAATCCTTTTGACCCCAAACCTTTTTCTACTGATCTAATATGATAAGTAAAATATTTTGAGCCTTCTGGAATAATAAAAATATCAGCTTTCCTTTGAAAACCCGGAAATGGCTCCAAATCGCCTTTTTAAGCGTTTCTAACGCATTGTATGTACTAAAACTATTTTAAACATATAAGATTTGATACCTACTGATATTTTCAGTAAATCCTTATATATTAATAGTAAGTAAAAGTTTTAAACTCAGATTTCCAGTTTTGAACTTTTGAGCCTAAGTGAAATTACCAAAATGCCCCTAAGGTGCATAGTTTGTTTTAAATGATAAATTTCACATATGTATATTACCTACTGTTATAACTTATTAAATTAAGTATTTTTATTGATTACATCAGACCTGTAACTCAGATTAATATTTAAACTCTTTTATAACCTTTAAATGACCAAAATGCCCCTACGGGGCATAGTTTGAGTTTAAATTCGTTTGGGCATAATGGAAGATATCTTACTGATGTCACAACATATTTAAGGCATATTAACTTAGGAAACCTGTATATGACTTATTTGGTTACCCGTTACGCACTTTACGCATTCGGATCAGCCAATGTAACTAGTTTGCATAATTTAGCCAAAACAGGTCAAACCATATCTTTTTCATCTCAAAATCCAGAATGTGTTTATGTTACCCATATTAAACAAGTGTCCAAGCTTGTCGGGTCAAAACCACATTCTAAAACGGTCTTCGCTTAATCATGCGTTTTGGACCGCATCCTCTTTTGAAAACTAACCGGTCTAAGTCTAAGCTTAATTAAAGACCCGTTAGGATTCTAATAGGTTATTAAAACCTTCGTTCCAGATTAGGAGCCCAGTAAAAGCTACGTGCACTTGCTGTATTTGACTTATACTTTGCTCAAGTAAATACTCTTAACTTATTTTCCCTATACGGGCTTGGGATACGGTATTATAATAATACCGCTTGGTCGGGTATGTAGTAATTTAAATCGGATTGTGATTAATGTATTTACATAACCTGTTTTAATCTGTATTATTTGTTGTATGGCCTTTGGGGGTTAAATGACCATGTCCCGGATATCCTTGGCATCATTCAAAGAAATGACCACGACCTAAGCACGAGGTGTAGGCGTACACCTGACAGATGCATTATGCAAAAACTGGTAATCCACTTAAAGGAAATAATCCTTGTGGGCATTATACCTGTGGCGTGTCAGTTAATCTAGACCGGCCCAACAAACCGGCCCTGATGGACGACAAATAAGTAAAACTGTATACAAGATTATATATAAATAATTGTCCCAAGTTATAAAAAGTTTTGTGCCATGTGCATTCAAATTAATTTTCAAACTCTTTTCAAAATGAGCCAGTTAAGTTGTATTTACCAGTGTAAACTGACGTATTTTCCAAAAAGGCTAAGTGCAGGTACTATACGTAATAGGCTGGCTACTCCAGGCATCAATAATCAAGTCTCGCAAGCTCTAGATGTTAAAGTCTGTTGAACAATGTTATCTTTCTATTTTAGATCCTCCTGTGGATCCATCTTACATTCCGTTGTAATATTTGATATTACTTTATATCGGATTGTAATATATTTATCTTTTGCTTCCGATGTGCATTTAAAATTGTGTTGTTTGACTATGATGATATCAACTACGTCACGATACTCCCCACCGGTAATACGTGGAAATATCGGGGTGTGACACTTCGCATTCCCCCATACTTCATCAATGGCGATTACGCCATGCTCGACATTCGGCGATAATGTAACCTATCAACAAGTCATCACAGGAAATTCCAGGTAAAGTCCTCAAATTTCTTTTAGTGAAATTCAGACTTTTACATATAGTGAGTAGACTTTCATACCTCTACTCCTCCTAATGGTCATTGTATCACACAAATTTCTTTCATGATAGCGAACACTCATTTGCTTCATTTCTTGACAAACTCATATGTTACGCATGCATTGTTTGTTATGCATGTGGTTTGCTTGTTTTGTGGAGACCATCAGGGACTCCACATTGAAGGGTTGTTCTTTCCATAGTTCAAATATTATTTTGCTATATCCAATTATTGCTTTGTGATCTGGATGACTTGCATTATTGTAAGCATTGACTCCTTGATATCGAGTCAATAGATTTCTTGAAACTCCTTTTCTTTTTGAATTACATACATGGTTTTTCGTTGTAAACACGTCAAAATCTCCTTGCCGATACATATATTTATTGTTGGATTGTGCCTAAACCAAGTTCAATTGTTTGAACTTACCCACTGTATATATATTCAATTCAAGGTTCCATATGATGTATTGAGGTCATCATAATAAAAAATAATCTCAACAAGCACCTCATCTGTTTAGAACCATAGTAGACTTGTTTGGTCTTTACCTTCATTGAATCGATTGTTTGGTTACGACACCTTGTGGTGGTGTTTTCACTAATTTGAAACTTGGGCTAATCTTGTTAGCACACCTCATGTACGGATTTAATATTTTATTTATTTATTTATTTTTAAATCCACCTTGTTGGCTTATTATCTTAAAGCTGTCTTAATACAACTAGGTGTTAAGATAATGGTACACAAATTCATGTTATATTCTGGTGTACCTCTAATGGTTCATTCATTATCGATTGATTTATGATATTCATTTCTTCTTTTTTCATCAAATGAAAATTCTATAAGATTCATTTGGAACATATACTCGAAAGTTACTTCGTTGAATCTTTTATCTGATTGCAAACACGGTGAACTTGTTCGGTCACCGCTATTATTGGACTAATTCGATCATTACGACACCTTCTGGCATCGGTATAAACTTGTAGCTTGGGCTAATCATGATCATACCTTCCATGCAAAGATATATATGCTTTTCGTTTGACTCATCATTGAAAGTAGTCTTAATGCAACTATGTATTAAGACAATGATAGCCAAATTTCTATTGCATTTCGGTGTATCCTTGCAATTCAATAATGTCAGCACACATTTTTTTTTTCATGTTATGGTTCGATAGTTGACAAATCATCTTCGTACTCCTATTTCATTTGGGCTTGTTGATCACTAAGCTTCACTTATTTAACGACCAACGTAGGTTCTTCTTTGACAGTAAATTCTATTGATTTTAAAAGTCATTTGCAGATTGTGAATATTCATTTGAACATCTATTGGTCATAATCTCCCTCTTTTGTTCGACCCATCTAAACTTAGTCACACTAGTAATTGTATCATTACACCTCGTTTACTTGACATCGATTTCTGAAACAAATTCAGTGAACCGTTGGGTTCTTATTTTTGTAGTATGTCATCATATTTACATAACTCGAGCATTTCGATTCAATTACGTGGTCATTTACTTTGATACTATTTGTATTTACCAATGCATGACCTAACTCTAAGATGACATCTGTCGCAGCCCCCGACCCCCTGCCCTGGGAGGCTGGTGCAGCGAGAGCGCTCAAAGTTGGTGGTATCGGTGTTTATTAATTTGCAGCGGAAAACTTTCATCATGACCGTAGTTAGGAAATATTTTATCAGAGTTAAAACACCAAACTTTGTATAATAAACAAATGGGATAAAACCCAGGTTTTCATATCAATATCTTTATAGGGATAAACACTAATTTATCAAAAGACAAAAGTCTTTTTTATTTAGATAACTTTTATAACCACTTTTCCAAGCCTTCAGTGCTCTCCAGCTGGCTTCAATTGGCTTTCACATTTTGTTACCTGAAACGCGTTTTAAAAAGTTTTATCAGCAAGAAATACTGGCGAGTGCATCCCAGTTTAATCAAAATAG
This sequence comes from Helianthus tuberosus, assembly GCA_030545235.1. NCBI lineage: Eukaryota > Viridiplantae > Streptophyta > Magnoliopsida > Asterales > Asteraceae > Helianthus > Helianthus tuberosus. The sequence continues at coordinate 81,427,203 of CM060395.1, forward strand.
TTTTATCACTTTTACAGTATTGAGGGCATCCGCAATTACATTTGCTTATATCTATCCAATTACCCCTTTCCTGGTATTATCTATCCTGACTGGTTGGTCATGCTACTATTCCAATAGTAACGAGTTTCAAGTAATGTATACAAAACCCCAACATACTGGTAGTAATTATAGAATCACAAATACTCAATTTACAGTTTAAGTGTATTCAAAATATTTGAGGCTTTAATAAAACATTTTGACTCACAAAAGTAGTTTACAAAAAGGTGACAAAAAGAGAATGTACTCACTTTGTTTACTTAGGTAATAGTAAGGCTTCCTATTGTATCTTCTGGTTAATATCTATTAAAATAAAATAATGCACACGTGTTAGTAAAATAACCCAAATCACATTAACCGTACAGATCGAGACAGAACTCCAATGACTGAGTCAAGCAGAGCCTTGACATGCATTATGGAGTCGTAGATCAATCGGGTGTAACACGAGACAGAACTCCAACGACTGAGTCAGGCAGAGCCTTGACATGAGTTACGGAGCCCTAGATCGATCGTGTAGGGTAATAGTAGGGTTATAATACTTACAACGAGGCAGAGCTTCGCTTTATAAGGTATAATATCTCGAGTATAATTTCTACTATCAGAATGTTGAGAGAGAGATTTTGAAAATGAACAGTGACCAAATGAGGCTGAAGCCTCTATTTATAGGCTTGATCGGTAGCGAGTCGCGACCCGCGTATGGGTTGGCTTCGGCCTTCGCGGCCCGCGAGGAGACGTGTGTCACTTATAGCCTTGGCCAGTCATTGGCCTAGCCTTGCCGAGTCACCAGACATGTGGTGGACTTGTGTGGCCAGCAAGTCAACTGGCTCGCGCCCCGTGAAAGATACAAGGGTCTGGGCCGCGGCACGCAAGACCCTTGTATACTTGTTTTTATTTGATTTCTATAAATATAAGGGTATTATGGGTCCGTTTCTCGTACACGGGGTATATAAGGAACGTTTTAAGGTCACGTTAAGGGTTCTAGGAGGGTTGTTATATCCTCCCCACCTTGTTTTAGATCTCCTCCTCGAGGTCTACTGGAATATGTGTGAGTATTTCTTCTGCATCTCTGACTCGAGCTCCCAAGTGTACTCTGATCCTCTCTTGGAATCCCATTTCACTTTGACTAGAACTAGTCTCTTGTGTTTGAGATTCTTGATCTTTCTATCTTCAATCTGAATGGGTTTCTCGATAAACTTAAGTTTCTCGTTTACTTCTATGTCTTTAAGAGGTATCACTAATGATTCGTCTGCTAAACACTTTTTGAGATTACATACATGAAACACATCATGTATTCCTGCCATTTTGTTAGGATCGGAGGCCCTCATGATAGTGTTTGTTTGTGTAAATTGTATAATCAATAGAGATGAACAGAGTTTAAGTGCAGCGGAAATGAATAACAAACTTTGTAAATGCAATCAAGGAGAAAATAGTTTTGAGAAAGCATATGCAATTCATTTAGTCAAAAGATTTACAATAAGAATCAAATGATTACAGATATGCTTACATACTAAGCTTCCCCTCAGCCAGATGCCCCAAGGTTGGATTGTACAAGATGAAAGGATTGAATTGAGGAGAAGAACTCTCTCAAAACGAATCAAATGTAACAGTACAGAGTACTGCTCCATTTATAGACAAAACCAAACCGCTGAGGCATCTCAGCTGACGTCACCATGAAAGCGACGTCTAACAGCCTAACAACCTGTATCTACTGTTCTTATACAAACACTGCTAAACCTAACAACTGACAATTCATAAGACAGATGATATACTAAACTACTGCTCTCTCTAATCATCAGTGCTTTCCTCAAGGTTGATCAGTCCTTGATTGGGCAGTGCTTTGTCATCAGCAGTTTGTTCCAGCAGTGCTTAGTTTCCAGCAGTCTTCTAGGCTTCATCAGTAGTTATGCAAAGCAGCAGTTGTATCTGGGCAGTGGATAAGAGACCATCAGCTGTTATAATCACTTTCAAGGGAGAAAACTTAGTGTAAACAACTGCTTATTGTGAATCCACTGTTGTGACCAGGTTTTGGCTTTACATTATCTGTTCCTCTGGTAGGGTTCAATCCCAACAATCTCCCCCTGGAACAGATAATGCCAAAACCTGTCATTATTCTGGATCTTTATTACTCATCAGAAGTTCCCTTGCTTTTCTTTTAAATTCTTCTTCAAATTCTTTGGAACTTGTGTCATCTTCATCCCGGCACAGTGTAAGTTCAAGGAGATCCTGTAAATCTTCAACACTAAGGCCTAGTGCTTCTTTCCTTGATATGTACTTCACTTCACCATTGGATCTGACCAAGGTCAATACGTGGGTCTTTTGATCAGACATCCACTTTAGTACTTTTAAACCCAATGGGTTTCTTAGGAGAGATTTATTCATTGATGAGTTGGGGGATGTTGGCCTTGTGAAAACTTACAGACTTTCAGACATTCTTTTGAAGGCCATTTCAATAACATTGTTTGCTGCAGCTATGTCTTCTGCAGTTTCCTTCTCTATCTGCTCCTGTCTCTTTTGTTGATCTGGCTCAATGTCTGAAACTTCTGAAGTATTTGGTGATGCAGGCTTAGTTAAGACCTTATTAAAAAGGTTTTGAAGTTTTTCTGAGTTCGCTTCTTTTAAACCCATTTTCATGATGGTTTCTTTGAAGTACTCAACTTCCTTTTCCTTTACCTCTTCACTGGTCAGCTGTTCTCCTTTTTCTTGGTTTGTCATAAGAGTAGATCGGAACAGTGTTTTGAGGTTTTCAATCTGCTGTTCAAGCTTCATCATTTGTTCACGCTTCTTTGAAGTGCCTGATACAGTTATCTTCCTTTTCTTCAGCCTTTCATAGGCTTCATCAGTTTGCTGCTTTGACCATTTTGATATGGCATTTGCAGTGTCCACCTTTGCATCCACCAGCTCATGTTTCCTTTTCTTGTACTCAGCTGTTTGGTCATTGATGAACTTTTTGTATTTACTCCAATTTGGAGCATTCTTCTTCTTTTTAGGATCGCTCTTGATTCTATCAATCCTATCAGCTTCATGCCTTAAAAGCACTATTGGCCATTCTTCAAATTGGTTTTCTTCAGCAGGATAAAATTTTTCTTGCATTATGTATGCAAGAAGTTTTCTTCTCATCTCTTTTCGTTGTTCTGCCTTTTCTTTGCTCAGCTCATGTGCAAAATCTTTTATTAGATCGACTTTTGTGAGCAGAAGTTCCAATCTTTCAGCAATGGCTTCATCACCTTGACCTTTACATTCAACCTTGGCTCTTATCTTAGCCTGTCTTACTTTAAGTTCAAGATATTCATCCATGTCTTCTGGAACCATGAAGCCAACTAGTGAAGAAAATATTCTGTTTGAAGGATCATCATCATTGTAGAACTGCCTCATCTCATTTTTTATAGCTTCCAGTTCTAGCGGATATCTTGCAGCAGTGGGATCATATTGGTCCTCATCTGGCTGAGTAAGTTTTCTTTTTCTGGTGAAGAGCTTTGCTGGTTGTGATGTGAGACTGGTGGAAACAGTGGTGGATGTCTGACTAACAGTGGTTGAAACAACTGGTGTTTCAACCGCTATTGTCATTACAACTGTTGATATGTCAGCAGATGTCTTCTGCTTTTGAGCAGGGGATGGAGGTGGTGAGGTAGTTTTTGATGATGGTGATGGTGGTGGTGAATCATCAGATATGACAATCCTTCTCCTATTTATTGTAGGAGAGGCTGATGATGTCTTGGGTGGATCAGTGGTTCGACTGATGGAAAGTGTCTGATCAATAGTCGTTGAAACAACTGGTGTTTCAACCACTGTTGTCATTACAGCAGATGTTGTAACATCTGCTGTCTTCTGCTTTATGGCAGGAGGCAGTGGTGGTGATGTGATTGTAGATGATGATGGTGTGAAGACAGTGGTTTTTGTGGTATGTGATGGAGTGGTGTGTGTTGAGGAGATGGCAGTTGTTTGGCTACTGACTGCAGTTTTTGTAACCACTGCTGTATCATCTGTTTTAGATGTCTGTTTTCCTTGCTCTGGTTCAACATACAGACCATCTTCAATTCCCTTTTTCTTCATCTTCTTGACATTCTCCCCCTTTTTGGCATTATCTGCAAGGGGGTTATCCATAAAAAGGATAATGGAGGGAACTTTTTCACCATGGGCAGTCTTTTGTATGCTAGCCTTTATAGCCTTGATGTCTGCTTGAGTATCTTTGAATCTTGACTCCACCATGTTTGTCAGCATTTTTACATGCATTTCATGCTGTTGATCAGCCATCTGTTTTTGTTTCTCCAGCATGGGTTGAAAGATATTCCAGAGCTCATTTGCAGCAACTGCTTGTGGTGGAGCGGATGCTTGAGTTGGAACAGGTGATTGTGGTGGGGCAGCCGTGGATTGTGCTTTTTGAGCTTTTAAAATCTCTTGCACCATCTCCTTTATTTCAGCAACTGAGGTTTCCAGTTTTTCAACTCTTCCCGTCAATTCCTGATATTTTGAATCATCACCCACTTTAATGTGATCATCTGAATCCCCACCTGTAGTGGTTATATCAATGTTTGACTTAGGAACTGAGTCCCAAAAATCACCCATTGATGCCCCTTGTTCTTGGTACTGGGGACTTCTTTCTTCAGCACTTGATAGACCTTTGATGGTACCAGTGGTTAGAACCAACTCACTGGTGGTTACCGATGGTGCTATTGAAGAAATTGCCTTCAAGGGAGTCTTACTGATGAAACAACTGTCCAACTGAAGATCTGTTGATCCATCAGTTGTAGTTGCTGCTCCACTTGAACTACCACCGAGAGTTACTTGTAACTCAGGGGGTGTAACCTCCTCAGTTGTTGCTGGGAAAGCAGAGGTATAAGCATCAGACCCAGTCACTTGTGGGAGTATACTCTCAGTGACAGGTGATAGAGAGGAACTGGTTTGTGTCTGAGCAATAACAACTGCATGCAACAAGGGTAGCATGGATTATGGTAATATTATTGGTGAGGGTATGGGAGTTGAAAGAGATATGTCCTTGGGATCAGGACTGAGGAAGATGGATCCGATTGAATCCAGAGCTTCATATTGTGGGGTCCCTGTGGTTACAACCTGATCCTTTTGTGAGGATGCAGGAGGAGTTTTAGGCAATGGTTGAGATCTTTCTTCCAACTGCTGTGAGGAAGTAGCAGCAGTGGTTTGTGGTGACATTTGTTTTGTCACAGGCAGTTGCTCTGGGATCTCATCTTCCAGAGTTGCCCTTGTTTTGGGTTTGGTGGGTTTTCTGGATGTTTTTCTTTTGGTCTTTTTGGTAATGTCAGGTGTGGGTTTCAAAGCAGTGGCAGTGCTGCTCTGATCACCTGGAGCAGTGGGCTCAGCAGCAGATGTCTGAGGAGCAGTGGTAACTGCTAAATTCTGCTCGGACACCTCTGCTTTTGTTTTTATTGGTGCCAACATTCTAGTGAATGTTTCAGGTGTTAAACTTTTTATTTTAAAATAACCACCTTGTTTTGGCACATTTTCATTTTCTTTTTCAAATTTTTGTTGAAAATAGTAGCTTAAAAACCTTGGAAAGAGTAAAAATGCTTTGCTATCAACATTCTTTACCAAGTCATTGAAGATTTCCTGGGAATAATTGTAATCTTTATTATTTAAAATGGCATAGCCCAGGCATTGAATCTTCAATGGTATTTCGTTAAAAGTTGTTGTTTTATTTGAAACACATGACAAAAGTGTGTGGAATAAAAATATGGGTGCAGACAGAAAATAACCTTTTTGTAAGGTATCTACCTTTGATTGTTCTGCATATCCCCTTTTCAGAAAATCAGCTTTTAACTCGTTTTTATCAAAAGAAGTTTTACCTTTCTGATCATCGAGTTTGAAGACTTCTGAGATTGATTTTGGAGTGATTTGAATCGCTCTACCCTGTATCGAGGAGTTAATGGCTACTACTTTTCCGTCTTGTTTTTCAAGCGTAGTATTTTTCCAGAACTCTCTCTGGGTTTGCAAGTATATGGGAGCGTCTACTGTCAACAAAGTTTTGTACTTTGATGCAGAGAGTGTGTCGATGATGGAATCGAAGGTGCGATTGTTTGAGGGTTTTGTGAGGAGACCCAGGTAGTTGTGCGGTGATTTGTATGGGATTTCAATGGTTTCTTCGGCCGTTTGAGCGACCTCTTTTGAAGATGATGGTGATTTTGGTTTAGATTTTGATTTTGATTTTAACTTCGTCATTTTGATGAAGAAGAATCGGAGAGTGATTTTGGAAGAAAGGTTGGAAACTGCTTTGTGAAGAGAACTTTGGAATTCAATTCGACAGTGTAAAACCCTGTTTGGGGTTTTGATCAGGGTTTTATTTAGGGAAAAAGTGATCGCTGATGTGGCAGCGGTTATTATGATCTGAAGGCTAAGAACTGACCACGTGTCAAACACTGATGAAATGGATGAAGGGTGGAGAACAGTTGTTTTAGGTGCCACTTATGTACCAAGCATCAGTAGTTACAACGGTAATAAAGTGAAAACAGTGGAAGATTTTTACTATCAGCGGATAGTATATCAGTGGATAAGACACTGATTTTGAGCATCAGTGCTTGCCAAGCAAAATGAGGATCAGTGGTTAACTTTCAGCAGTGGATAGTAATTAGGAAACAGACGTTTGAGCAAAACAGTGGTTAGGGTTAAAATAAGGGCAATGGTTTGAGGGTTCATATTCAGCAACTTTTTGCAGAGATTTTTATTCAAGGTCTTGCCACATGTCAAATTTTCTCTTGAAATTCTTACGAATTACTGACAGTGGTTTTGTACCCCGGATGATGAGAACTTTTTACTAAGGCAACTCATTTTCGTTTAATATCCAAATTAAAACATGAGTGCCCCAGTAGTTTAAGCAATGTATAGCAATCAACCTTTGATTAGTGTTTAGAACAACCCTGAGTATGACATGACCTTGACATATGCACCATTTCCTTTTGACCCATTTATGAGGACAAAAATACCAATAAAAATAAGGTACCATATCCTGACAGAAAATTTAAACTATTGCCAACAAAAACCAGCAAAAGTTCAAAATATCCTGGTTATTTAGAGGAAATCCTTTGAAAAAAAAATGGATAAAGGATTGTCTGAAAATATCTTCAAAAAGGATCTGGTAAATTTTCAATAAAATACGCAATCATATCATTCTCAAGTTTATGAGAATGGTCAGTGGTTTGACAGCAGTGGTAGAAAATTTTGAATACATTTTGACCACTGTTTGGTACCATTTTCTTTGTCAGTTGATTGCAAACATGAGGCCACATGGATGAATTTTTTTTTTAACATTTGTCTAGTCCTCTTTGGAGTTCATTCACCGGAATCAAAACCTTTTCCTGAGCAGATGAATGCACACAGTTGCTTAATGACCATTATTACCCTAAACTTTGACTCATAAGTGTTTTATGTTTGAACTCTTTTCTTCTGACTTCAAAAGTTTTGAGATAAACACACTTCTGAGTTTTTGTGTATTTCTTCTTCCTTTTTTACCCTTCCCATTTACAAGTAATGAATTACTTACTGGGAGGTTTTTAAGGGAAAATCCTTAATCCAATATCATTTTATCGTAATGTTTTGAGAGAATTGGTCATGTTTGCACAAGTTTTTCAACCAATTTCACACTACATATGATATGGACTATGTTGATCTATGATTTTCTGAATGTATTTTAACAAAGTTGATTTTGTTCATTCGAGGATCCTCAACCTGTTTTTCAACACACCAGATCTTATGACTAAAGTTTTAAATTCCTTCTTTCATGTTTACCAAAAACACTAATGTTTTAAGAACATAGGTTTTGTTCATCTGAGGTTCATACTTTAGTATTAAACAAGATGAAACAGCACAAAATTCACAACAATAGGTGAAGTCAATTTTGAAAATAAGAGATAATCCCATAGTTTTAATAGATATGTTTTCAGATCTAGAAACCATGAGTGTCTTGTGCATGAAATCACTTGTTGTGTGAGATTTGTGTGTCATATGACATCTTGGTTGATTTACAAAGTTTTTGAATAACCATTTTGATCATGGTTTACTCGTTACTCTGTTTTTCAACTAAATACAACCAACCTTAGTATCAATGAAATTTTGAGCCGAACAGTTATGTCAAATTGATTGTTAGATCGAATTTGACTGTCCAGGCTCTGATACCAATTGTTAGGATCGGAGGCCCTCATGATAGTGTTTGTTTGTGTAAATTGTATAATCAATAGAGATGAACTGAGTTTAAGTGCAGCGGAAATGAATAACAAACTTTGTAAACGCAATCAAGGAGAAAATAGTTTTGAGAAAGCATATGCAATTCATTTAGTCAAATGATTTACAATAAGAATCAAATGATTACAGATATGCTTACATACTAAGCTCCCCCTCAGCCAGATGCCCCAAGGTTGGATTGTACAAGATAAAAGGATTGAATTGAGGAGAAGAACTCTCTCAAAACGAATCAAATGTAACAGTACAGAGTACTGCTCCATTTATAGACAAAACCAAACCGCTGAGGCATCTCAGCTGACGTCACCATGAAAGCGACGTCTAACAGCCTAACAACCTGTATCTACTGTTCTTATACAAACACTGCTAAACCTAACAACTGACAATTCATAAGACAGATGATATACTAAACTACTGCTATCTCTAATCATCAGTGCTTTCCTCAAGGTTGATCAGTCCTTAATTGGGCAGTGCTTTGTCATCAGCAGTTTGTTCCAGCAGTTCTTAGTTTCCAGCAGTCTTCTAGGCTTCAACAGTAGATATCCAGAGCAGCAGTTGTATCTGGGCAGTGTATAAGAGACCATCAGCTGTTATAATCACTTTCAAGGGAGAAGACTTAGTGTAAACAACTGCTTATTGTGAATCCACTGTTGTGACCAGGTTTTGGCTTTACATTATCTGTTCCTCTGGTAGGGTTCAATCCCAACACATTTCCTCTGGCAGTTGTAGCTGATAAGCTACGGGTCCTATTCTCTGAATAATCTCAAAAGGTCCAACGTACCTGGGGCTTAGCTTTCCTCTTTTAACGAATCTGAATACTCCATTCCATGGAGAAACTTTTAATGATACCTTATCTCCAACTTGAAATTCTAAAGGTTTTCGTCTGTTATCTGCATAACTCTTTTGACGATCTCGTGCTGCTTTTAGTCTTTCCTTGACTTGGATTATCTTCTCCGTTGTTTCTTGCACTATCTATTGTCCAGATAATTGCTTTTCTCCAATTTCTGCCCAACAGAAGGGAGTTCGGCACTTTCGTCCATAAAGTGCTTCAAAGGGTGCAACATTAATGCTAGTATGATAGCTGTTATTGTAGGAAAATTATTGGTAAATGGTCGTCCCAATTTCCTCCAAAATCAATTACACAGGCTCTAAGCATATCTTCCATTGTTTGTATTGTCCTTTCGTTTTGTCCGTCCGTTTGAGGAGGATGTCACACCCCGAAATATCAGAGCATTGGCGTGACAGGACTGGTATCTTCATTGCCCAGCGGAAGCAAATAAGTTAAGACTTTTAGTATGTGAACGCCCACTAAGTACTCGACTCTTCATGGTTCTCCTATTCCAACCGTGCCTTGTCTTAGAAATGCAACCTGAGAAAGAAACATGCGAAAAATCAACATAAAGTTGAGCGAGTTCATAGTTTGTTTGTAAAAGATTTGAACTAAATCTTTTTGAATAACCGGTTTTTGATGTTTTGTTGAGAAAATGTATTTAAAATCATTTTCTTATCGAGTTACTTGAAACTCTGAATGAAAACATAGTTTGTGTCACATATAAATCAAGTTTTCATGTATAATTCAAGTATTCATGTGTACACCAAGTACTTTATGTATAATTCTAATCTTCTTGAGTATCCCACGTACTTCAAGTATAATTCTAATTTTCTTGAGTATCCCACGTACTTCAAGTATAATTCTAATTTTCTTGAGTACCCCACGTACTTCAAGTATAATTCTAATCTTCTTGAGTACCCCACGTACTTCAAGTATAATTCTAATTTTCTTGAGTACCCCACGTACTTCAAGTATTAATCAAGTTTTAGTATCGTATGAATTTCATGTAATTAAAGTATTCCTGTAAATATCAGGATTGTTAATGGGTTGCAAGGCCATTAACATGTGACACGACATAGGAAGTCACCAAACCTTAGGTATTTAATTGGTATATTCTGAGACACAAAAGCACTACTCGATTCTCGCCCTCACCGAGAGTGTGGCTGCCCGGCACCCGTTAGATCTAACCTTTTGTTCTACGGTCTAGGTATATTGTTGATTAATGGTGCTTCTGTACCCTATTCGTGACACTATTTCTCATAACGCATCCTACTTGGTTCTCGTCCTCACCAATCGCGTTTCTTGTTGTCATTTCTCATAACGCATCCTACTTGGTTCTCGTCCTCACCAAGTGCGTTTCTTATTATCATTTCTCATAACGCATCCTACATGGTTCTCGTCCTCACCGAGTGCGTTTCTTGTTATCTTATATTTCATACCATAACTCGTATTTTTAAACTCTTGTATTTGTAGTTTCTCGTAGTTTAGAAAACTAGAACTCATGTGTGTATGCATATTTCGAAAAATACGCTTGTTTGGAAAACCGGTATAAAACATAAGCTTTTTGTAAACCATTTGTGTTCTTTGTAACATGGATTAGAAATATATAATTTTTGTATGCTTTGCAAAAAGTGCATGTCTTTCCACCCCGAAAACACTTATAAAAATGTAAAACCTTAAAAGGTGGAGTTATGAACTCACCTGAATATTCCTCTGCAAAGCTAGCTAATTACGACTTCGCGATGTCGTTTCCAAGACTTGACTTGCTAGCGTGCATTCTACTATATTCCTAACACGGAATTTCTCATAAGTTTCTAAATCATGCGGTAACTAATCTCGTGTTACCGAGCTCTACCGAATCGTTAGTCGAATGATTTGACGGTAAATAGTTAACTTAATGAAAATGACTAAGTTAAACTGCCGCGAGAAGTCGTTTGAGTATGTAGGAATATTCGTATGAAAGTATTATATAATAAACTTGTATTATATATATATATATTGCGTCTTGTATATGGGTATATGCCGTTTAGGCGTTCGAAATAAATATAAAAAGTTATATTTATTTTATAAAAGATTCCGCGTGTTTGAAATAAATATACAACTATATTTATTTTATACAACAAAGTCGTGTTGTTTGATATTCGAAATAAATATATAATCTATATTTATTTTGTAAAAGGATACGAATTAACGACGTTCGAAATAAATATAACATTATATTTATTTGTAAAAGCGTTTGGAAATATCAAGGTTTGAAATATTATAGACTCGAATTCCATTAAGTGTCGTTTTTGAAACTAAAATACGTGTCGTGTTTACGAATTTCTCTCAAAAAACGGGCAGAGTTTCCTCTGTTTTTGGACGGCCCGACAACATAAGTTGTCTTTATATTTTCGAAATTCAATCAATACTTCAACAATAATTATGTATCATCAGTTTATATAAACGAAATAATAACTCAAACCAAGTTAACATTACTAATAACTCGTTGTTTAGTTCGGTTCGAGCTCGTTTCACGAAAGATAAACGCTATAAAAATAACAAACTAAACGTGTCGTTAATTTTTACCACTCTTCGTGTCGGAACGTCGTGTTGCTTGACTGAGTTGACCGGGTCAACCGAGGTGAACTCGGTTCGACCGAGTCGACCGAACGGAACCGTCTAATCTCCTTGACTGCATTACCCGAACCTGCTGACTTGAACCCGAACCACGACATATCTGACCCGTTGACCCGAGTTGACTGAGTTGACTCGGTGAGTTGACCGAGTCATCTGGGTTGACCGATTAACCACTGTTCATCGTCATCAAGCATCATCATCTTCATCAGAAAGAAAGGAAAACGAATCAGGCGAAGCAACTTACCGGTAGACCCGTCGGGTAACGGCAAGGACCGCCGGATAAACAATCGGACCGGTGGTCCAGTTCTCCGATCTCCTTTTATCTTCTCGATTTCCCTATCTACTCGGTCCGATGACAGCACCAGGCCATCACGCGCCGCCGCCGCCGTCGCTGCTGCTCCGCCGCTGATGGCGGAGCCGTTCCTGCTCTGTCGTTCCTCTCCGCCTCCTTTCTTTCTCTGTGCTTCTCTCTCTCTCCGGTCTCTGATATGCCGCCGTACACCACCACCGGTTGGTGGTGGCCGGAGAAGGATGGATTTGTGTGAGTTGAGAGGATAACATTCTTTGTGTGTGTATTTTGCTTATGCATCGATCGGGAGAGGAGAAATGAGACAAGTGAATACGTGTTTGATTTATGTGTGTAATCAAGAGGGATGGAAGGGAACAAGAAGATGAAGTCTCTGTGTTTTAATTTTTGTGGGTGATGTATGTGTATAAATAGAGAGAAGGGTCTTTATTGTTTTTCAGGTATACAATATACATTCAGGTCATATCTTTCAACCTTAGTGTTAAAATCTTTTATGTATTGCATTTAGGTTAGGCATTTTAACCTTTGATTCAAAATCTCTTGAAGAGATTTGTAGAGATTATGTAAATCTCTATGAAGGTTTTGAGAATATCTTGCATAGATTTTCAAGATTTAATTTATTATATGCAGGTTTAGGCTTGTGTGCTTTGGGTTTGGGCCAGGGCCCACAAGCCCGTCTTATGTGTAAGTGACCCGTAATTTCTATGAGGCCCGACATCGCGACCCAAACTCCATGAGCATAAAATATTCGTGTAACATCCATATTTGTCGGTGTCGTCAGTATTTCGTACGGTCTCAGTCCGTTGTCGCGTAATATTCAGCAGATTTTCTGTCAATTACCACACACGCACTGTATAGCTGAACAAACGTTCCTGGGCACTCCAAGCGCCTGGTTAAGTTAATTAGTGTCGTAAACACTATTTATTATCGCGTTAATTGTCTGCTAATCACGTAATTAAGGGCGTAAATTACCGGTTGTCACAGTCTCCCCCTGTTAATAAAATTTCGTCCTCGAAATTTAGACTACGTTAACTCCTTAGAGTTACGTTATGCGTAGAAAATATGAATAGTACTAAAGTGAACCATCATGAAATCGAATCAAGACTTATTCGAATGATGTGAATTCAAGGACGTACCACAAGATACAAATGAATTCTATAAATGATTGCACCCAATCAATGAATTTAGATTTCAACAAGCTCAAATGTAATAGTTTGCATGAAACGCTCGATCATGATCAGCCCAAGCTGCAAGTTCTACCGACGCCACATGGTGTCGTAGTGAGTGAAACAATTCAAATATAGCGGTGATCGAACAAGTATCACCTGTGTTTTGCATAACATAGCCCAAGCTACAAGTTTGTACTAACACCACAAGGTGTCGAAATCAACAAACGACTTAATGGAGTCGTAGACCAAACAAATCTACTACGACTCTGAACAATGAAACGCTTGTTAAAACGAATTCGAATATGATGTTTCCAATACATCATATGATGTCTTGAATTGAATATGTGTAATGAACAAGTTCAAACAATTGAATTTGATTTCGGCACAAGCCGACAATAAATACATGTATCGACAAGAAAACTTTCGGCATGGTCACAACGAAAAAACCATGTATGTAACTTGAAAATAAAAGAAATTTCCAGAAAACGTGTTGACTTGATGACAAAGAAGCCAACAATTACAACAATGCGGGTCATTCGAATCACAAATCAATAATTAGATTTAGCGAAATAATATTTGAACTTTGATGAAACGTTTATTCGAAACGAGACCACATGCGTAACAAACGATGCATGTGTAACATATGAATTTTTCAACAAATGAAGCAAATGAATATTCGCTATACTGAAAGAAATGATCGTGACACAATGACCATTATGAGGAGTAGAGATACGAAAATCTACTCAGTAATTGTGAAAGTCGAAATTTCAATAAAAGAAATTTAAGGACTTTACATGGGGTTGCATGTGATAACCAGTCGTTAGGTGACATTACCATAGCGTATTCGTCGTTATTCGGATAGGGGGATACGGTGACTTGCGTCTTTTCCTTAGCATGACTCGTGTCGTTTGCAGGACTGCGTGCCAACTGCCGCGTGCCAACTGCCGCTTCCTGATCGATAGTCGCATGTGACGTACTTCAACCTCCGTTGATGTATAGCTTAAGTCTCATGTATGCCTGTGCGCTAGCGTGTCGTTTTGCGTTGCGTTGAATGTGATGCACTCCGACATCTGTTGACGTAAAATTTGAGTTCTATGTATTCTCGTGCGCTAGCGTTTCGTTATGCGTAGGCTGCCTGCTCGGGAAGTTAAAACATCATAGACAATATGTATAATTGTGTGTGCCCGAATTAATATTTGCAGTTCCTACGTGACGACCTTTAATGAACTTTAACATAAGTTTCCGAAGGTCTTAAATGCATGTTTCCTAAGCTCTCAGAGTTTCGTGTACTGTATGCGACTGTTTTGTGTACCGTGTATACACCACTTTAGCGTATGTTTTGAAAACAAAATTTGACTGTTTGTTCTTCGGCAACGGTTGGAGACCATATTCGAGTACTATGCGTTCTGTATGTATTCAGGTTTTAATATTCTAAGTTCCCAGAGGAAAGTGAGGTTAGAGCCTAGGTATCTCTATACAAACCTAATTTGCTGTAACCTATAGCTCTGATACCAATCTGTCATACCCCGAAATATCAGAGCATTGGCGTGACTGGACTGGTATCTTCATTGCACAGTGGAAGCAAATAAGTTAAGACTTTTAGTATGTGAACGCCCACTAAGTACTCGACTCTTCATGGTTCTCCTATTCCAACTGTGCCTTGTCTTAGAAATGCAACCTGAGAAAGAAACATGCGAAAAATCAACATAAAGTTGAGCGAGTTCATAGTTTGTTTGTAAAAGATTTGAACTAAATCTTTTTGAATAACCGGTTTTTGATGTTTTGTTGAGAAAATGTATTTAAAATCATTTTCTTATCGAGTTACTTGAAACTCTGAATGAAAACATAGTTTGTGCCACGTATAAATCAAGTTTTCATGTATAATTCAAGTATTCATGTGTACACCTTTATGTATAATTCTAATCTTCTTGAGTATCCCACGTACTTCAAGTATAATTCTAATTTTCTTGAGTATCCCACGTACTTCAAGTATAATTCTAATCTTCTTGAGTACCCCACGTACTTCAAGTATAATTCTAATCTTCTTGAGTACCCCACGTACTTCAAGTATAATTCTAATTTTCTTGAGTACCCCACGTACTTCAAGTATTAATCAAGTTTTAGTATGGTATGATTTTCATGTAATTAAAGTATTCCTGTAAATATCAGGATTGTTAATGGGTTGCAAGGCCTTTAACATGTGACACGACATAGGAAGTCACCAAACCTTAGGCATTTAATTGGTATATTCTGAGACACAAAAGCACTACTCGATTCTCGCCCTCACCGAGAGTGTGGCTGCCCGGCACCCGTTAGATCTATCCTTTTGTTCTGCGGTCTAGGTATATTGTTGATTAATGGTGCTTCTGTACCCTATTCGTGACACTATTTCTCATAACGCATTCTACTTGGTTCTCGTCCTCACCAAGCGCGTTTCTTGTTGTCATTTCTCATAACGCATCCTACTTGGTTCTCGTCCTCACCAAGTGCGTTTCTTATTATCATTTCTCATAACGCATCCTACTTGGTTCTCGTCCTCACCGAGTGCGTTTCTTATTATCTTATATTTTCATACCATAACTCGTATTTTTAAACTCTTTTATTTGTAGTTTCTCGTAGTTTAGAAAACTAGAACTCATGTGTGTATGCATATTTCGAAAAATACGCTTGTTTGGAAAACCGGTATAAAACATAAGCTTTTCGTAAACCATTTGTGTTCTTTGTAACATGGTTTAGAAATATATAATTTTTGTATGCTTTGCAAAAAGTGCATGTCTTTCCACCCCGAAAACATTTATAAAAATGTAAAACCATAAAAGGTGGGGTTATGAACTCACCTGAATATTCCTCTGCAAAGCTAGCTAATTACGACTTCGCGATGTCGTTTCCAAGACTTGACTTGCTAGCGTGCATTCTACAATATTCCTAACACGGAATTTATCATAAGTTTCTAAATCATGCGGTAACTAATCTACGTGTTACCGAGCTCTACCGAATCGTTAGTCGAATGATTTGACGGTAAATAGTTAACTTAATGAAAATGACTAAGTTAAACTGCCGCGAGAAGTCGTTTGAGTATGTAGGAATATTCGTGTGAAAGTATTATATAATAAACTTGTATTATATATATTGCGTCTTGTATATGGGTATATGCCGTTTAGGCGTTCGAAATAAATATAAAAAGTTATATTTATTTTATAAAAGATTCCGCGTTTTTGAAATAAATATACAACTATATTTATTTTATACAACAAAGTCGTGTTGTTTGATATTCGAAATAAATATATAATCTATATTTATTTTGTAAAAGGATACGAATTAACGACGTTCGAAATAAATATAACATTATATTTATTTGTAAAAGGGTTTGGAAATATCAAGGTATGAAATATTATAGACTCGAATTCCATTAAGTGTCATTTTTGAAACTAAAATACGTGTCGTGTTTACGAATTTCTCTCGAAAAACGGGCAGAGTTTCCTCTGTTTTTGGACGGCACGACAACATAAGTTGTCTTTATATTTTCGAAATTCAATCAATACTTCAACAATAATTATGTATCATCAGTTGATATAAACTAAATAATAACTCAAACCAAGTTAACATTACTAATAACTCGTTGTTTAGTTCGGTTCGAGCTCGTTTCACGAAAGATAAAAACTATAAAAATAACAAACTAAACGTGTCGTTAATTTTTACCACTCTTCGTGTCGGAACGTCGTGTTGCTTGACTGAGTTGACCGGGTCAACCGAGGTGAACTCGGTTCGACCGAGTCGACCGAACGGAACCGTCTAATCTCCTTGACTGCATTACCCGAACCTGCTGACTTGAACCCGAACCACGACATATCTGACCCGTTGACCCGAGTTGACTGAGTTGACTCGGTGAGTTGACCGAGTCATCTGGGTTGACCGATTAACCACTGTTCATCGTCATCAAGCATCATCATCTTCATCAGAAAGAAAGGAAAACGAATCAGGCGAAGCAACTTACCGGTAGACCCGTCGGGTAACGGCAAGGACCGCCGGATAAACAATCGGACCGGTGGTCCAGTTCTCCGATCTCCTTTTATCTTCTCGATTTCCCTATCTACTCGGTCCGATGACAGCACCAGGCCATCACGCGCCGCCGCCGCCGTCGCTGCTGCTCCGCCGCTGATGGCGGAGCCGTTCCTGCTCCGTCGTTCCTCTCCGCCTCCTTTCTCTCTCCGTGCTTCTCTCTCTCTCCAGTCTCTGATATGCCGCCGTACACCACCACCGGTTGGTGGTGGCCGGAGAACGATGGATTTGTGTGAGTTGAGAGGATAACATTCTTTGTGTGTGTATTTTGCTTATGCATCGATCGGGAGAGGAGAAATGAGACAAGTGAATACGTGTTTGATTTATGTGTGTAATCGATAGGGATGGAAGGGAACAAGAAGATGAAGTCTCTGTGTTTTAATTTTTGTGGGTGATGTATGTGTATAAATAGAGAGAAGGGTCTTTATTGTTTTTCAGGTATACAATATACATTCAGGTCATATCTTTCAACCTTAGTGTTAAAATCTTTTATGTATTGCATTTAGGTTAGGCATTTTAACCTTTGATTCAAAATCTCTTGAAGAGATTTGTAGAGATTATGTAAATCTCTGTGAAGGTTTTGAGAATGTCTTGCATAGATTTTCAAGATTTAATTTATTATATGCAGGTTTAGGCTTGTGTGCTTTGGGTTTGGGCCCAGAGGATAAGTTGTGCTTAGATTTAATCTGGTTCCTATTGCTTTTTGGAAACTGGTCCAAAAATGAGAAGTAAAATGGCTATCTCTATCAGATACAATAGATAAAGGAATTCCATGTAATGAAACTATTTTATTTACATATAACTTAGCTAACTGTTCCATACTGAAAGTTTTGGTAAGAAATTAGCAGATTTGGTCAATCTGTCTACAATCACCTAGATTGTATCATTTCCTTATCGAGTCTTGGGTAATTTGGTAACAAAGTCCATTGTTATCAATTCTCATTTCCATATTGGCATTTCTAGTTGCTGTAATAACCCTGAAGGTTTTTGATGTTCAGCTTTAACTTGTGAACAAGTTAGACATTTAGCAACGTAGTTTGCTATATCCTTTTTCATTCCTATCCACCATAAATTCTTTCTTAAATCTTGATACATCTTATCACTTCCGGGATGTATCGTATACTTAGACTTATGAGCTTCTTCTAGATTTATGTGGCGTAGGTTTCCTTGTCTAGGTATCCACATCCTTTTCTCATGGAACTTCCAAATTCCATCTGATCCTTGTTCTAATTCCTTAATCATTCCTTTTAAACCTTCAGCATCGTCCTTGAATGTTGTTTCCTGTACCTCTCTAATTTGCTCATTTAAATCTATCTGCAGATTTAATTTAAGAGAATGTACTCGTTTTGGCTTTTCATGATACTTTCGACTTAAAGCATCAGCTACTACGTTAACTTTTCCAGCATGAACTGGATATCACAACCATAATCACTAAGGATTTCTATCTAGTGTCTCTGTCTCATATTTAATTCTTTTTTCCCAAAAATATATCTTAAACTCTTATGATCCGTGAAGACAACAAATTTATTTCCATATAAATATTGTCTCCAAATCTTAAGGGCAAAAACTATGGCTCCTAACTCTAGATCGTGAGTTGTATAATTCTCTTCATGTTTCTTAAGTTGTCTAGAGGCATAAGCTATAACCTTTTGACGTTGCATCAACACACATCCATATCCTAACTTAGACGCATCACAATAGACTATAAAGTCTTCAGTTCCTTCTGGTAATGCGAGTATTGGTGCGTTGGTTAACCTTTGCTTAAGAATCTTAAAAGCTTCTTCCTGTTTTGGTGCCCATTCAAACTTAACTGATTTGCAGGTCAGTTTGGTTAATGGAATTGCTGTTCTAGAGAAATCTTGGATAAACCGTCTATAATATCCTGCCAGTCCAAGAAAACTTCTTACTTCTGTTGGCGACTCAGGAACTTTCCATTTAGTAATCGCCTTGATTTTTGTGGGATCCACATGAATTCCTTCATGATTAACCAGATGTCCAAGGAATTGCACTTCTTATAACCAAAATTCACATTTTGAGAATTTAGAATAAAGCTTATTTTTCTCAACAATGTCATAAATGTATGCAGATGTGCTGCATGTTCCTCTTTACTCTTAGAGTAAATTAGAATATCATCTATAAAGACAATTATGAATTTATCCAGGTATGGTTTACATATCCTGTTCATCATGTCCATAAATGCGGCTGGGGCATTGGTTAAACCAAATGGCATGACGGTAAATTCATAATGACCGTACCTTGTTCTGAAAGCAGTTTTAGGAATGTCCTCTTCCTGTACTTTCAGTTGATGATATCCTGAAATTAAACCGATCTTAGAAAAGAATCGAGCTCCTTGAAGTTGATTGATGTATTGCAAAATACATCCTTTATTCGTGTAGAGTTTGTATAATTTCTCATTATTTCTAGTTTAGTTTACGTTAGAATGTGCGTACCATTGATCAATTTGAGTTTTCCAGGTCTTGATGCTTAATATTGCTGAAAAGTGAGTGAAAATGAGCTACAATGCTGAAACACCAAGTCCTGAAACAAGTTTAAAGGAGTTAGAATAATTTTTGAGAGTTTTGAGAAGTTGAAGCTGGGAAAAATTCGAAGGAGTCTGTCCAAATTGAGCTTTGGCGTCGCGCCAAAAGGGATCCTTATCACCGTCGCGTAGCGCCATGATTATAATAACAATTTCTGGATTTTGTTGCTGTCACACTACGCCACGACATAGAAACTTACCCGTCGCGTGACGCGACGGGGTATGTTGACGGTGATTTTTCATTACGAGCTAGGGTTAACTATAAAAACCAAGAAAAAACGTCATTAAACCCTAATTACGATTGGAGAGAAACATAGGCGATTCTTGGAGCATTCGGTGAACTGAATTGAAGATTTTGAAGCATAAGAATCAGTGGTACGAGTTCGGGACGAAGAATTGAAGACTTTCTCGGGTTTTCCAATTCCTTGTTTATTGATTTTCTTCCAAAACTCATTATCATGAATTCTTGTTCAGGCATCTTTGTTTTGTTTTCATTATTTAAAATGCTCGGCTAAACTTTTATTCCACCTAGACTTTGATGAATGGATTGATATAAAGTGTTTACCTTTTTCGTTATTTGCATGAATATTATGGATTGACTGTGTTTAGTAAAAGGTTTGGTCTATTGATTTGGTTAATTTTTATCATTTGCTTCGTATGATTCTTGGTGACTGTCTTTATCACATAATAGAGTCGTTCTAGGGTTTTAGGATTTTGGTGAGTGTCTATATCACGTAATAAATCTTAACTCTTTAGGGCGAAATTGCGCAAATATCTCTAGAAGTAATTGTTAGTGATTTGCTAGATTTTAGTGTTCTACTTTCACAGCCCCCGACCCACCACGGGAGCGGAAGCCGTGAGACTCAGAGCAGATGGTATCGGTGTTTATCAATTTAGCAGCGAAAATTTTATTAGGACCGTAGTTAGGAAATATTTTTATCAGAGTTAAACACCAAAAGGTTTAAAATAAACAAATGGGACAAAACCCAAGTTTTCTGGTATTACATTTATAATAACAAGTGGGACAAAACCCGATTTTCCTTTATAGTACATTTATAGAGAATAAACCCTAATTATTGAAAACAATTTTCCTTTTCATATTAGGTAACTTTTATGGCTACTTTTCTAAGCCTTCAGTGCTCTCGAGCTGGCTTTTATGGGCTTCACACTATGTTACCTGAAACACGTGTTTAAAACATTTTATCAGCAAGAAATATTGGAGAGTGAATCCCAGTTTAATCAAAACAGGTTTTATCATTCGCAGTATTGAGGGCGGTCGCGCAATTACATTTGTTTCCAATTCTTACTTTAATTACCACCCACGGTACTGTCGTCTCGACGTATGGTCATGTTACTACCCACAGTGTAGTAACAAATTTTGTATACAAAACCCCAAATATACCGACGATAATTGTAGAATTACAAATACTCAATCACTGGCAATATAATGTAAAACATTGAGGTTTTGTAAAAACAGTTTGCAAAAAGGTTCACAAAAAGGAGATTACTCGCAAAAAGGTTTACACAAAAAGATGATTACTCACTTTGCTGTCTTAGGGTTTCCTTTAAGGATTTCCTGGTGATTATCTATTAATTACACAAATGCACACGTGTTAGTATAATAACCCAATATTTACATTAATAATACTCTCCCTGAGACGACATTCCAACGACTACGTCGGGCAGAACCTCGACACCCGTTACGGAACCTGGATCAATCGGGTCGCGTATCTAATACGTAACCGGGGTTATGATACTTACAACGGGGCAAAGCTTAGCTATTTTAGTGGGTATTATACCCGATATAATTCCTACACTTCAGAAATTGAGAGAGATTTTCGGATTGTGAGCAATTTCCAACTGAAGCCGTTGGCCTCTATTTATAGGGCCTGATCTTGACTTTCTCGCGGCCAGCGAAAGAAACAACAGGGGTCGTCGCGCCCCGCCAGAGACCTAGGGGCAGCGGCGGTGTTGCTAAGTCACCTCCGGTATCGACGCGTGTCATGCCCCGTGGCATGCTGTGGTTTCGCCTGGTGTTGAGCGGTCGCGACCCTCGACAGCTTCCGTTGTCGTCTTCGCACCCCACGAGCGCCTACCAGAACTTGATTTATTTGATTTTTATAAAATTAAAGGTATTTCGGGGCCATTTTCGTATACGGGGTGTATTTTAGGACATTAAGGGGTGTCTAAAATATTTTAAGGAGTGTCGGAAATATTTTCGGAGGATTGTTATAACCTGGGTATAACTCCTGAACTATTAATAAAATAAATAATGTATTCATATTTTGTACAGTAACCCAATTTAACTATATCCCAACGTCACGAGACAGAACCCCAACGTGCTTAGTCGGGCAGAGCCTTGACATGCGTTGGTGGGTCCTAAATCAATCAGACAGGGTATTGACTTAGTGATAAGGGGTTACCATACTTAAAACGGGGCATGCCTTTATTATTATTATGGTTGAAAATAGAAAAATAAAATAGAATACAGAATTGAGAGAGAGGGGCGACAGAAGGAGTGTGTGCAATTTGGCCTTCTAACTATGGATGTATATATAGTGCTTTTTCTTTCAAGAAATGTGAAGTGCACACAACATCCTATTCTCTCATGATGACACGTATATGGCAATATTAATTTCTCTACAAAATTCATAATCACATGCATACGTAGACATGGATCTTTAAAATGAAGGTTTGATTTATTTTATTATTCCATATGTCCATTTAAGTTTTGATTATTATTATTATTTTATTAATTTATATATTATAATTAATTCAGCTGCTTCACTTATTTGGTGCGTATAACTTCTAAAATATGACGTTTTATAAAACAATGAATACGTCATTAGAACGAGAATAATCTTATCTATATTTTGAACCAAGTTTTATTAAAAGCGGAGTAGGTCCAAATATAATGTATTTTTATAATTAAATTATTAAACGGTTCCTAGGCCCGTCTAGGTACTTCATATTTCTAACATTCAACTTACCCATGATCTATTCATGTAATAACTTTATTTAAAATTAAAATTTTGGGAATGTTACATCCTCCCCACCTTGTTTTAAATCTCGTCCTCAAGATTTCGGCTACGATATCTTCTTAGGGTTATGTCACGTCTTTTAGTTGGTTATCAAGGTGTCTGGGATAGAATCAAAAGATGAATATAAAGATATCATAGGATAATTGGAATTCAATGGTCTCAAGACATAGTTTCAGAAATTGATGTTAACTAAATGAGAATCATTATCAAGGTGACTTAGTTTCACAAATCAAAAGAGAGATTTGATAGGGATAAAATTCGAAATGCAATGACTTGTAGAAACAATAGGATTCAATGCCAGAAAATAACTTACTTTGATTATCAATTGAGGGAGATTCTGAATCAATAATCTCAATTTGAGAATGGAAGTATGAAAAATGATTTGTCAATAATCAAACCAGAAATCAGTGACATTTATGGCAGGGATACACTGGATAATATAATAGAATTTAGTGTATCATTGTCTTAATAAATAATTGTTTCAAGACTACTTGAATGATGAGTCAAACAAATGACATATGATTAGGGTTTATTATTAGCACAAGCTACAAATTTATATAGACACCGCAAGGTGTTGTAATGATTGAACGAATTCAATGATCACGGTGACCGAACGAATTCACCGTTTCTCGAAATTAACTGAAAGTATCAAATGAATTGAAAATATGGGATGCTCAAATGAAGAAAGAAAAGAATATTGTAGGATCAATTTAGAAATGAAAGAGATGTTGGAGGTACATTAGAATAAGAATTTAGGTACTTTTACCTTAACACAAAATTGTATCAAGACTGGTTTAGGATAATGAATCAATAAATAAATAAATAGATTCGTACCTCAGGTGTGAAAACGAAATGAGTCCAAGGTTTCAAAGAAATCACCACCGCAAGGTGTCGTGATTTAACAAACGATTGATTGAAAATTGAAGGCTTTAAACAAGTTTACTATGTTTCAATCAATGAAATTACCTTGAATATGATTATCTCAATTCATCATATGGGATTTTGTATATTGTGAACAAGTTCAAACAATTGAGCTTGGCTTGGACATATTCCAAGAATGGATATACATATTGACAAGAAATGGTTTCAATGAAAATCTGGCAAGTAACTTTTGAAAAGAAAAGGAGTTTTCCAAGAAATTGGTTGGCTTGATTATCAAAAGTCAGTATTATGTAATCATATAGATTATCAGAACGAATGTAACGAAATATTAAAACTCATGAATAAATGATCTTTTGAAGTGAACTCACATGCATGACAAGCAATGCACGAGCAGCATATGAATTTGTCAAGAGATGAGACTAATGAGTGTTGACTTTATGATAGAGAAAGAAAGGAATCTTATTATAAAACTTTGATCGAAATCCAAAAGTCAACTTAATACTTTAGTACAGACAACATATAAGGGTGCTTTTTTTAAGGTTACTGTGGTTTCTGATGTTTATGCGTTCTCCTTAGCTTCATCTGGGTTTCTATTTTCGTTGGCGGGTGTCTTAGATAGTGTTGGGCAGTAGAGATGGAAGTGGCCTGGATCTCCACATTTATTACATACATTGGTTTCTCTTCTTCTTCTACATTCTTCCTCTGTATGCCCAGCCTTTTTGCAGTAGTTACAACGGAGTGTCCTCTTAGAATGGCGTTTTCTTGCATGCTTTTTACTGTTGCAGATATGCTGTGCGGTTTCTGGTTTCATTCCTTTGTCCTTGGAGGATTTGTTAGAGTAGAATTCCTTATAGGAGTAGCCATATGTTGTGGTTTCCTTTCGTTTGGAAGATGGAGTTTTGATACGAATATCATGACCTCCATTAGAGTTGGAGCTAGGTTTGGAATTTTGGGTATGCTTTAAGTGTATAGTAGGATTTTCTTTTATAGGCACAGAGATTTTAATAGCTTCAATGATCGAAGGTATGGCATTCGATATTCCTTGAGCTATTATATTTTCTATAGTATTTTTATCCAAAGAGTTTTCATTACTAGCCTGAATTTCTTGATCAAATGCTATTCCCTTTGACATCTGATTTACAAACATGTTCAAATATAATTATCACAGAACTAAGCAATTATACAGGCATATTTTGTTTAGCACAATTATAGTCATGGCTATCAGATAGATAATATTTCCTTTTTTCCATATAAAATATAAGGAAAACATATATTTTATATGTGTTGTTTCTTTCTTTAGTGTAATAGTTTTTCTCTATATATTTCCAGAGCTCATGACTAGATAGGTATTCAAAATAAAGGAGAGAGCTTTATATGAAATTCTGAGATTCTCTGTTATTGACCCATTATAAATTTTTAAGAGGTGGTGCTAGTACAGATATCCTTAAGATATTTTCTGAATTAAAGCTGGGTATAGATTTTGAATAAACATGTAGGTTTGCTTCTTATATAAAAGCTTATCCTTCTACAGAAGGTATTTGATTATTATATTGTGGATACTATCAAGAAAATTGTATCTTGCATATACGTATAAATATAAAGTTTTAAAATTTTCTGTAATACATACATATAATATCAATTCATAAAAATCCAACTACATAACTAATTTGTATTAGTTATCCTGTTTATTTCCATAACTTTGTTTATCCATTTATATTAACAAAATAAATTTCTATTATTGAACATAATAATTTGGAATAAAAAGGAAATTCATCAAAAGGACTAAATTTAATAAACATATAAATCTTCTGAATTCTTTTAAAACAATTTAATCTTGGCAGGTTAACTCAATTTTGGTTATAACATGTTTGATTCAAATTCTTAATTTATTATATCTATTTATTTAAGATTCGTAATAGATAATACAAAGCCTGGTGTTTCTGAATTCGATTCTTAATTTATTAAGTATCGTTCTCATATCAGAATACATATACATATGATTTAAATATAGCTTAAGAAATGAATTAAATTGTTTCTTCTTGAGATATTTGTACATATATTTTAAATCATATCGTTATACTGTACTAAATGTTTATTTATTTATTTATTTATTCTTATTTTTATTTTTTTTAAACTGAGTGAAACTTTTGGATATAAATCATAAAATATTCTACTTTTACTAAATAATATTATAATATTTCAGTGATATCATACTTATGTGTGTTATTTTATATCTTTAATGAAGATATTAATATCAATATCGTATTATTATTATAATTTCTTTTGAATTATATTCACATAAATATGTGGATACATAATTGAATATTATTTTATGAATATATCCTTTTTTTATAGCTTAACATAATGTAAGATACAAATAGGAGTTACATATTCTCGGAATTTAAATGATATAGAACCATTTAGGTATAATACATATTATTTAAATATTTATATTATGATATTCAACGTATCATATCTGAATTGCATTTATTTTATATTAATATTAAAATACTAATATTAACATTCTATTATTATTATAAAATTTGTATTACATTATCTTCCCATATATACATATGGATATGATGGATATATAAGGTATCAAAATTTTTACTAAGACATGATATTATATATATATATATATGTTATTTATATATATATAATACAGCATAACTGTAAGATACAGATATAGGTAACACATATTAAGATTTCAAAATTTGTTAAATGGCATAAAAATCATAATAAACACATTAAGATTTTATGTTCACAGGATAACACATAAGATATTAAGAGAAAATTTCACTTTTTGTCCTTTATGTATTACCTGAATTTTGAAACATGCCCTTTAAAAGTTTTAGTTTTAATTTATGTCCTTAAATCACATGTTTTGTAACACTTTAAGTCCTTTACACCAAACTGAGTTAAATAATCCAGTTAGGTTTATTTAATGCAAGGGTATTATTGGTATTTCACCTTATTTATTTTGTTTTTAAAAATAAATCAAAACACTTAAAGGTGGGACCCACTTTACAAAGTTTCAAGGATTCATCTTTCCCACACCCCCATGTTTTCCGGTCATCTTCTCCGGCTCCGGTCATCTTCTCCGGCGGACTCTTCATTTCCGGCAATAGTATATTGTACCCTGACTTTCCTTAAAATAAGTCAACTCTGACTTTCCATAAAATAAGTCAACTCTCAACAAAAAAATTGCATAGTTGAAACAATTAAAAAATAGTAAATAGCTACTGATAGATTTTATTGCTGGAACTGAAATATAACAAGATAGAACGCCCAATTCGGAGCCGTTACCGGATCTAGGGTTCCACCCTCACCTTCACCCACTGCAACCGATTTCAACACAGAATCTGGTCATCATCAGCAGGATTTTGATTTTGTGTACTGAAGCGTTAAATCTCCGTCACGTGGATTTGAATTTGGTACGAAGGTGAAAGATCCTTGTGGTTTTAGAGTTTTTGTTCATCTGCTTTGATGGTTCCACAATCGCCATGGCTTCCTCTAATCATCTGACCAACATCCCACTTCCATTTGATCCCGTCGCAGACTTGCAGTAGGTTCTTGATCTGGAAAGTAATAGTCTTTTTGCCCAATTTGATTTATTTGTAACTGGGAATTGCCTACGCCATGCCTCAGGGGGGTCACAACCTACCACCATACATATTAATTGATCTCCACTGTTACTGGTGATTGTAGTTTTATGTTTTTATAACCGTTAATTCTTGACTTTATATGTTCACTGTTCGTTTTCTGGTTCGCCGGAAATTTTCTCCGGAAAACGATAATCTTCTATTTCGATCCTCTATAACGGTTCTGGTTATATATAAACGATCCTCCTTTGATCTTATGTTTGGGCGATGAATTCTAAACTGATAGAATTCCTTAACAACAATTATGGTTTCCAAATTCCGTGTCCTCTATTACAATTCGCAAAACAGGGGATGAACATGAACTGATATGTTCTTCGGGAAGAGCCCGCCGGAGAAGATGACCGTAGCCGAAGAAGATGACCGGAAAACATGGGGGTGTGGGAAAGATGAAGCCTTGAAACTTTGTAAAGTGGGTCCCACCTTTAATTGTTTTGATTTATTTTTAAAAACAAAATAAATAAGGTGAAATACCAATAATACCCTTGCATTAAATAAACCTAACTGAATTATTTAACTCAGTTTGGTGGAAAGGACTTAAAGTGATACAAAACATGTGATTTAAGGACACAAATTAAAACTAAAACTTTTAAAGGGCATGTTTCAAAATTCAGGTAATACATAAAGGACAAAAAGTGAAATTTTCTCAGATATTAATTTCCTAACATAACATAAATTCTTAAGGTTTAGGTATTAGAAGAACACCTAACTGGCTTAAACAAGTGGCTTAGTTCTGATACCACCTTCTGTCACAGCCCCCGACCCACCACGGGAGCGGAAGCCGTGAGACTTAGAGTAGATGGTATCGGTGTTTATCAATTTAGCAGCGGAAATTTTCATCAGGACCGTAGTTAGGAAATATTTTTATCAGAGTTAAACACCAAAAGGTTTAAAATAAACAAATGGGATAAACCCAAGTTTTCTGGTATTACATTTATAATAACAAGTGGGACAAAACCCGATTTTCCTTTGTAGTACATTTATAGGGAATAAACCCTAATTATTGAAAACAATTTTCCATTTTATCTTAGGTAACTTTTATGGCCACTTTTCTAAGCCTTCAGTGCTCTACAGCTGGCTTTTATGGGCTTCACACTATGTTACCTGAAACACATGTTTAAAAGATTTTATCAGCAAGAAATACTGGCGAGTGAATCCCAGTTTAATCAAAATAGGTTTTATCATTCGCAGTATTGAGGGCGGTCGCGCAATTACATTTGTTTCCAATTCTTACTTTAATTACCACCGACGGTACTGTCGTCTCGACTTATGGTCATGTTACTACCCATAGTGTAGTAACAAATTTTGTATACAAAACCCCAAATAAACCGACGATAATTGCAGAATTACAAATACTCAATCACTGGCAATATAATGTAAAACATTGAGGTTTTGTAAAAACAGTTTGCAAAAAGGTTCACAAAAAGGAGATTACTCACAAAAAGGTTTACACAAAAAGAGGATTACTCACTTTGCTGTCTTAGGGTTTCTTTTAAGGATTTCCTGGTGATTATCTATTAATTACACAAATGCACACGTGTTAGTATAATAACCCAATATTTACATTAGTAATACTCTCCCCGAGACGGCATTCCAACGACTACGTCGGGCAGAACCTCGACAGCCGTTACGGAACCCTGGATCAATCGGGCAACGTATCTAATACGTAACCGGGGTTATGATACTTACAACGGGGCAAAGCTTCGCTATTTTAGTGGGTATTATACCTGATATAATTCCAACACTTCAGAAATTGAGAGATATTTTCGGATTGTGAGCGATTTCCAACTGAAGCCGATGGCCTCTATTTATAGGGCCTGATCTTGAATTTCTCGTGGCCCGTGAAAGAAACAACAGGGGCCGTCGCGCCCCGCCAGAGACCTAGGGGCGGCGGCGGTGTTGCTGAGTCACCTCCGGTGTCGACGCGTGTCATGCCACGTGGCACGCTGTGGTTTCGCCTGGTGTTGAGCGGCCGCGGCCCGCGACAGCTTTCGTTGTCGTCTTCGCGCCCCGCGAGCGCCTACCAGAACTTGATTTATTTGATTTTTTATAAAATTAAAGGTATTTCAGGGCCATTTTCGTATACGGGGTGTATTTTAGGACATTTAGGGGTGTCTAAAATATTTTAAGGAGTGTTGGAAATATTTTAGGAGGGTTGTTATATCCTGGGTATAACTCCTGAACTATAAATAAAATAAATAATGTATTCATATTAAGTACAGTAACCCAATTTAACTATATCCCTACGTCACGAGACAGAACCCCAACGTGCTTAGTCGGGCAGAGCCTTGACATGCGTTGGTGGGTCCTAAATCAATCGGACAGGGTATTGACTCAGTGATCAGGGGTTACCATGCTTAAAACGGGGCAAGCCTTTATTATTATTATGGGTGAAAATAGAAAAATAAAATAGAATACAAAATTGAGAGAGAGGGGCAACAGAAGGAGTGTGTGCAATTTGGCCTTCTAACTATGGATGTATATATAGTGCTTTTTCTTTCAAGATACGTGAAGTGCACACAACATCCTATTCTCTCATGATGACACGTATATGGCAATATTGATTTCTCTTCAAAATTCATAATCACATGGATACGTAGACATGGATCTTTAAAATGAAGGTATGATTTATTTTATTATTCCATATGTCCATTTAAGTTTTGATTATTATTATTATTATTATTATTTTATTAATTTATATATTATAATTAATTCAGCTGCTTCACTTATTTGGCGCGTATAACTTCTAAAATATGGCGTTTTATAAAACAATGAATACGTCATTAGAACGAGAATAATCTTATCTATATTTTGTATCAAGTTTTATTAAAAGCGGACTAGGTCCAAATATAATGTATTTTTATAATTAAATTATTAAACGGTTCCTAGGCCCGTCTAGGTACTTCATATTTCTAACATTCAACTTACACATGATCTATTCGTGTAATAACTTTATTTAAAATTTAAAATTTTGGGAATGTTTCATCTACTACTCCTTATAGCTGGAAGGTGAGGGGATATTGATAGGTCTTACCCGACGAATTGCTTTAGACAGTCCGTGGAAAGGGTCGTGCCTTAGTTGCCCCGCCGGTTTATTAGTCTATCAAGTCAAATCGAGAAATCCAAACTACCCTAGATCTATGATTGGAAAAGAGTAGGTCAATATTAAGGTACTTACACAATAATTAGACAACTGGAAAGATGTCTAATAACCGGTAGGATTAATGGCCTAGGTAGCGCCCTAAGTTTCACCTCGAGAAGGGTTGAGGGACTTAGTTGGTGTCTTAATAGGTTTAGTACTATAAGATCCCGGTTCCATAAATCATGCATCTAACTTAATCGGTAATTCTCTAAAATTAATCCAGGATTCTAGTCTAGGTGGTCTCGTTCATCATATAAGAAAAGCCTTTGCCTGCTTTCGTATTAGTCTACTTATAGTTCACTCTTTAGTTTAATATTTAGTTTAAATAGATTTCCTTAGATTTTCCGTAACCCCCCCCCCCCCCCAAAAAAAAAAAACAATTAAACAAGTTTTAATCGTGTCTGTCAGTGTCTATTAGAGTCTAGTAAACGTGATAAATAGAGTCTCGTGGTTCGATATCCGGACTTCCTAGGGTTATACTACAATGATCGGTACACTTGCCGATTGTGTGGTTTAGGTTGAGTCTAGAATTAAAGCTTTTTAGTGTCTAGCTTAGAGAGTCTAATTTGGTTAATTTTTATAGTCTGTTTAGCACACATCAAGTTTTTGGTGCCGTTGCCGGGGACTCTTGGCAATCACGTTCATTAGCTTTGATAGACTTTATTGACATATATGTGCTACATGTTTTGTTTTGTTTTGAGTATTTTATTTTTTTATTGTTATTTTGAGTCTTAGTGACTAGTGTTTGCTTTTCTCATATTTAGGTTTTTGCTTGTAGTGGATGCCACATCTGCGCTCGCACGGACCGCCGAAGCCGCCAGTCACCGAGTCATCGTCTCGATTGGGCCAAGGCCCACAGGTTAGTATTTCATCCTCATCTCAATTCCCTAATTTCGATTCTACTCCGTTACCCACCCCACCACCTTCAGCAAACCATTCACCTAAAACATCACCTAAGGTTTCCCCACCCGATAGTTCCACCTCTAGCAATCCAAAAAACTTAGAACAAATGGCCAACACTAGACAAACCGTCCATCAACAAGCCACCCAAAATTTCACCGGTCTTGTTTCACCCATCACTGTACCACCCATAGTTAGCGAGAACTCATGGCAGATTCCCTCTTATGCAATGCAAGCCATAACCAATAGCATCTAATTCCATGGTCGCGAGGACGAGGACGCCCCGGCCCATATAAACCGTTTCTCCCATATCCTTGCTACTTTTAGCCTTCACGGAGCCCCAAATGATGCTACTTACCTACAGCTTTTCCCATTTTCACTAGTCGGGCGTGCGGCTACTTGGTTGTACTCTCAACCAGCCGGTACCTTTACCACTTGGGCATGCCTTCGTCAAGCCTTTTTGAACAAGTATTTCCCACCCGTTAAGGCCTCACGTCTTCGCGATCAAATTCACTTTTTCCGCATGGAGCCCGACGAGCCCTATTACCTTGCTTGGGAGAGTTTTCAAAACCTTTGTGCTCGTTGCTCCCAGCATGGTCTCTCCGATTGGGCCCTATGTGAGAAATTCTATAACGGTCTCACCCAAGAGACTCCTGATCGTTTTGACACTAATGTTGGGGATCATATGATGGGTATTCTTACTGTTGCCGAGTGCTTAGAGCGTTTCGAGGTGTTTGTCCAATCTCAATCTCAGTCGCGAGCTGATCAACGGTATCAAAGTGGTAATTCAAATACCACTACTAGTGCACCCGCCCGTGGGTTGAACCATGTCACCATGGACCCTAGTTTAGCAGCTGTGTTGGAAAACGTGACTAGGGAGCTTAAGGAGATTAAGGCTAAGGTAGACAAATGTGAGTTTTGCTGAGGGGGTCATGATACGAGTGCGTGTCCATTGCTTGTTGGTGAGGAGCAAGTCGATTTCGTAGGGGGGGGGGTCTAGGTAGAGGTCAACCTAGTGGGTTTGGTAATAATAATTTTAATTCGGGTTGGAGAAATAATAATAATTTTCATTTAAATGGACCTCCTAGTTTTCAAATAGCTCAGAATCCAAATAGGGGTCAAGGTTCATTCTTTGGTGGGGGTTCAAACGGGCAGTTCAATAAGGGGTTCAATGGACAGGTCAAAAGGGGGGAGGGGGTTTCAAATAATCAGGTTCAATCAGGTCAGGGTTCAAGTTATGATTTACGGGGGTAGTCTTGAGAGAATGGAGGCAATGATGAGCCAGCTAGTTGTTAGGGACCAAACCACCCAAAAGACACTTAGCGAACATGACCTTATGCTTAAGAACCACCAAGCCTCTTTCCAAGACCTTCAAAGGGTCGTAGGAGATATGTCTAGGAAACTAGAGGAGAGATTACCCGGTTAGTTTGCGGGTAACACCCTACCAAACCCTAATGCCCATGCCAAAGCCATTACTACTCATAGTGGCAAAACCGTAGGGAACCCGAGAGTTGAGGAGAGAGTAGTTGATGAGGATGGGGATATTGTAGACGAAGAGATCGAGATGGAGGCTCCCGGCAAAGTGCAACCGAGGCTGAGCCCAGCAAGTACCGCACAGCCCGGTGACTCTCAAGTTGAGAAGAAAGTTGAGAAAATGCCCGTAGACGTTAGACCTTCGCCCCTAGTAGACCATTCACGAGTCCCGTTTCCTTCACGTCTTAGGAACCAAAAATACTCAAGGGAATACGGGCAATTTTTAGACATCTTCAAGTAATTGAAGATTAATCTTCCTTTCATCGTGGCACTTCAGTCGATGCCTAAGTATGCAAAATTCTTGAAAGACCTTCTTAGGAACAAAGAGAAGTTAGGGGAGTTGTCCAATGTCCCGTTGAATGGAGGGTGCTCAGCCGTTGTTCTAAATAAGCTTCCCGAAAAGCTTACTGATCCCGGTATTTTTACTATTCCTTGTATATTCGGTAGTAACACCAACACTAGAGCTTTATCCGACTTAGGTGCTAGCATCAATTTCATGCCGTTTTCGCTTTATGAGAAGCTAGAACTAGGAGAGCTTTCACGTACCCGAATGACATTATCCTTAGCCGATCGGTCCGTGAAATACCCTAGGGGAATAGTTGAGAATTTGCTAGTTAAGGTAGACAAATTTGTTTTTCTCGCCGATTTCGTCATTCTCGATATGGAAGCGGATGAGAGAGTCCCTATTATACTTGGTGGTCCTTTCCTACGTACCGCTAAAGCCCTCATAGATGTTCATGATGGTAAGATCACCTTTAGGGTCGGTGAGGAGAGAGTCACATTTGAGATAGATTGTTCCATGAACCACCCGAGTGGTTCCGATGACTATAGCGGTCCTTGCCATTCCGTCTACTTCTTGAACTCTTTTATCTCATGCGTTGATCACTGTTTAGAGTATATTAGTGGTGTGGACTTAGTGGTAGGAGAGAGAGTAGAGGAAAAGTCGAAGAGGGAGGGATGACCGTTGTCATGAACGCAAAGAATGAGCTTATCCTTTCACGTACGGTCACGGGGTGGCGCGTGTGCATCGGCTACCGAAAGTTGAATGATGCCACCCAAAAAGACCACTTCCCATTGCCCTTCATCGATCAAATGTTGGAGCGTCTCGCGGGTCAACAATTTTATTGTTTTCTCGACGACTTTTCCGGGTACTTCTAGATCCCCATAGCACCGGAGGATCAGGATAAGACCACTTTCACATACCCCTATGGCACCTATGCGTACTGACGCTTTCCATTTGGGTTGTGCAACGCTCCAGCTACTTTTCAGCGGTGTATGGTTGCCATATTTCAGGACATGATAGAGAGTTCCATGGAGGTTTTCATGGATGATTTTTCGGTATATGGTGACTCCTTTGATGCGTGTTTGAAGAATTTCGAGAAGATGTTGAAAAGGTGCGTCGAAACGAAGCTTATGCTAAATTGGGAGAAGTGTCACTTCATGGTGATGGAAGGTATTGTGTTAGGGCATAAGATCTCTAGGGAGGGTATTGAGGTAGATCGTGCGAAAATAGATACCATCAGTAGGTTACCTCCACCCACGGGCGTGAAGTCGATCCGGAGTTTTCTAGGGCATGCGGGCTTCTATAGGCGCTTTATTAGGGATTTCTCAAAAATTACTCGCCCCATGACCCGTCTCTTCGAGAAAGATGTTCCATTCGTCTTTGACGAGGAGTGTCTTAAGGCCTTCAACTTTTTGAAGGAACAGCTTGTGAGTGCACCTATTCTTATCTTGCCCGACTGGAGCTTACCGTTTGAGCTCATGTGCGATGCGAGTGACTATTCCGTTGGAGCGGTATTAGGACAAAGAAAGGATAAGCACTTCCACCCCATATACTACGCTAGCAAAACGCTAAATGATGCTCAAGAGAATTACACCACCATAGAGAAAGAACTCTTAGCCGTACTATTTGCTTTCGACAAATTCCGCTCATACCTCGTTCTATCCAAAACCATAGTTTTCACCGATCATTCTGCATTGCGTTTTCTTTTTCAAAAGAAAGACGCCAAACCCCGACTCATTCGGTGGATTCTATTGCTTAGTGAGTTTGACATTGAGATTAGAGACAAGAGAGGGGCCAAAAACGTAGCGGCCGATCATCTTTCGTGTCTAGAGGACCCCAAGAGAGAAGAGATTCGTGAGGAGGAGATTGGAGACACATTCCCTCACGAGTCAATTGAGTTTGTAGAGGCCGAAAAGGAGGTATTGCCTTGGTTTTTTGACTTAGCAAATTATCTTTCTAGTGGCAATATTGTAAGGGGGATGACTACACAACAAAAGAGGAAATTCATTAGCGAGTCGAGAAAGTATGCGTGGGATGATCCTTTTCTTTTTAGAAATGGGGGGGATAGAATACTTAGGCGTTGCGTGTCTAGAGAGGAGGGTTGGAACATCATTAAGCATATGCATGAAAGCGTCACGGGAGGACATCATGGTGCATACACCACCTCTCAAAAGGTGTTTGATTGTGGTTTTTATTAGCCTAGCGTACTTCGTGATGCCGTAGAGTTCGTAAAAACATGTGATGCTTGTCAACGAACTGGCAACATTTCAGCCAAAGATGAGTTGCCTCAAAACCCGATCCACGTATTGGAGGTTTTTTACGTTTGGGGCATTGGTTTCATGGGACCTTTTCCCGTCTCCAAAGGGAACCGTTACATACTTGTGGCGATTGACTACGTGTCTAAATAGGTTGAGGCTCAAGCTCTTCCCACAAATGAAGCCCGAGCAGTGTTGAAATTCCTTAAGAAGCTCTTTTCCCGATTCGGTACACCTAAAGCCTTAATTAGTGATCGTTGTACTCACTTTTGCAATGCATTGATGGAAAAATTGCTTGCACGCTACGGAGTCACTCATCGTTTGTCTACCGCATACCATCCACAGACAAGTGGTCAAATGGAGAATACAAATCGTGGTATCAAACATATCTTCGAGAAAACAGTTGGTAAGAACAGGAAGGATTGGTCTGACAAGCTTGACGATCCATTGTGGGCATTTAGAACCGCCTACAAGACGCCTTTAGGTACCACGCCATTTATGATCGTCTATGGAAAAGCTTTTCACCTTCCCGTAGAGCTAGAGCACCAAGCGCTTTGGGCATTGAAAACCGTTAATCTTGACATGACCGAAGCCGCTAGGAAGCGTTTCTTTCAAATCCATGAGCTTGAGGAGCTTAGGGATGCGGCTTATGCTCGATCGTTGGGATTCAAAGAGAAAATGAAAGTTCTACATGATAAGAAGTTAAGAAAGGTTAAAGAGTTTAGCAAAGGTGATAAAGTGCTTCTTTACAATTCAAGATTGAAGTTATTTGCTGGGAAGTTGAAGTCGAAGTGGTCGGGACCGTATATGGTTCATTACGTGTTTCCGTATGGAGCGGTGGAGATCATGGATGAGATGGATGGCCGTATTTAGAAGGTGAATGGCCACCGATTGAAGCATTACATTGGAGGAGCAATAGACAAGAACGAGATGGAGGAAACTCGTCTCGAAATTCCATCAAAAGCCGCCAATTAGTGCTTTGGGATGAAATCCCAAGTGTAGAGTATGTACCGTTTGTAATTTCGTTAGTTCGTATTGTTTTCATGGTTTTTCGTGTCTTTGTTTTGTGTGTTTGAGTGATTTTGCAAGAATCATACCATTGAGGAGCTGAAATTGCAAAGAAAACGACATTCCAGGTAAGTCCCAACACTTAGAAAAAATTTGGGATGGTTTGGGGAAGGTTTGGTAACACTTAAAAAAATTTCTAAGTCATAAAACTTGAAAAATTTCGCAACCTTCTACCCAAATAATGCCTTCGCGTCGCGCCACCATAAAACACCCATACTGTCGCGCAGCGCGATGCCTAGGTTCAGAAATTCAGTTTGAACCCACCTGTGGAGCTACGCCACCACCTTTGACCTTAACCGCCACGCTACGCTACGCGACCCCTATAACTAAACCCCCAGCTTTGAACTACCCTGTGGCGTCACGCCACGACCTGTTTACCCTCTCGTGGCGCCAAGCGACCTCATGCCAGTTCGATTAAAACCCTCCCCCTTACCTGTTATCCCCAAATAACTCCTTACTTAAGCTTTCTTCTCCATATCGCCGATACCCCTTTACACCCACCATATCTCCCCCTTACACCCACCATATCTCACCCTGAAACCACCCCTGTGATCGGTTTTCTTTGCACAACAAAACCCACCAAATATTTTCATTATCAAACCGCGGGTTCAAGCCGATTCGGGACACCACCTTTCACGAAAATTCTTACATTTTTCTTGCAAAATCGACACCTCAGGTATGTTTCTTGCAGAAAATCCTTGTACTTTCAGTCTAATATTTTAGTATAGCTTAGATTAGTGATAATTTTAGGGTTTATCTTTGTTGCGTCAAGTGTGTCGTCATGATTATGATAGAGATGATTGCGGTTGGATTTGGGTTGGGAGTTTCAGCAGAGTATCGGTTGCGGCATGATTTTGGTTTGGGTAATTTTAGTATTTGCAGGTTGCGGATGGTTTGGGTTGGGACTTGATGCCGATGTTCACTTCATCCTAGTCTCGGGTTTACTAGCATTGAGTGTGGGGATGCGGTTGGGTAATTTTTGAGTTTAAATTCAGATTTACAACACCGTTTTGACCCGTTTCATTAATGCGACACTAAAGTTTTAAACTTTGCATTGTTTACACTCAATGTTGGTTTGGTTTCGAGTTGTAGATGTTTGTCGGGTTGGTTTTGGAACTTGATATGCTGAATTTGCTGCATGATATGGAATACTAATGCATAAAGTTCAAACCTTGCACATTAAAACGAATTTTTTGCAAATGGAAAACCCTCCTTTACCTAGGAGGACTTTTTCAAACGCGAAAAATTTGATTTTAAAACTTAAAAGCAACAGATTTCTAAGCAAGGTTGGACTTCAATGTCTTGTTTTGGCACTCGTTTTAATTGCGGACAATTAAAGTGCCGAGGGGGGTAGTGTACATTGAGTCCAGTTTAGTGTCTTTGTGTCGTTTTAGTCGAAGTTTTAGTATAGTTTGAGTCGTAGTTAGTTGTTTTTGGGTTTACTTGCACGTACAAGTGATTTAGGCTCGCCCGTACTCAATCTCCATTCGGGCGAGTTTAATTATCACTTAGCATTTGTAAAAAGGTAACCCGTTTGTTTCATATTTAGCCGCGAATGAAAAGCTATACGGCTATTCTAAATGTTTTCGAAATTTTTTTATAAAAATCCAAAAACATAAAAAAAAATTCAAAAAAAATTTAAAAAATTTAAAATACCAAAAATAGTTTGTTATCGTTGGTTGTTTGCTTGTTTTGTCTTGTCAATATCTGTTTTGCAGACATGGCTAGTAGCTTGCGCAGAGGTAGGTCTAGAAAAACAGGTGCGGGTCAAACAGCTCCACAACAGGATCCACCTCAGCAAGACCCGGTTCCACAGGAGACCCCGATTATTTAGATAGCTGCTAATGATCCAAAGTTGAGAAAAATCCAGTATCAAATGTATGAGTTTATTCCGGATAGGAAATGTAATAGAGCCGACCATCCGATATTGAAGTTCAAGCCGGGTACATCTGAGTGGGAGAAATAGGACAAGTTGAGGAAAACGAATTTGCTTCAGCACAGGGTAATAGACTAGATGTGGCTGGGGGAAATAGGTTCAAGGCAGGAAGTGGCGGACCTCTTGAGTCCGAAGTTGACTGATGCATTGGAGTGTACGCAACCTCAGTATAAGGAGTTGGTGCTAGAGTTTCACAGCACATGGAGAAACAAGGAGGGGAAGTTTGATCAGGATACAACTGTGTCTTTCAGTTTGGGTAGGCAGGTTTTTGAGATGAATATGGTGAGGTTTGCCATTGTATCAGGGTTTTATACTGAGGAGGAAGTTAAGCACCCGGGATTTGTGACTAGTCTACGGGGTGCTTATTCGATTGTTAGGGATCACAGTGATGGTTCAGCTGAGCTGCAAAATTTCTGGCAGGCGATTTCCGATCACCTATTCACGGTTACGAACCTGATTACTTCGGTTCGTAACCCAGTTTACCGGTATGTGTTGAAGATTTTATCTACTACGTTGGTGGGGCAGAAGTCGGGGGAAAACAAGGCGAACTGGATTGAGTTGTTTGTTTTGATGTGTTAAGTGGAGAACAGGGAGATGAATCTGGCTACGATCTTAGCAGATTCTTTCAGTAGGGGATGTCGAGGTGGTCATCGAGCTTGGTTGGCTATGGGCCCATATATTACTAGGAATGCACTGAATTTGGGGGTGTTTACCAAGTATGTTCCCCAGTTTCTACATGAGGGGCCCAAGACGATGACGTTTGGTTTGAGAGAGTTGCAGCAGGCATGTATAGTGTCGTGGACTAAGCCCTACGGCTGGGAGCCGATTAGGCAGGGCCCGCAGGTGCAGCCGCTAGAGAGACATCCAGCTGAGGATGTGATGCTTCAGGTTGATCCGACACACCGACAGCGGCCACCATAGCGACACGAGCTACTAGCACATCAATATCCGAGGAGGCAGCCCCCACCTGAGCCTCTTACTTTGTAGTCGCTCTCTGGCTATCTGGAGCAGAGATTCGACAGGCTGGAGCATCTGATTCAGACGGGTCAGGATAGGCAGGAGGAGGCCCTCAGGTATATGATGAGCAGACATAGCATGGGGGTTCCGGACTTCTTCCAGCTGAGACAGCAGGCTGGTGCTGGTGCGAGGTTTGATCCGACTCCCCTGTTCCATGTATTTGGAGAGAGTAGCAGTGGTGCAGGTGCGCGGCAAGAGGGCAGCGAGGAGTCAGCCAGCGAGCATGACGAAAACTAGTGTGGGGATGAGATGAGGATGCAGCAGCTAATTATATCTTTTGTTTGATTTTTCTTTTTATGCTGTTTTTGATCCTCATTTATTGGTCTGTACTTATACTGATATACTTTGAACAGGTTGGTTGGGAAGGATGGGTTGGTATGTGGTTGAAACTGATAACTTTTGATGATATATATTATTATGTTTTGGGTAGTTTGTGATGTTGATTAATAGGTTGATGTTTAGCCGCTTTCGTTCGCGTGTCCGAGATCAGGAGTTGTTTGCTGAGCGCGTTTCGAATTGGAGGGCTTATGTGTAAACGACTGGAACTTTGACAGTCTCACATATACAGCTAAGTCGTTTCCCTTGTATTTTTTTGTATTCGTTTATTTATTTATTTATTTAGTCGTTCGTAGTTTAGTGGTTATTTTTAGGTAGTTAGTTTTGATTCGTATTTCCGTTCTTGCATTAGGGACAATGCAATCTATAAGTGTGGGGATGGGATACATGTTAATATTCGAGTCATAAATATGAAAAATACAAAAAAAAATTGATAAATCCAAAAAAAATTGAAAACTCAGAAAAATGTCTTTCGATTTAAAGAAGTTTGCAAATAAAACACGGAAAATGATAGAAAAGATGAATTTTTTCTCGGGTTCGAATAATAATAATAAGAGATTAAAATAAATCGAGCTTGTGTCTAGTTAGGGATGTGTGGATAGGCCCGGGTTTGGTTTTAAGTCCCTTTGAGTTAATATACCTTAATTGTCGGTTTACTAGTGGGTTTTCATCTGGGAGATATGGGAAACTAAAATCGCCAATAAGAGTATAAGGAGCACTGTTATAAGTTAAAACCGTTAGAATTTTTTATCATGAAAAAAAATAGAAAAAAATAATGAGCTAGAAACTGAATGAAAGTAGCACAGTTCTATGTAGTCTGGGTTGGGGATAGTGACTTTACAACCAGATTACCTCTAGGGTGTGTGAAATCGACCTTGCAAAGAAAAGTAAAAAGTACCGAAACCTAAGTAATCCGAGTTGGGGATAGCAACTCTACAGCCGGATTGCCTCTTGGTTAGGGAAAGCAACGTCTACGCTCATTGAAAAAGAAAAAAAAAAGTGAAAAAAAAAATGGAAAAAGGAAAAAATTTGATTGTAATTTCTCTTGGTTTTGATATAAGACGGTTGTGAATTGGTCCAGTGATCATTCCTTTAGTTCTATAAGCTTGAGGCGGGAGTAGGTGGACATTAGATTCTAGCGTGAGACCCTAGGTAGATTGACCGCACTTAAATTAAATTCACATGATAAGGGCTTAGGACCGGATTTGGGTTTAAAGGGACAAATATATTCACAATCGCGGCTAACGCAAGTTTTGGTTTTAATAAAATATAAATATGCTTTTGGCCCGAGTGAATATTCATCTCTGATTCCGTTGCATAATTCTTTTTCGAGGACGAAAAAAGAGTAAGTGTGGGGATATTTGATGTATTGCAAAATACATCCTTTATTCGTGTA
Source organism: Helianthus tuberosus (assembly GCA_030545235.1). Classification (NCBI taxonomy): domain Eukaryota; kingdom Viridiplantae; phylum Streptophyta; class Magnoliopsida; order Asterales; family Asteraceae; genus Helianthus; species Helianthus tuberosus. Next base: position 81,468,414 of record CM060395.1, read on the forward strand.
TAGTTTGTATAATTTCTCATTATTTCTAGTTTAGTTTACGTTAGAATGTGCGTACTATTGATCAATTTGAGTTTTCCAGGTCTTGATGCTTAATATTGCTGAAAAGTGAGTGAAAATGAGCTACAATGCTGAAACACCAAGTCCCGGAACAAGTTTAAAGGAGTTAGAATAATTTTTTAGGGTTTTGAGAAGTTGAAGCTGGGAAAAATTCGAAGGAGTCTGTCCAAATTGAGCTGTGGCGTCACGCCACATGGGATCCTTATCACCGTCGCGTAGCACCATGATTATAATAACCATTTCTGGATTTTGTTGCTGTCGCGCTACACCACGACATAGAAGCTTACCGGTCGCTCGACGCGACGGGGTATGTTGACGGTGATTTTTCGTTACGAGCTAGGGTTAACTATAAAAACCAAGAAAAAAACATCATTAAACCCTAATTACGATTGGAGAGCAACATAGGCGATTCTTGGAGCATTCAGAGAGCTGAATTGAAGATTTTGAAGCATACGAATCAGTGGTACGAGTTCGGGACGAAGAATTGAAGACATTCTTGGGTTTTCCAATTCCTTGTTTATTGATTTTCTTCCGAAACTCATTATCATGAATTATTGTTTAGACATCTTTGTTTTGTTTTCATTATTTAACATGCTCGGCTAAACTTTTATGCCACCTAGACTTTGATGAATGGATTGATATAACGTGTTTACATTTTTCATTATTTGCATGAATATTATGGATTGATTGTGTTTAGTAAAAGGTTTGGTCTATTGATTTGATGTACATGCGTGCTTTAATTTGGTTTATTATTATCATTTGCTTCGTATGATTCTTGGTAACGGTCTTTACCACATAATAGACTCGTCCTAGGGTTTTAGGATTTTGGTGAGTGTCTATATCACGTAATCAATCTTAACTCTTTAGGGTGAAATTGTGCAAATATCCCTAGAAGTAATTGTTAGTGATTTTCTAGATTTTAGTGTTCTACGAGTCCTTATAGCTAGAAGGTGTGGGGCTATTGATAGGTCTTACCCGGCGAATTGCTTTAGACAGTCCTTGGAAATGGTCGTGCCTTAGTTGCCCCGTCGGTTTATTAGTCTATCAAGTCAAATCGAGAAATCCAAACTACCCTAGATCTATGATTGGAAAAGAGTAGGTCAATATTAGGGTACTTACACAATAATTAGACAAGTGGAAAGACGTCTAATAACCGGTAGGATTAACGACCTAGGTAGCGCCATAAGTTTCACCTCGAGAAGGGTTGAGGGGCTTAGTTGGTGTCTTAATAGGTTTAGTACTATAAGATCCCGGTTCCATAAATCATGCATCTAACTTAATCGGTAATTCTCTAAAATTAATCCAGGATTCTTGTCTAGGTGGTCTCGTTCATCATATAAGAAAATCCTTTGCCTTCTTTCGTATTAGTCTAGTTATAGTTCACTCTTTAGTTTATTATTTAGTTTAAATAGATTTCCTTAGATTTTCCGTAACCCCCCCCCCCCCCCCAAAAAAAAAAAAACAATTAAACAAGTTTTAATCGTGTCTGTCAGTGTCTATTAGAGTCTAGTAAACGTGATAAATAGAGTCTCGTGGTTCGATATCCGGAATTCCTAGGGTTATACTACAGTGATTGATACACTTGCTGATTGTGTGGTTTAGGTTGAGTCTAAAATTAAAGCTTTTTAGCGTCTAGCTTAGAGAGTCTAATTTGGTTAATTTTTATAGTCTGTTTAGCACACATCATTGATCATACAGATAATTGATTCTCGGTAATGGGTACCGATTCTTAATGGTAACCTTGTTCAATTCTCGGTAATTAATGCACACACGCATCGATTCTCGGTAATGGGTACCGATTCTTAATGGTTGTATAAAACCTTTGTCAAGAAGTTCGTCCAATTGTTCCTTCAATTCCTGTATCTCAGTTGGTGCTAATCGATATGGTGCTTTAGCAAATGGTGCCGTCCTTGGGATTAGGTGAATTCTAAATTCAACCTCTCTATCAGGCGGTAATCTAGATAACTCTTCTGGAAAAACATCTGAGAATTTAGATATTATGGGAATATCTTTTAATTCTCTTCCTTTAGTAATAACGATTACAGAAATCATATATACTATTCCTCCTTTCCTTTCATAACTTGCAACTTTCATCACAGAGATGAACTTTGTCGACCTGGTTGGCATATCTCCTTGGATTGTGATCTTTTCACCTCTTGGTGTACTTACTTGTACTGACTTTTGATCACATAAAATACTGGCACGATGGGCTACCAACCAATCCATCCCTTATACAACATCGAATCCGGCTAGATTCATTGGGTAAATGGTAGCAAAGAAACGCCGGTTCAGGATTTCTATTCTTGTTCCCTGCAAGATTTCATTAATCTTAATGGATTCTCCGTTTGCTCTTTCCAACAGAAAATCTTGTGGAAGTTTAGTTAAGGGTTGGTCGAGAAGTTTGTAGAAAGAAGTATTAATACAACTTTGGTTTGCACCAGAGTCAAATAATACTTTGGCAAAAAGTTGTTAACAAAAAATGTACCGGCAATCACATCTGGAATCATCTTTGCTTCTTCAGCTGTCAGAACAAATACTCTTGCATTCTTCTTGGTCCTTCAGTTGTCTTAGCTTTGTTGGTTGCTGCTAGAGATAGTTTCGGACTGTTCGGTCTAATGTGCCCAGTTTCTCCACAATCGTAGCATATCCTATTGCTAGATTTCGATTGACATTCTTCTTCCTTATGTCCTGGCTTCTTGCAAAAATTGTAAAACCTTGCACATTTCTCATAATGCTTCTTTTTGCAAGTCTTGTAGTAAGGTGCAGAGAAAGAACCTGTACATCACTGATGCGTGCGAAGTGTTACTTATATTAGGTGTATATTTTAAGCCCTTTTTAACATTTATTTTAGCCAAGTTTTAAATTTATAAAACACGACCCCGTGTTGCACCGACACGGCCCCGTGTTCAGCTCTCTGTAACTCAGAAAATAAAAACTGCCAGTGATGATTGCTGGGCACGGCCCGTGT